>CM053585.1:499561534-499592112 GCA_028646515.1 Pseudochirops corinnae
GTACTAGGAGGAGGAAGAGTAGAAAAAGGAGGAAGATCAGGATGGAAAGAGTGATATATTTAGAAATGAAGTCCTATTTCCTATAGAAATGATGTCCTATCTACAATTTTTTTAATATTAAAGTGAGAATCAGCATGGCTAGATATACACACACATGTATATATGTACATATAAACATAGAATTATTTATGACAACTACAACTGTTCAAAAATAAATTAAGCTCCCTGGTGAGGCAATGATCTTCTCATCATATGAAATGTTTGGTCCAACGAACACAAATATTTATGAAGCACTTGCCATTCTCTGCAAGGCACTGTACACAAGCAGAGACTGGACCGTCACTTGTCAGAGATGCAGAGGGGGTTTGTGCTGGAGGAGAATTGGAGCTGATGGACTCTAAATCCCTGTTCATTTCTGAGGCCCTGGGATTCCCCTTGAGGAAACTGATAGGAAATGATGGAGGATGATAGCTGAAATTTTTCCTGCCCAAAGACAACAGACCCATGTTTTTTGTCTAAGTCACTCTTCCCTCATATACAGCAAAGGAATGTATGACAAGGGCCACAGACGCTTTACCCAAATCCTTGCCCGCCAAATGATGTGGTCAATGTGTGTGTCTCTACATGTAGGCCTTATATATAATAACCGTTTGGCTACTTATGCATTATTCTGAGTGCTTTACAAGCATCCATCATTCCTCATGGCGGTCTTGTTATTATTGCTCTTTCACAGATGAGAAGATAGAGGTGGACAGGCCTGGATTTAATGTCTCGGACACAGAGAACTCCAGGTGAAAATATCGGTCCAAGGATAGCCAGAGACAGAGGCTATGGGACTATGACCTAATTCAGCTTTGGGCAGTTTGGGGTCCTCCAGTACTGTGCCCTGCCCAGGCCTGTTCCCTCAGGCCCTTCCTCTTCCTCTAAATCTTCCTCTAAGCATCCAAACAGACCTGACTATAAACCAGCCCTGTGCTCTGTTCCTTGCTGATCTGATAAGCACATTCCTGCTCAGGGGGCTGATAAGAGCTTAATGCACGTGGATCCTATCTACATTTTCACAGCGGCCTTGCAAACCAACCTAAAGGAGTAACCCATCTGGGTCTTTCAGACATTTAACAGGCGGATGGGGAGTCCTCTTCTACTATTGCTAACATTTTAACTATTATGCTAGCATTTACAGGATGTTTCAAGTTATGCCAAGCATCAGCCAAATATCTCATTTGATCCTCAGGATAACCCTGTGAGGGAGGTGCTGGTATGATCACCATTTTGCAGATGAGCAAACTGAGAAAGGCAGAATTTAAGTGACTTGCCCAGAGTCACAAGTTAGTACTAGTCATCTGAGGCTGGATTTGAACTCAAGTCTTTCTGACTCCAGTTCCCATGCTCTCACCACCAATTAGATTACATTTTACCAGTCAATCCCTATCCCCCCTGAATATGAGGCTCTTCCTGGTGTTTTTGCAGCCTAGGGGGTCAGGTGCCAACATCGGGATTAGAACATGCTATCCCTGCCTCTCCTGCCATGGCCTCAAGCTTGGAGGCTCATTATGGAGTACTGTGTAATCTTGAAAAGGCTCCCCTTTGAAGCTGTGAGGACAGGTTTTCATCACCCCAGCTAATAATATGTGGGGAGAATCCTAATATTCCATTTGTAGAGAAGACCCTCTTGCCAGGTTTCTCACGATTCCCATTTGTCTTCCCAGGCTATCATACTATCTCTGATCAGTAGCCAACAAACAGAAGGGAAAAAAAGGAAGAAGCTTGTTTTCTTCTAGCACAGATCAGGTGACGCTGGTTAGAGGCTCTATCTTTCATTCTTGCTTTGAAATGAATCCTATTGCTATGATCACCCTTTGTCCCGTATCAGAGCAGCTCTGGATTTTTTTCCTCCACTCTCAGGTGCTGTCACCAGAGGGGTGAGCAGGCTGTCCATTGTGGGCATAGGAGAATGAGTAGGGGAGCCAGGAGGAGTAAACCGTCCCTCATTGTAAAGAGCTTTCTTCTTTGTCTTTTTTTTTTTTGGTTTAGCAGGTAGGAAGCTCATCCCAAAGGGACAAACAACATTTCTATGGGTATAGTCAGACATGCAAAATGTCTGGGCAGAATTCCTTTATAATGATGGAAAACTATTCTTTTATTTATCTCTCTCTCTCTTTTTTATTTTTTATTTTTTGCTAGGTCTCCAATTATACAACAGACTGACAGATATTCAACCAGGCCATTTCCCGGAGTTATCAAATTTGCCTCCCCAAGGCAGAATCTTAATAGAATAGCAAATGTAGGAAAACTAGGGAGGGTATAGCTGTGACTTAATATTGTTGGGGGAAAGGGGTGTGGCAAAAAGGTAAAAAGAGCAAGGGACTGAGGCTGGAGACCTGGCTTTGAGCTCTGACCTATATTAACTAGCAGTATGACCTTGGGCATGTCATTTCAGCTTTCTCTGGGGTGCACTGTTCGCCCATTTGTAGAATGAGGAGCTTAGATCAGTTGATCTTTGGGGTCACGTCAGATTCTAACATTCTAAAGTAAAGCTTCTAAAGTTTTTTTAAATCTAAAGCTCTTAAACCTTTTTTAAACCTAAAGCTTTTTAAAAATCTAAAGCAATTTTAAAGCAAAGCTTCATTCTCTGAGATCCCAAATGGTATCTACTACCTTCCCAATCTCTTACCCCCTCAATCTACGAGCATTTTCAAGAAGTTCACATTTCCACTGAGAAGTAAAATTTGAGATATCCTTTGCAAAGACTAATCTGAGCTCTTTTTTTTCTCATCATGTGAGATGGTTGGTTTATAAAGAAAAATAACATTCAAATACTCAACTGTTCTGCTCTAATTAGAAAATCTAGATTCTTGAGTAGATTTCTAGATCTGGGAGAGCATTTCCCACCGTAACAGGCTCTCACTTGTCCGCGAAAGGTCCTTAGCTCAAGTGCGACAGCCTCCATAGGGGAGGCCTTTCCTCCTTGCTCATGCTGCTAGCTATTCTGGATTCCTACCTGAATGTACTCCGTGTTTTCTTTGCATAGTTCTGTATTTGCTTCTCTGTGTCTGTATGACCCTTTCCTCGCCTCCTACTCCTGTTCCTGGAAGATAGGGGTTGTTTTTGCTTTCCTCTTAGCGCTAGCACCTTCCTTCTGAGATTATTGCTAATTTATCCAGTATATGCCTCATTTTACAGAGTCATTTGCATATTTTCTCCCACATTAAACTGTGAGTTCCTTAAAGGTAGAACAGGTTTTTTTGCTTTCTTAGTTTCTCCAGCACTTAGCACATGAAGTGGCATACAGTAGGAGCTCACTTATTGCCTTAACTTGTCTTTGTAGCCATAGCATCTAGCCCTGGCACAGCTCTAATACATAATAAGTGCTCTGAATAATGCAACCAGTTATGTGATCTATGTCTGGTTGTAGAATTTAATTAGTGACAAAGAAAGACATAGATTAACACTTATTCCCTCAACATCCCTGCTAATTCGAACAGTCTGTCACCCATCTATCCAGATTATGACTAGACAATGAAGAGGAGGCATCAGGTTTTCATGAGTAACCTGCAGAATGGCTGGTCTGATCACATACTGACTTTGCAAATTGATGGCTTATAACGGAGGCCTTAGAAGCAATGCAGCCAAGGACTATTGCACCAGGATTGACCAGGCAACCTTAAGGCAATAACTGAGAGTGGAACAGAGGCTTTTTTTTTTTTTTTTTTTTGTATCTGCAGTACTTAGAATAGTTCCTGGGATACAGGAAGTACCTAATAAATGTTTGTTGATTAATCACTGGATTGATGCTACAGAACTAGGAAGCTGGACTCTGGAGGTCATGCATATTGGAAAGAACATCAGTAGCCATCTAATCCAGTGCATGCTTGAAGACAATCCCTACCACAACATTCCTGACAATTGATAGCCCAGATTTCTGGTAAAGACCTCCCAAGAGAGGAAATCCAATACTTTCCCAACAGTCTATTACATTTTTGGCCAACTCTAATTTTTAGTAAGTTTCTCCTTGTATTCAGTCTAAATTTTCCTTCTTATAATGTCTTTTACCTACGCTGTGATACAGCGTTATTGGAGTTCTTTCTTTCTTCACACATGATACTTCATGTCTCTTCTCCATGTCTTTGCACTAGAAGTCTCTCATGCCTGGAATGCTTTCCTTCCTCATTTCTGGTTTTCCTGGATTTCCCTGGATTCTTTCAAAACTCAGCTCTAGCCCCATTTTCTGCAGGAGGCCTGTTCCTGTCCTCTCCCCATTGAAATTGCCTTCCCTTTGAACTTACTTTGCATCTATTTGCGCATATTTTGTTCACACATAGTTATTGACTTGTCTCCACCATTGGAATGTGAGTTCTTTTCTGGCAAGATCTGTGTTTCTGCTTTTCTTTGTATTCCCAGTGCTTAGCGCATAGTAGGTATTCAATAAATACTCATTGGTTGACTAACTGGTCAATGCCAAGTGAGTGATTCGAGTGAAAGTTTTGTTTAAAAAAAACAAACCAGGAATTCATTGCCATGTCAACAACCATAGCTCTAAAAATGTTGATTAATGAATGAATGGAACTTGGAAGGAGAATATAGTACTATGCTCCAGGTCTGTGATTTTGCCTCTCTTTGTGTTCCCAGTGCTCAGACCATAGTAGGTGATTAATAAACACTTACTATTGGCTGACTAATTGAGAACAGTAGTCCAATGCTCAGTGAGTGATTTGAGTGAAAGTTTTGTAAAGAAGCCAGAAGTTCACTGCCCTGTCTGGTCGATTGTTTTATCAATGACTTGAATGAAGAGATAAAGGGCATGTTTACCCAGTTAACAAATGATGCGAAAATGAAGAAAAGATAATTCAATGAAGGGCTGATCTAGGGTTTAAGCAGATCTGGAGAAACTAGAACAATTAGGCAATCAACCAATGGAAAAGCATTTATTAGGCCAGGGATCCGAGCTTGGTACTGTGATGGGAAGACAAAAGGGAGGGAAGTCCCTGCCTTCAAGGAGTTTATATTCTAATGAACAGTAAGAGGTTGGTCTACATGACCTCTGAAATTCCTTCCAGTGACAACTTTCTATGTGTCCTGGTGACTTTAGAAAATTGCCTAAGTCAATGTTAGGCAGTATACTCATTAAAAACCATACTGGCCTAGTAAGTCACATGAAAGGAAGTTACGGCTAATCTATTTATGGGACTCAAACACTTTAGATTTGAGAAACTCCTACTACATTACGCCAGATGCCTCAGCCCCTGTATTTCTAAACTCATTTGTGCTTCAGGGGACATCTAATCCATATGTTTCCCATTAATTTACCCTTCATTCATCAAAATGTTGTTTTGTAAGAGCGTTTTGATGTCTAAGAAGCCTGATCAGTCTCTTAAGCCTCTTTTCCTTTGTACCGTGAAATTGTGTGTTCCCACCACTTTATGGTGCTAGGAGCCAGAAAGGGTAAAGACTGTGACTGGAACATCAGAACCTTGAAAATGGCCTCGGGGCAAAAAAGTCTTATGTCAGAGTGCAAATGCTGATTTTAAAGGAACAACATTAAGTCCAACCCTCTTGCTTTCCAATATTTTGGAAGTCTTTATCACTTTGTATGATCCCTGATGCCAACACTATCTAAGAAAGCAAATAAATTCCTATACGTTAGACCTTCCATTTTCAGTCTGCCTGGCATCTTCTGATAGAGGATGAAACCTAGAGTAGCAGATTACGGCACTGGACCTGGGGTCAGGAAGACATGAGTTCTAATCCTGCCTTAGATACAGTTTTCTGACTTTGGACAAGTCACTTAGCCTCTCCTAGACTCAGTTTTCTCATCTGTAAGATGGGTCTATTTTTTTTAAAGACTGGGTGTTTCCATTTCACCCAGGCTAGAAGTGCAGGGGGCTACTAATGAGCCTGATCTCATGTCTGCATGACAGTAGAACACTGACCTGTCTTGTTTTTGACCTGGGATGTTTCACCCACCTTTAGGTAACTTGGTGAACATTCTCTCCCATGGGCTCACTATATTGATGCCAAATTTAATCCAGAAAATTGTCCATCACAGTTCGGAGCTCTGTTGGCAGAGAGTTCCCAGCTATTTTTTTTGCCTTTCAACAGATTTTACTGTGGCATGTTCTCTAGCCCCCTCACCATCCTGATCACCATTCTTTGTACATTCCCTAAGTTATTAGGATCTTTCCTAGAATCTGACACCTGGAATTGAGCACCACACTCCAAAGATGGTCTTAGCAGGATAAAGATACAGATAAACCATCCCATCCCTAGTTCTAGAGCCTAATCCTCTCAATACAGCCTAATGGTATATTAGCTTTTTCAGTGATCTTATCACACTATTAGCTTATCTTAAATCTGTAGTCCATTAACACACCACCCTCTCACCCAAAATTTTTTTTCTTATTTTATTACCCAATGACATTACCCAATATATCACCTCTCCACACCTATATATAGAACTCTTCTTCATGTAATGGGGACCTGCTTTGCACATGCCCCCATCACCTAACATGGAGCCACCCTGTTTCTCTGCATTCCCCTGTCTCTAGTATGGGAGTAATCTCCTTTGATGGGCTGCATAGTGGGAACAGGCTACATCTTTAAAAGCGGCAGGTTGTGACAGTCTTGTTCTCTTTCCTGCTGCTACCAGAAGATCACAGTTCTCCCTCAATGCAGGTACCAAAAACTGAACCAGGGAGGGGACACAGAGAAATAGGCCTGGAGTGCTTGATTTGTCCTATTTTGTGTGTCTTTCTCAGTTTCTAAGTGCAAGTGATAATCCCCACAATACCTGGGAGTTCCATCCATGGTGACCTTGTAGCTAGGATTGCAGGTGGAATGGTACAGCCAGCTAGCCTGGCAGAGAAGCCTTGAAAATCCACAGACTTGAGCCCAAGTGGGGCTTGGAACTTGGGACTGTGTTTTATAGGAATGGAGCTAAGCTGTTTGTATATTTGTTATGAGGCCTCTAAAGTAAATACTTCTTTGTAAAAATCAATCTGACTGTCAAGTGGTTAAATGGAACTGGGGTGCAGGGGAATTAGCACCATCAGCAGAGGTTGGAGCCATTGGCAGAGAGCCTGGATACTCCCCACCCCCCCCTAAAGTGAACCAGAGAACCCTGGGGATGGGGTGATATATAGCAGACCTGACTTCAAGCAATGTGACCAATATAGTCACTTGCCCTTGTAACAGGAACAAATACAGCGACTGTCTGTTAGTATATACACCCATCGGCTTCTGTAGTTATCCCCACCCTATAGCAAGAGAAGGGGAATGTGCTTTGTTGCCTGTCTTCTCCAGATAATTATTAGACAGATTTCTATAGAACAGTATCAGTAATCATCAGCATTTATGTAGTCCTTTAAGCATCACAAAGCACTTTACAAGTATTATCTCATTGGATCCCCACAACAATCCTGGGAGGTAAGTGCTATTATGATCACTCCCATTTTACAGATGAGAAAACTGACTCAAAAGGAGATTAAGTGACTCACCCAGGATCACACAACTAGTATCTAAGGGCAGATTTGAACTTAGGTCTTCCTTACTCCAGGTCCAGCATTCCTATCTACTACACCACCTAGCAGCACAACCAGCTACAACTTCCCTATCTTGTGCTTCTAGAGTTGATTTTTCCCCCCCCAGATAGTTTTACTTTTGGTACTCAGATACCTAAGTGCATCTAATCTCTTCTACACGGATGTCCCCTCCAATGATAAAGATAGCACCAGCTCTCTATCTGCCTATCTCGTCTGATTCTTGCTTAGTTTCCCCCATAAGGTACCACAGTGGGGTCTGTTTAGTGAGTCAGGGACTTTTCTTTTTTTGACTAACACCTCCCTCAGTCTTCCCTCCTTTCTCTCCACCCCTTCCCTTTTCTTTCCCTTCTCCCCTCCTACCACCTATAGGGCAAGTTAGATTACTATATCTGAGTATGTTATTCCTTCCTTGAGCCAAATCCTATGAAACTTAGGTTCAAACAATGCTCATCTCCCTCCCGTCTTTCCCTCTACTGTAATATTTCTTCGTGCCTCATTTTTTAAAGGCATTTGAAGAGGTTTGGGGGAGAGCTCAGGTGACTCCCTGCCTTTGATCCACTATCTTGGCTCTGCCCTGAGTTTCAGGGACTTTCTTTGCATCTTATTGACTTCTCAAAAATGTTAATGGAGCACCTGGACTGTCCACCAGCTATCTTTACTCCAACCATATGACCAAAACATCTTTTCTGATCCTTTATTTCTTTGATAGCATCTTTCACTCCAATTCTCCTCCAAAGCTACTCTTAAAACTTATTAGTCTGTTTTGTAGGATGTGTATACCCACCATGCATCTTTCCATTACCCTCTTAATGAATTTCAGTTTTCATTCTTCAAGGACTTTGGTCAAGTTACAAAGATGACTCCTTCCTTCCTTCTTTCCTTCCTTCCTTCCTTCCTTCCTTCCTTCCTTCCTTCCTTCCTTCCTTCCTTCCTTCTTTCCCTCCTTCCTTCCTTCCCTCCATCCTTCCTTCCTTCCTTCCTTCCTTCCTTCCTTCCTTCCTTCCTTCCTTCCTTCCTTCCTTCCTTCCTTCCTTTCTCCTACCTGGAGTAATTTTATTACTGTGATTCAAGATTTTTTTTAAACCACTATGCTTGTTATATTATGTCTCATTTGATTCCACACAATGTTTAGGCCTGCCAAATCTTTCTGGAGCTTGGGTCTATCATTCCACACCTTAGCTATGCTTCATATACTTCTGGGTCATCTGTAAATTGGAATGTATGTCATCTATGCTTTCTTCCAAGTTCTGGATAAAATAATAACTAGTCTGAGATTGTGCATAGATTCCTGGGATACTCCACTAAAGACCTCCCTCCAAGTGGACATTCAGCCAAGAACGAGTACTCCAGGTCTCCATGTTCAGTGACTTCTGAATCTAACTGACACTATCGTCATGGAACCCATATCTTCCCATTGTGCACACAAAGATAGCAAATGAGACTTTGTTAAATGCTTTGCTGAAATCTAGGTGAATTCTATCTTTGGCTTACCCTGATCTACTTTTAGTAATCTTGTCACAAAAGGAAATGCAGTTAGTTGCAACATGCGTTCCTATACCCATTTTACAGATAAGGAAATATAAGGCTCAGAAAGAGATTTGCCTAAGATTATGAAGTTAAAATGTAATAAAACTGGGATTTTACTCTGGGACTCATAAGTAGAAGTCCAGTGTCCTTTTCCCACTACAAAACTATATATTGCCTCTCCAAGCTCCTTAAATAATCAAGAAATCCATTCCCCACATTTACTGGGTGAAAACTGTTTCCTATAGACAGCCACAGAGGGGTTAAGAGCATAGCCCATTTAAAGCCCAATAGATCACAAATCACACACCCTGCAAACCATTCCTTACTCATCCCACTCAGTTCTGCTGCTTTCTAGCTGCTGGGGGTCTTATTCCATCATTTACTTGGAATTTTGATATGTAAAGAGGTCAAAATAGCACACTCTAATCAGTTTCTCCCACAAAATTCTAAAATTTAAAGATTAAAAATGTGATATCTCTTGAGCAGGCCTAGAGAAACGAATCCTTCTATTCCCACTGGAAAGACTGGATCATTGGTTTTTTCTTTGACATATGGAGAAAGGCAAAACCAGACTTAAAAGAAAGTCCTCCTTTCCCTCTGCACACAGGACTGTACTAAATTTCTAAATGAACTATCTTTCTAAAAGACACAAGAATGCCATTTTCCTATGCACTAATGTATTCTTTGTGGTTGGAATCCAAATGACTTACAGGCAGAGGAAGGTTTTTTGCACAACTAAGTGCAAGCCAGTGGAATATTTTTAAATTTGGCTGTGATCTTAGTGAAATTCTCTATGTCTCTGAGTGAATTCAATCTACAAAAGAGGCAAGGAAAGAATTTTGCATAAAGAGAGAAAAATAAAAATCAGGAAGAGAATCTATGGGACAGGCTTTTAAAAATAGCTAAGTTTCCATGATCTGTTTGGAAAGACCAGAAGAAAAGGTTGGAGTATGGGTTATGGGAGAATATGATGTACTGTGTAGTTGTAGACTATGTCTGTTGAATACTTGGTATGTATTATACAATAGTGGTGTCAAATTCAAATAGAAAACAGTGGGCCTCTAAACCGTACATAAAAATCTCTGTAGGTCATTTATTGACTTAGAAAACCACGGATTAACATTATCTATGCTTTATTGTATTGTTTATTTCATTAAATACTTCCCCATTATGTTGTAATCTGATTCTGGCTGCACTGAGGAGTGTTGTGGGTTACAATGTAGTCTGTGTGTTTGACCCTCTACCATACAATGTAGCTCAAAGATATATAATGTAGGGAATAGAAATGAGATTTCATTGGTACAAGGAGCTCCCAGATAAGCAAACTATCCCAGCAGAAACGCAGACTGGCCCCTTCTTGGAAGGGCAAAGTCTTAGAGAGGACCAAACTCAAGGAGAAATGGTCACCACAAAGGGAAGGGAAGGAAATAGGACAGGATAGGATGAAATAGGATGGGTTGTTATATAATTAATAGAAGGCCACCTTGGAAGTCAGAAAGTTCTGTTTTCAAGGGCTGTTTCTGATGCATATCAGCTGGATCACCTTGGACAAATCTCTTAATTTCCCAACACCTCAGGTGATTAAGGGTATAGTTACCTAGGTAATTAAGAAAATAAGTTGCAGATAGAAATGTATGCTTCATTGAACTGAGCTGCCAATCTTCATCAGTAGATGGAATTTTTGCAATGTCAGTCTTTCCCCACCCCTAAAATGGTTTGGACAAATAAAAATGTATATGATATGATACACACACACATGAACACATACTATGACTTGTGATTTCATCACTGTAGGGGTTCTCTTGGTCAAATGTTTCTTATATCTCACCACAATACTGAAATCTAGTAGTGAGTTAATGTCAATTAATGATCAAGTTAATAAGTGTGTCTTGGGGCAGCTAGGTGGTGTGGTGTATAGAATGCCACACCTGGAGTCAGGAAGACCTGAGTTCAAATCCAGTCTCAGACATTGACTAGCTGTGTGACCTGGGCAAGTCAGTTAACCCTGTTCACCTCAGTTTTCTCATCTATAGCATGAGCTACAGAAGGAACCACTCTAGTATCTTTGCCAGGAAAACCCCAAACAGGGTCATGAAGAGTCTGATACATCTGAATAATAACTGAACACATATATCATTTCTTCTCGAAGTAGTGGTTTGGATCCTGAAGATTATCATTAAAAAGAACACATCTGGCCATGTAGAACAAGTGAGAAAATGTACTTCTCTCCACCCTTTGTAGAAGTGGTAGATTATAGGCATGAAGTATTCTATCTCCTCTGACATGATTACTAGGCTGGTTGGTTTTGCTGGATTACTTTTCTTCTTTCTTTTAAGATATCTACTATAAGGGATGGCTTATGGGGTAGAGAACAGAGGGAAGACATATTGGGAAGTAAAAATTTTATATATATAATTATGATTTTTAAAGTTATGGTTTAACTAATGGCAGAAGGTTTGATTAGGGGCTGTTAGAGCAGAATTTTTTTAAAATCATCAATAGTATTTATTCTTATTTAGGTGAAAGGCAATTAATGTTTTTAAACAAACCTTTTTTTACCTCATTCTAAGAAATTTCACAAAGGACACATTCATAAACCAAGCATTCACATGAGAATAGCAATGTTAACAAGACATGTTCTATAAATTCACCATTGGTGCTGGACATTAGCTAGGGCACATAAAGCCAAGTGAAACTCTATCATTTAGAAATCTTGTCACTTCACAATGGAACAGTCTTTCTTGTTCTTTCCTGCCTTGACAAGCTTGTAATGTGTATTTGTGCATTTTGGTGCAGTTATTCATAACGCTGGATTATAACAATTACTGTTTTTATGAGACATCTTGAGCATGCCTTTCCTGCTACTCATTAGAGGTGATTTTTCCTCCATGGTCAATTGTGCTGCAGAAAGCCCAGAGCAGCACATGCCAGCTTACTCCATTACACAGAGAGGGCTGCTCTTTTGATCAATGTCCAGGTCAGCCAAGATCTCCAACCTCATTTTCTTTCCTCCCCTGTTGGTATTGCTACCAGTTTCTCAGGCTGTAGCTCCACTGCCCAGAGCCTACCAAAGTACTTAGTACATGATATCATGCTGCAGAGTTCAGGTTTAATGTTGGTAGAAAATGTTATTATCTATGACCCTTGACAACTAACAAAAAGAAGTTGACTTGGCCCTGACACAGTATGGATATGCATTGAGGATACAGTGGCATTTAGCTCTCCATCTCCATACAGAAATGCATCTGGTCATGAAGACAGGATACAAAGGTAGCTTACAAGGTCTTCAGAAATCTGTCAGATCTGAGGAACCCTAACTACCTGGGGCTGCTGAGGTCAGTCAGATTCTAGGGATAGCTTTGTCTGCTTTTGAGGAAAGCTATTCCCTTTTGAAAGAGGAGCCTAGGTCTACTCCCATGCTGTGGATGAGGAGAAGGAAGCTGTCACAAGGAAATTCTGGTAAATATTGGTCCCATCACAGTTTTTTGGTTTTGGAGGCTTTTTTTTTTTTTGGAGAAGACCTGTGTCTTCATTGTTATAAGAAATTCCCCAGAGAACAAACTCCTCTGAAGATGTGGATTCATTCTTGCTCTGCAACTTAGAGTCTTTATTTTTTTTAACTGCTTGTTTTTTTTTTAAATCTGAGTCATCTTTTTTTTAGCCTGAAAAAGTACATTAAAAGTAATATTAAATATGTTCCTTATTTTCATCTTCCCTCCCCTCTGAATGTAGCGTCCAAGGTCAGTTTAGAGTCTTTAGACAGAATTGCCTAGAGCACTAAGGGGGTTGGTTAGGGGACTAAACGACAACAAGGTCATAAAGTTAGTTTGTGGCATAGGCAAGATCTGAACAGAAGAAACTAAGAGCCACAGAGCACTGACCCTGGAGTCAGGAAGATCCAAGTTCAAATCTGCCCACAGACACTTACTAGCTGTGTGATTCTGGACAAGTCATGTTACCTGTCTCAGTTTCCTCAGCTTTAAGATGAGGATACTAATAGCACCTACCTACCTAGGCTGTTGGGAGAATCAAATGAGATAATATTTATAGAGCTCTTAAGACAGAGTCTGGCACATAGTAGGTACTTAATAAATTCTTCCTTCCTTCCTTCCTTCCTTCCTTCCTTCCTTCCTTCCTTCCTTCCTTCCTTCCTTCCTTTTTTGACTCTAAGGCCAACTCTCTATCCATTATGCTGAGTTACTTTTCTTTGGTTCATAATAAATATTTGTTGACTTGCTTAGATGTTATCAGTAGAAAGCTTCCTAGAGCCCTAGGCTTTGAGCAGAGTTGACCTTGAGCTTAAACAGTCTGGGGACCCAGTATGGATGAGGGTCTTAGCAACTACGCACAAGGCTTTAGCTGAGCTTGTGTTTGTCCTTAGTTTTCAAAGAGGACCATGACATCAGGGAGATGATGACGTGACTTGCAGTTGACTTTTATTTGAGTGAGGGAGGGCTGAGCGAGGTGGCCAGCCTCACTTTCTCCTCCAGAGCCATCTGGATCCAGGGATCAGATATTCGTCAGGATAATTAAAGATGGCCCAAGATGCAATGGGAGACCTTGGCCCTTTTAGGCTAAGGCCTTTTCATGTACTCACTTAGAGTGAGGTAATGCCCATTCAGTGAATAGGCCTCTTTAAGAAGTGAGTCAAGGGATAGTCCTTTT
This sequence comes from Pseudochirops corinnae, assembly GCA_028646515.1. NCBI lineage: Eukaryota > Metazoa > Chordata > Mammalia > Diprotodontia > Pseudocheiridae > Pseudochirops > Pseudochirops corinnae. The sequence goes on from CM053585.1 coordinate 499,575,265, forward strand.
AATTAGAAAAAAATTCAAGCTGAGCTACCAACCTATACTCCTAAATGATCCATGTCAAACAGACTAATGGCACCTGTGAGTGGGTTAGAAAAGGCAAGACTAAACTCATTTTTTGAAGGGGTGAGGTGTCTTTTCTACTATATTTCTGTTCTCCTTCCCCTCACTCAATGGATTGACCATAGGATTACATTAACATCACCGAACCACTGTTGACTGGAGAGAAGAATTTCAGACCAGCTGAGTCCACTCCTGGACTTTCTATCAAAAGTGGACTGATTGCAAAAATGCCTCTTTATAAAGGAGCCATCACTAGGCTCAGAGGTATAAGGACAGCATCATAATAAGTCTCTTACATCCCTTGGGAGAGACTCCTTCCATGGAGGAGAGCTTTTATATTGACAGAACAAACACAAATTGTTTTGTGCCCTGGTCATTCTTCCTGCTTTTCTTTGCACACATGCATGCATGTGCACAACTACCCACACACACACTCCTTCCTTTCTGTGTTTTTGGCAAGCAATAAAACCCATTCAGTTAGACCTGCTGAAGGGACAGCTGAGATTCTGCATCCCAGTACCAGGGTCACCTCCGGACCCAATAAAGCCCTAGGTGGAATCAATTCTTAACTGCTTAAATCTAACATTTTTGATCTTCCCTACCTTCTGAGATAGAAAAAGAAAACGCAGCAAGCACCATCTTGCTTTGATGGGGATGAAATTGAGGGAGTGGGGAGGTGGCGATGGTTGGCATTCAGGGTTTGGGTGGGGTAGGATGCAATTCATAGACAAATATACCAACTCTAAGAAGACAAAGAGGTTATACATAAAGTAGGGCTAGGGAGTTTAGTTCTCTCTTGGGAAAGGGACGTCTCTGAACTCCCTCCTCTTGCCCCCACTCCCAAACTCCAGTCCAGAGCATTTATTTACAGTTACAGGACGGTCAGTCAACAAACATTTACTAAGCCATTACTATGCCAGGCGCTGTGCTTGGTAGGTTCTGGGTATATCAAGAAAAAAGTAGATTCCCTGCCCTCAAAGAGCTTACATTCTAACGGGGGGGGGGGAGAAAATACACAATAGATAGACAATGGAAAGAAGAAAATGGAAAGCAATCTGAGATTTAGGAGATTTGGATTCTGCCGAGGGTGCTCTGGTCTCAGGATCTTTCTGGAGGAAAAATTCTGTGATTCCAAGTGATGTCAGCTAATCAGTCTGTTAACCAAGCAACAGTATTTCCTGAGGGTTCACACCTCACCATATATCAAATTCTTAGATAATTCTTTTTTTGCCTAACAAGGGATACTGTTCTCATGATTATGCTCATTTCCCCCTTCATTCTTTAAAGGTGCAGATAGAGTGACTATTGAGGATAGATAAAACAATAATAGCATTTACGCTGCATTTTAAGGTTTGCAAAACACTGTATATGTATCTCATTTAATCCTCACAACAGCCCTGTGAGGGAAATTGTAACACCATGCACAAGCAGATTCCCAAAAGAATGCTACTGTGAACAACCTTTAAGGTTCAGATTACATAGTATAGTGAACACTCTGTTTATTCCATTACAAATCAAGGCAAACATTCACTACAAAATTCACAATAAAATATTCACAACATTACATCTTATCACAGAAAATCACAATATAGTGTTCACAACAGCTTAACATTAGAATGGCCACACAGTTTTCACTACAGCAGCCACAGTATTTAGAACAAAGAACAAAAGAATAATCATCTGGTTTCCCTAAGGGAGGAAACCCTCCTTACTTAATCATTCAGTCAATTCACAATACAATAATCAATCTTCCACTTATGGGGCAACCATTAACTTAATCAGTCACTAATCTAGATTCACAATTACTAAATTTTATTAATCAAGTACAGTCATTAGAAAATTGCACAAACCCTCTACCCATCAGTGTCCAGCAAACCTCAATTTCATCAGGCATTCTATATCTGAGCAGAGGCCTTTTCCTCATCTTGACTTGGGGTGGTTTCTCAGATTCCCTGCATCCCCTTCCATGGTCCCAGCTCCTACCTGAATCCACCAAACAGTCACCTGGATTCAGGGGTAGACAGCTCCCAGGTCCTTGTCCAGTCCTCAGGGCAGTCCTTGGCACACACTGAAGTTCACAGGTCCAGCACATCTCAAATCCTTGACCACTTCTGTTGCTGGGAACTTAAGGATCCACCAAGCCACAAACCAACAAAGGCTTATCCTGGTCATGCTTCTTCAGTCCTCCAGCAGTTCAGCTGGCCCTAGGACCCAGAAGGAATCTCAGCCTTCCAGGCAGCCCTCTCAGCCTTCCAGGCAGCCTTCCAGGCAGCCCTCTCAGTCTTCCAGGCAGCCTTCCAATCAGCCTTCCAAGCAGCCTTCTCAGCCTTCCAGGCACCCTTCACCAGATTCTGGTCTCAAGAAAACTCCAACTCAGTTCTCAGTCAGCTTCCAGATGCTGGGAGGGAAACCCTCTCTCTCAAGAAAACTCTGACTCAGTTCTTCAGTCCAGGAGCCCAGCTCCCAGATGCTGGGACAATCCTGCTTCCTTCAACAGGAGCCATCAGGAGGAAGATTCCTGATTCTGTCTTTCTGTCTCTAGAACTCTTTTTATATACACACACTGGCCTCCTGTCTCAGCCAACCCCCTGCTGCCACATCAGCAACAGGAGACAGAACTCATACTTTCCATACTTAGCTCTAAGTTACTAAGGGCTAAGTATCTACTAAATTGATTAGTGTTACAGAAGTATGATTATTATATCCATTTTACAAATGAGGAAAGTAAAGCTAGGATACTGAGTTACCCAGCGTTACAGAGACGGCAAGTGCCTGAGGCAGGATTTGAACTTCAATCTTCTTGAGTTCAAGTCTAGGATTCTATCCCTATGCCACCTGTAGGGAAAATTGCTCCCCACAGACATTTGTACTGCATTTCACAAGACTGGAGGTTTAAAACTGTAAAAGACTTAGGTCATTTTATCGTCAAAGACAGTATCCAAGGTCACCTGGCTGGTAAGTATAGCAGAATAGAGATTCAAAACCAGGTTGATTTCTCTTTCTAGGATACAAACTTGTCTTTGATGGCCAAGAGTGGACAGTTAGTCAATTAGCATTTATTAAATGTAAACTCAGTGCTAAACCGTGTTAAGTACTGGGCACTGTGCTAACATACACTCCTGTCCTTGAAAACAAGAAAAATACAGGCATACCATCAAAAGGAAATGATTAATGGATTCCTTGAAGATATAACCTTAGATCAGTGGTTCTCAACCTTCCTAATGCCGTGACCCTTTAATACAGTTCCTCACGTTGTGGTGATCCCCAACCATAAAATTATTTTTGTTGCTACTTCATAACTGTAATTTTGCTACTGTTATGAATCATAATGTAACTATCTGATATGGAGGATGTATTTAAATTGAACATAACCCACAGGTTGAGAACCGCTGCCATAGATGAAATAATATTACAAGAGACAGTTAGGGCTATAGAAAAAAGATCTCATAGATAGATGATCATCCAAATGGTAGCGTCATGGGGAATTTGTAACCTTATCATGGAATTTAGTTATAATGTCTTCATGATGTTCTTCTGAATCAACATTCAACAATTTCTTCTAGGAGAAATAGTGATCTTGCCTATAGGAGAGAGAACATGGGGGAGACAATTGTCTGAAGGTACAACATCTCTCTGACGCTCAGGAGTGTGGTATGAGTCAGTGCACGATATCTAAAGTAGTCTACAGGTGTAAGCTGTTGGTGTAGAGGTTGGGTGAGGCCCCGAGGGAAATGCCAGGAACATTTATTAGCAGTAACCACAAGGGCCTCAGGCACAGGTCAGCCAACAGTCAAGAGAATTAGGTGAGAGGGCACAGGTAAGGAACCCAGTGAAACGTTGGACATGAGCACTAATTAGAAACACTTCTTTATTTTTTCCCCCAACAGAGCCAGCTTGTGTAAGCGGGGCTTGAGTTCACTTCGTAAAGATGTTTTATATGGTATTTCTGGCAACTGCCTAGAGCTTTAAAAGAAAAATGAAGGGAACTTTAATGGTAGCCTTGGAAAGAAGAAAAAAGTCCACTTCCCTAATAGTCAGCTGTCCAACTACCCCTTCTGCTCCTTCCAAACCTTGAGGGTGGAGACAAGCTAAAGTAATGTGGCTACAGCAGCCTGGAGCTCTGAGATTCTGCGTTTCCAAGGGGTAGAGTGCCATCAGGACCTACCCAGCTCTAGGCCTTGTCCATTCTTGGCATCATGGGTTGGATCTTTTGGTCCTCCCTGCTTTTTGAGATGGAAATAAACAATAACCAACCAACTGATGAGGAGCTTCTCAGTTGCATAAGAAGTTTTTGTTTGCTTGCTTGTGGTTTTTTTGTTTGTTTTTTCAATAAAATTTGAACCCAAAGGCACTCAATTCAACAAAATGACTATTATGTGGTATGGTGAAAAGAACACTGGAATTGCAGTCAGAAGTTCTAGATTCAAACCCCATGTCACCACCAGTTCTTGATACTACCTATCATCTGGGCACGTCATTCAACCTCTCTTGGTCTCGGTTTCCCCAACTGTAAAATGAAATGTTAGACTTGATGGACTTTAATGTCCTTTCTAGCTATGACATCATGACTCTCTAAGCTCTCAGCTCCCCTTCCAGTTCTAAATCCATGATCCCTGCCTAATTTGTACAAGGGGATATGCTAGTGAGTGAGGAGGTAGCAATTTTCAGACTGTCGATGGTGGGTAAGAGAAATGGTTGGATCTTGGTTTGTATCTCACAGCTCAAAAGGATAGGTGAAGAGGATGAAAACCCAGGGTCCTTACTGCAATGTTTGTGGGATTTGAGAGAACTGGTCCCCATCCAGTCCATCAGCAATCAAGAATGAGGGCCTGGGATAGAGCTTTCCTAATACTAGGGAGTAAAAAGGGTTTCTTCTGCACCCTTCTCCCTAGGTTCCTTGAGGTCACTTCTGTTTGTACTGAGTGGTGGCCAGCTACCCTTACCTCTGTGATGTGGATTCCATGGTGATTACAACTGATTTCACATAAACAGAATGCAGCACTGTTTACAAGCACCATAGAAGGGCTGGGACTGAGATACTAGTAGGGAAAAGCACAAAGGAATATTGTGCATCCCAGGCTCTGCAGTTGGTTCTCCTCTATTGGGCAGTTTCTTTTGGGCTTTGCTGAATCAGCTCAATGGCGAAACCCAAAACTAACTGCTGAAAGCATTCATGGTAATCTCTGTTTCCCACAGTGGCCATGAACAGATGTTATTATCCCTTCTCCTACAAGCCAGATATTCTTGGAGTCAGGTTTGTGTTGGACACAAGGCCTACTCTCTGAAATAGTAAAGAGAGAGAGAAGGGGTCTGTGGTAGGAAGCAAAGTTTCTGTTTGTTGGATCTAATGATGGAAAGAAACCACCTCAATAATTTAGGAGGATTAAAGGGATAAACAAGCAGGTAACAGTCTTTAACAAAACTTTGCAAAGGTTTGAAAGAAAAAAATAGAATGCTTCCTATAAAGAAAAAATATTTTTGTGCTGGCACAGTAGCAGCTGGAATCCCAAACAGCAGCAGAAAGCAGTAGCACACAGGAATCAAAAGGAAATTGGGCGACTTGTATTTCCATAACACTCTTTTGATGAAAATATTATTTATTTATTTTAACGTTATTTTTTTTTAATTTTGAGTTTCAAATTCTCTCCCTCCCTCTAGCTCCTCCCCCACCCATTGAGAAAGGCGAGCAATAGGAAATCAATTCTACATGTGAAATCATGCAAAACGTATTTCCATATTAGCCGTTTTTTTTTTCCAAAAGCAAGAAAAATAAGGAGAAAAAAATTATACTTTGATTTGCATTTAGAATTCATTAGTGCTTTCTTTGAAGACAAAGAGTTTTTTTCATAATGAAACCTTTGGAATTGTCTTGGATAATTTTATTGATCAGAGTAGCTAAGTCTTCGCAACTTGATCGTTGTTATAGCACTCTTTCTGGATAAAAACAAGAAAATGTGTGCCCGAGAGCTATGATGCTAAAAGGAAGAGATACCTTGGCATCTGGAGCTGTTGTAAAAAGCTGGTGGGTTGTTTGAATTCTCCAAAGGTGACCATCCCACGTTGGTTGATAAAGGTCCCCTGCATTTCAACCCATTTGGGCAACAATGGAAGCCCCGAAGCACGAACATCTTAAAAACAAAAACAAAAACAAACCACCCTGGTGAGTGTGTGTGGCCCTGAAAGACCTGGTTTTAGCCTCCTCTTCTGACCCCTTCCACATTATCCTGATGACCAGTAGGTGGCAGGGAAGGGCCAACTCAATTCAAAGAGACAGTGTGGTTAGTTTTGAAATTGGTTGCATGCCCAGACCCAAAGAATTGTCCCAAAGAGGTAGGTATCATTTCAAAGAGTGGTCTCTTACGGAACTGTCTTCTACCCCGTGCTGTTCAATAATTTAATTAATGACATATGACAGCATAGATGGTGTGCTCATTGAATTTGTAATCAGCACAAAGCTGGAAGGATAGTCAATAAATGAGACGACATCAAGAACCAAGACTTCAAAAGGTTAGAACCCTGGGCAAAATCCAATAAGATAAAATTCAGAGGCACAGCAGTTCAGTGGAAAGAATGCTGAGTCTGAAGCACTGACCTTGGAGTGCCGAGTTTGAATCCTAGTTCTGAATTGGCTGGGTAGCTCAGGTTCTCATCAGATGGCGCCATTTGTAATGTATTTGGTCAGAGATTGGGCAGAAGTCTTGAAATGGAGATGAGATGTAGGAAGGCACAAACTAGGAAAGTAGGTACCAGGAGAAGGAGAGAAGAATAGAGAAATAGAAAGAGAGACAAAAGAGAAACACAAGTGCCAAGCCAAAGGCTCTATCTCCTTCCTTGCTTCCAGGCTAGCTGTTCTTCATTCATGTGACACTCATACTTTCAGATACTACAGTGTCAGAACCTTTTGCCCATTGAAGCTTCACCACTTTCATAGTGGAATGAAAGGTTATAGGACTCTGAGATTTCTCTACGTCTTCTCAGGCATTGAGAAGTTAATCTTTAAATTCATTCATTCGCTCATTCATTCTTACATTCATTTCTTCATACTTTTCCCAGACCTTGAGAGCAGCATTTGTCTGATGGAACAACTATTATATACACCTATTCTATTCATTGGCCTGTATTGTAAGGCATAACGCAGTACCGGGAACAAGAATGAACCCTCCTGAAACTGAGTTAACGGATGAGGAAATGTCTATTAATTGTGTTATTTTTTTTGAAAACTTTTATTCTATTTTAAGCAAGTGTCTTTTTGTCTTATTGTGACGTTACATGTTTTCTTCCTGCTGATCAAGGGTAGATCCGATGGAGAATAGGGGCTCTTGAGCAATGATTTTGGATAAATGGCAAGCAAGTGGGAAGAACACTGGATTTGAAGTCAGAAGATGAGCACAAACCCTTGTATTATTCATTATGTGTGTGATCCTAGGCATGTCACTTAACATTCTGAGCTAAGTTCCCTCACCTGTAAAATAAAGGAGTAAGGGTATGTGTGACCTCTAAGCTCTCTTAAAGCTTTAAATCTGAGATACTATGATCTCATCCTATGATGAGATCCTGGGAGTCAATAACTAGAGCAGTTTCTAGAATTCTAAATCACAGTAGGAGCCACCATCAGCAATGATGATTCTGTTCTCTGGTTGACAAATATATTATTGCCTTCCAGAATTAAAATGAAGAGTAACAGAGAAGCAGTTGTCACTTTAAACTGAGTGGAGAATAGAACTGTTTGTAGTATATAGTTCTGATACCTCTGAACCCTTCATAGGAAAGAGCCCAGTGGGTGCTTCAGAACAGAAGTAGGGCTTTGGGATCCCAACCCTGGTTCCTGCTCCACTATAGGTCAAAGTGGATAGGGAACTCTGTTATTAGCCCTGTGACTTATCTGGAAAGATAGGGAACAGAGTAGGTGCAAATGCCCCTGAGGGACAAAGCTGGGAAATCAGCTCTACGTTGTAAATCAGTTTAGAAATATCCAAAATGTCAGATGCTGTGACCTTTTAGAAGCAGGCATAAAGGAGCACTGGACCTGAGATCCTATCGTCTGGGATTTTCAGACTGGTGGAAAGCCTCTTTTATTGGCTTCTTGGGTTTTCTTACTGGTCCAAAGTAGAGTCTTTCAGCTCCAACTCTAGATTCTTTAATTTAGCCCTTTAACGAGGGCTGTGCGCCAAAAACCAAAGCACATTCATTAAAGCTACTTGACACATACTGGAGGTTTCTTCTCCTCTTCTTTGGTGCTTCTCAACTTTTCAGCTGTCTGCACATTAGGTAAAGAAAAATCAGAGTTGAAAGAATGAATGAATGAATGAATGAATGAATGAATGACAAAGTATTGATCACAGAATCAGAATGTAGACCTTGAAAAGACCGTTTAGGGGGAGGCTAGGTGGTGCAGTGAATAGAGCACCTATCCTGGAGTCAGGAGGACCTGAGTTCAAATCTGGCCTCAGACACTTAGCCGTGTGACCTTGGGCAAGTCACTTAATCCCAGTTGTCCCTCCAAAAAAAAAAAAAGACAAAAAGACCATTTAGTCCAACCTTCTTGTTTTACAGATGAAAAAATCTGTGGTCCAGGGTAACTTGCCCAAGGTCACATAGGTAATAAGAGCTGAGATTGAAACTTAGGTCTTCTAACTCCAAATCCAGGGGTTTGGGTACCAGACATTAGGAGGAGCAGCACCACAGCTCCCACACCTCTGGCCACAACTGCCACTTGAGGTCATTAATATGAAAAAAGCTGCTGTTTTTGCTTCTCTCATGAAACAAGTTTGATTCTGCTCAGTTTGCTCTTCATGACTACTCCAGGTGCTCTAGAAAAGGTCTCAATGCAAAGGCATAGCTTATGCCACCCAGTAGCAGGGGCCACTTGACTGGATTCCAAGAAGTCTTATGGGAAGAGATGTGCCATCCTTTCTGGTTCTCTTCCATATGGATGCCATGTCTAATCCTGCATCTCTCCTAACCACTTGACAGTTACCATTTAGAGGGTGTCTGCTATCTTTGTGGTGATGTCTTCTGGGATCAGGTCTCAGACATCTGGTCAAGGTTCTAGTTCTTCCCCACTGTAGACAACGTCTGGCACATGATAGATTCACAGATTCTTTCTTTCTAACCCATGCTCTGGTTCAGATTCTGACTCATGTGAACAGCCCATTTCCTCTGTGACCCTATTGCAATTAAATTCTAAGCCTCTTAAGGGAGGGATCATCCATTCCACATCTCTATGTATTCCTCCATAGGGCCTAGAACCAAGTAGGAACTCAATGAATATCTGTTGATGATATACATGAACTTTGATCCCACAGGCACCAAGGGCATGGGATTCTTAGAGATGTTGCCAAACAGGTTGCACAGAGCTGTGTAAACACTGACTCAGGTGAGATTCTGACCTGGCTGGTAGGTGAGGAGGGGAAGAAGAACTGTCTACACTTGCTTACCTCCCACACTCACATGACATCAGCACAGTATAGTATCCTAAACTATTTCCAATTCCTACCACTGCTCTGTTCTCATTTGATCTTCCCAACTGTGTGAAACATGTAGGATGATTATGATATTCCCCAACTGAGATACAGAGAAATTTGATGATTTACCTAAGGTTATTCAGCTCAAGAGGGACAGATCTGAGATTAGAAATCAGGGCTACGCATGGCCAGTTTTATGGTCTTTCCATCATATTGCAATTTCTCCTTTTGATCCCATGGAAAAGGCAGATTTATCTATTTCTTGGCACTTTTATATTATGTCATATCACACCTTCAAAATCATCCAGTCTAATCTTCTCATTTTAATCTCCTCATTTACTGCCTAACTAGAAAGGTAGAACTGACGTGCTTAGGGCTGTATAGGTAGTTTGGAATGACATAATGGAATTGTGTTTCCTTTATGCGACTGTGATGGGATACGGGGAAAAAAACCTGAACACTATTTCCATGGAATTAGAATCCTAGGGTCCTTTTTGATTATGAACACGTTATAGACCAAGTGAAACATATGGGAAAAGGCATGGGGGACTATTAGCCATAGACTTAGTGGGTCCTGATGATTCCTCTTCCTGGATAGAGAATCCATGTTGTAGAAACATTGTGAGTACAGTTTAGCTCCCATACAAGCCTGGGAGGCATCTGATGGGAAGGAGAAGATTTGATGGAGAATGAACCAAGTTGACCAGAACTCTCATCTTATTTTTGGTGAGGGGGTATGGGTCAGTGCTTTCACTGCTGGGGATGCCCAGCCTAACTGAGAGAGGGCAGTCTGTGTAGTAGGGACTCGAAGCTATCTTGGAGCAAAGGCTGGGGATGGCCAGAGGGAATTTTGTTTGGATAAGGGTTTTATTTTTAAGCAACACTGGGAAGGGATATTTGTAAGTCACTAGATTGTACTAATCTATAATTACAGCTTGTTAAGACACCCGTTTATCATTTCATTGCTTCTTGCAAAATGAGGCTGATCATCATTTGTACCAGATGAGAGTTAAAAATATGCTGAGAATTCCTTTGGGAACCCTGCCTACCAAAAAGGGACCATTCTCTCCCAAGGCTGAGAAGGGGTGAATGCCTTGTTCCCATCCTTTGAGGGTAATGGTAAAGAGAAATGGGCTGGTTTCATAGTTTGTGAAGTCTGTGTTTGATGTGCCTCATTTTTCCCTTTCAATGTCCGTCTCCCAACTCCTAGACCAGCTATGACTCAGTGGTGTTCCTATTCCCAGTTGACATAAGGTCTTGCTGTCACTTGGTAATGACTAACTTCTTTCCTTTCTTCTTTCTTTCCTTCCTTCTTTCCTTCCTTCCTTCCTTCCTTCTCTCCTTCCTTCCCTCCTTCCTTCTTTCCTTCCTTCCTTCCCTCCTTCCTTTCTTCCTTCCTTCCTTCCTTCTTTCCTTCCTTCCTTCCTTCCTTCCTTCCCTCCTTCCTTTCTTCCTTCCTTCCTTCCTTCTTTCCTTCCTTCCTTCCTTCCTTCCTTCCTTCCTTCCTTCCTTCCTTCCTTCCTTCTTTCCTTCCTTCTTGCTATACAGAGGACCAAACATGCAGTGGAACTAACAGTGATGAGGTCAAATGGATTTTACAGAGATGTGAAAAAATTGTGCAAGGAAGGAATAAGCCAATAGAAGGAAAACACAAGAGGTTGATGCTACTTCTGCTTGTCCCTTGTCTTTGTCCTTTTCCAAAGTGAGAAGCGGCTGATGAGTTTTTGAAAGATCTTTATCTGTGATCATCTTTCTTTCCTTTAGTCTAAGTCTTGGCTTATCAGCCTTCTATATCTACAGTTGACCTTTCCACATCACAACTTTTCCCATTGAGGTTTCAATATATTGTGGGTCGACATAAGAAATTAAATGTGATTTTTTTTGAAAGTCTTACAGAAACTGCAAATGACATGGTAAAAGTTTAGAAACTCAGAAATGCATAAAATGTAGGTAGAGTATGGTATAATACCAACATATTTTATCTTTTAATACTGTAATAATTCAGACTTCTTCTCTGGTACAAAGAGAGGGCCAAAAACTTCTACACAGATTTTTCAGATCACAGGGGCACTGTATCCCTAACCCCTGTGACGGGGAAAGAATAACTAATAAACAGGGCAGGACAAGCTCTGTCCAGTAAGTTGGGCCAACAGACATACCGACAATGTGTCCATGGCCTAAAACCATTGTCCCTTCTGCCCATCACCTGAGATGCTCACAGAAATAGGTTCTCCACAGGCACCTGGGGAAGGCTGATCTAGCTAATATCTCACTAGTAAAGCATCCTTCCCTGGTTGTTTTCTCTTCTTTTGAGGGGACTTTCCACTCTAAGATTCAGCTTAAATCCTTAATTAGTGTTTTGTGCACAGGCCCCAGAAGACCTAGAGTGACAGACATAAAAATTTTGCACTGGCTGGCCCCAGGAAGCCTTCTCTGGGGTTTAGACAAGCTGAGTAATAATTATCTTTATTGGTACACAGTCATTTTCCTAGTACAACATAACATTAGTCTTTTTTTCTTTTACAGAAATATTAAATTGATATTATCTGTTTAATTTATCTCTACATTAAGTCCCAGATTTTTAAAGGCTCAAAATTTCATTCCATGAAATCCCGGAAGTCTATGTATATTACATATGTGTATATTTCTTTTTCTTTTTTTTTTTTTTTGTTTTTACTTCAACTAGTTTTCTTTTGAATGAACTCAAGTCCATATTATTCATTAACTCAGTTTTTCTACCACTCCATAGTCAGGTGTTAACAGTTATTCAAAAATGCCCTTCCATTCCAACTCAAATCTTCTCTTCACAAGTGATCATTCAGAAACCCTAGGGAAATTGGAGTGGGGAGAAGGAAAGGAATGTAGGTCTGGGACTTCCTAAGCCAACTTATTTGCAATTTAGGCACAAGTGAGGAGGCTTAACCTCCTGGGGCTGGATATTTCCAATATCTGCCACAACCCAAACACACTCATAGGGTCCCCCAAAGGTTTGTAGACTCATAGAGCCAGAAGGTACCTCAGTAGTCATTTAATCTGACATAATTTTACAAATGATGAACAATTAAGCACAGAGAGGAGACTTACCTAATGTCACATGGATAGGACCAAATCAATTCACACATCTCTTGTCAGTCACCATACAAGGTGGTTGGGGGTGAGGGGCATTAGCAGAGAGGCATTTTATGACCTGGAGATGAGAATGGAAAGGGGGCATCGGGCATGAGGAAAGGAAGACGCAGACTTGAGATCTGAGATGAAATGCCCTTGAAGACAGTGAAAAGGATAAGATCACAGCGTTAAAGCCAGAAGGGGTTTTGCCTTCCTTTTCCACCAGGCTGCATCCTCTGGACTTTTCTACCCTGTCTCAGCAAACTTTCCACCCTAAAAGATCTCTTTCACCCTAGAACTCACACCTCAGAAGTGGTCCCTGCCCCTGGGATCCTCCTGCTTCTGACGGGACAGCTCCTGCATTTAAGTGGGTGAGGGACTCATACCCAGGCCATTCGTTTCTTCACTTTCCACCAGGCTTCCAGTATTCTGCCCTTTTCCATCATGCTCTCTCCTTCTAACTGGGTACCTTCTCTTCTTCCCCTCCCTACCTCACTTCCCCTTTTTACGGGTTGCCATACTCTGTTGTTGTTCACTCTTGTCCAACCTTTCCCAATCCTATTTGGAGTTTTTTTGGCAAAGATCCTGGAGTGGTTTGCCATTTCCTTCTCCAGCTCATTTTACAGATGAGGAAACTGAGGCAAACAGGGTTAAGTGACTTGCCCAGTGTCACATAGCTAGGAAGTATCTGAGGCCAGATTTGAACTCACCAAGATGAGTCTTCCTGTCTCTAGGGCCTACACTCCATCCACTGCGCCACCTAGCTTTGCCCTCTCCATCCCCCCCATTAAAATATAAGCTCCTTGAGGGCAGGGCTGTCTTTCTTTTTGCTTGTTCTTGTATTCCCATTGCTTAGCACAGCTCCTGAGATATAATAAGTGTATAATAAAAGCCTGTTGACTGACTGACTAGACAGAAACTCAGAGGCTATTTAATCCAACGCCTTCACTTTGCTGATGGCATCTAAAGGAGAAAAGTGACTTGTTCAAGGTCACCCTGGCAATAGATGTAAATGCCAAGACTTTAACCCAGAGCCTCGGCCTCCAGAATCGCTGTTCTTTCCAGTGCACCACTATCATGCACCCGATTTGAAATCAATTCCTTTGAAGTTAAATTTAGTCATCTTTTCACTGCCCCACACTGCCTCTGAGGGCACGCAGGAGGTACAGGTGCCTCAAGGTCCAAAGGAGTCCTGCTTTCATAGGCAAGACAATGGGGGATCTCTTTCTATTTGAGATGCACAGACCCAAGCTTGGCACCACTGTCCTTTCGATGCCCCCCTTCACCTTTGCTCAGAAAGCAGGACCTATAGAGAGCCTGCAAATCAGTTCTGACCCTCCCCACTTGGGGAGGGATAAAGGAGGGGATTCACAGATCTCTGCATTCTCTCCATCTGCTCACATTCCTCTGTTTATGTGCTACAATAAGGACATGCTTTCTGAAGAAAGTAATACTTGACTAAATTGTTCTCCTGACGTAAACCTGCAATTTAAAAATTATATAGATTTAGAGTACAAGTCAAAACAGGAAACGCATTCCCCAAGTGGATAAAGATATTTATGAGTTAAAATATCTGCTGCTACCAAATTGTCTTGAAATTTCTATTCCCTTCTCCTCAGCTTAACAAAGACACTCTTTAATTCACACACACACACACACACACATACACACACACACACGTGTGCTTAAATTTACTGCTCAGTACAGGACCCACTTTAACTTTGGAAAGAACAGACAAAATAACCAGAATGAGAACCTTTTAAGAGCTATGGTTAAATCTTAGCATTCTGTCATTATTGCTCAGTCAAGTCTGACTCTTCATGACCCCAGTTTCGAGTTTTCTTGGCAGAGATACTGGAGAGGTTTGCCATTTCCTTCTCCAGATAATTTTACAGATGAGGAAACTGAGGCAAACGGGGCCAAGTGACTTGCCCTGGGTCACATAGTTAGTAAGTGTCTGAGGCTGGATTTGAACTCTGGTCTTCTTGACTCTATAGCCTGGCACTCCATCAACTGAATAGATTTTGGAGCTAGAAAGAATCCCTTCTCCTCGCCTCTTCAGATAAGGAGAATAGAAGGCCTGGGATCAGAAAGACTTGAGTTCAGATCCAACTTCAGATACTTCCAAGCTGTATAACTCTGGGCAAATCACTTAATCTGTTTGTCTCAGTTACCTGTACTGAAAAGTGGAGATAACAATAACCCTTACCTCCTGGGTTGTTGTCAAAATCAAAAAAGATAATATTAATAATAATAACAAAAGTTAAGTGCTCAGCCTGGTGCCTGGCACATAGTAGGTATCTAGAAAAGCTAACTATCATTATTAGCAAATACCTGAGACAGGATTTGAGCCATCTTGACTACAAGCACAGTGCTATATTCACTCTATCTCTGTGAATTTCCATTCCTATTTTTTCCAAAGTGGGAATAAATTAGCACTTGTAGTATCTCCCTTGTAAGACTATAATAGGAATATGAGATAATTGATATGTGTAAAGAAAGTACTCTGAAAAGCTTAAATTGCTAGATCTATACCCAATGTTGGCCATTGTCTTATTTCCCCCACATAGAGGACATCAGGGATGCTTGAAGTGTATTTGTAGGTAGGCCTGGTGAATATGCTGTTGGCCTTCTGGGGCAGTAATCCTAGAGGGCTGGTGTTAAGCTTCATCCCAGTAATCCTGGAGTTCTGTAGCCAATGGAAGAGGAAGGAGCAGTCAGTTTTCAGAAGTGTTCTAAGAGCCTTTAATCACATCGCCTCTAACTGGTTCCCTTTCCAGACTAAACCGTCCACATCTTGGCAGCCTTCCCTCTTGGGAGCAGGAACCGGAAGCACCAACATGAGAAACACAAATGCTCACTTCGGGATTTATGTGGAAAAGTGGTGGCTCCCACCAGAGCCCACCCTGCCCAAGGACAGGGAACGAAGACACAGACATTGTTCAAAGGCACCGCTGGCTAAATGAAAACAACATTTCTTAAAATTACACTGATTATTTTTCCAGATAAGCAGGTAATTCTCGGAGGTAATTTGGAGAGATTTCAGCCGTGTTTATTACGGGTTCATTTTAGAGAGCCAAGCTCTTTGCTCTGAAAGCAGTTTCAAAGCAAAATTCTAAACAGTATTTTAGGACCAGGAGGAAATTACATGCATGATTTTACCTCCCAGGGCTGTTTGGAGGATTAATGATAGTGAACAGGGAAGCTTTGGGAGAAGAAAATTGCCTGAGGAATATAGAAGGTATGAGAAATGCATACCAAATATGACAGCATAGTCCCTGAGTCAAAAGTTAGGCTTCTTACTCCTAGTTCATTTTCAAAATAATCTTACCATCTATCCTCAAAGAACATCAAAATATGTGTCTGTAGGTAATGTCAGAAAATGTTTCATTTTTCTAGAACAACAAACAAAAATAAAAAAACAACCTGATTTTTTTTTTATCTTTTCCCACTGGATTCACCTGTTTTTTGGGGGAGGGGTGGAGGGGGAGGAGTAATAGGAGGAGACAGAGACAATCAGTCCATAAACATTAATTCCAGGCATAGGCTGGGGACATAAAGAAAGGCAAGATATTCCCTATCCTCAAGAAGTGTATAGTCTAAGGAAAGAGACAATATGGAAAAAATAATAGAGACAGAGGCAGGTCCAACATGGCATATTGGATAAAGGTCTTGATTCAAGTCCCACTTTCTGACATATTGCTGGTTATGTGACAAGCCATTTAACCTTGAAGCATCCCTAAGAAACTGTCTGAGACTTTAAGGCATAGAGCAGGTGCTAGTTTGTATTAGTAGAATTCACCAGGCATTCAGAATGGTCTAGACCAGTGATTCTCAACCTGTGGGTCGTGACCCCTTTGGGGGCCGAACGACCCTTTCACAGGGGTCGCCTAAGACCATCAGCAAACACATATTTCCGATGGTCTTAGGAACCAAGATGGTCTTAGGAACCAACCATTTATGAGGCAGCTACGTGGCTTAATGGGTAGAGCACCGGCCCTAGAGTCCTCCTCTATCCATCTCCAGGCAGGTCTGCCCACATGCAGATACACCCACATATGAGTATTAAAGGGTCATAGCATTAGGAAGGTTGAGAACCACTGGTCTAGACCAATGAAATAACAGGTTCATGCTGTATATATGTGTGTATACATATATAAACATAGAATATATACACACATAGGTATATATATATATATATATATATATATATATATAT
>CM053585.1:499592612-499627633 GCA_028646515.1 Pseudochirops corinnae
CTCTCTTTCTCTCTCTCTCCCTCTCTCCTCTGTCTCTCTCTCCTTCTCCCTCTCCCTCCCCCTTAAGCAAATTTCCGATCTTGTGGCTTTCCTACTCAACCAATTCCAGTGGCTTCATATTGCTTCTAGGATAAACTACAAACTCTTCTTACTGAACTTTCAAATCCATATGCAGATTTTGACCCCAACCTCTCTTTCTAGCCTCATTGGACATTTCTTCCCCTCTTTCCTCTGGGTTCCAGCCACACTGACCTCTCTCTTTTTCACTCAAGGTACTACAACATTTACCCTTTGCGCTGGCCATCTCCAGGCCTGAAATGGACTCATTCTTTACCTCTGCTTCACAGAGTCCCCCTCTTCCTGTAACACACAGCTGTGTTGCCACATTCTGAATGAAGCCATCCCCTACTAGTGCCCGGTCTCCCTTGTAAATATTTTGTTTCAGTCACGTGAGACTCTTCATGACACCATTAGGATTTGTTTGGCAAAAATACTGGGGTGCTTTGCCATTTCCTTCTCTAGCTCATTTTACAGATGAGGAAACTGAGGCAAACAGGGTGAAGTGACTTGCCCACAGTCACATAGCTAGTCAGTGTCTGAGGCTGAATTTGAACTCAGGGAGCTGAGTCTTCCTTACTCCAGGCCCAGTGCTCTATCCACTGAACCACCTAGCTGAGCCTCCCTTATAAATACCTCGTATTTAATTGCTTTGTGCATATTTGCATTTATTCATTTTGTATTTATGCTACATAATTTTTCAGATGGACTTGCCTTCCCTCACCACCTTAGAATGTAAACTAATCGCAGGTAGGAACTGTTTTATTCTTTGAACATGCATCAACAATGTCTAGTACAGTTCTGGGTAAAGAAAAAGTGCTTAATAAATATTTGTTGGTTGATTAATTGATTCCTCCAGACTCAAGGTGGTATGTTGTCTACCCACCCTATCCACCTAGCAGACTAAGCCAGGGACTTACCCAAGCCTCCAAGTCAAGGTGAGCTCCCAAGACCTTCCCCACTCCCCAAGTGAAATACTCCCTGGCCCAATCTACTCTGCTCCTTTGCCCTAGCACTTGGCATCTCCACTCATGGGAAACAGTCCTAGCTTTGGTATCCTTGCCATGGAGTTGTATCTTGGGATCTTAATGCCCCATGGTGCTTTGTGTCCCAAGGATCTGAGATCTCTCCTTTAACCCCTGACAATTTGCCTCTAGAATCAGAATTCCTAGTTATGACACTAGAACTGACTACCAGTTAAGATATCTTATTCTATTTTGGGTTGGCTGTAATTATTAGGGAATTTTTTCCCTTAAATCAAGCCTAAATCTGCCCTTTGCAGTTTTCATCTGTAGGACAGAGGTCCTGCCACTGGGGACAAACTGAATAAGTCTTGTCTTTATTCCATGTGAATTCCATGTCTTTGATAGTCACAGGCAGCTATTAGGTTCTCCCTAATTTTTTCTGTTCTCTAGGCTAAATATCACAAGGTCCTTCAATCCATCATTATATGACTTAATTTCAAGACCCCCACCACCCTGGTTGCCTTTGTAGACACTTAGACTGAGGACTAGTAGAGACCTTAGAAGATGTTCTATTTTAGAGATGAGGAAAATGAGAATCAGAAGTCGCGTGATCTGACCATGGTCACACATGTGACAAGTCTGGGATTTGCCCTTGGGTCCTTTGACTTGGAATCTAGTATTTTTTTCACTGTACTCTATTGAATACAGTTTATTGTTGTCTTTCCTAAAATGTGGTACCCAGAGTTGAAAACAGTACTCCAAATGATATCTAAACAGGATAATACAGTGGGAATATGACCTCCCTAGGGCTGAACGCTCTCTTTCAGTCTAAGACTGCATTAAGTTTGGGGGCGCTTTTGTTTTTGTTTTTCTGGCTGCTACATCACACTACTCACTGATTTATATTGATGTCAAGTTGACTAAAACCTGCAAACCTTTTTAGACAAATTGCTGTGTAGACACAGCTTTCCCATCTTGTATTTGTGAGGATGACTGGGAATGGGAAGGGGGTGGAAGGAGAACAAGCATACATCTTCTTATTTATCCCTATTAAATTACATTTTCTTATATTCCATCCAGTATTCTAGACTGATGATTCTTTTGCTATCTTCACTCCATCAGTCACGGTGTTAGCCTTCCTAGTTTTGTTTCACCTGAAAATATTGTGTGTTTTTTTTAATTAAAGGACTGATCCTACTGGAGAGAGATATGGTGGCAGTGGTGAAGGTGACCCACCCAAACAGAACTTTGAAGTGTTTTTAAATATTCTCTCATTTGATCCTCATAATGACCCTGGAAGGTAGGTGCTATTGCTATTCCCATTTCACAGGTGAGAAAACTGAGGCACAGTAAGGTAAGTCAGGTAAAGTAACTTGCCCATGAATGAAATGAGATGTTTGTAAAGTGCTAACCACAGCCTGGCACATAGTAGGCTATTTATTCTCTCTGTCTGCCTTTACACTTTCTCCCTTTCCCTCCCTCCCTCCCTCTCTCTCTCTCTCCCTCTCTCTCTCTCTCCCTTACCCTCTCCCTCCCACCTCCCTCTCCCCCTCCCTCCTTCCCTCCTTTACACACACACACACATACACACACACACACACACACACACAGAGTCTTTCTCACACACACAGAATAAACGGTTGAGATGACATCTGAACTGGAGTCATCTTTCTTCTAAGTCCAGCTCCCTTTCCACTGAACCAAGTTTTTTCACTTCTGTTCTAGGCAGGGCATCACCCACATACACATTCACCCATTACTTTGAGAAGTGATGAAGCTAATAGCAAAGAGACTATTTCTCTACCCCCACCCTGGCTCCCAGCCTCATGGGCTGGTAAAGCAGAAGTGCCATGATGGTTGTGTAACAACCAGATGATCTCTCTTCCACCCTCTGTACTCCATTCAGATATTTAAAGGTTCCATTGTCCCATGCTCCCAGCACTGTAACACATTGTGGGTGGCCACAGGTCACTTAGGAACCTGGGAAACAGCATACGTGACCCTGCAAGGTTAGAACATAGAACAGCAGTAGGTCAGCTAAGCAAGCAGAATTCAGCAATGGCACAAGACAGAGAAAAGGCAAGACGTCCAAAGCCCATATAAATAGTCAGCAAATGGTAAATCTGCAGAAGCTAAAAAATCAGTGCAAGACTAGGAGGTGGGGGGAGATATGCAAGACCAGACCAAGTGATGCACAGAAACTGGGAGACTGGGTTCCAGACAGGCAGGTGAATAGTTCTAGGATGTTAAGAGCAAGGAAAACATTCTATTACTGAGTCAGCTTGTTGCAGCTACCTGCTGAGGACCATTTCCAAGAGAACTTGGCTTAAAAGCCTATACATGATAACAAGTAAACAGAACTAGCTGGTTCTGATTGGAGGAGAGGGGAGCAGACTCAGTTCTCTGGCTGGGGCACTTCCCTGACTCTCATATTTATTGGAAGTAGTTCAGACAGATTAGAGCATTTCCATCTTTCTGGGCCAATCAGAAAGACAGAGATATTTTCTAATTCTAATATGAAAAAGAGAAAAACCCAACTCAGACAAAAACTGTGCAGCTCCCTCTGTCTTCTCTGGCTACCTCCCATTTGCCCTGCTTATGTTTCTGAAGCCCTTCCAAAGCTAGATAGAAATGGTCCTTTGAGGCTGGGCCCATCACCTGTTGTACCAATGTAAATATACTCCATCCCAAGATTCCCCCTAGGTCTGGCCTGGGTCCAAACAGGAGCGTTGGCAGCTACTGACAGCTACTGGTGTCATGCCCCAGGCAGGTGAATCAGCTACAAGCAGGGTAGGTAAATGGGAGATAGAGTAGAGATAAAGTTGGAGGAATGTGGGAAAGGTGGGAAGGGCAAAGGAAGGAAAGAGAGCTGCATTAAAGAAAACATTTGATGTGTTAAAGAAGGAGCAATATCATAGAAAAATGCGTCATTGGGTCTATGAGAGACTTTAGTCAACATTTCCCCATGGTCAAATACACACAGTGCTCTAACTGAGTAGAGAAAAGTTCTGTTCACTGTGCTCTTTATCTTGATGTTAAGAGAAACATCTAATTTTGTGTGACATAAGGAATCAATGACCAAACAGTACTTCATTAGAACATGGCATAAACATGGCAATAACATGGCATATTCTCTGTTCCGCTCACTAGTGGAAGAAAGTCTCACTAACAAGGTTAATAATAATTATGGCTAGCATTCATATAGCACCTTATGGTTTGCAAAGGGTTCTGCATATATTATCTCATTTGATCCTCATGATAACCCATCATGTAGTCGCTATTATTTTTACAGATGTGGAAACCGAGGCTGAGAGGGGTTAAGTGATTTGCCCAGGGTCACATAGCTGGCACTGAGGCAAAATTGAACCCAGGTCTGTCCTGACTGCCAGCCCAATACTCTATCCATTATGCCATCTAACTTCCTCATTAGGGGTCAAGACATATAAGAGAAAGAATAACAAGAACCATCTCACTCTTACACAGTGGTTAAGAGTTCACAAAATACCTGGGTAGCTAGGTGGTAAAGTGGGTAGAGTACTGGTTCTGGAGTCAGGAAAACCTAAGTTCACACCTGGCCTCAGACACTAAGCTGTGTGACCCTAGGCAAGTCACTTACTCACTATTTTCTCATCTGTACAATGGTGAAATAGAAAGTAGCAATATCTCTGTCCTCCCCAACAGCTGATTCATCACTGCTGCCATTCTTTCACCACAGGGTGTCTTTCTGTCAACTCTTTGACTTAATTCTCTGGTTCTGAAATCAGATCTTGACCTGTTTGTAGGAAAGGTTCAAGTTCTAAGCTGAGGATTTACTATGGACTATGTATTTTTGCTCCAGGGAGCTAATATTGAGTACCTTCAGTTGAATCTGAGAGAACATTGTATTCATCTTAAGGTTTTTGGGCTTATTCTGGTAGGAAAAGTTATTTGAAGTAGGACTAGTATGAGGAATATCTTGAATAAACATATCCATGGAGGAGCTTGGCTGGAGCTTTTCTAGATTTGGTATTTGGAAATCTGAAAGGCTAATGGGAGATGAAGATGCAGATGTTGAAAGGGCAGCTGGCTTTGCCTTTGGGCCTGCATGATTGGCCTTGCAACCAGTTGGGGAAGGAGCTCCTATTTTAGGGGAGATGCTTGAAGCAAGAGGGTCCAACCAGGGCAGTCACAATAAGTCTAAGAGCAGAATCCTTGAGTGTCTGTCAATATTAGGGTTTCTAAAATAGAAGGATAATTTCATACTTTCCTATTCCTTTCTAATCATAACATTCCCTATGTACCAAAACTGTGCCTTAAACCCACTTAAATGCCAACTCAGAGGCCCTTCAAATTCCTATCATGCTTTCATTTCCTCTATGTATAGAAAAGGCTAGATTTGACCAGAATTAAAATAACGAGAACCTTCAATTAACTAGAAGAGGGTTTTTGTTTTTTACTGCACTCCATTTTCAACAAGGAGAGGTAAAACCTGAAACAGACTCATTCAAGGGTCTATTCTGGGGTTAGGACAGATTCAGCCCAAATCCTATACTCTCTGTAACTGCAGTGCTTGATGACCTTGAAACCTTGGAAGATCCTGACGCATGAAACAAAAAATAATGCATTTTCTTCAGTAAATTATACTCACTATGGCAAGAAAGAGAACTTATGCAAATGAAAACAATTTCCAGCAAGGCTTGAAACAACAACAACAAAAAGGAGGTGGGGGTAATTTTCCAGCTAACCCACAAGCCAGAAATTCTAATAAGCCCAAACAGCCAAACCGTCCCCAAACAATCCATTTAAGCTAGGTTTTTTTAAGGTAGCTCTACAGTTTCTCCAAATCCTCATATAAAATCTACCCTGTGTTTTCATGGTTTTCCAAAGCTCCCTGCTTCATTAGAACATGGCATAAATGAAGTTCAAAATTTTAAAAGATTTTATATTATTATTATTATTATATAATATTAAAAAGATAGTATTAGGCTATTCTTAGTGATTTACTTCATCTTTTCAATAATTATTTATTAAACAATGACTACTCAAGACACAATAAAGCATTCTAGGGTGGCAGGAGGGGCATGTAAAAAGGACCAAGACAATGTTCCTGTCCTCAAGAAATGCACAGTCTACTAGAGAAGCTCATCATCAAAATGGCTCAGAGCTTATTAATTTCATTCCTGAAAACAGTTAGTCAGGGACTGCTTTTACCTTTCTTTGTAGCTTCAATGTTTAGCACAATACCTGCCATGCAGTAAACTTTTAATAAATATATGTTGATTCATTGTTTGACTTCTTTTTAATTTTTTTTTTCCTAGTCAATCCCCTCCCACAGAATTAGCCTAGGACTAAGGAGAAAGGGAGAGGACAGGGAGATTCCTGCTTTAGGAAAGGAGTGCCCCAAGGAAGAAAGAAAAAGCTTGATGGGAAATGATGTGACACCTTAATCCCTAAAGTTACTGCCAGCCAAAAGTGCTATGATTCTATGGTTCTCTACATTTCTTTTGAACACTCCTCTTCATTTTGACTCAAGGTGAGAACCAGCTTCCCTAGAGTTGTGTGATAGAGAAGGCTGTTGGGCTCCCTTCTTTGCATCAACAACCTATTCCATCCTTTGTCATTTTAGAGTATTTATAAATCATTCCCTCAAACAACTGGTTAACATTTATGCCATTCCCAGGATGTGGGGAGGAGATAGGTATGTTTTTCTTCCCACCCAAAGGAGTTAATTCGTATGGTTCTGACTCCCCCAGTCAGAGCTCTGCCTTCTGGATTAGGTTACCTCTAATTTTTCTTCTAGTTGAACTGAGAAAAGGGATTTTTTTTTTCCCCCAGAAGAATTTTCTAGATTGTTTTATTCCATTAGAAGGGAAAGAAAGACCTCTTTTCAAAGGATGGATGTGATGAAACCCAAATTTCCAAATCTATTTTGAATCTCCAACCAAGCCCTTCTGTTTGTCAATGCTAAGGTGGCAGAGAGTTTTCCCTACTGGCTCCCAGGAGATATTTCTGAGAAATGCACTGAAAGGATTCATGTTCTTTACCTTCCGTTCTTAATTTTCCAGGTTTGGAAAGTTTCCCCCAAATGATACAACAAAGACAGTGTGGATAGAATCAGCAAAGATGGGAAACAAGGCCCGTGCTTGGAGAGAAAATAAGTATATTGGCACTAAGACTACAAGTCATGTTTTCTTTAGAGAAGTGTTTCCTTAGGACGCCATGGGGGGCCTAGGTGACCTCTTTTTTCCCCCCTTTGCCTGACTATATTCTCAGTTCCAGCATCCTACCACAGAGGTACTCACAAGGAAACTGGAAAACATCACGAACCTTCAGTCAGGAGATTCATTCAAGTTAAACTGTGGTCTTTTTTTTAAGTTTATTTTTAACATTATTTTTTAAAAATTGAATTCTGGCTCCTCCCTTCTGCTGTGACTGCCATTGGGGTTACAGCAGTGCTACAACCATGGCTATCCAGTACTCCATGGTCATGGGCCTCTACAAGGGCCACAAAGTTACCAAAAACATTCCAGAGCCCGGACATTGCCGCCACTGTGGGCACTTGACCAAACACACAAAATTTGTGAGAGATATGATCTGTGAGGTGTGTAGATTTGCCCCTTATGAGAGGAGGGCCATGGAATTATGAAAAGTCTCCAAGGATAAGCGAGCCCTTAATTTCATCAAAAAAGAGTGGGAACTCATATCCCAGCCAAGAGAAAGAGAGAGGAGCTCAGCAATGTCCTAGATGCCATGAGGAAGGCGGCTGCCAAGAAGGACTAAACTGGACTCTGCCAACCTTCCCCACTTACCCAAGAAAGATTTGGCAAATAAAAAAAATTGAGTTCTGAATTCTCTCCTTCTGACCCACTCCTTCCCTACCCATTGTGAAGGCAAGAAATGTGAAAATCATGTATGAGAAATCAGACAGAACATATTTCCATATTAGCCCTATTGGAAAAAAAGCAAGTACAATCAAGTGAAAAAACTGTGCTTCGATCTGCATTCAGACTCCATCAGTTCATTTTTCATTATAAACCTCTCAGAATTGTCTTAGATCCCAGTTTTGGTCAGAAGAGCTAAGTCATTCATAGTTGGATCAACATACAATACTGCTGTCACTATCCAGTGGTTCTCAACCTGTGGGTTATGTTCAATTTGTAACATCCTCATATCAAATATTTGCATTACAATTCATAACAATAGCAAAATTACAGTTATGAAGTAGCAACGAAAATAATTTTATGGTTGGGGGTCACCACAACATGAGGAACTGTATTAAAGGGTCACGGCATTAGGAAGGTTGAGAACCACTGCAGTACAATGTTCTCCTGGTTCTGCTCACTTCCCTTTGCATCGGTTCATATAAATCTTTCTAGGTTTTTCAGAAACAATCTTGCTCACCATTTCTAATAGCATAAATAGTATTCTGTCACAATCATATATTACAACTTGTTCAGACATAATCTAATTGATGGGCATCCCCACAATTTCTAAAACTTTATTCCACAAAAAGAATCACTGTAAGTATTTTTGTAAATTTAGGCCCTTTTCCTTTTCTTTTGATCTCTTTGGGATACAAACCTAGTAGTGGCATTGTTGTGACAGAGGGTATGCACAGTTTTTATAGCCCTTTGGGCATAGCTCCACATTGCTCTCCAGATTGGTTGGATCAGTTCACAACTCCAACAAAAGTGCATCAGTACCCCAATTTTTCCATATCTCTTTCAACATTTGTCATTTTTCTTTTCTGTCATATTAGACAAGTTGATAGGTGTGAGGTGGTACCTCAGAGTTATTTCAATTTTCATTTCTTTATCAATAGTGATTTAGACCATTTTAAAATATGATTATGGATAGCTTTGATTTCTTCTTCTGAAAACTGCCCATTCATATCCTCTGGCCATTTATCAATTAGGGAATGACTTCTATTCTTACAAATTTGACTCAATTCTCAATATATTTGAGAAATGAGACCTTTATCCAAAGTACTTGATATAAAACATTATTTCCCAGATTTCTGCTTTCCTTCTGAGTTTGGCTGCATTGGTTTTGTTTCTTTTTGTTATATTTAATGTAATTAAAATGATCCATTTTATATCTTATGGTCCTCTCTATTTCTTGTTTGATCATAAATTCTTTCTTTATTCATAGTTCTAACAGGTAAAATTCTCTACATTCTCCCAATTTGCTTCTATCACCTTTTATGTGTAAATAATGACTTTATGTTGGTATACAGTTTGAGATGTTAGTCTGGACCTCGCTTCTGCCAAGCTTTCCCAGTTTCTCAGTAAATGGTCAAACAGTGTGTTGTTGTCCCTAACGTTTGGATCTTTGGGTTTATCACACCCTAAATTCTTGTTATTTACTTCTGTACATTGTGTGGGTGATACATTCCACTGGTCCGCCAGTATATTTCTTAGCCACCACCAGATTGTTTTGATGATTGCTGCTTTATGATACAATTTGAGATCAGGTGCAGTTGGCTGCCTTCCTTCCCATTTTCCCCCTTAATTCCCTTGATATTCTTGATCTTTTGTTTTTCTAGATCAGTGGTTCTCAACCTTCCTAATGCTGCAATCCTTTAATACTCATATGTGGGTGTATCTGCATGTGGGCAGACCCACCTGGAGATGGATAGAGAAGCGGTGTCTAGGTTCCTAAGACCGTCGGGAAATATGTGTTTTCCGATGGTCTTAGGTGACCCCATTCAACCCCCAAAGGAGTCACAACCCACAGGTTGAAAACTGCTGTTCTAGATGAATTGTTATTATTTTTTTCAAGCTCTATAAAATAATTTTTTGGTACCTTGATTACTATGACACTAAATAAGTGCTAATTCTCCTCTCTGTTTTGGAACAGAGAGCAGGGCCCCTACTCTTTTGTGATGGATCACAAATACTCTTGTCAACCTCAGAACTGTGAGTGAAGTACCTGCTCCCCTGGGGCCACAATCACTGGGGCCCTTCATCTTGCCCAGAATTTCCAAAGCTGCTGCTGCTGCTTCCAAGGTCTGCTGTTAAGTGTTATCAAGCCACTGGCCCCTGGGCTGACCATTGTCCCAGGGTCATAGACCTCTCCTGCTGACCTCCTAAGTTGCCTTGAGCTGAAAAATTGTCTCACTCTGACCCTTTGTTGGCTCTGCCACTCCGAATTTGATTTGAGGTGTTATTTCGAAGTTGTTTGGAGGGGAATGTTGAGAGAGTTTGACAGTTGCTGCCTCTAATCTGCCATCTTGGTTCCACCTTGCCAAATAGGGTTCTTCTGCTCTAGTCCCTGCAATGTATTGATATACATGGCATAGGATAGAACAAGAATCTATTAAGCATCTGATTTATGTCAGGCACTGGTTTAGGGATTAAGAACATGAAGGAAAAATGGAAAACAGTCCTTGCCATCAAGGAGTTTTCATCCTAATGGGGAAAAATAACATGCACATATGCAGATGTATATAGAAGATAATCTTTTGGTGGAGGTGGGGCATCAGGAAGGGCCTCATGAAGGGGGTGGTACTTGATCCAGGTCTTGAAAAAAGGTCAGGGGTTTTAAGAAGTAGAGATGAGGAGGGAGAATATTCCAGGCATGGGGTGGCACAACCAGTACGAAGGCAAGGGGATGGGAGATGGAGAGTTGTACGTGAGGAAAGAGAAGGAAGGTAAATTTGGCTGGCTGTATGGTAAGTTGTTTGTTGGAGGTAATGTGTAAGAAGGTGGGAAAGGTAGAAAGGGGTACGGTTGTGAAGAGCCCTGAATGCCAAATAAAGGAGATTGTCTTTTGTCCTGAAAGTAATGGGGTACTGCTGGAGCTTGTAATTTAGTACAGGAATGACACAGTCAGATGAGCATTTTAGGGGAATGACTTCTTTAGCTATGCAGAGGAAGGAAGGAAGGGGGAAGGGTGGGAAAGCAGAAACGGAAAGAGGGAGGGAGAAAGGAAGGAAGCAAACACATTGATTAAGCAACTTCTATGTGCCCAGGCACTGTGCTAAGTGCTTTACAAACACTCTCTCGTTCGATTCCCCTACCAACTCTGAGATTTAGATGCTATTGTTGCCCCATTCCATAGTTGAAGAAACTGAGGCAGACCGAGGTTGAGTGACTGTGCTGGGTCACACAGCCAGTAAGGATCTGAGGGCAGATCAGAACTCAGATCTTATTGACTTTAGGCCCTGTGCTCTTTCCACCGTGCTGGACATACTGGAGTGAGGAGAGGCTCATGGCAGCATGAAGTCATGGAAAGATTATAAGATTACAAACCTAGTGCTAAAAGTATCTTAAGAGGTCCTTTATTCTAACTCTTTACTGACATAGATAAAGAAAATGAGACCTAGAGAGGTCTGTGCCAAGGCCCCAAAGATGGCAGGATTCACGCCCAAGTATTCTGGCTCCCAGTCCAGCTTTCTTTCCACTGTACCACCATACTGCTCCATTGTCCCGTCAGGCGCCACCTTGGTTCCACTGTGTCTGCCATTTAAGCCCTGTGTGACCTTGAACAAGCTGCATTCCTGGTCTGGGCCTGAGTCTGCTCATTTCTTAAAAATAGAGGTGGTGAAAGGCACATATTAGATGATCACTCAGGTTCTTTCCATCTCCGAAATCTTGTGATTCTAAAGAGTTACCTATTAAAACTTGGAGCTGTGAGCTGGTGGGGCCTGCTGTAGGCTGTTAAACTCCTGGAGATCTCCCCAAATCCCCTTTCTCCTTCTCACACACATGTACCCCATGTCTACCACTCATGTGCATGTGAACACACACACACACACACACACACTCACACACACACACACACACACACACACACACACCTTAGAAGTCCCAGAAACTTCTCCATTCTCTCAGTCTTCAAGGCCAGCTTGCAGGCTGTAGAAATCACAGGCATTTTTGCTTTATTTTAGCCCAGAACTTTCTCACCAAATTCTCCTGCAGAAGGAGAAATGCAAGTTCTCCCCTCCCTTGAAGTTTCTAGAATAAGCAAGCCGTCCTTTCTTGGATTTGTCCCTTCCTCTTTCCTTTCCTTCTTTGTCACTTCCTCATGCTATGGGGAAACAGGATTTAAAATGATAAACCAAAGAGGGAAAAGTCTCAGAAGGACAAGTCTTCCTAACCCCTTAGAGAGTCAGTTGGGACCAAGGTCTTCACACACAAGAGCTGTTCCTTGAGCCCTCTTTTTCAATGATCCTCTGAGGCATCTGCCCAAAACTTCTCTGGGTTTAGTGCAGAACTAAGTTTTCATTTGTCTGAGTTAGCACAACTTTTGAGTCTATCAGATCTTCTAGCACTCACTTCCTAATCTAAACTTCAGTAATGAGGCCTCCATTAGAAGAAAACACTTCCCTTTTAAGTCTTTCAATGAGTCTTGCTATGGGCTTCATTCTCTGAGAATCTCGCAGCCGCCCTCCCTGCCCATCCCTGCCCTCCCTCCCCATCCCCATCTTCTCTGCTAGTCCTTGGAACATTACCTGACTCATAGTTCAGAAAAAATATTCCCCTATTTGGTCTCACTGATTCCTTCCCTAGATTTCAGATATTCATATACTGACCTAGGAGTAGGCTCTTTTCACCATCCCTAGAGATCTCAATGGCTCAAGCTCCCTTAGAAGTTTTAACTTAGATATGACCTCCTTCTGTCCTGGCTGGTTTCTTCAAAACCAATGAACAAACTGGTGATTGGAAATGTTTCTACCCTTTGACCAAGCTTGACTCCCTGCCCCTTTTTCTAGTATGGTCATCTGGTTCTAGTTCCATTCTAGTCAGAGGATTTTTTTCATATGGAACAAAAACAACTGGGCCTTACATCTAGGCCCCCCACCCCCATACATGTGAGCAGTTGGTAGCAGCAGGGAGGCCAAGGGGGACATCAGGGTCCTGGATCCTCTAAAGACAGCGAGTCAGCTGCTCCAGGAAGGAGGTGCTTCCATAGGTGGCATTAGCCCTGGAGCTGCTCACAAAGATGGTGCTTCAAGAACCTTGGGAGACAGAGGCTGGACCTGTGAACCTCATTCCTCTGGAAGAGTGTAGGCTGCAGAAAATCATGAGGTGTGGTGACCAAGGACCACTGAGGGATTGGTACACCCTAGCTTTCAACACCAGGAAAAAGCTCTGTCTATGGGAATATTATATTATAATATTATATGTCTCTATTCCCCTTGGGACCTCCATGTCACATGCCATCATCTCTTAGAGTAGGAGTAGCATTACTTACATTTCTTATCACCTTAGCAGACTGGCTTCTCTTCCTATTTCAAGGCCTATAGTACCTATCAGATATCCTAATGAGTTTCTAACCCAATTATTTACTCCATACTTATTGATTAGATGTCTTCTATGTGCAAGTTACATACAAGGCTCAGGTCAAAGTGCATCTGGGGACCTGAAATAATTGCCAGGTGTTGAGCTAAATGAATGGTCATTTCCTTGATACCAATGACCATCTGGGTCATTTATACAAGTTAACTTCCACGACTCATTAGTCAGATATCTCCATCCTTTGTCTTTAGTAAATATTTGTTGAATTTATTCAATACATTCTTGTCACCTTCACCTTGGTTTTACCCTCAATGTTGGCACCTGCAATGCCCAGGCAGTTGTATAACCTGTGACACATTAGGCAGACCATTTAAATTGTTGCACCTAGCTGGGGAAAATGTTATTAATAGCAATAGCAATTCCAATAATAGGTGCTACTTAGCACTTTTAAGACTTGTAAAGTGCTATGCACTTATCAACTCATGAATCAATCGGTGCCTTCTATTTGCCAGGCGCTATATTATCTCATTTAATCCATATAGCAACTCTGTGAGGTCAGTATATTTGCTATCCTCACTCTGCAGATGAAGAAACTGAGGCCAAGAGGGTTAAGTGGCTTGCTTCGGGTGACACAATCAATTACCTTCTTCAGGATTCAAACCCAGATCCTTCTGACTCTAAGTCCATTTCTACCCAATATAGAAAGCTGCCTCTAATTCAGTGAATAAACCTCGATTCAATCAATAAGCGCACATTAAGGACCTATGTGTTCCAGATACTATATTAGGAGGTGGGAGACATAAGGACTAAAGGAAATTAGGATCTATTAGTATCAAGGTCCTTATAGTCTACTGATTAGAAAAAAAATTCTGTAGTAGAATCTGAATTAGTGCAGAAGCCACTGTAGAATTGCTTTAAATCTCTATTGTTCTATTCAAATATACTTTGAAATATTCAAAGAAAAGAAAGTGATGATGCTTAAAGAAAGAAGTGAATTGTGTCAGGGTTCACGGCCAAGTCTTGCAGACTGATAGATTCTTTTTCTGTAAAGGCTTCTTTATTCATTATTCCCATAATTTCTGTTAATCTTATTTTATTGATGTTATTATTTTATTATATTTTTGAAATTACATGTAATAATTATTTTATTTTTTATCTAAACTGAAAATTAGATACAGAAAGTAGGGCTGTTAGTTGCAATAAGTGATATCCAAGTGCAGGCTCCTATGACTTTCTTCTTATTGGAAGGAGGTATAAAACATGTAGCCTGTAGGCCGCCAAAACACTCCTGCCTGGTGAGAAGCAGATTAAAACATAACGGGAAAATATTTAACAAAATAAATAAGATTAAATGAGCTATAGATAACATTACATTTTAAAACTAAGTCAATGTACAGCCTGCAGGGATCCTCATGTATGGATTAGTTACCCTGTTTGTGTTTGAGTTTGACAATACTGATGTAGTAGAAAAAGAGCTGGTCGTTGAAGATCTGAATTAAAGGGCTGATTCTGATACTGTCCAGCTGTTTGACATTCTGAACATCAATTTCCTCCCTTTATAAAATGGGCAAAATAATATTTGCTCCAACTACATTGAAAAGTTTCTTTTAAAAAAATTTCCCTTTTAATAGTAAAACTGCAAGGCTTTATATAAATGTGAGTTATTACAATTGGCGATGAATTTAGTCCTAAGTCTGCTCTTTTTTTCCTTTCTCTTTTCCTTCAGGAGAAGAGCTATGGAAATAGATAAAGTGGCATTTTAAAATGCAATGTAGTAAGAAAGAAAGTACTAGTATATCAGAGAGTCAAATTTCCCTTTGGAGGGACTGGATTGGCAGTTAAAACCTTCCAGAACTAATTAGGAGTTAAGAGTGTGCTTAACACCTTCTCTCTGTAAAACTGTAAGTATAAAGTTGGAGGCTGCTGGAAAGCCACTGATCCCAGATGCTTCCATTCTTAAAAGTCCGGAACTGGGAGCTGAGAATAGGGCATGTGTCGCTGAGAGCTTCTGAGATTAAGAAGAGGTTCATGATTTATTTGTTAAAGCATTCAGCCTCTGAAGTCAAACCAGGGTTAATATGTTAAGCAATAACTAACGATACTCAAAGTTTAATGAGAAAGATACTAGAGTATACCTAGCTGTTTGTATTTCTTTCAGTTTTGTTCCCTACCTATTGTGGATTTACTCACTACGCCAGGTGGACACCAAAGGTGGATGAGTAGCCTTGAAAAGGGCCTGGCAAGCACTCACACCAGAGATGCTGGTCCTCCTTGAGCACCCAGTACATCCCCTGCTCTAGGCACAAAACTTGCAAATTCTTCTGTAGAATACAACACTGGTAGTGTGCGTGGAGAGAGAAATACAAGGCTTTTCCAAAGCCTTAGAGCACAATTAAACTTGTGGACATGTGTATGCTACAATGGCAATGTAATGAGAAGAACCTGCTCATTTCTTGTGTGTTTCTTAGTGAGAGCTGACATTTAACTCTTTTTCTTTAGTTTTACTTGATAATACATTTCCAAGGCCATGCTCAATCCTAGATGTTTTCTTCACAGTTCCATCTCTGATTGGCTGCCAGTGCCACAAATTCCTATGAGGCCTTTCTCTTCATTTTTTACCATTCCCTTTATTACAAATAATGATTCATTGTCTAAGATTTCTTTTTTTTTTTTTGGTCTTTTTTTTAATGGAAAAATACAGAATTAGATTCTAATCTCACTTCACTGAGGTCTTTTTAAAAAATCGTGCTACTTACCACACAACTGCTAGGCCTTCTAGACACCCACCAGTGCTCAGTGTTTACCTAAGCATACAATTTAGGATGGGCAAACTGGTTTACCTTAAATAATCCCACAACCTCTTCCCCTTTTCTCTGAGCCTTCACCCACACTGAAACAAGATCTCTGGGTGTTTTTTTCAATTTATTTTTTAAGTTTCCTGAAAGTTTGGTTAGCTTTCTCCCTCCCCTTCTAACTCAGCTCTTTTTTTTTTTGGTCCTACCACTAGAAACACAACTGCTAAATTATCCAATGGAAAAGGCTGGCTCCCGAGGAATATCCCAGGCAACTAAAGACGGGAAGTCACCAGCATCTCATGGTAAAATTCTCTTGAAGTAAGCTTCCAACCCAGTTGTTCACACCCATGACCACATACAGAAAG
The DNA here is from genome assembly GCA_028646515.1 of Pseudochirops corinnae. Classification (NCBI taxonomy): domain Eukaryota; kingdom Metazoa; phylum Chordata; class Mammalia; order Diprotodontia; family Pseudocheiridae; genus Pseudochirops; species Pseudochirops corinnae. The sequence continues at coordinate 499,609,016 of CM053585.1, forward strand.
GTGGGGAAGCCAGTGGTTCTGTGGAATACTAACTTGCAGTGTTCTATTGGTAAGTGGTTTTAAAAAAAAAAGATATGGGAGCAGGGCAAGTTAAGAATGGACCTTCAACAAGACATTTTTTGATGCAAATTTTATTGATGCAAAATGAATCTGAGCCAACCCCACCCTTGTCAGTGGCGGGGATGACAAACATTAAAAAAAAAACAAATAAGGAAGACTCATAGGACAGCTCTCTCTTCCTTCCAAATTCATAATGCTTTAACCAGCCAGGAGCTATGTTTTTGTGAAGCTTTGTTATCCCAATGACTTTAGAAATACTGGGTGATTCTACTTCAGCAGTTGCAGTGACCAGGGGAAATTTATTGCTTCCTTGACTTTTTGGTTCTGATGGATCCTTAGGAGATGTGGCTGAAAAATTAACTCCAGATGGCACTAAGGAAGATATTTCTAATGGCTCTCCTGTTGCCATGTCGCTTTTAGAAGAATGCCTTTCTTGACTGACATGATAAGGTCACACAGACCCATCCATATTCTGGGCCTTGCATGACAGAGGCCCTTGACACCTCAATTATGGCAAAAGGAACTGATTTTATGCTAGTTCCACGTTGCCCAGCAAAGTCATGATGATGAGCACAGTATAGATATAGCCAGAGGAGAATTAAGAATGTGTTCCTGTACGTCTTATAAGGTCCCACCTAAGTCTGAAGGGATACAGTCAAGGCGAGTCTTGAGTCATTTACCCTATCAGTAACTCAGCAGAACTGACTCCTATTATCGAACATGAAGTAACATATTGAGCACTAGCCAGCAAGAGCTGGCAAGTTTTCTTGGCCAATCTCCCCCAACAATTCACCTTGGGACATTCTTAATAGTCTGTACCAGCCTTTCATCCTGCCCATTTGCTTGAGGGTGATGAAGTATAATAGCACAGATTAGACTTCTGTCCACAAACACCTTAAACTGGGAAGGTAAAATGCAAACTCACTGTCAGAAATAATAGCCTTTGACATTCTGCGCGTTGCAGACCAGCAATATCCTGAAGCATCTTACTATTAACGTTCTGAACATGATACAATTCCCAGACTTCGCTGTTGCCTGGATAATCAAGACCACCTGATTCTAGGTGAAATGTTGTTGAGTTTTTTTTTCACTGACAGTTCTTGGGCTTCCTTAGGATGGATTTTTAATCTCTTAAGGTGGCCTTTTCTTTTGCAGAATCTACATTCTGTAATCTTGGATATTCAAACAGAGCATTGTTATAAATTTCTAATGCCTAAGATATGTTTGGACTGATCTGAAGACATGACAAAATAGGCATTTCTTACATTATGCTGACCCTGTTGGCAGTAACTCTGCTGGTAATTTATAGAGAGTAGAAATATTGTATTAGAAGCTGCTCCAAAAGGACATATTCATGATGCACTGGGATTATTAAAGAATTTCCATTTGGGTTCAGCCAAAGGAGCGTTCTTAAGGAATTTCATATATAAGGCAATCCCACCCAGGGATTTTAAAGAACACCATACCCCCACCAAATAGTTGTTGAGACAGTAAGCACAGTTCGGTAATATAACAGTAATATAATGTAAACAAAAGACGCTGTTGGTTCCATTTGGGAAATTTACATCTATGAAAAGAGACTGATAATTCTGACTGGTGAGAAGTGCTTTTTTGATAATTCCATACATTTATCATACGTTTTAATCTGATAAGAAATAAAAGAGGTCTAAAACCCTTATCATGGTAGGTGTTTGTGGCCAACAGGCCCCCTGAACTAGGTACCTCCCCTTCCTCCACCCCCTTTTCAGCTTCCTTTTGTGTCATCTGCCCCTTGTAAACTCCTAGAGAACAAGACTGCCTTATTATTTTTCCATTTATATTCCTAGTATTTAGCATAGTGCCTGACACATGGTGGACATGGTAAATATTTGCTGACTTCACCCTCAATTATATTTGCTTCAAGATGGAATGAAATTCTTCCAAAATGAAAATCGTAGGATGCTGAATATTTCCAATCTCTTTAACATGCCCCCAAAGAAACCATTTCTTCGCACAGGGTCTGCTAATATTCTAAGAGGATAGTCATTTCAGTTGAGAGTAGGTGTATGTAGAGGACATAGTAGATAGAATGCTAGACCCAGAGTCCAAAGAACCTAGGCATGAATCCTTTCACAGACTAACCTGTTTTCTTAGACAAGCCACCTAAAGCCTCCGAGCCTTAGTTTCCCCATCTGAATGTAGCACGTCTCCCAAACTTCCAGAGACAAATGAGATAGTTCACTTTGGGAGTGGAGGTGGGGGTGGTGAAGGAACAAGATTTTGACAGTAAATCCTATCCCCAGCCCCCTGGGGAAGATCTACACCCTCCTGGCAAGAAACTTTCTCATTAATCTATGGAAGCTTGTGGGAGAATAATAACAGCGTAGAACTCATAGGTTTTTGGTGAGTATAAAAGGTGAGGATTTGCATATAGTGTTTAGCAAACCTTAAAATTTATATATATATATATATATATATATATATATATATATATGTATGTATGTATGTATGTATGTATATGCTATTCTCATTCGTGATTATTTTAATTTTAATTTTTTTGGTTGCTGACTATTGTCCAATTTTTTCCTATTATTAGATCCCATCATAATCGGCAGAAAAATTTCTGTTCGGTTGCAATATATCACAAACAAGGAATAAACAGACTTTCAACAAGAGAGTCTTCTCTTCCTGTAACACTAGGCCATTTAACCCACCTTGAGTCTCTGTGGTATGCAAGTATGGGAACTCAGATGGACCCAAATCTACTAATACTGAACCACAGTCCCATCTACCATACATATCAATGTCTTGGGAATCTTTCCTTGGATCAGACAAATATTGAGGGTGAGACCCAGGAGTTGGCCTCCAGTAAGTAACCTGGAAGCTAATAGTTCTTTCCCTGGCCCTGAAGGAAGATTTTCCAGTGGTCTCTGCAAAACAGTACATTTTGACTAAACCATATACAAAATTATCTTCCTACTGGCTCTTTTCTCCCCCTTTGTTTTCTCTGCACATCCACGTGCTCCATGTCCATGAAAGATCAGGGAAAAATTGGCAAACATCTCTCTTCACACTAACAAAGTGAATGTGGGACCATGGAATAACACTGGGCCAGGAGAAGCCACAAAATTGCAGTGTCATGAGATTTTTTCCACTTGAAATCAGTGTGGATAAAACCCATCTAGGATTCATATGTCTAGAGTTTTTTTTTTAATGCAAAGGTGAGGAGGAATAATCCAGACCTGTGATGACATCAGTGTATGGAATTTCCCACTCCACTCATGCATGTTGACAATGACAACCATTCATCACTTACTGTTTTTGAGTTAACCTGGGATGCTAAGAAGTTTTGGTAACTTGTCCATGATTCCATTGCTGGTTATATGTCAGGAGTAGAATGTGAAAGTGTTACAGCAGAAATAAACTTGGAATTAGGACCTGGGGACTCAGGCTTAAATCCAGTTTGGCTACTTATGACGAGAGTACCATGGACAACTCACCCAAATTTTTCTGTACCTCTGTCCGTTCACCCGTAAAATGAGGGGATTGGACAAGATGAACTCAAAGGTTCGTTCCAGGTCTAAATAATCTTGTGATCCAAGTTCAAATTCCAGTTTCTGCCAATGAGGATCTATGTGACTTTGGGCAAGTCACTTAGCCTTCTAAGCTTCAGTTACTGAATATGTAAAACAAAGCGATTGGAGTATATGACATTCCAGCACTAAATCTAGGTCTAAATTCAGGTCTTCCTAAGACCACAGTTGGCCCTTGAGGGATGGCAGATTTAGAGCTGGAAGAGAGTCATAAAAGGTGATGGAGTCTAACTCACTGTCCAGATGAAGACACTGAGGCACTGAAAGATTAAGTTACTTACCCAGAATCACACAGCAAACAAACATGGGAGTTCAACCCTGTACTTCCAGTGCCCTCTCCAGTACAACAGAGTGCTTCTGCTAGATAGATATGGGCATATAGCCACAAAAGTGCATGTTCGTTTATATATAAATGAGCAGAAAAGGTTGATATTTGCTAAGGCACGTAGAGCTAACTCAGGTGTCAAGACCAGGGTTCAAATCCCACCTTTGTTTTTTTTCTGCCTATGTATGTTGTTGAGTTTCTAAAGAATTCTAAATTACATAAACTATACTATTTCTACTTTTCTTTTAAAAAACAAAACCAACCACCATGTAAATTTTGGGAAAGAGAGAGTTGCGGGGAGTCTTTCTTAGGAAATTCAGACTCAATTTTGTCTGGTAAAATATACACAGCATCCCACAAGTCTCAGGGTAGTTTGATTTTTTTTTTTTTGTACTTTGATATTTGCTGCCCATGTGATCTTGGGCAAGTTATTTAATTTCCATGGCCACCATCTATAAAATGGGGGTTGGGACGAATAGAGTCTGAGATTGCTTCCATTTCGATATCTAGGATCCTGTGATCCCACTTAACCTCTCGGTGTCTCAGGTGACACTCTAAGATTATAGGTTGCTAAATATTTCCTGATCTGGCTTAGCAAAAGGAATTTCATCATTAAGAATTCACTACAATAATGAAATAAAATGGTGCAAATTACACATCTCTGTGTATGTGTATACCATATATACTTCTAATATATTATTATAGTAGAATATATGAGATAGCATTTCTAAAATCTTATTTCATATATATGCATTACATCTATAATTTATATATTACAATAACATATGTATGTATGTGTGTATAATATATGTATATACATACATTCATATACAAAGAATCTCAAAAGCCTTAGTGAAGTTTTAGGAAGCTTAAAAATCTACCCTGAGACTTTTGGGACAACTTCTATATTTTGCCAGACAGAATATAGTCTGGATTTCCTAAGAAAGACTTCTCCACAACTCTCTCTTTCCCAAAATTTATACAGTGGTTGGTTTTGTTTTTGAAAAGAAAAACAGAAATAGTGTAGTTTGGCTTTGGAGACTCAACAACATACACGGTAGTCGACAATGTCATAGTATGAGCCACCATTATCCATAGCAGGCTGATCTGAATATGGAAGCAGGCTTTTTTGCTTTGGATTATTATAGCCTTTGGCTAGATCTATTTCTGTCTAGTCTCCTTTCCTCCTAGGAGGGAAATAATGAGAATCATTCTCCTGGAGAAGATCGAGAATTTGTTGACACAGAAAAGGGAAATGCTAAATATACAAGTGGTTAAGGGACTTCGGTGATCTCAGCACCAATGGGTGTCATAGACAAACCAATGCAGACCATGGTTCAGGAAGAAGGACTCACCAAGTGTAGGGATTGAAGTGACTCTCTGTGGGCTTAAACTACTATAAGCCCAGGGTAGGGGAATAAAAAAACTGTTGGCTCATCCAAATTAAACTTAATTGGCATTGTGGGAAAGCTTCCTTTCCACAAATCAGCCCACACTGTGTACCTTTGTATAAACCAAGTGAGGGATGTCATAGGGGGAGCTAAAGATGTGGGGCAGCTGTGGGTCAAATTTTCCATTACAGATTTTAACTCTGTGACAGAGTCATGATTCAAAACCTAAGACAGCAATGTGAGTCTTAGTGTGTGTGTGTGTGGGGGGGGGAATAAGTGTACTTGTTGCATTTTAATACTGTACAAAATTTAATAATCCTTATGATTTCCTGATTGAGTTCTGTCTTTTCTCAGATCATGCCTTTAAAAAAATTTTTTTTTGTTTTGTTTATAGGTCTAGGATAATTTGTTTTCTACTCTTATAATCGTGGTCAACATTAATGCCACCACATTTTTAGGTTTAGGTTTAGGTTTAGGCTTGTACAACACATTCCACACAATAAATTTCTCCATGCATTATCATGTTTTAACACCTCCCAGATGAGTGAAGCCATTTCAATAATGAGCATCCTATCTCTTCTTCCCAATCTTTATCCATAAACATTTAAATAAATGACTCATTCCTATAAATTTCAATGACCTCTTTCCCATTCATTCTCTGGACACTGATCATCTTTGGTTTCCTTCAACTGTAATTAAAATGCTTTGGGTATTATGACCAGTGGATTTCATCTACGCTGAGTAAGTCATGCCCTGAAGAAGCTATGAAATTCGATCATGAATGTATTTTGACAAATGGCACTATTCTTATCTCATTATCACCTACTTATTAGTCTCATTGATAATGATTTAGAGAACTTCCAGAGTTTTAAAAATGTTACTATTTGTATTGGAATTATAGCATTCAAAGGGAGATGTACCTTCGGTAGAGTAAGCAATGTGGGCATGGCCACACCTTTTCCAAAAGCAGCTGCCTCTTAGGAAGGCTTGCCAATGCACTGTGCAGAACACATTGCTATTTTTTTTTTTTACTGTCTTTACTTAGTGTTTTTATGTGTATTGCTTTCTCTTAGCATCATTCCCTCTGTTCCCATTTGCTTCAGAAAACCTCTTGATAAGGGAAAGTTCAGGGGCTCCACTACATATATTTAACCTGGGAGCTATATTTCCCCTACATCTGAAAAATTCAATGAAACCAAATTGGATAAATGCAAAGCTTGTAGGCTTCCTGAAAACCCTGTTGAAGCCAAAACTATAGCTTGTTATCAGGACCTTTGGGTACAGCCAGATGCAGTACTGTTGAAAGCCTTGGAAACCTGCTCTTTGTCATAAACAGGAAGATGAAGCATCCTTTGAACTGTATACAACTGTGGTAGCAGATTTGTTGCCAGTCTTTCTGCATGTTCTATCCTCATTGAGGTACAATAGAAGGGCCTGATTAAGTCTCACAGAAATTCTGGTTGCTCAAGCTAATTCAGAGACTTGGAAAGGGAGGGAATGAGGGCCAGTGGCCTCATAAAAAAAGCTAAATTAGGTCAATGCTGCTAGCAGAACAATGCACACTCCTCTATCTGACTTGTCCAATCAAAAAAATGTCCACCATACAACTGCTCTAAGCAACCACCAGCACCAGTAGCATCACTGGTTAAGTAGGTTTGAATATGGGTAGGCACAGTAGAGAAAAAATAACTATTTCCCCTTAGATTATGTTTTTTTAATTAAATTAATTTTTTTCAGTTAATAAGAATCTGTTTTTTCTACCTCCTACTTCCCTACTCCCTAGTGTAAAAACAAAACCCAAAACCTTGTAACAATTATGCAGTCAAAATAAATTCCTGCATTGGTCATGTAAAAAGATAGAGGTCTCATTCAGCACCATGAGTCCATCACCCCTTTGTCAGGAGTCAGGGAGCTTATTTCATCATTATCAGTCCTCTGGAATTAGAAATGCTCATTGCATTGATCAGAGTTTGTAAGTAGAAAAGATGTCAAAAGACAAATAATGAATTTAGCGTCGTCTAGTTGCTTCTTCAGTTATACTTTTCTTCATCAGAGGTTAAGCTAAAATCTTTGAAGCAATTTCCCTGGTCATATACTGAATCTTGTTAGGCCTTAACCATCTGGCTCCAGCTTACATTCTAGAAATGAAATCTTGTTCTACCTAGAAAGAGCCTTTGGGGGATAGAGAATCATGATTTGATATTGATATGGTCCAGACAGTCTATGCAATGGCTTTCATCTGTTGACAAGGGGTGATTTTCAAAATGCTTACCCTTAGGAATATGTCAGAAGGAATCTGGTTCTTGTAGGATGAAACCCCTAAGCCCACACAAACAACGTGAAGAAGTAGTGTATAGAAAAAGTTGGGTATCTAGCTTTTGTGATGATTTTGGAAAGAGAGGCAAAGTTTGGAAACAGGGTCTACTGCTCAAAGAAAGCTGGACTGATGGATTTGGACGGTGTTCTTGTATCTGTCCCCTCCCCTACTTGACAAGGGAAACAGATGGTCTCTATTTTAACAATCTGAAAAATGGGGTCCAGGCTCATGACAGTCCAGGGAGGAAATGCATATCCACTCTCTGAAAAGAACTTGAGTAATATCTCTTTTGGGTTAATTCCTCTTCACTTTCTTTCTAACGCTGACTGGACACAGAAGTCAAACCAGAGGAATAACCATTTCAATCAAAGCCTATTTTCCTTTATGCATCTCATGTCTTTATGGAATTTAAATTAAATGAGGGAGACAATATGAAATAACTAGGTCCATGCAAGATACACACACACACACACACACACACACACACACACACATATATATATATATATATATAGAGAGAGAGAGAGAGAGAGAGTGTAGTTAAAAGGTCATCTAGGAGGGGAAGGCATCTGGGAGTAAAACTGGACAGTCTAAACTAGACCCCAAATCAAACATTTGTTAGCCCAGCCCAGTACCTGTGAATATGTGTTTGTGTAAAGAAATATGGTTTACCATGGACATCAAAAGCCTTTTGCTAAAAACAATAATGGGATGAATTGTGTGTATATGAGTCAGAAACATCCGGATTACATTTCCATGGAATTGCCCAGGGATTCAAAAATTAAAGGAAAAAGGGCTTGGCAACAAGTATTCTGGACTTTGTGGAAAATAGCCTTGGTGGTTTTGCCCAGCCCATTCCATCCCCTGTCTTCCTTATCCATGAGACAATTGATTGAAAAAAACCACCTCGGCACATCATCTTCACATTCACAGTTAGCTTGACATATTCTATTGCTAATCTCTGGGGGGCTCCAAAATGCATATTGGGGCCACATCTCTCTTTTCCCTGCTATGAGGAACAGCCCAGACAATCCTGCCAGGCCTGGATGCAGAATGCACATTTAGCGAATGGGCTGTTTGTAGATCTTGTTGTTTTAAGAAAAATCATCTCGGAACAAACCATTTTGCTATTTTTCGGTGCTTTTGTTGATTGTGAAATTGGAATCTAAAACCCTCATTTGGTAAACAGGACAGAGGCTGTCTCAAGAGACAGGAAGAGTTGATGTTTCATGCCATGAGGAGCCACAAAGACCGGGGAGGGGTCCTGTAGAACACTGGACCAGGGAGAATTGGGTTTCATCTTAGACAGCGTAGACACTTAGGTCTGCACGTCACCTGCAATCCACCATCATTCCTTGGGAGTCAAGTGGGGTTTCAGCCTCAGAGAAATAAAAATTGTGGGGGGATAGAGGCCAGGGGACAGGTGAACACTTGAGACAAAATGCCATCTTCTAGTCACTGATGAAGGAGGCCTATGGGGAGGAAGGGAACTGCAGGTATGGTTCTGACTTAATGGGCCTCATCATTCTTTGTTCACTAGCCTATCCCCAAGTCCCTTCTCCATCATTCCTCCAGAAGTGAATACAAGCTTAGTGGAAGGAATGACAGAGTAAATTGGGGATAGCCAGGACATGATCTGTTAGGATGGAATAAGTGAACAAGAGATTTCTTAACTGTATCTGTTATAGGGAAATCTGGAGAATTTGAAAGAGTATCAGGCAACACGATGGTGGCCAATGGGCTGGTACACAGTTGGCATTAGGGGAGGTCTTCCAGGGAGTAGCAGGGACTAAGCCAGAGAGCCAGTGGCCAAGAGACATGGCCTCAGTTCCTAGGAGGACTAATGTGCAAGAGGGAGGGCTTTAATCCCAGGGGAACTGGAGCAGCAAGGTACAGAGAAGCTGACAGTATGGAATAAGCAGAGACCAAGACAAAGTTTTAGGCATGGGGAGAAGCAAAGTGATTCAGTTGTTTAGGACCTGGGAACTTAGTCACAACGGACAAGTCAAAAGCCCAACTGCTACAACCAGGGCACAGAGAGAGAACTAAAGGATGGTCAAAACTGACTTTGTACTGAGCCCTCTGAACCATGGCTAGAGAAGGCCTCCTAACTCCCCTGCCTTCGAGGGCTGGATTGGTTAAAGCCCAGAATCAATCAATCAACAAACATCTCTTAAGCACCAATTAAGAGCCAGATACTGTGTGAGATGTTAGGGAGATGGAGATAAAAGGGAAACAGGCCCTGGAAGCAGGTCCAGGACTGTAGAGGGTGTTAAACAGTTTGAGCCAAGAGGTTGCAGGAGCAGAGTCATGGTACCTGGAGCTCCTAGGCTATAGCCTGAGTTGCCATCAATCATCCTGGTCCCAGGCTAAGAAGGGGAAGAAGAGAAGGCAGCAGAAGGAGAGGAGGACGTAGCAGAAAATAAAATGGGGGTAGGAAAAGCAGGGTGAAGCCTGGCCAACTCCAACTCAATTCTTTGTTGGGAGATCTCCTTTAATCTCCAGTTTCATTCTTCCCAGAGTTCTGCCTATTTATTTTCAAGACTTAAGGGAAACAGAAAGGAGTTTATTTGCAATTCAAACACGAGCCTCCTCACTCTCCATGCTTCTGAGAGGTTGTAACTCTCCTCTGGAGCTCTTTTGCACTCTGATAGGAAATCCAGAAATTTGAGGTCACTTTGCTTCCAACTCACTCCCCCAAGCCTTGAAGGACCTTCCAGAACTCATGTCCTGAAGCTCCATCCCAAAGTTCTGTTGTCCGGTTCCCCATACTCTAAAATCAAGATCCATTAAAGGACACCAACAGAACTAATCTGGTCATAACCCCCGACTCCATAAAATGAATACCAGAAGACAAAGAAGAGTTCCTGCCTGCTGATGGTATTCCCATCATCACATGGGATCCCCTCCTTTTTTTTTTTTTGACAAGGACCAAATCGTCTGATTGTCTAAACAGCAGTAACTGGGCTGTCCACAAGATGACAATTACATCATTGAGGCAAACCAGGACCCTCTCAAGGAACATTGCAAGATTCCTCTGTATTACTGGTACCGTTCCCACAATAATTTTCTCTTTTGAAATGAAAGAAAGAAGCTTTAGAGCAAAGCTACGAGTTCAAGCATGATTGAAGCTTTGAATAAAACCTGGGGATGACAACCCTAATTATTAGGAGGATGCGTCACTTTTATAGTATATTCATCAGTGCTTAAATCCAATTACAACAGGCCAGACTCTCTGCTTGACTTTAAGGGCTCCTTCCATGAGTTATCCCGGCCAAGCCACCTTGCAATCCACCACCCTTCAAAAGAGAGACATTGGCTGCTGGCAGACAAGGAAACTGCTTCTTTCTCTGCTGGTGTCTACTAGGATACAGCCCCATAGTCCTGACATGGCACATATCTTTGCATGGCTGGGTCCAACTGTTCCCCCTCACGCTAAGCGGTGTTTTAAAAAGGGGCAGGGAATGGATGCCTTGTGAAATCTGCTTAATTACCTCCAATAACAAGATGGTGCCTGGAGGTATTTGGCTGGGTCACAACACCACTTACTGAATGAATCGAATCAGGGAGGGAGGTAGAAAATCTCATGTCTTTTTAAGCAGCTGAGACAATCCTCCAAAACCCCAGACAAGGAGGTGAGCTCCCCCGAAGAATGCAAGTTCCTCAAAGGACTGGCCAACACCGATTATGGTATCAATAAGCAACATGATATAAAAGTTGAAACTTGTGAACAAGAGGGCTTCTCATGACCTTCCTCCTGACCTATGTGCATATTTGAAAGGCTACTGGCCTAGTTTAGATAGAGCTGCTGAAATCACAAGTCTGGGCAAGTGATCATAATAAGCTCACATGAAAATGGCATTTCACTGTTTGCAGAGATCTCTTCCTCACCATAAGCCTGAAAGGTTAAGTAGTAGATATATTAACATCCCCACTTTATAGGTGAGGTAACTGAGGCTCAGATACAAAGCATCTTACAGCTTGTGGAAGAGTAAGGAATAAAATCTCTATCTTCTCACTCTATTTTTGGTGCTCTTTCCACTACCCTAGAGTATCTCTGTCTTTTATCATGAAGTAAATAAATTATATCAGCCTAAAAGAGGGGAAGAGCAAATGCTTCAGCCTTGCTAAATATTGGCACTCTCTCTTGTGCTGGCCACTAGCAGTTGACTGACAGAAATAAATGGACTAGAACAAGCTTCCTATATGTTCCCAGTGACACACAATTTTTTGCATTATCCAGAGCTGGAAGATTTCTGTCCAATAAGTTTCCCAAGTTTAGCTACGTTACTACAAGGATCCTGTAGTCTCATCAACTTGGGTATATAAAATGCTTTGAAAACCTCAAAATGCTACATAAAAAGGAATTACTACCAGCAGCAGCAGCACTCCCATCAATGATGCAGATTATGGCCCCTCCACACCTGCCCATCCTATCTGACTCTGTCCGCATCACAGGGGAACCACCCAAGCAGTGTGCAAAACTATCTTGATGGTAAGATGTCAGAGGGGATGAGCATAAGTCTATCCCACAATTTGGCTCAATGGTAGTAACCATTCTTGCCCACTAGGGGACTGTTTAAATACACTTAGCAAAGGCAGTTTAACTAACGCTGCCTCTAGTGATCTGACAGTATTACTGCAACTCTTCCAGGACTGCCCACCACAGGCCTCCCACACTCAATAAGGGCCCAGTAAGTGACTAGGTAGGATAATGGAATTGCCATGTAACTAAGGAAAGACTCACCCGAAGTGATCAGGCTGAAGTGACTCAGCTGTACCACTAGGAGGAGCCGTTGCTCAAAGCCAATCAATGGCTGTTAAATTCTCAGCTACATTTTGTTTGTTGTTTAAAATGTCAAATAGGTTGTTAGATTGACAAAAAAAATAAATAAATAAATAAAGTGAAAAGATCAAAAAAGGGAGGGAAAGCTGCCCTGTTATCTCAAAAACCTTTTTTTCTTGGTAGTAACCTTGCTAGACAATCTACAACTGGTTGAGTCAATGCCACTGGTCTTGCCTCCAAAATGGAATTCCTCAATGAATGTTATCAAGGTCCACAGTATCACTGCAAACTCTGTGGTGGGACTGAGATCCAGGAAGAATTGAGTAATAATTCTCCATTTCAACCCAGAGATTCTTTTTTCAGCTGGCCAGTTTTTCTCTAATTCTTGAACTATGTCTTGGCTGAAGCTGGGTTTAAGGGGGGGAATTGAACCCTCTTCCTGCCTTCCACATACCAGGAAGGGATTTTTGATTGGGAGGGACGGGGGTGGCACAGGTTTATAGGATTTTGACCCAGTTTCAAATAAAACCCCTAGTTTTCAGCTGAAATGAATTGAATAAAACTAAAAACTAGGTGGACAAGGCTGGAGAATGTGAAACCATGGCTCTGAGAAGACTTAATGAACCCAGATTCCTGGGTTTCCCACATTTTGTTATGGTCCATAAGGAGCTGCCAACTTTTAATTTTGATTTGGGGCCTCCTGAGAAATATGGGACACCCATACTTATTTAGCAAGGGGCTTTGGAGGAGGCATGCTTCCTCCATGCTTCTATGCTTTGTACTCTGGGAAGACCTATTCCTTGGTTGGGGACAGTTGACAGTCTAGGCTTAGAGTCATATTGTCACACACAACTATTACCAAATCTGTTTAAAGATGAAATGGCTCATTCATCATCTTAGGTGAATATTGATGATGCTCTTTCAGAGATTGCTCATTTCTGTGATTTGCCTCAGTTAGAGAGAGCAAGATTACTACAGGGTCTCTGTGGATTGTTTCTTATTCCATTGGCGGCTAGATGGACTTTGTCCCATCTTTTCTTTCATCAGATGTTCTTTTTCTCTGTTTGCTGCTCCCTTTTTTTTTTTCATAATATATCAGAAGTTGGAACATCAGATTTCAGATCATCGCCTCTATCAAGGAGCAGAGTGTACATGGTTAAGAGTCAGTTGTAGACAGCACTCTTTCCCCTAAAGGTCTGTGACAAGGATCATAGTACATAGTACATAGTACAAACTCATTTGGGAATCAGAGGACCTGAGTTCAAATCTGTCTGTCACTCCACGACCCTGGGTGAGTTTCTGAAACTCTCTGGGTCTGTTTTCTCATCTTTAAAATGAGGTGGTTGGATTAGACGTTCTCTAAGAGCCCTTAATAGAGCTTTGATCTTGTAGGAAAGAATATTCTTTCCCTCACCCCTCTTTCAATATCTTCAGAAAGATTCAGGAGAATTTGGCACTAATATCTGAGAGTCAGAAATTTTGGGGTAGGGTGGAAAGAATGTTTGATTCTGGGTAAAAAAACAAACCAACCTGGGTTGGAATTCTGGCACAGTTATGCGCTTCCTATGTGATTTTAGACCATTTACTCCCCTTGTTTGGGCCTTAAATTTTTTTTTTATTTTAATCTATAAATTGAAAACATTTTGCTACATGAATTTTAAGGTCCCTTCTAGCTCTCATAAGGAAGTGCTAGACAAAGACAGAAGACCTAAACCCTAATTCTGCCCATTACACCCTATGTGACTTTCAGTAAGTCACCTCTCTGGGCCTCAGTTTCTCCATTTGTAATATAAGGAGATTGGACTAGGTCATCCTCATTGTTCTTCACAAATCTAAAATTCAATGCTCTATGACTATGCCAAGACTCTAGCCAGTGTGTCCCAAATGAGTAATGGTTTACACTGAAAAAATGATATAGAATTTAGTTTTCACTCATTCTCTACTGGGGACAGAGGTGAAGTTACTTGCCCAGAATCACAAAGCTAATAACTAAGGTTGGATTTGAACTTGGATCTTCATTACTCCAGGCCCAGCTCTGTATATACCATAACACCTAGCTGTCCCTCATTGCTTACATCCTACTTGACAGAAGGACAAGGCTGGTAAATACTTCCAGATAATTTGCAGGGCTGAACTATTTAGTGTCTAAAAAAGTACAGCCAATAGTTTTAACTGGAAATTTACCATTTTGCTGGAAGAATAAAGACATTATGCATGCCCCTCCCTGAGTCCACCGGAAAGGAAGACAAAAACAATTAGCTCCTCTCCCACCCTCTGGCAAAAGGGATTCCTACAAGAGGTGCCTCCCAGAAAGGATGGGTTGTTTAGCCAAAGAAAAGGCAAACTCATCTCTCGGGTTTCCCCAGTGACATTCACTGGCTCCATCCTGTCTCCACCATACCTTTCTCTGGCTCCATTCCTTGCCTCCAGGGTGAGTACCAAGGCATGTCCCTAGTTGGGGTCAATTGTCAAGAGACAAATCCTATGTAATATTTAGCTTTGAAGGGAGCTGGCATGAATCAGAGAGGAGTGGGAGCTGCTCCAAGAGATGAGGGGAAAAAAACAAAAACAAACAATTCCCAAGTTAATTTTGGGTGGTTCCAATGAAGACAGAGAAAGAAAGGAGGGAGATAGAAAGAGGGAAGGAGAGAGAGAGAGAGAGAGAGAGAAAGAGAGAGAGAGAGAGAGAGAGAGAGAGAGAGAGAGAGAGAGGAGAGGGGGTAATGGAGAAGGAGAGGGAGAGACAGAGACAGAGAGAGATGGATGAAACTTATGAAGGTTAGGGAGACAGAGACCTTCCTCTCCCCAATATTTAACATATAAAGCCCTTACACTGACCCAGATGCATGCATATTCAGGGATAGGCAGATTTCCACTGCACTTCAAGCACATACTCAGAGTCCTGCACAATGAACTTGTTTGGAGAACAGGCAAGCTTGGAAGTGGCTAAATGTATTTTACAGCTTTCCCTTAAAAAGGTGTAAAACAAATAGACCATGAAGTAAGGAAAGGAAATGAGCAGAAATGAGCATGAGGGGAGTCATGGAACGAAAACAACCTTTGCCACAAGTTTGCTTCCTTTTCTTTTTTAACTGTAAGAGGGAAAGGATAAAGTTAATATCATTTTTCACTCGTCCTGTATACTGACTTACTATGGGAGACAAGATGAGTAGCTACTTTGGTAACAGATTGAGAACCTTGAATTGATTTTCTTTCCTGAACAATGAGGAGTGGAGCAGTGAAAAAAAGATCAGGATTTGGAGGCAGAAGGACCGATTCTAGCTGTGGTTTTGATACTCACTCTCTGTTTGACCTTGGATGAGTGATTTAAAATCTCTAGGCCCACTCTTCCTCCAGAGGTCTTCTACTGCTCCTTCTGTCTCTTAATTTATGACCTAAAGATATAGCAAGAACACCCATCCAAAGCACAGGACTGATGATTTCTCTAGTACATTTTTGACCAAATCCTATTGACTGTTGAGATAATCTCAAAACCATTCCACCGATATCGCTGATCAAGACTGAGGAAAATGATCATAAAGCTAAGTGGTGAAATATGACCCAATGTAGCTATGACTAAAAAGAAGTCATCTTTCCAAATACAAGATGACCAAAGAATTCATATACCCAAATCTTCCCAGAAAAGATACTTTAAAAACCTTTAAAATTTCAGAACTGCTTTCCTGACTCCTTACCTACTAAATTTGTCCCATGTCTAATCATATTATAACCTGTTAATCTAATTAGATTCCCAAAGGGAGCCAAGGCTATGTTAGTAGTAGATTGCTGAGTTTCAGACCTAGACCAGAACAAAGGGGGAAGTGTCATTCAAGTTGACCCTGCCCATGATGAGAGGGCATACATAGGACAAACCATGCTGCCACCGTCTGATCTCCACTTAACATTCAAGTGACATTCAGGTGAAATCTGTCTAATGGCAGGATGAAGAAAAGTTGCCACAAAAGGATAACTTTTAGACAGGAGGCTGAAACAGGTGGAGAAAGGGCTTTGTTGCCTGGAAGTTAGCCCCAGCCCTGCCTCTGAGAGCTATAGTACTCTTGTTACACAGCTTCCATCTCCTCTGACCCCCTGCCTCACCAAGTCACTGCCAAGCTCTACTGTCCTGATTTCTACAGAACCTCCAATGTATGGAGCAGTTCCCCCCTCCGACCCCAATTTTCTATCACCTAAGCAGAGTCCTGGGGTTAAGAAAAGGAGAGGGCTTCCAGATACTTCCAGTTCCAGAATATCATTGGGAACTGTGAGTTCAAAGTCATACACTGCCTAGAGACCTTTTATTCTCTCACACTTTGCAGATGTAAACACAGTAGCTTAACAGTTAAAGTATAGAGTCATGGCAGGCTCATGGATCTCAGAGGTCTCCTCATTTTACTGATATGGAAATTAAGGAATAAGAAAATCGAGTGACTTGCCCAAGGTCATATATCCCCCATCCTTCAAAAAGCAATATTTTTTGGCCCTTAGATTATCTAAAAAAGATTATCTCATGACTTCTTTCTGCAAGCCACACTGGGGGGAGTGGGACACTGTGGGTATCAGCCAAGGCACCTGTCTCTTCATCAAGATCTTCAGGATAACTGGCTCTCAATCATTCATTAACTCTAACCCAGCAGAGGCTACAACAGGTTCTAACATTTGTCTAGGAGTCTGTCTGTATGATATCAACGATATTTATCAATATCATATATGATATTCATCATATCACTCAGCTAGGGCCCTGTTTATACAGCATCTTTCCTTCCTTCCCATTCCTGGTTTGTGCTTTATCACATCACCTCTACCAATGTCATCACTTAAGAAAATATTCAATCAGAGGGGTGATAAGAGGAAATATAAGCATGTAAACTGGAGAGCACCCACCACACCCTTCGTTTATTCCCTGCTATAGCCCCAAAACAGCAGGGAAAACACAGAAGTCCAGCTCTTGGTTGCCCTTGGCCAGGAGATGAGTAAAGAGTTAATCACTTACAAATAGTCCATCAAGGGATACTGATGAACTCAGGAAGAACAGGTTACCAGGTGTTTCCTCTCCACAGCTACATAAGCAGGCATCAACAAATAGGCAGCTGGTATTGATGCCACCTTCTCTGGCAGCCCCGTTCTGTGATCCCTCTGCAGCTCATCTTGCACAAAACAGACCAGATTCATGCATCTATCTATATACCAGAGGTGGGGAACCTGCAGGCTCAAGGCCACATGTGGCCTTCTAGGTCCTCCAGTGCAGCCTTCTGACTGAATCCAAGTTTTACAAAACAAATCCTTTAATTAAGGGGATTTGTTCTGTGAAGTTTGGATTCAATCAAAGGGCCATGCTTGAGGACCTAGAGGACCACATGGGACCTTGAGGTCTCAGTTTCCCCACCCTGATCTACACCGCTTAGTCAAAAAGCATTTAGTTAGGAGTAGACTCTGTGCCAGGCACTGTGATGGAAATATAGAGAAGGGCAAATAAGTCCCTGCTCCCAGTGAAATTTTCATTCTAATGGAGGAAACAATACATAAAGAGCTGGGTATCTCCAAGCTACACACTGACTGAGTGGGAGGGACTCTCCAAGGAGATGGCATCAGCAGCTGGGGGTACCTACCATAGAAAGTGGACCCTGAGCTGAGTCTGGAAGGAAGTCAAGAAGGCTAGGACTCAGAGGCGAACAGGGAGAATGCTTCAGAGATGAGGAACAGCCAGTATCAAGGTGCCAATGGGGGAGAAAGGTCAGTGGAACCAGATCGTAAAAGTTCCTGGAGAATAGCTTTTAATAAAGCTGGAAAGGTAAGAAGGAGACAGGTTATGAAGAGTTTTAAACGCCTAACAGAAGAATATATATTTTATCCTGGAAGGAGGAGGAAACCCCTGGAGCTCATGAAGTGGAAGAGGGTAACATGGTTTGACCTATTGCTTTAGAAACAATCACCTCACTGGAGGATAGATTGAGTGGAGAGACTTGAGGCAGATGACATTACAGTGGTCTAAGCCAGAGGTGACGAGGGGCTGACCTAGGGTTGTGGCTGTATGGGTGGAGAAACAGGGACATATGCCACAGATTTTGTGAAGGGTTTGGAACAATCTGTTAGGTTTGCTGAAAGGAATGTAGTAGCACTAATTGGCTACCAAAGTCCCTCCAAAGGGGATTCCGGGGGGGGGGGGGGGG
>CM053585.1:499627733-499704459 GCA_028646515.1 Pseudochirops corinnae
ATCATCTATCATTGCATATTACTGTTATAACGGCTCACATTTTTATATGGCTTTAAGGTTTGCAAAGCCCTTTACGTGCATTCTTTGTAACGCCTTATCATTTGGATCTTCTTAACAACCATGGGAGGTGGGAGCCATTGTTGTCCTTGATTTACAGATGAGGAAACTGAGGCTTAGAAAGAAGTTATCTAAATTTCCTGTCTCCCTTAACATCTAGTACAAAGTAAGCAGATGCTTTTAAAAAGAACCATTGGATTGCACTGAATTTTAGCATTATCTTTACCCTTGGTTCATAAAGTAAGAAAGCCCTTTACAGATCTAGCTTCCCAAAAATGCATATCCTAGGCTTGCAGCTGCCCTATTCTCACTGAACAACCACCCTAGCACACTTCTGGAAATCCTGATCATTCAAATCCTTGGAAATTATCATTTGGTCCCCCTTGAGAGACATCTTCCTCTCTGCCCTGATTAATTTACCAGGATCAGTTTCACCAGCTGTCTGTTAAGGCTAGTTCTAGCCCATAGGGGTCTACTTGTCTACTGGCCTACTGGTTACCCTTGATTGACAGATAGACCCATACTTTCCCAGGATGAGTCCTGAGATGCCACAATTCCCCTTTTTGAGTATGCCTTCTCTCTGCTGCTTTCAACAAGAGTCTCCAAACAAATGTCCTTTTTCTTTTCAAAACCCACAGGAATTTGCTATCCTTTCTCCAAGTTCTAGTTTCTGGTTCTCAAACACCTGACATTTTGCATTTGTTCCTTGGTGTTTCTTTGTTGATTATTCCCACTCTCCTCAACTGTTACATTCTCCTGTACCATTACAAAATATCATTGACAAAAGTCAGCTTTTAAGGTTACTGTATCCAAGATAGCTCCTGCCCCACAGCAAGAATGGGTATAACCAATAATAAACTTAATGAATCAAAAGTCTTTCAGAGCCAAGTCTGGTAAAGGAAGGTGCTGATCCGGCTGGGCAATACTGGTTTTGTTTTGTCTTTGGTTGGTATTTTTTAAAGTATGATTATAAAAAGACCTGTTTTCCTTTGTGGTTTCTAAGCTGCTCCTGAAGGCAATTTCAAAAAAAAAAAAAAAGTCCTCAGCATGTTGGGTAACAGAACTAAAATAAGTGTCTTGTTTCCCAAGGTGACTATTTTGAAAGGGAAAACACTCATTTGGTTGCATAAGTATTGGTAAGTTTGTTAAAAATTGGTTCCATTATTTCATTATCTTTATTTCCTATTTCACTATTTGGAGCTGTGGCACAGCACAATAGGCAAAACTCTGCGGTTAGGAAGAGCTGGGTTCGAGCTCTGCCTTTGACCTCTGTTAGCTGTGTGACCTCAGGCAAGTTACTTCACCTTTCATTGTGCCAGCTAAAACTTTCATCAGCAGGGGGAAGTTTTCATCCCAGGAGTTCTTCACACTTTGAGATCATAAGTAGGAAAGGAAAAGGTGCAAACATGTCGTTGCTTTATAATTACATTTCATATACTTGTACGGGTCTGGTTGTGATGGTCAGGGTTAATTCCTGACTGCTAAAGTTAACATGGTATGGGGGAAGAACACTGAACTTGTAAGGAACTGGGCATTTATACAGTGCCTACTGTATACCAGGCACTCTGCTAAGTGCTTTACAAATATTAGCACATTTGATCCTCACAACAATCCTGGAGGTACGGATAATATTGCTAATAATAATGCTATTATTATCACTACTTTACAGTAGAGGAAACTGAGGCAAAGAGGTTAATTGCCTTGCCCAGGGTCATCTAGCTAGTAAACACCCGACGTCAGATTTGAACTGAGTCTTTTCCTGTCTCCAGCCCTAGCCCTCTATCCATTGTGTCACTTAGTTGCTCTTATTACCCATTTTAGAGTGGAGGAAAATGAGGCAGAGGTTAAATGACTTGCCCAGGGTCACACAGCTAGTGTCTAGCTAGATTTTTGCATTGCATTGTGTTTGTACTGAGTTGAGTTACATTTGGTTGAACTGAGTGGAACTGAATTGAATTGGGTTTCATAAGGTTAGAAGCCAAGTCTTTTCACAATCGTTTATTTCACAAATGGACCCTTTGCTCTTTGTTATAAAATTGATCTTTAGTTTCCCTGAAATAGTGATAGTTTTATCTACATAATATCTGTGTCTATGGAGAAAGAAGGAAAAGGAGAAAGAGAAGGAAGAAGAGAGAAAAGAAGAGATGGAAAAGGAAAAAGAGAAAGAACAGCTTTTGCCTACACCCAGTGCCCCTAGGCATCCTTTTCAAGATGCAGGGGAGCCAGAAGCATGTTAAGTGAATACATTTGGTAAGCCAAGGCTAGATTGGGTCTAACTGCGGTCGGCATCATTATTTCTCTTTCCCCAGTGGTGAATGTAGAGTGTAGGGTTTTGGGGTAGCCCAAACCATAAGCCAGGGCCAACAAAGACACCTGTGAACATCCTCCCATACCACACTGATGACACTGAGGAGGAGATTCCAAAGCAAACACTAGTGACCCTGCTGCTCCCATGGACCTCCCAGACTCTAACAGAGTCTCTCTCAGACTCAGGCTGTCTCATTGCAGTGTTCTCTGACTTTCAGTGAGTTCTCCCTTATACCACTAAATTCTCTAACATCCAAGTTTAGGTTATTTTTCACAAGCCACATAATGCCCAGTCTTGTCAAATTCAGAACTGTAATTGGCAATCCTGATGCCTAGGCTAAGTAGAACAAAACACACATAGGAAACTGAGAGTAGAAGGGACGGTAAACCTTTAGGGCTGTGCAAGGAAAGTCAAATCTTATTTGTAAACCTTAAAGCATGCTGTACATCCAAGGGAAAGCAGAAGTGCGCCAACGCCTCCCATTGAGAGGACAGTAAAGGAGCTTGCCCTTACATTGCCCACAACAGCATTTGTACCCTACATCGGTGTTCTGGGCACTGAGGGTAGCTCCTCTTTTCTGACATTTGGTCAGTGCTTGCTAAATATTTATGATGGTGACCTGAACGATGTGTGATTTCCACAGTGTGGGGGGGCTTCTGTTGTGGGAGGTCATTCTACCTACTCAGATCACAACTCTCTTTGATTTTTGTTTTTTGTTTTTTGTAAATTGCCCAAAAAATCGCTATGACTTTCCCAAGATTCACAAAGCTAGTCAGTGTTGGAGGAAGAATTCGAACCCATTTCTTCCTGACTCCAAACCCAATAGTCTATCAACTAAGCCATGTTGCCTCTGATGAGGAATATAGAAGAACAAAACAGAAAGAGCTGAGCTGGGTTTTATGTAGTTTTCTAATTTATGATTTGTAAAAAAAAAAAAAAATCCTGTCATTTTTCCTTTGCTTTTCCATGTTCCCAAGCTCCTTAATTTCTCACACTTTTTCTTCTTCATCTATAATATTCCCCAAAATCATCCTTTCCCATTAAATTGCACCATAAGCCCTTGACCCTTGGAAACTTTCTTTTCCTGTGCATTTGAGAAGCAATATGGCAGAGCGGAAAAGCAGTGCATTCAGAGTCATAGGTCCTCTACCAGAATCTCTACTCTGCCACTGGTAATTTGTGTTGCTGTGGGCAAGTCACTTGACCTCCATAGGCTTTATCTGTAAGATGATAACCACTAATGTCCCTTAAATCCTTAAATCCTTCCCTTGGGTTAATCCTATGCATGACAGACCAATCAAGCTTCCCTAATCTGGATCTGATACCACCACATCACAGTTAACAGCTTTTGGGATCTTCACAATTCTCTTCTACTGCACATCTTGACATTCCTCTCAGAGCCAACTTTTTCTCTTCTTTTCTGCCCTTTCTTTCTCCTTTCCCACCCATTTTCATCTGTCAGAGCCTTGAATAAGCCTTTGAAGAGTTGTTCTCAATAAAACTGTGTGTTTTCCTCTCCTGGGCTGATGTCAGAAAGGAGGGGGGGATGAGAAGGGTTACTGTTAAGTGGCAGACCCAGGGACGCCATGGGAAGGTTTATTTACTGGAGTGCTCCAAACTGAGGCATGGTGATGTCCACCTCTGCAGGAGGAAGCATCAGGGAATGGATAGGTAGAGGCTTAACCTTGGAGTCGGGAAGACACAGGGTCAATTGTGCCTGGAAAATGTACTGGCTGTCAGCCTCACCGCTCAATGCAAGAGACTACTCTGGAGTATGTTAAGTTCTAAGCTTCTCCAGGCCCCATTAAATTGTGAGTTCCTTGAGATCAGGGCTTGTCTCTTGCATCTTTGTGCTATACCTAGAGCCTAGCACAGTACTTAGCACATAGTAGGTATTTAATAAATGTCTATTGACAGACTGACAAACACATTTCAGATCTTCATCTTGGTGTTCCCTGTATTAATTAAACATAAATCCACACCAAAAGGTGGGAAAAGTACCTCTAATATATCTGTATGTATGTGTGTATGTATGTGTACAGACATAGATGCACATAACACAGGTGTATGTATGAATATATACACATATGTACATAATAATATATTATATGCACATATATTATATTTACATGTATATTATATATTTCTATATTATATGTAGACCTCTAGTGTGTGTATATATTTCTATCTGTGTGTATATTTAAGAATAAGTAAAACACAAGTAAATATAGGTAAATTTTAAAAGCATAAATAAAGCATAGAGGCAGCTAGGTGGTGCCATAGTGCCTAGAGCACCAGGCCTTGAGTCAGGAAGACTCATTCTCCTGAGTTCAAATCTGGCATTAGACACTTACTACCTGTGTGACCTTGGGCAAGTCACTTAAACCTCTTTGCCTCAGTTTCCTCATCTGTAAAATGAATTGAAGAAGGAAACAGCAAACCACTCCAAATTGAACATGACTAAAAATGGCTGAACAGTGAAAAAGCACCATAAGTACAAATAAAAGTGAGAGTGGAGCTAGTGTTCAACTCAATAAACAATTATTAAGCACTTACTCTATACAAGGTGTTTGAAGTTCCAATATTCTAGCAGATTTTTCCCTCCCTGAGGAAGAGAGCGAGTCTAGTGACAAGGACTTACTTCTCTTTGGGTAGCCCCCCAAGTTTCTAACCACACAAAATGGAAGGTAACTGGGGGCAGGGAGCCCCTAACAGCACACTAAATTATTGTCGAATGAATGAACTTTTGTCATTTTATAGGGGAGGAAACTGAGGCCTGTAGAAGTAGTTAGCAGCAGAGCTGGGCTGAAGTCCAAGAACAACAACGATTCCGAGGAGTGGGTGTTAATATCCATCACCTGGGGAATTATCTCGGGCATTATTAGCCACCATCTTTCCAAAGGAAAGCATTCTCATTCCTGTCTTCGAGGATTTTGTAATACATTAAATGAAAAGGTGAAACAGGGGTAACTGTTTCTCCTCAGGGGATCTCAGCTGTCAGTTAAGTGAGATGGAGGTGCCAAAAAAAAAATACGTAATGGTGTTTTAAAAAAGGAACCAAAATTTTTGAGCATTTCCAGCCCTGCTCCATAATTTCTCAATCCTAAAGAACTGAAACAGGGAGATCCAAGATTTCCTGATGTTCTGGGGGTGGGGAAGGGGTATAGGGTCTGCAGCTTGTCCTTTCAGCTGTTCCCTGGGCAGAGAAGATTAGCCTTGGTGGGGATCACAAGGATGGCTGGAGCATTGGAGTGGCCACGCAGTCATGGGTGGACCTTATTGTTGGTCCTTTGCTCTCTAGGAGGACGAAACATGTCATAAGGGAACACTTGCTCATGGATTGGATATGAGTGGGGCATAGCTTAGTGAGTCAAATATCCTACCATTCCTTTACATGGGATAAATCCTAATTAGAGGGAGGGGGAAAGAGGGGGAGAAAATATGTAACTCAAAATCTTGTGGAAATGAATGATGCAAACTATAATAAAATAAAAAAAAAAATCCTAATTAGAACACTCAGGTCCCTGGATACTCACTTAGTGGTTCTGCTTTGGGTCTTTATACTCTTGAATTATCTCTGGGTCAAGGGTGTACAGCATTGCCCTTGTCATTCTCCCACCCCCACCTCCTTTCTACCTGGTAATCATTGGATGATAGATTCAGAGCTAGATAATTTAGGCCTTGCAGATCACATACAAGCCCTCCCCCCCCCCCTTTTTTTTTATAAATGAGGAAACTGGCCTTATAGGATGTAACTGGTAGAGCCTGGATTTGAACCTGGGTCTTATGGCTCCAAATCTAGTACTTTCTCCCCACTACACCATCCTCATAATGGACCTTTGATCTTAAATGACCCTCTTCTTTTCTTCTGGCCCTTCTCCACTGCAACCTCTGGCTAGCCCATCCCCTGGCCCCACATCTAGGTAGAGTCATTAATGGACAGTGTTTGGGTCCTATAGGGTCTTGGAAACATTTTGAATCATCTGAGACCATTCCCATGATGAGTGTGAATTCTGTACCTTTTTTTTGGACTTCATTGGGGAAGTATTTATTAGTAATCAAGGGCCTTGGAGCCAAAGACAGAAGAAAGACTCATGTAGTCTCGGGGGAAAGTGTTACTGGGAGCACCTCTCCAGCTGCCGAGCACCATCAGCACGTAGACTTCCAGCCAGCAAACAGACAAAGGAAGTGAAGGAGAACAAAGAAAGCCCATAGGCCTCACTAAGCAGATCGTACAGTCAGAGAAAAATACATGTGGAGTCCATCTCTCAGAGCCCAGATGTTGCTACTGTTTGGAATCCCGCTTCCTCTGCTGCTGTTTCTAATTTTTCTTCCCTGAAGTGAGAGAGCTTTCACATTCAATTTCTACTGTTTTCGCATCAGATCCTGCCTTCTGCCCTGACTATGGAGACACAGACCAGCTCTTCCTATATCCCAAATGATATGCCAAACATCTTCAGAGCCCAGATATATGTGCATGCAAGGTGGGGGAAGCAGTAGCAAACGTGCATGAACCATCTTTCATTCACTGCACTGGTTAGTAGGGTTGATACAAAGATGAAGAGCTCATGGTGTCTACTTTCAAGGGACCTACAATCAATTAGGGGAGATAGGACATGTACACAGATAATAAGTATAATAATGTATCTGGAAGGCACAGCACATGGAATGCTGGGCCTGAAGTCAGGAAAATTTCTCTTCCTGAGTTCAAATATGGCCTAAGACACTAAGACCCTGGGCGAGTCACTTACCCTGGCTTGCCTCAGTTTCCTTATCTGTACAATGAGCTGGAGAAGGAAATGGCAAACCACTACAGTATCTTTGCCAAGAAAACACCAAAGAGCTGGACATGACTGAACAGCAGCAACAATAATAATCTAATTTATTCAGTACTTTAAGCACTCTACCAATGAAATCAGAGATTTATTTATTCATTCACCCATTTATCTATTTAAATCATAGAGATGTTTTTTCATCTCTTGTATCAATGAAACCATGGATTTCTTTGGTACTACAAGAAACTCTCAAGTGAAAACATTTTCTGTAGTGATGGGTAGAGCTCTAGACCTGTGTGCTTTTCTCATAGTAACCCTGTGAAATAAGCAATATAAGGATTATCCCACTTTACAGATGAGTACACTAAGACACAGAATGCTGGATTAAATCACCGAAACTCACACAGCTAGTAAGTGTCAGACCTGGGACTTGAACTCAGGTTTTCTGACATAAAATGTTCTGTCCCCTGACACAGACCACTTTTCGTAGGTACTTATCCACATGTTAGGTACATAAGATGCTGTGCCTTTGGATGAGGCAGAAATAGCTTCCGGCTAGAGGAATAATCAAGGAGGCTGAATTTGATCCTGGCTTTGAAGCATGAGTTGGATGTCAATAGGCTAGGCTGAGCAGAAGAGGTGGACTCGCGGAGGAAGCAGGGAACTCGGGAGACACTAGGAGTGGTTGATCTGAGAAGGCAAGTAATGTGAGATAAGGCTGGAAAGTTACCATGTAGTCCAATTGTGGAGAGCTTTAAATGCCAGGCTGAGGAGTCTTCATTTGGAGAGCTATGGGAGTCATTAAAGATTTTTGAGCACTCAAGTGATATATGATCATACTTGTTCACAGACAAGATTAATCCAGGTTCAGTATATAGTCACTGGAGACAAGGAGACCAGTTAGAAAAATTAATGAAAATGTACAGATTGGGTCCATTACAAATTCATGCAATTCCTGCTCAACTCCATCCTCACTTATGTTTGGTGATCCTTTTATTCATCTCTTTTTATAATTCCCCTTTGCATTCCCTTCAACAACCATTTGGAACCATTTCCTGTTTCTCCAAACCCCAGATGCACCACCAGACACCACTTTCCTCATTCTGAGCAGGTGACCTTGCCCTTTATTTACTAGGAAAAAAAAATGGAGGTTGACTTGAGCTCCATCAAACTGGCTTCTGTTTCTTTATCCCTCCTCCCTTCTTCAACTCCTGTCTCAGAGGAGGAAGTAAACCTCCTTCCTATGAAGGTTAATCCCTCCGCCTATGCCCCTGTTTCTCTCGCTCCCCTTCTTCCTCTTCTGGACCCTTGCTCCATCAATCACCCTGTCTTGTATTTTCAGTCTTTCCCCCTCTAAGAGCTCCTTCCCCACTAATTGCAAACTGACCGTATCTCTACCCTAACCAAACTAAAATATGCCTTTCCCTGACACACACACACGCCATTTCGCAAAACACATATTTAGACCTAGAAAGTATCCCAAGGTCACCAAGTCCAACTCCCTCATTTTACAGATGAGTAAACTGAGGCCCAGAGAGGTTAAGTAACTTACCCAAGGTCATATAGGTAATAACATCCGTAAAATGGTCTTAATAATAGAACCTACCTCCCAAGGTTGTTATGAGGATAAAATTTGATATTTTTAAAATGCTTTGCAAGCCTTAAAACATCATGTAAATGCTCCCTATTATAGTTCCAACAATGCCTCTTCTTCCATGAAGCCTTCCCTGATCCTCAAGCTAGAAGGGTTCTCTCCTTGCTCTGAACTTTTAGAATACTTTGTACTTCTTTTATGTATTTAACATATCCTTCTTTTTATTGTTTGTTCATGTCTTAATTTCCCTTCTGGTCTAGACCATAAGCTCCCGAATGACAGCGGTAGTATTTTATTCATTTTTGTGCTCCTCACAGCACCTAACTCAGTGCTTTGCACATAGCAGGCACTCAAAAAAAAGTTTGCTCAATGAGTTATCACCATCATCCTCATCACCAGATAAAGTATGCCTCTGTGTATTTATTCACTTGCCTTGGCTTAGCTTTGTGGCTGGCTGTTCCACAAGAATAATCCCACAAGTTTGCCATTCTGAATGGGTGTCTCCGTCACGGTTCCTCTTCTGAGGATGAAGCCTCTTCTTGAGGGCAAGGGTTAGAATCACTCAACTTCCTTTGCACAGCCTCTCCTACTCCATCATGTACATTGGTGGCCCTAACACAAGTCAAATCCTCTTACAACAGACCCTACACTTACAATGAAGTCTCTATTTTATGGCTTGTGGGACATGGGGGGAAATGTACTGAAAAGATGCCTATATAAAGGAGAAGATAGTTGGGAGAGAAATAATCATAAAAGAGGTGAGGGAGAAGGGAATGATTGACAAATACAAAAGTAACAAAGAGATTGAGATGTCCACATAATGCCTAATGCATTCTTAGAGTCCCTTTTTGATCCCCAACCCCTTGAACTTATATCTTGTGTATTTTGAATTTACTTATCTGCATACATACATCTGCCACCCCTCC
Source organism: Pseudochirops corinnae (assembly GCA_028646515.1). Taxonomy (NCBI): domain Eukaryota; kingdom Metazoa; phylum Chordata; class Mammalia; order Diprotodontia; family Pseudocheiridae; genus Pseudochirops; species Pseudochirops corinnae. Next base: position 499,637,394 of record CM053585.1, read on the forward strand.
CCACCGGAGAATGTAAGTGCCTTGAGGGCAGAGAGTGTTTCATTTTTGTTTTGTTTTTTTATACCCAATGCCTAGCACAGTGATGGACCATATTAGGAGCCTAATAAACATTTGTTGAATTGAACTGAATTTATGGTAGCAAAAACCCAGAAATTCAGTATTCATGTGATGAGGGTTGGTTGTCTATACAAATGGTGGCAGGTGGATGTAAATGGAAAACTATTGGACTTTAGAAATGATGTATAGGAGTGATTTGGAGAAACACGGAAAAACTTAGATGAACCATCACAGAGTGAAGTAAGCAGAACCAGAGCAATGTGCACAATGGCTGTAATAATGTAACAACAACAAAGGGCAACTTCACTCAAGAAATGAATGTAATGAGAATTCTTGGTCTGGGAGGATAGATGAGCAGACTTATTCCCTTCCTTTGTAGACAGCTGGGGTAATGCAGTCCAAGGGGGCTGTATGCATCATCAGATTCTATTGCTATGATGATAGGGTTGGCTTAACTACTTTGTTTTGTTGTTGTCATTAGCAGGGAGGGTACAATGAAGAGGATGGTAAATTAGGAAATGGCTACACTGTGCAAAACCAAGAGATAGTAATAAAACTTTAGAAAAGGAAGGAGAGGATGGAGTGAGAGGAGAAGAGAAAGGAAAGAAAAAGAGAGGAGGAGAAAGGAAAGGAGGAAGAAAGGAAAAAAGAAGGAAGAAGAGGATGGGGTGAGAGAGGAAGAAGAGAAAGGAAAGAAAGAATGAAAGAAAGGGAAGGAGAGAGGGAGGAAAGAAGGAAGGGAAGACAGGATGCAATGAGAGAGGGAGAGCAGAAAGGAAAGAAGAAAGAAAGAAAGGGAAGGAAGGAAAGAAAGGAGGGAGGGAGAAAGAGAAGGTAGAGAGAAATGGAATAAGGGACAAGAGAGAAAAAGGAAGGCAGATAGAAAGGAAGGAAAATAGAGAAAAGTAAGACCATTAACCAAAAGCAGTTTGGTGATACTTTTTGGGAGGCCTTGAAGGGTGAAATCATCGTGTCCGAGGTTATCTAGTCAGCAAGTGAGAGAGACGAGAGCTGTGCCGGGTCCTCCAACGTCGGTTCTTGTGCTCTTCTCAGTACACCAGGTTTTCTTTAGAGCAAAGAAATGTTCGCTAGGTGCTAGGTGCGGCTTACTTCAGAGCGACAGGCCCAGAGGCCTGACTTCCAAGAGCAGGACGAACTCTTTTCTCTCTCTTCCCTTGTTCTAGCTACCTTGTTCTCCATGTCCTCCTGGTCGCCCCGGTCCTGAGTGCTGTTTATCAGCCTTTTCCCCTGCCTTCCAAAGCTTCTGACTCAGGTTAGAACTGGGAGCTTGCCTGGGGTTCTGGTTGGGGCCCAGGCTATGGCTTGGCCAGAAGGTGGCTTGAGAAAGCTCGGAGGGATCAGGATATGTCTCAGGCCAAGTCCTCAGGGGAGAGTGAATTTGCCCAGATAGCCTCTGTGTCAATCAGACTCAGGTTTGAACAAAGGCTTCTCAGAACCCAGTTCCAGACTTAAACACTAGTCCTGTTTACAAAGGAAGCTTACACTTTGACAAAAGGCATCCTCTTGCTTGGGTGGATTTGTTGGCATGGGGGAATGCAGGTTGGCAGTGTACACACTCAGAGTGATAAACTTCCCAAATATAAACAAATGAACAACAGCACAAAATAAGTCCCCTTTTTTGTGAGGGACAGGATAACAAAGAGGGCAATTTCAGGCCTGATTCCTGTCTGGGGATAGGGAATAGACCTGTGATTTCGTTGGTAGACAAAACTCCCAAATGAGGAAATTCCCTCCACCAAAGCTGGGCAGCCCCTTCTCTAAAACAAAAAGTCTTAAGAGTTGCCTGGAACCCTGAGAAGTCAAGCAGTAAACCCAAGGCCACACAGCCAGTATGTGCCAGAGGCAAGATCAGCACCCAAGTCTGTTTGGCTGTGAATCCAGCTCTCAATCCCTCATACCATATTGTCTCTCGCATTTCTAGCACATTCTATTTCCTGATAACAGCCACATCATTCTTCAGATGTCACCACATCCTTCATTTCATTGTTCTACTCAGCAAAAACAAGAACAGATTGAGTCTACTTCTCCACAACTTAGCCTTGAGCTTCAAATGCATCTCTTGGGAAAACATCATGGTTTACATATTCAAATATTTTCTTTCCTACCCCAGGAGCCACACACTCAAAGCCTCAGACCTCTTGGCAAAAGAAGGTTCAGGCACTGGTTCCATCTTGTTGCTTCTGCACTGGGCCCTGGTACCATCCCAGCAGATGGTGGTGACCATCTATGAGTACTAGGGGGCATTCTTCTGGCCATGATATTTATGGTCCAGCTAAGTAGTAGTGTAACACATTAGAAAGTCAGGCCAAGCTGCCAGGGCTGCTATCACTAGGGACACCTCTGACACCACTGGACCCAATTAAATGCTCTCTCTGAAGGCCTCCTGCTATCTTTGACAAAACTCTGGGCTATTTTTCTAATCTCTTCAAAGTGGAAATTGCAGACAGTTCGGATTCAATCATGGGCATCCAGCAACCAAGCTGTACTCTAGGACAGTCTATACACCAAATCAGAAAAGCTTTCCTGTTGTTTCTGAGACTCTGGGAGAGAGGAAGAAAGGGCCAAAAGAAAGCCAAATCATTTTGCTCATTATCTCACTTTGCTCCTGTTTCTCTAGGCACCCTCCAGAGCAATCTTTGCTGAAATCTGGCTTTGGAGCTACTTAAGGCAGGATCTCATTTCCTGCCCATGACACATTCCTGACATCCTGGCCTCCCATTGCAGAAGAACACTGCAGAATGCTCCATCTTTCTTCCTTAGCCCAATCCCTTTGGGGGTGACTACAGGCTGACTTAGAATTTGATTTTAGCATGTATGTTTCTCTAACTCCCATTCTGCCAGCTCTCCAAACCCTGGAAAACAAAACAGCTAAGAAGCTAAATGCTTCACTTCTCTCCCCTTTCCTTTTTCCCTTTCTCTTCCATATGTATCTTTTCTTCCAGATAGTCTTAGTAGGCCCTTACCTAGAACCATGAGTTCATAGGAGAACAATCATTTGATCAGATTCAATTTAACTATGGAATCATTTCTTATGTGGTAGGCACTTTGAATACGGAGTAAAAAAATGAAAATAGTCCCAGTCCTCAAGTAGCTTAATTTGACTAAGGGAAAGCAATCTATAGAGATGAACAAATATAAACTTATGCAAGGAAACACAGAATAATCTGGGGGCAGGTGGTAGCTCGATAAGTTAAGATCAAGAAAAGCCTCTCCATTGGAAGAGGGGAAGTGAAGCTTGACCATGTTCGCCATCTTCTCGTTGTTCAGTCCAGTTACTGTAAATCTTGGTTCCCCAGGGGCTGGCTGGCTGTTTGTAAAATATGGAAACCACCACTTCTCTTCCCTCTCTCTCCTTCCATCAAACCATTTCACTGCTAACGAGCATAAGCCTGCAGTTAAAATTGTAGAATGAGCAAGCTACCAAGCAGTTTACCACATTTCTTCTCAGTAAGTGACAAAATGTTTGATGGGAGACGGCTTAAAGTTACTGGCCAAAGTTAAAATGGAGAATAGCATGGGGCACTCCAATTGGATGTGCCATTAATGGCCTTCTGAATGCATGAATGACAAGGTATTCATTAATTGCTTAACATGGACCAGATACTGTCAAGAATTCTGGGATAAAATTCTGTCAAGAATTAGGGATAAAAACAGAAGCAAGCAGGATAGTCCCTGTCTCAAAGAGTTTATATTTTAATTGGGCAAAGCAACATGTATGGGCAGCAAGACTTAGAATAGAAAAGGTTCTGGTGGCAGGGAATTGGTTCTGAGCAAAAGAAAGTAAAAATTCCCCCCTCACAGCCCAGAGTTCTGGGGGGAAGATAAGGAAGAGGAAGCCGGTCAGAGTGGCATGGTTTGCCACCATCCAAGAGGTGAACCTCAACAGGATGATTCCAATGAGCTGTTGTTATGTCAAGTAAAGCTTTAAAGGAGAGATAGGCCTGGAACTGTTAGCTGCCCCTACTGTTCAGTCATAACCAACTCTTCAGAGACCATACCACACCAATGGTGTTCTTGGGGTTTTCTTGGTAAAGAGACTGTGGTTTGACATTTCCTTACTAGTAGATTAAGTTAGCAAACAGGGTTAAGTGACTTGCCCAGGGTCACACAGCTAGTAAGTGTCTGAGATCACATTTGAACTCAGATCTTCCTGTCTCCAAGCCCAGCACTCTATCCACTGGGGAAATTCAAGGATAGCTCCTTCGATTGGTAGCAAACCCTCACTCATGCAGCGCTGCATTCTCTAAGTCCTCATATGTGAGCTGCCCTTCATGGAGGAAAAGAAAAGAAAAGAGATGACTAGTTATTGCTTTTGAGCAGCTTATAATCTGGGGTAGGAAATCTGCTAACTTCATCCAAAAAAAAAAGAGATAAAACAACTTTTCCATTCCATTTAAGCAGCAAATCAATGTCTTTTCCTGCTTTTGCTGGTCTAAGCTTATATCCCTGGATTCTAAGCCTGCCCCTGGTTAACCTACCTCCCTGGAGGCAACAAAGTGATTAGATTTATGTGTAAGAAAAGATTGTGTAAGAGGAAGTCATATGAGGTAAGGCTTGAAATGTCAGGGGATGTAGAGGGCCTTAAGTGCCTGACCACAGAGTTCAAACTTGATTTGTTGGGAATAGGAGTCACTGGAAATTTTTGAGCAGAGAAATGGCATGACCAAATTTATACATTAGAGTAGTGGCTCTCCAAGTATGGTCTGGGACACCTGAAGACCCTTTCAGGGGGTTCACAAGGTCAAAACTATTTTCATAATTAACACCAATACATTTTCATTTCTAATATGGTAGATATCTATAGATATTAACTACTTCAACAAAAGCTCTTTGGGGTGGGGGGTGGGGGGGTTCCTCAATAGTTTTTAAGAGCATAAAACATTCTTGAGACCGAAGAACTTGAGAAGCACTGCATTAGAGAAGGAGGTTCCTAGATTTATTGTGTAGCATCTTGTATAAGGGTTAGCCATCTTTCCAACCTCAAATGGGAACCACTGACAGTAACATAGAAGAAAAAACAGAGAAATAAAAGATAGGAGTGGGTGAAGAAAAAGAGAATGAAGGAGAGAAATGGGCAGAGAAAGAAAGAGAAACTGTTTCTGTATTACACAGACATATTGCTAACCACAGAGTATCTCTCTGGGAAAACCTCTGGGAAATGCAAGAGAAAATCCCATCAGAACTTTCTACTTTCCCTCAAAAAGGTCAAGGAAAGCTCTGTGAGGGGGTGGCTGGATGGCACAGTGAATAGAGCCCTGGAGTCAGGAGACCTGAGTTCAAATTCAGCCTCAGACACTTAAGACTTACTACTCACGTGACCTTGGGCAAGTCACTTAACCCCAATTGCCGAAGAAGAAGGAGAAGAAGAAGAAGAAGAAGAAGAAGAAGAAGAAGAAGAAGAAGAAGAAAAAGAAGAACCACCATGTGAGGGCAAACCATTCAGAAGTGTTTCATAGAGGGAGGGGGCTTGGGAGGCAGCTTAGGAGAGAAGCCACTGAGATCTTTCCTCTCCCAATGAAGTTCAAGTTATCCCGTTACCATAAGGCAAATGCTCAGTTGCTATTAAGGGCACCCCAGCCTCAGGTTCTGTCCCCGGCTTATGAGGTGTCAAGAAGACGCAAGGAACATGATAAATAGCAAATTCATTTCACCAACCGTTTTCCCACTGTGACCTATTTTCCCAATCTGAAGCACAGACTTTGCACTCGGATATTTTGATTCCATTAAATACTGAGTTGTTTCTTTTTTATTTATTTATTTTGCTTAAGTGTTGAAGTCAGAGTTGAAAATATCGCCCATTCCACAAATAGTTTCCTCTTTAAAGGGCAACAATTGTCTTTAGCCATTAAGACTTGTTTAGGCTGGGGGGAGAGAGAGATGGAGGTAGGGAAGATTTGAAAGGGGGTTGGAAGAAAAAGAAAGAAGAGAAAGGGGCTATGAGGGAGGGGCAGGGGAGAAGGAGAGAGAAGGAGAAGAGGCTTGTGGCTGAGCAGGTAACCCGCGAACTTTGATAACTTAGCACTTCTGTGATGTGTGAATGAGGCCCAACAGACTCATGACCAAATTCATCTCAGGTTTTTGATCTCCATCAGTAATGAGATGCCAGCAGCCCCCTACTTCAAAGCCTTGCCTGATACAGATAATCTTCTGAAAGGCCCTCACCATTTCAAGTGAGCTCTCAGACTAAAGTATGGAGGATTACCCAGACAAGGGAGGCAGATGATGGAAGAGGGGCTGCTTGTTTGAAATTCTCTCCTTTGATTTTCTTTTTTTTTTTTTTTTAACATTTCCAAAGGGCGGTTCTGTTTCTTCCATGCCCTTAACATAGGAGATTAGCCCTCATCAGACGGTGGCTGTCTTGTGTACTAGGAGGAAGATGAAGGGTCTCTCCATTTCATCTTTCCTTCTCTCTCCAGATCTTCCATGCACACACAGCCACTCAGGCCCTTCAGTGACAAATGTGGTGCAGGCCAACAGAATCCAGCCTGCCCAGCAGAGACAGTCTGCCTTCCAGAGCCAGCATTGCTCACTCAGAGATTAGGCTTCTATTCTTTGGAGCATCTAATCTCTTTCCTGAAACAGTTGTGCACTCAAGGAGGTGGGGGAAACAAAAGACCATAGGCTACAAGAAACATGCCGGGAGGTAGCTAGGACTTCAGGCCCTTGTATATAATTAGGCTTCCAGTGGAAAACATGTAATTTTCTAGGCGTGTCAGACCAGGAAACATATCTGGAGCATTTTTTATATTGGACAATCTCATAGTCTTGAAACAAAATAGGAGGCCAAGGTCTGTCCCCTGGAGCCCCTCCTTTCTTATCCCAAGGCCACCAGAAAGTCATTTGATGGGGAGAGACAGCTAGGTGCTCCAGGGTAGTTATTAACCGAGACAAACGAATGAGAAATACGAAATGTTGGGGCAAGAAGGGTCCTCCAAGGTCATCTAGCCTAACCCTCATTTTTCAGATGAGAAAACTTGAGACTTGACTTGGTCAAGGTTGCATACTAGAGTCATAAGTAGCTGGTATAACTCATGTAAAGGGAATAGAAAATTTAAAAACAGGGTAGGGGTGGGGAAATACACCCACCTGACCATTTGCTGTTAAGGCTTTTTCCATATGAGAATTCTAAACACAATACCTGTAATAGATGCATCTGAGGATGTATGTGCAAGATGGACAGATTTGTGTATGGGTGTAGACACCACAGGCTCAAATCTCCCCAAAATATCTTCCTTTATGTAGCAGCCAGTAAGGCTGAATGGAAGACACAGTTACCCTGAAAGGTCATACTATCATAAAGTATAACTACAGTCTACAAAGAATGCTTGAAAACTGGGTTTTCCTCATAGTGAATTAAGCAAAACATATTTTTGGGTTGATTCCAGATTTGTTAAAGGTTATTCTGAAACGTATTAATATGCATTATTAAACACAGCCCCTCCTAATGCTTCTGCTCCCCTCTACTCTCTCCACTCCAATCGACCCTTTGCATCCACATTGAAAGAATAATCTTTCAAATGTATGAATCTGGTCACATCACTCCTCTGATTAAAAATTGTAAGTGGTTTTCTATTGCCCTCAAATAAAGTTTAAAATCCTTTTTCAGGAACTCGAGGCCCTCCATATTTTCACACTACCCCCACCCCAACTTTCAACCCTTACCTTATATTACTCTCCCTCCTATATGCTATACTCCAATCAGACTGGATTATTCTTCTTCCCAGTCTCCTACCCCACCAAGAAACCTGGGCTTCCCCACCTCAATGGCTCTGCTAACAACATTTCCTATATCTGCAGTGTTCTGCTTTCCCCATTTCCCCAGCAGATTCCCATCTATATGCTAAGGCTCATTTGAAAGGCCATCTCCTCCATCAAGCCTGCATGCCCCACCCCATCCCTCAATCCTCTGCCAGTCAGTAATAGCCTTTCTCCTTATAAAACCTGACAAAGGGAAAAGGACAATGGGAGTCAGAGACTCTGGATTCAAATTCTGACTCTCATTTTTTACTACCTATAAAAGGTAGGTATCTGTCAAATAGGAAGGGAAGGAGGGATGGAGAAAGGACATCTCTTAAGGGTGTAGACTGTGCTAGGTCTTAGAGACATAAATAGAAAACTAAGTTAGTCCCTGCTCTCTCAGAACTCACATTCTAATTAAGAGAAACAACCTGAATAGGAGAGTTCAGATGCAAGGCTGATTAAAAGGCCCTGTTTTGGGGGGGGCAGGGGTTCACTGACAGGGCATATGGGAAGGCCCAGGGATCCTTAGAGTGAAGCAGCAGATTAGTTAGTAATGGCCAGCTTGGGGCTGGAGGCATATTTTAGGGCAGATGACAAGGCCCAGTGATCATCTATCCTATTGAAAGGATTGTAGTTGGTGACTTTTTGCTCATTCAAGGAGTGTTAGCAGTCAAATCTGCCTAGCAGCCATGATTGGCAAGAGAGGAGCAGGAGATTCTGAATTCTTCCCACTGGCAGTTGATATGCAAGTGGTGGTGGGAGGTATCTGCATCTGACTGGGAGGGAAAAATAGGAAGGGGGTATTGTCAGGGAGACTGTGGGAAAGGGCCCCCTGTGGTATCTCCTCTGCTGGGCCCTCCTTCACCCAGTAAGATATAGAGGGTGGGTGGCTAAGGAAAAGGGAAGACATATGGGTTATGGTTAAGCAGGCTCGCTCATTCATTCATTCATTCATTGATCCAATGAGTGCCTCTGTGTAAAACACTCTTTAAGGTGCCAATGGGAGGACACAAGCAATGTTGGATGCAGTCCTTGGCCCAAGAGAGACTTGGGATCAATTCATGGAGTACAGTTCCAAACTGTGCTTTTAGCAGAAAACTGATATGCTAAGCAATCCCAGGCTGTGTAACCTCACAAAGGGGACATACATCCCGTCCTGCTCTGCAGAGAAGACCCAGCAAATGACAACAGGGATCCACTCAATTCTGGACTCATCACAGTACAGTCAAATTTTTAGTGGGGAAAAAACCCCTCTAGGTTTATTGCCAAAATTCCCAGGCTTGAGTCTGAGCCTTTCCACTTACTACCTATATGGTCTAGGTCGGATTGTCTAACCTCTCTGGGCCTTAGTTTTCCCAGCTGTAAAATAAAGGAATTAAATTAGAGCAAAGGTTCTTAACCTGAGGTTTGTGAACTTTATTTTTAATGTTTTGACAAATGTATTTCAGTGTAATTGGCTGCCTTTATAATCTCATGCATTTTATCTCAAAGCTCTTAAAATCATTATTCGGAGAAGGGGTCCATAGGTTTTATAAGCCATCAGAGGAGTTTATGATAATATGCTATGAACTCCTGAACCGGAGAGCTTTGAGGTCCCTTCCAGTCCAAGACTGATGAGCCTATGGCCCTGTGGTCTTGGTCCATTGTAAAACTAGGGATATATGGACTATACTCATGGAGCACAATTCCATACTGGGTTTTTAGCGAAAGCTGGGGATGAGAGGTATATCACCTTTTCACCCATTTCCCTGTCACATCCAGAGTTACTGGGCCAGACAGAGTATGACTCTCACCCAGCATGATATTTCTCCATCTCTTCCTGTCTAGCCTACATGACTCCTCTGCAGCTTGCAGATCTAGGGGTGCTGGGAGCTCTGCATTCTACCTTACCCCTCTATCCAGGCTTCTTTCCCCATTCTGGCACCTCTTCCCCAACAAAACTGTCAGAAAAGACTGAGTGTTCACTTGCCAGGGATGTTGTCTGACAAGATGTGGATTGGTTAGAGGCTGAATTAAAGAATCTCTTGGGTCCCTGCCATGTCTAAGATTCTAGAATTCCGTGATCTAAAGAGTATACTATTATCATTGGGGAAGCGAGGCATGGTTTATATGGAGCTGGAAAAATGAGACATAGGAACATTAGAGGAAATAGTTCCTCCCCTCCCCCCATTCCCAATGTTATGAGAGACCCTAAATTTAGATGTCTATCCCTGGTGTTTATTCAATAAATTCAACAAAATCATCACTTATACTGTGCTAGGTGACCAAGGGAGATACCAAGGTTAAACTACCCTTATAGAACTCAGATCTGAATAAAGGAGGAGTCTCTCATTCATGTAAGTAATAATAATGCTAGAGAAAACCCAATGAATGAAAAAAGAAGATTTAAAGACAGTGTTATGTGAAGTATTGGGGAAAAATTAGTAATTAAATGGATCCAGGAGGAGGTGACATTTTAAGTACACCTTGAAGGATGGATAAGATCTCACCAGGCAGAGTTTGGAAAAGAAGAGGAAGACATTTCAAATATAGGAGATGGAGTAAACAAAAGCCCAAGATACTGGGTAGAGAACTAGTGACGACAGCACGATTTTCCTACTTGTCCTTTATGGGGGAAGGGCGGAGTAGCTCATCCATGGCCCTGTTCTCCAACATTTCTAAGTGAAGGGTAAAATGACTTATGTGCTGAAGAAAGCAACTTGCCATCGTAAGGATGGGTTTGCCCATACATCAGCCTGATTTATGTGGGGAGGCTTCCAAAGGCCTCGGCCATTCTCAGAACCACATCAGGATGTGATTGGACTGAAAATGAAACAAAAACAGCTTCTGAGGGATGAATGGTCATTCTTTCCTTTGGATACCATGCCTAACTGGTCTCTGTTGGAGCCTTGGTGGAGAGAACTGATGGATCTTTTTCAATGGGAAAAATAACATGACATTAACAAAATTTGGCACAATTGCCTTGTTGCTTAGTTAGTACTGCTAGAACGGTGACATCAGAAAGCAGAAATTTCTCTCTTTCTTTCTCTCTCCCCTCCTCCTCCTCCTCCTCCTCCTCCTCCTCCTCCTCCTCCTCCTCCTCCTCCTCCTCCTCCTTCTTCTTCTTCTTCTTCTTCTTCTTCTTCTTCTTCTTCTTCTTCTTCTTCTTCTCCTTCTCTCTCTCTCTCTCTCTCTCTCTCTCTCTCTCTCTCTCTCTCTTTCTCTCTCTCTCTCTCCCCTTTCTCACCTATCATGCTCCCCAGGGAAGATGGGTTGCTATGTCACATCTGCTGACTGATAGTAGATTTGGTGAGCACCTCGTGATCTCCATTGGCCTTACTATCCAACCATGTAGCTGTGGACCAATGAGAAAGCCAGTCCTCCTCCACAAGACCGTTTCTTCATTTGTAAGATGAGGGTGTTGAAATAAATGATCTGTGAGGTCCCTTGCAGCTCTAATGTTCTAATATTAGATTCATAGATAACGTCTATGATAACAATAACTACCATTTCTGCAGTGCTTTCATGTCTGCAAAGCATTTATGTGTATTTCTCATTTGAAACTTATAATAACTCTATTAGGTAGATGCTATTATCATTTTACAAGTGAGAAAATGAGACCAGAAGAGATAAAGTCATTTTCCCCAGGTCTCACAGTTAATAAGTATCTAAGGCAGGATTTGAATTCAGGTCTTTCTGACTCCAAGCTCAAAACTCTATCCATTACACCATCTCATTGTCTCATAATCTGCATTATCATCTGGTTACAAACTTCATGACCTGTTGGATAGAGTATCTGACTTGGACTCAATAAGTCCTGGGCTCAAATCTTACCTTACCCACCTATTAGTTGGTGACCTCCTACAGTTGGTGACCTCCTACAGTTGGTGACCCTGGGCAAGTCACTTAACTGCTTCTAGACTCAGTTTATACCTTTGTAAAATGAAAAGCTTAGAACTGATAACCTCTGAGGTAACTTCTATCTTTAAATCTATAGGATGCTTTCCCAGCTCTATTTCTGCCCTTGAGGTGCTTATATTCTAAAAGGGAAAGATTATATATAAAAGGGTTGGGTGAAGATAAAGGTGCCCAGCACAGGGGCCTGGTAAAGAAAGTCCAGAGTCAGGAATACAGCCTGAAGAGGAATCAGGATGCTAGGTTCTTCCTGACCCCAAGTCCCAAAACACTTCCCACTAAGCCACCCTGTCTCCATAGACACTATCAGTATTTGTGGATGGACCAGTCTGTTCCCTCAACTAGACAAGAGCAAGAACTCTAAGTTTTCATCTTTGTGCTTTGATCCTCTAACGTAGTATGCCCTTTTGGATAAGTTTTTAATCAGCATTTATTGGAGTGAACTGAATTGAATTAGATTCAATACAATATACTTTTCTGGTGATAACCTTGGCTAAGTAAATAACCAGAGGAAATGGAGATAACAGAGTTCCCCAGATAATTTATCAGTCTCCTATTAGCCAATAGAACCAACCTCTCCAACTCCAGTTACTAGCCCTACCACCAACCAGTAGCAGAACAGAATCAAGAGGGCTTCATATCTTCTTCTTGCCACGTAAGACTTGTCTTTTCTCTGAAAGATAGGCAAAGGGCCTGGATTACACTTCCATGGATAATCCTGCCTTCTTTATCAAGAACTGATAAGCCATTTACAAAACCCCAGCTTCCGTCTTTCGGGGCTGACCTTAAGGAAACATTTTTAATGTAACTTACTTTTGGAATCATTTTCCCTATAGGAATTTTCTTTGAGCTAACTGCGCTCACTCATCTAGTCTACTTTTTTCTTCTCTCTCTCTTTTTTTTTTTTTTTGGACAACCCAGTGACACGCCCTTCTGTACCACAAGGAACTCAGAGATCATTTATTCTAGCCTAGCCTCATCACTGTATAGATTAAGGAAACTGGGTCCCGTAGAGGTTAAGCAGCTTGCCCTGGTTAACCTGGTTGCCCCTTATAAAATCAGTTGCATTGAGAATTGGGGAGACTCATTTGTATTCTTTGAGAAGCACAAACTTCCATGGCATGGTGTACAGTTCCTAAACTCAGAATCCCTGGGGAGAGGAGAAGGGAGAGGGGAGAGAGGGAGAGAGAGAGAGGGAGAGGGAGAGAGAGAGAGAGAGAGAGAGAGAGAGAGAGAGAGAGAGAGAAAGAGAGAGAGATTGTGTGTGTGTGTGTGTGTGTGTGTGTGTATCAGCTTTAGTTACAACCTATGGCATAGGCCAACAGGATACCATTATGGGCAGGAAGCACACACCCTCTTGAAGTTTGTACCCAGGGACAAAGTTTGGCTAGTCCTTCCCTAGTTATGACTGGTCAGGTCTAAATACAAGCATGGATAATGATGGGTCTCACGCTGATTTTTTTCTGGCATCTCAACAGAGCAATCCCCTTTCTGTACAATAATTTATAACACCAGTAGCACAAGTATCAATATGCCCATTTCCCATATGAGCACACTGAGGAATTTCTTGAGAATAGAATTCAACCTACTCACCTAAAAGCACAGAGCTGAGAAGGATCAGAGCCAGGATGGCACCAAACTGACACTTTCTGCAGTACAACAGACAGGATCCAGACCTGGAACGTAAGCCCGTGGAGAGGGTTGAGCATAGTGACTTTCTTAAGTCTGGGCTGTGCCCGTCCGTCTGACCCATACAGAGTCACAGGTCCCCCCTCACTCAGTCACACAGCAGTCCATAAAATATTTACATTGATGTTTCAAATATATACATCATTTATTCTACAGGCTATAAAATATTTACATTGCTATGCTAAAGATATACAATATTTACATTCCAGGGGATTTTTTTCCTCCTACAAGTAAAAGAGGAAGCTTGAAGTTTTTTGAAAAATCACTGGGAAGAAACTGTGAAAAGGGAAAGAGTCCAAGGTCAAGGATTCAGGGTCCAGAAGCAACCACCAAACCCTAGTCAAGGTTGAGGTAGGTGTCACATGGGAAAAAAGCAAGAGAAAAGGCCCACCTGTATTCAGGCTCCTGCATAATACTCCTGCCCTCTCTTATAGCATAGCAGAGAAAGCTCAGTTCAGCCATTATTTCAGTCATGTCTGACTCTTTGTGACCCCATTTGGGGTTTCCTTGGAAAAGATACTGGAAGGATTTGCCATTTCCTTCTCCAGCTCATTTGACAGATGAGGAAACTGAGGCAAACAGGGTTAAGTGACTTGCCCAGAGTCATACAGCTAGTAAGTGTCTGAGGCCGGATTTGAAGTCAAGAAGATGAGTCTCCCTGACTCCACGCTCAGCTCTTAACTGCCAAAGAGGAGGCTCATGTTACCTTTACACTGATCTCTCCTTATTTCCAGTGGTGAAAATAAGGGTTTAAAAGGAAACAAATATGGGAATGGCAGTCAGTCACCAATCCCACCACCCTTGGTAGGAGGAACGAGGGGCCAAGGCATGGTGGTGAAGGGCAATGTTGGCCCCAGGAAATTGATACCACAGTAATAAGACCGTGGAAGCAGCAGCCTGGGGCTAGAAGAGAGCAGGGGTGGTTACACCACATGGCATGTGCCAAGCTAATACTGTGAAAGCAGAAAATGGAAGCAGGTAGGACCAGAATCAGGAGGCCTGGTTTTGAAGCCCACTTCTGAAACTTCCTAGCCAGGTGACCCTGGATAGCATCTTTAAGGCCCTCCTTGTCTAATGTTAACCACCACTGCAGGGCCAGGAACATGGAGAGCTCTCAGTTATTTTCTTTCCACTTAGGAGCCTCTATAATGTTCCTGCCACCTTTCCAGAAGAATCTCCAGAAATATGCAGGCTGCACCGGCTCTCCTTTGCCAACTCCAGAGTGTGACTCCATTCATATCTGCTGGGGTAGTGGAGCCAGTTTGGCCTGCCGGTTCAGGTGAATAAAACAGAGCGAGGAGGCTTTGGTCCCCTGTCCTGATGGGTGGGATGAGCCAAACACAAAGGGAAAAATGAGTCCAAGCAGTGTAAAGACCAAATGCCCTCCCAAGTGCTATGCCAAGGTCATTATCTTTATAGCAAAAACAAGCTGCAGTAGCTCCTGGGCTATTTATTAAAGCAGTAGAGAAACCAGTCTGTGGTCACAAACATGGGGCTTCGGTCAGCATTTCCCCAAAATACTTTAAAGCAGCAGATGAAAATAAAAACAAGACTGGAGCCTTCTTTCTTTTGCACCCTTTCAGACATGGAGGTCACACTGCCCCCTGAGGCAGCACATTTGCCAACGGCCCAGAGTGAGAACAACTGCTAAGATATTCTTATCATAGAGCATTTATTGGGTCCTCTGCTGAGATCACCATGTGCTAATTGGTACTGAAGATATACAGGTGTGGCCTAAACCCAGTACCTGGATTCAGGAAGCTGACAATTTAAGGTGGGGAGGGTAAGGAAATGATTCTCCTCTTCCCTTGGTAGAAATGATGCCTGTTCTTTTAACTGCATTTTTAGGCATTTAGGGTATTATAAAGTTGTAATGAGAATACAGAAAGACCATTCTCCTAGGGGAGCACTTGAATGGTGAATCATCAAATTTAGTGCCAGTCAAGCCTTTATTAAGCACCTACCTGGCTGTGCTAGGTGTTAAGGAATCACAGACACCAGGAAATAAACCCTTGCCTGCAAGAAGCTTATTTTCTACTAGAGTAAACGACATGTACACAGATAAGTAAATACAAAATGGATGAAAAACAAATGCAAAGTGAGCTATGGAGAAGAAGAGAGCAACTAGGAAAATCAAGAGAGGCCTCCTGTAGGAGGAGGTGTCATGGCTCAGTCTTCAAGGGAGCTTAGGGGAGCCCAGAGAGAGAGGAGAAGGAAGGAGAACATTCTGGGATGGAGGGGAGTGATGGTGTTGGTGAGAAGGATGGCAAAGAGGAAGTAGGAAGAGCTGGCAACTTGCACCTGGAAAGACCTGAGCAGTCATTAGATTCTGGGACTATTAGCCATCAATGACCTCGGAACTATAAGGACCCTAAGACAGAAGATGGAAACTTAGTGAGTGGCTTTGAAAATGAAAAAGACAGCATTTCTTTCCTTCCTTCCTCCTTCTCTCCCTCCTTTCCTTCCTTCCTTCCTTCCCCCTTCCTTCCCCTCTCCCTCTTTACCTTCCATCCATCCTTCCTTCCTTCCTTCCTTCCTTCCTTCCTTCCTTCTTTCCTTCCTTCCTTCTTTCCTTCCTTCCTTCTTTCCTTCCTTCCTTCCTCCTTCCCTCCCAACACTGAAATTCTAGAATCCCATATTATCTGTGAGAATGCAGGGACTGGCCAACCCATATTCTGCTGATAGAGTGATTCTCCCCACCAAATGGAAGTTTGATGGATCAATGATATTTAAATCAATACTGGTCACCCTAGCCTTCCACTACATCCACTCCCTTCAAAGCAAATCCTTCCCAAGAAAGAAGACTCTTTTTCAAGTAACAAACTGAGGGATATGTGCTTCTAAGACTCCATTCTCAGTCTCTGTTTATATTCTCGCTTTTTAAAAAAGCATTTTCCTAATGATTTAAAATTTAATTCCTTCTTCCCCCATCCTAAATATAACACATTCTGAATTTTGTATTTGTTTACTTTATCAATTTTGCATCTGTTTTTCTGCATGCACATTATATCCCCTCTTCCAATAGAATGTAAGCTCCTTGAAGGTAGGAAATATTTGGATTTTGTCCTTTTCCCCCTTGCATAGTAGGTGTTTAATAAGTGCTTATTGAATAAATAAATACATCCCTGGACTGATGAATAAATCAATGAATGTGCTCCAAGGCAAAGAAGGCCTGAAGGCCTTGCCTCAGTCAGTAACACTGTTGGCCATAAAGCCAGCTGCCCCAGTTCTCACTCCTTCCTCCATCTCAGGCTTGAACAAGGAAGGCCCAGGTTCTGGGTCAATGGACTAGCTAGAAAATGGAATTATTTCCAGTTTGAGGAGGGGTGGTCTCTCTGGTAAGAAATGGGAGTTGGGGGAAGGGAGAAAGAGAAAGGGGGAAAAAAAGCAGATGCTGTCAAAATCAGTTATTGGCTTGATTCATTATATTCAGCAGTTACCACAAAGAAAACGGTTTCCTAGAGAACCATCGGCCAGACAACATTATCTTTCCAGCCAGCCTGATAGAAAGTAAAGATAAGCCTTGGCTTTTAAGGTATCACTCTTACCTTAAAACTGGGATTCCTTTTTTTTTTTTCTTAATAGGCATCTCCTCATATCTCTGTGTGTGACTGAAGAGGGAGGGAGACAGGGGTCTGACAATGTCAGCCACACTGGTGCATAACACTAGACTTGTTGTGAATTTATCTTTTTTCCCAAAGTGACTGGCCACAAACCCAGCACCCAAGCACTGTGATTTAACAGAGCATTTCTGTGTCAGACTCATTCTTATTCAGCAACTTAAATCCTGTGATAAGAATCAGGAGAACACAACACAGTTCAGAGGCTGCCCAGAATTCACTTTCCTCCCCTGTCCAGGGCCCCTGGGCTGCACCCTCTGCCTTACCCAGCCAAGGCATCACAATTAAAGTGTGAAAAGCATCTGAATGCTCCTTTAGGGGAAACCCAATTGCAAGCAATATTCTGGGAGTCCTGTTCTAAGGCCTCCTGAAACCAGAGCACTCATTTCCGTGGATAATCTTTAAGAAACATACCCAGCTGGGCATACTTTTCATAGATTTTTTAGCACAAAAGACTTTAGCCCCAGCCAGTCTTCCCAGGCTCCCATCACCATCACCAGCACTAACGGGAGACGGAGAAATGGAGTGATTGGCCCATTGTCAGACAAGGAGCAGAGCTGGGATTCAAACACAGTCCTTTACCTCTAAATCCTGTTGTTGCTACACTTTCCCTACCATTTTAGAGGAGAGAAAGCTCCTGTTTCTTAGAACAAGATTCTGATCACAAGGAAATTGTTACAGGAGCCAGCGATGATTTCCTTTTTTTTTCTTTTTTACTTAGTAGAAGCAGTTAAGCAATCAGTTTGTATTTGAGCTGTCTAATACGGTCCAGAAGCATGCTAGGAAAGACAGATTACTTAAAGTGTAGAAAATGTGTTTGTGGACTTATTTCCCACAATGCTTGAGTCTAAAAGAGCCTCCCTCACTGGGGGAAATTCTCTAGACCATATCTCCTAGAAGGCCTTGGTTCAGCAAGGTGACAAAATCCAGCATGGATCCTGATTGGATCAAAAAGCTCCTCTCCAAGAAGCTAGTAGCACACCTAAAACAATTAAACAATAAACTCTTGGAATTATTGCTGTCCAGTCATATCTGACTCCTTGTGACCCCATTTGGGGTTTTCATGGCAAAGACACTGAAGCGTTTGCATTTCTTTCTGTAGCTTATTTTATAGATGAGGAAACTGAGGCAAACGGGGTGAAGTGGCAGCCCAGAGCTGCCCAATAAACTCTGGGATCCTGACAATAAGCTCATTTAAAGGCAAAAGGAGAGTCATGAGTAGCCATGAGTCTTTGTGGAGGAGATGGGTCTCGAAGGCGTAGAAGGATGGGTTTTGGAAAGACATGGAGGTAGAGTAAATGTATTCCAATTTAGAGGGACAACTTGAATAAAGACATGAAAGTTTGAATGAACATGGGGGATGGAAAAGACATAACTCTGACCTGAGAAGTGATACATGTTAGAAAAGCAGTGAGAAATACGGTTACTGGCTAAGCAATGAGTCTATGGCTTTAAAAACTGGGGAAAGCTCTCGGAAAACTAAGGCCCAGCATTTATGTTTTCTCATGCTGGGCTTTGATGTAGATGATGCAGAAGTGAGATATTTTCTTCATTTTTATTTCATCATCATCATTAGAGATGGGGTCTCTATCTAATTAGCCCAAAAGTTTTGACGGTGCTTTGTTTCCAATGTGGGACAACTGGCCTCTCCTCAGGCAGCCTGGAGACCTCCTGCTCCCAGGAGCTCGCCATTTTGGGGCCAGACTTGGCATAGACACCTGATTGGATTTAGCCCCGCTGGGTGTCCCGAACCCCTGAACAGATGGGATCCTCTAGTCTCATTCTTTCAAGTAGCAAGGACTATAGATATGCTCCCCCATGCCTGGCAAGATATTCTCAAGAAAATAAATTCTATACTTCTCCAGTCTCATATTCATTTAGATAATATAGTACATAGTAAGTTTTTAGAAAACAAAAGCCCAGTATTTATGTCGTTGAGAATTCACCCACAACTTAACTACCCAAATGTGACTTTCTACTTTGTGTATTATTCATGTGAAATCTTCTGCCCTAGGCTAACTCTCCAGCCCTGTTATTTAGTTTCTCAGCAGGGTTGCCCTGTGCAACTTGGGCTCATCCCACGTTATGTAATCAAAGGTCATCCAGTCCAACCTTTTCATTTTACAAAGGAAGAAACTGAGACCAGAGAGGTTATGGGACTTGCCCACAGTCACCTCTGAAGAAAGGGTGAGTAGAGCAGCCATTCCAGCCCAGGACCCAGAATTCCAAATTCAGCATTCTTTCCATTGTATCATCTTGTCCCTCATAGTCTGCGCCATAGCCAAACAAACTTCCTAGTCTCCATCCTCCGAAAGTATTGGTCCAGATAAAATCAGGTTCCAATGACCAAGAAAAGAAGACTTTAAGAGGAAAAGAAGTCTCAAAAGGGCTGCCTGCTGGGAGTGCGTGAGGGAGGATGGGCACTCCCACCTCATTTGACTAGTTGATGGTTAGATGGAGGCTTTATGGAGTGATTATGTGTATAGAGCCTCAGAGGGTTTTGAGTTTTGTTTTTTTGCTTTTTAAAGCTCCACTTGGTTGTCCAAGCCCACAGCTGGGCTGGCCTTCTTAAAAGGAGGCTGTCTGAATTGACTTTTATGAAAGACACATTGTCAGTCCCCTGCCCGCACTGCCACAGACATTTCCCTCAGTTTCCCTAGATGGTTTTCTTTTGCTTCACCTTATCACCACCTCCCCTCATCCCTTTCCTCAAGTCAGAAGACTCTGGCATCTAGCAGGCCTTTGGGCAATCCTTTCCCTTAAGCCCCTGTTACCACTCAGGAGCTCCTTACATCACAAATATCTGTGTGTGTTTTCTACCAGGAAGCCAATCCAAAGCTCCAGAAAAGCAGGAATTATGTTACACCTTATTCATATCCTTTGCAGTGTGTGGCACATAGTAGGTATTCAGTGAACATTTGCTTCATGTCTAGATGAATATAAAATTATAGCTATTATTTTTCTTTGTCCAATACTACAATGTGAGTTGCCACTAAATTAGGTACAGCTGTGCAGGGGCATGTACCTCCTCCCACTGGCCAGTCATAACCATGGCTTATTTAGGAAGAAGGAAAACATCCTTTTCTGGCCAGTGTTAGAGGTGTGGTGGTGGAAACTAGCCCCTGGGTGGGTGGAGGGCAATCTAAGGAAAAGAGTGCTAGCTGGGAAATAAGAATGAATTTAAGGAAGAGTGAGACTGTGAAGGGGAGGGGGGAAGATGGAGGGAGGGGAGAGGAGAGGGAGAGGGAGAAGAGAGGGGAAGGAGAGGAGAGGATGGGAAGAAGAGGAAAGGATGAGGGAGAGAGGGAGACAGAGACAGAGACGGAGAGGGCTCCATATGTAACAAGGGTGGGTGTGAGAGCTTGGTGCCCTAGGGTTTTGTATTACAGCCCCAAGAAGTAGGAGGCCATGCTTTAGTTTCTGTAACCTTGAGCTCTGTTTCCTGGGCAGTCAACTAGCTTGTCATCGCTGCGATGAGAAAACTGAGTCACTTTCTATATGTAAACATTTGTGAAGTTGTCAAACTCAACAAATCAATAAACATGGATGAAGTGCCTACTAGGTACCAGGCACTACATGAAGCATGAGGATAAAAACAAATTTTTTTAAGATGCAAAAGACAAATCCTGCTCTCGGGGAGATCCCAATCTAATGCAGATGTTTATAAAGGAAACTACACCCAGGATAAATAGGAAATAATGAGGAAAAGGAAAGCACTGGAATTAAGAGAAAGGGAAAGACTTCCTGTACCAGATGGGATTTTAGAAGGAAGCCAGTAAAGGTAGATGGGGGTGGGGGGGTGTGCTTTCCAGGCATGGAGGACAGCTAGAGAACATACTCAGACCCAAGAGATGGAGGATCTACTTTGCAGAACAGCCAGGAGGCCAGTGTCACTGTATGGGAAAGTATGTGGCGGGGGATAAGGTTTAAGAAAACTGGAAAGGTAGGAGGGGGCTTTAAATGCCAGCCTGAGTATTTTGTATTTGCTCCAGAAGGCAATAGGAAGCCAGTGGAGTTTATTGAATAGGGGCGTGACCTGATGAAACCTGTCCTGTGCTTTAGGAAAATCACTTCAGCAGTTGAATGGAGTGGGGAGAGACTTGAGGCAGGCAGAATCACCACCAGGCTACTGTGGTAATCCAGGTGTGAGGTGATGTGCCTACACCAAACTGAGAGCAATGTCAGAGGAAAGAAGGGGGTGTGTTCAAGAGATGGTGCAAAGGTGAAATCAACAGACCCTTGCGATAGATTGGACATAATGGTGGAGTGGGAAATGGTGAAGAGTCTGGGGTGGCTCCTAGGCTGTGAGCCTGAGGGACTGGGAGGATGGTCTGGTCCTTTACCTGGTAGGGAAGGCAGGAGAGGAGTAGAGTTTAGGGGAAAAGATAACGGAGTTTCATTTTAGATAGGTGTGAGAGGTCTGAAAGGCAGATGGAGAGGAGAGACTGGAGGCCAGCAGAGAAATGAGAGCAGGAAAAGTAGATTTGAGAATCATCAGCATAGAGATAATAATCACATCCATAGGAACTGCTGAGGTCACCTAGTGAAGCGGTATAGAGGGGGAAGAGAGGAGCCCAGGCCAGAACCTGAGGGTCCCCTCCACTTAGGGGGCTGGCTCTGGAGGAGGATCCTGCAGAGGAGACAGAGGAGGAGAACACAGGATGGAATAGGATGGCTTGAGCAGGGCAGTGAGGCTACTTCATCATTCACAAGGGTGAAGAGGAGGTGGTGGGGGAAGGCAAATGAGGGATAAGAAATGGGAATGAAAAGAGAAAAGGGATTTGGCTTCAATGTCTTTTTCTGTAAGTGACCCAGTGCAGACATCCCTTCTGGGGCGTAGCTGGCAGATGGTCCAGTTCGACATTCAGAGAGAACGGACTTTTACACTAAGCACTGGACGTGTTCTGGGAGGTTCTGAGTTGCTTTTTCCCCTCCAAAATTTTTTTTTCTCCAATAAATCCTTTGTATGAGCTTGGACAAGAATTTGAGAAGATGGGAAGATAAACAGCAGTTGGGTCCTAAACCCGGAGAGAGACTCCTGACGCCCAGGAGATTGGGGATCCATTTAAGTATCAAAATACCAGTTTGTTTATTTCTCAATTTTTCTTTCTCATAAAGAGATGATGGGGGTTGGGGCGGTGGGGGGCGGGGGGGAGGAATTCAGTTATTTGAACTATCTTTTTGTCCCAAATCCAAACAAACAGAAGCTTATTGAAATGAGTTTTGTTACTTCACAGAATCAAAGAATATTCAAGTTGGAAAAGGCCTATGATATCAAGTTGAGACCTTTCATTTTACAGAAGGGAGACTGTGGCTCAGAAATGTCAAGTGACTTGCCCAAGGTCATGCAGTTAGTGGCTGAGCTATATATTTTACTATTATAATATATTATTATACTAGTGTTGATGGCTTCCAAGTGCCCATTCTTACATGCCTCTCACCGTACTCTACTGCCACTGTTAACAGGACTTATAAAGTGAAAGCAGTTACCAAAATGTAGTTTCTTGATTATCTGTGGCCTTTCACTTAACTTTGTTATCTCTGTCCCTTTGTGACATATACATCAATTAGGAGATGCTGGAGTTTCAGAATAAGTCCTAGGGAGTTTTTTAATTCTTCCCAGATACTCTGCCTTCAATTAACAAGTGATTAATGATGCTTTGTTATAGTAGCTGCAGTACAGCAATTAGACTTAATTTAGGCAAGAGGGACTGAGAATAAGAGGATGGTCTCATCTAATATTCGTGCTTTTTATAAAATTCTATAAAATTATTTAGACAATAGCCCATGAATAAGTTAACTTCCCTTTCTATTTATGAGCCATGAAACATACCAATTAGAACTTCAATACTGGAATCAATTCCCTCTATAAATATCATTTTATTTTTTTTTCCCTTCCTGACTTGGGGCTCTCTCCAAAGCTTTTCACTTCTGGCATCCTGGTCTACTTTGCTTATCCTTGCTTGCTCATTATAGCTGGAAGTTTAAATATATCAGAAACACCTTTTTGTCATTCATTCTGTGAGCTAGGGTCCCTCAAGAGACTCTTAATCTCTCAATCAATCTATCATCAACACATTTTATTAAACCTCTACTACATGCTAGGCTTGGTGCTAGAATACAAGGCCATTGATATCTGCCCTCAAGGATCTTAATGTCTGGTCCAGAAGAAGATGCCAAGCGCCAAGTAGATGCTTACTCAAATAAGTGCTATCAGGGTTCACAGAAGGAGGGAAGGAGTGATGAATGGATGGGTGGATGGATGGATGGGTGGAGGGAGGGATGAAGGGAGGGAAGGAGGGAAAGATCATTTCCACCTGGGATGTCTGGAAAGCTCTTTGCAGAGTTGGTAGGATTTAAACCTGGCCTTCAGGGATGGGTTGTATTTGAACAAGTGGAGGAAAGGAAGGAAGATAGTATAGTATCATCGAGTTAGAGCTAGAACAGACCTAAGACTCTATCTAGTTCAATCCCTTTATCTTACAGATAAGGAAACTGAGTCTGGCAGAGCTGAGATTCAAAGTCAGGTCACCTGGCACCATTGCACCACACTGCCTCCCATACTCTAGGGATGAGGAAGAACATAAACAAGTTGGAAAAGTATAAGGCATGTTTTCTCTTCCCAACTATACTAAACAGAGAAAGCATGACCCAAAGAAAGGTCTACAGATCTCCAGGCCATTTGTTCTCTGCTCTGACAGCTCGGCAAAGAAAATAAATATTTCTACTGGAAGATAAGGAAATCTGAAAATATCCTTTATTCCAGTTCTCCAGCTTGGCCAAGAGCCAGGAAGACCTCAGTTCAAATTCTATCCCCCATGCTCCCCAGCTTTGAGCCTAGGTTAAGTTCCTTTACCCCTCTCAGCCTCAGTTTCCTCAGATGTAAATGGAGATCATAACATCCATCCCCACAGGATGGTGGCATCAAAGAGGATGATATATGTGAAGTGAATGGAAAACCTTAATGGGTTACATCAATGTTGATCTGAGGGTATGGATATGAGATCTTGGCAAGCATCCTCTGCCTTGGACATACTTTCCAATGCCGTTTTTATTGGCAAGAATTTTGTTATGCCAATCTGAAGAGTCTGGTGAAATTATTTTGAAAAGAGTCCTAGAAGGTAATCAATGATACAGATTTGATTCTACACGGATCAGTTTCCTGACCCTCAGTACAACAGTCCAGATTGTCCATCATCAACTGAGAGTCATTCTTTTTTTTTTTTGCACTTGGGAGAAGGAAAGGGAATTAACCACCTCCAACAGAAAATCAATAGAAAAGTTTGGCTAGAGAATAGAGAAACTCCTTTCACTCAAATAACAGTTGGCAGAAAACTTGGAAAGCTGAAGGACGGTGCTTGGGTGTCATCTGATCTGCAAAAGAGGAGAAGCAATTAGGGCTTTCTAGATTGGAAGCCCATAAGTATAGTAACTTACTCCTGAATTGATAGGTTGTACTGTAGTGAAATATTCCTGTCCATTTATGGTGAGGTTAGAGGAGAGAGAGAGAGAATGAAAATGTTATTTCTTTTTATAATTTTTTTAAAAATATGTTTTTTGAGAATGACCTCTGAGGGAGGAGGATCTTAGATGCTCAAAGATTCTCTACCCTCTGAATGGAAGATGATTTGAACTCTAGCTGAAGATGAAAGAAAAAAGTTGTTGAGTCTCTACTGGGCTTCCACTATGACTATAAAGTTGGTTCAGTCACCAGTAGGGAATTAGGGAACAGTGCAGTGGTGGAAGAACAATTATACAGTAACGGGTCCAATGGGTCTGGCATGGTCCATGAAGGGCAGCAATCTGCATGGTACAAATAGATAAGGCAACTAGACCATGAGGGCAGAACCAGTCAAAAAGGTCTTGAGTAAGGGGATTTGGTGATGTAGTGGATAAAGGGCCAGGCCTAGAATCAGGAAGACCTAAGTTCAAACCTGACCTCAGTAGCTGTGTGACCTTGGGCTTCTCACTTAACCCTGTTTGCCTCAGTTTCCTTGTCTGTCAAATGAGATGGAAAAAGAAATGGCAAACCACTCCAGTATCTTTGCCAAGATGATACCCAAATGGATCACAAAGAGTAAGACATGACTAAAACAACTGAACCACAAAAAAGGGATTCCGATATCAGAAGACAAACTGCAACTGAGATAGGGTGAGACAAATGGAAACAGCTTCTAGAAATATGAGAAAAAAAGAAAATTTTCCTTTCCAACCTGGAAAACCTAATTGACTGACATCCTTTGCAGATCAAATGGAGGGCACAAGGAGTCTGGGTTCTTCAGAAAGGATGTACCATTTTGCAAAATCTCATTAAAAGTAAGCTTTCTTTTCAGGACCGTCCTTAGTAGGTCTAATCCTTATTGCTATAGGTGGAGTGCTGCCAACTGAAGTCACTTCAGGTTGAAGTAATTTTTAGTTGATTCACCACTTCCTCAGGTCCTTAATCTTTATCCTTCATCCACCAGAGATTCTCTTCTGAATACATCAGCTATAGGAGACCAATGGGATAAGAAGGCAGAGAGAGAAAAGCTGTAGATATTTTGAGAAATTCTACTTGGGACACTAGTCCTGGCATGCAGATTGGGAATCAAAAATTTAATGAAGAGTTTAAAAAAAAGAAAAGAAACAAAGAAAAACAGCCTTCTGCTCTTCAACAATGACTCCAGTCAACAAACTAGACAAGTTAATTAATAGGAGAAATTGATGCTTATTCACAGAATGACAACAATAAAGACCTTTATTTGCCAGAAAATTTTAGACTATAGACTTTTAATGAAGAACCCCCGGCAATCCTAGGATGATTGCTTTGTTCTACTTGCAGGCCTCTGACCCCCATCCCTTCTGGCTGTGATTAAACCCAGGGCCACCCATGCAAAAAGAGAGTAATGCCAAGGATAATAACAACCACCAAAATGGCAGACCTTTCTTTAGGACTTTGTACACAATCTAATTTTAGCCTCCAAATAGCCCTGTGAAGTAGGCATCAGAGTTATCATCATTGGACAGATAAAGGAACTGAGACTCAAGGAATTTAAGTGATTTGCCCAGAGTCACAGAGTTTTGTGGTAAATGGAGGCGCTCAGTCCTCCACCCCCTCTGCCACACAAACAATCTCCAATCAAGAATCCACATGCCAAGTATGAATATTTTAACTGGAAAGGACCTTCAGTTATCTAGTCCAAACACATACATTTTAAAGATGAGAGGAATGAGGTCCAGAGAGACAAGTGACTTAATATTTCTGTTTGCTGGTACCATTGTCTCAGACTGCTCACTTCCTCTGACCTTCTAAAAAGAGCTGTCATGGTCCATTTTGGCAGTCTAGTAGAGCCCTGCTCAGAATAATGTTTTTAAGTGCATAAAAGAAAAGATGTAGGATTACTAAGGTAAGCCGCCATATTAGTCTTAATTTTTTTTAAATTCCAGGACCCCAGGTTAAGTATCCCTGCTCAAGGACCTTGACCTCTGAAACCTTCCTGTCCCTTCAAGTTTTGTCAAGTTTGCTTTAACCCACTGCCTTCTCTAACTTTCAATACCAGCCTCATCCTTCTAGACTTGTTCAAATATGGAACCCAACACTGTCTGACCTGTTGTCATCTCTGATTCTGTTATACCGTAAGGAGGGAAGGTACAATTCATCAAGAGAGAGCCTTCAAGGATATAACTTTTACTGACCTTGTGCATCAATAGGCCTCTTTGGGCTTTTCTACGCTCAGGACCCTGAGCTATCAAGGCCAAAAGCATAGCACAAAACTCAAGGTTTCCCAAGGCCACCCAGGTATCCCAAAGAAGGAACAATATAAACACACCCGCAGAAACCTACCCAGGACCACAGGGCCCTTGAAGCAGAAAGCCTATTGCTTGCTACATACAGGCTCTCACTGTGATTTGGTTAGATATAAAAATGCCATCAAGGAAATCTGTACTGGTTGCAGGGTTTCTGAGTGTAGGGCAGAGGCTGGTGCTCCCCTCATAACTTTTAGCCTTGGCTGCTCCGTTTAACCATCACAACCCGGGTGCCTTGTGCCTTCCCAACTGTAGTAACCTTTAGAGCCCAAAGCATCTAGCTAGAGTACTTCAGAAGTACTGTACTCTGACAGAGAGTAGAGATAGCTGGTGAGTGGCTGCTCAAATGATCAGATAACATTTTCCAACAACTAGCAATAATTTAACATCTCTCCACAAAGCTGACATTGCTGATGCACAGTTAACCCTTGGTTCTGAGTTGTTTTGGGGGGCAATGCTGATAGACTGTAAGAACCTCCATATTTCTGTTGCCCACTCCCCTTTGTGAGTCAGTTGTGAGGGGGCAGGCCAGAGCGAAATGATCATTGTCGAAAACAAAGACTCTGAAAGGAGACTTGGGGCCCAGCCTGCTTTCAGTGACTCACATGCAACTCTGTGGCCAGGCAGAAGAATTTAACTTTGTGAAACTGTAAAGAAACCAGTCATTTTGCCTAATTTGACTA
The DNA here is from genome assembly GCA_028646515.1 of Pseudochirops corinnae. NCBI lineage: Eukaryota > Metazoa > Chordata > Mammalia > Diprotodontia > Pseudocheiridae > Pseudochirops > Pseudochirops corinnae. The sequence continues at coordinate 499,664,884 of CM053585.1, forward strand.
AATCGGGTAAAAAAAACTCCATTTGTTCATCAATTTCTGGATTCCATGAAATAATAATAGTTAGAATTTATATAGCATTTTAAGGTTTGCACATCTCTTTACAAATGTTATCATATTTTAGGCAGACGGAGGATAAGTAACCTATCTAGGCTCCCACAGCTGACAAACGTCCAAGGCTGGATTTGAACTCAGGTTTGAGATCTGGTGCTCTACCTAGCTGCCTCTCGGTGGGTTGGGGGAAGGGGTATGTGTACATATATGTATATCTATATACACACTTATGCACAAATCTGTACATATGTATATACATATACATATATATTTGCCGTACCTATAATACTATTGGCAATAAGAGCTCCTTATGAGGATCTTCCTTAAGCAATGAAGATGAGCAACTTCTCTTCACTTCCAGGCTTGGAACAGAAATGCTTAACCTTCTCTGTGTCTTCTCTGCCCCTTGGGACAGGGTGATCATTTGGAGGGATGGCTCACATAGTCTGTAAGTGCCCAAGGCACTTGAATTCAAGTCTTCCTGACACTGAGCCCAACTCTCCAGCCATAATACCTCAGGGTGAATATAATAATTAATAAACATTTTAATGAGTTAGTGAATAGAAAAATAGCCACTCTAGGGAGGACCGTTAATCCCTCTACAGATTTGCAGGACTATTTTTTTCAATTTAAGCATTTAACCAAGCTTAGCCTCTTTTCCCCTATCCTTCATTCTCTCCCACCCCCATGCTTCTCCCATGGGAGGATGTGTAGAGAGTCCCATGTCAAACACTCACCCAAACTCTGTGACTGACCCACTGCTATGATGCTCCCTCCCCTCCATTAAAAGCTTCTTCCTGTGTTATTCAGGCTTTATCTAAAGGGATTTTTTTCTAAGTAAACACAGCTCTTTTTTGTTTGTTTTTAAATATGACTAGTCATGGGTTCACTGGGAATACTACACAGTCCATCACAAGAGGCCTGCAGGCCTCCCAATTAGTGGTACCTTGTCCTAGTTCATCCTTCACAATCAGGAAGGTAGGACAATTGATCTGTGAGCCAGAAAGCAGCGAGTGAAGCTAAAAACCTTTTGCCTTCTTTAGGAAGCTGATAAAGGAAAAGAGTGCAGGCCTCTGGACCAATGTTTTCTAAATTGGCCTTCATACTATGCAGCTGAGTGTACTGACAGATAAAACAGCAGCAGAAAGTAGGGGATCTTCATGGTGGAGCTCTGGAAAATCTAACTCCCTGGGGGACTTCACCTCTGTCTGTGTTTGAGTCATTCTCTGCTGTGCATTTTCCTGGGTATGGTACACTGAGCTGAGCTGTAAGTGGCTGGAGGTTGCAGGCACAGAATGTGCCAAAGGGCTTGAACATTTGATGGCCCTGTGTCAGAAGGTCAATAAAATGAGTCATTTAATGCAAACTTCACAGCCCTTCCCTTCGCTAGAGACTGTGGAACTCTTGCAGTCAGAAGGTAAAGGACCCTGGTAATAAGATTCAACCTCTAGGCCTCTGAGACTCAAATTAATTTGACAAGGTCACACAACTAATAAGTGCCAGAGATGAGATTCAAACCTAGGCCTCTTCTGACTGGTCTTGAAGCCTTTCCCGTATCCCAAACTAACTCTTTGATCCTAGGAGTTTCAAAGGGCAAGACGAACATGTACCATCTGAATTGGTATCATGCTGACTACTTCCTCCGTCCCCCATCCTATGCTGCAGTGGTATTCTTTAAACAAAAGCTCTTTCCAACCATCCTTCCTATACCCTTTCCCCTGTTACCAAGCACAGTTACCCTCCCTAACCCCTTAGCTGAGAAGAGGGAGAAAGAAATCAGACTATATAATATGTGCAGTAGTAACTCAAGGAGCTTCAGCAGAAGGGACAGCTGAGAAAAAATGTGGGCTGCCCAAGAGACGTGCAATCCTTGGCCCGTGCTATGGCTCCACATCCTGGGGATGGCACTGCCAAGCTCTGAAGGAGAGCCTTGAATGATGAGCTCAGGAGCAGACAGATATTGCCAGCCCATAGAGGGCTGAAGTGGTGTGGGGGGCCCACATCCTTGAGAGACAGACCTCAAGAACAGATTCTGAAGACAGCCGTGTGCCTCAGCCTCCATCTTAGCCTTCTTAAAACACCCAGTCTTTTCAGTGTTCTTCTGCTGGAGACATCCTGAACCTGTCACAGCATGTGGAAGCTAAAGAAACCACATGAAAAGCCTCGCCTTCACCAAAGCCCGAGTGGCCGAGCTGTTTGTTTGTTTTATGTGTTGTTCCCTTTTAATGCTTTTTAGGATCAAAGCCCTCTTTTGCTGGATTTTTTTTTTTTGGTGCCGTGGCGAGAAATGTAGTCTTTATGCAAAGGTCATTGGACTAGACTTTTGGATTCAGTGACGAAGGAGGCTATAATTTTTCTTGCTGGCAGTAATAGGGCCACTAGAGAAAATTATAAAAGACACATTGTGCCTCCCTGCTGCATAGGCTGAGACCAAGGAACTAGAATGAATGGAAAGTGACGTTGATCCCACTTACAGCTCGAGACCGAATGTGAGCAAAACAACTTTCAGGGCCAAGGAGAATCATCAGGGCAATGAATCAAAGATGTTCTGAGTTTTCAACCGCATGCATCGTGTTCCTGTATCTTAAGAAACGGAAAGCGCTCCCTTACAAGGGTTTCATGGTCAGAGACCCTGAAATGGTTCCATTCAGACCCCGCCTTGCGTCAACTGGTGATACAAGTTCCTGAACAAGGTGGTTCCGGAATGTATTTGATCTCCTGGCATAGAGATTTGAGAGAGGGTATTCATAAGAATACACATTTGGATTTTGAAAGAGACTTCAAAGGTCTCCTAGTTTGGTTCCTTTCATTTTACTGATACATCGTCTGAGCAGTGAAAAGTCAATAATAAATTACAAAGCTAGAATTCAAACCCAGGTCTTTTGAATATAGGTTTAAATATCCTTTCTATTCTACTATACTGCCTCCTATGATACTGCCTTGGATTCACAGCTTGGATGGCTAAGTGGTGGCTGTAGGATAAGTTAAAATTTGGTGGGCCCCTAACAGAGCTGGCTGAAAAAATGTTTTCCAGATACATTGAAGCACTGCTTCTGGAGGGTTGGGGTGGGGAGGGATGGTGAATCATAGCCATGAGCAATAGCACAGATTCAAGCCCAATGTACAGCTTCCCAAGACCAGTGGCTGGTTTGGGGCCAAGGTGATGGGCAGCTCGTAAAGAGCCAAAGCCAGGAATAACAGACCCTGCCAAGAGCAGTCAACTTCTTAAAAAATTAAAAAAAATTTAAAAAGGATGGTCTTTGTACATAATCAGGGGAAAAAGAATTACATGTCATTCATTGGTCTCACCTTCACAGGAAATCTGTGCATATGATATGGTGAGAAGAGCCCCCAATCCCTTTCAATGAATCATAAGACCTGAGTTCAGGTCTTCGTTCCATCACTTACTCACTGTGTGATCTTAGGCCAAACCAACCAAACTCTCTGACCTTCAGTTTCTCATAATCACTACAAAGAAGCTGAGTAAAGTTATTTATACCCTGTAGAGCTTATCATTATCGTCACCATGATTATAATTACGGTGCAACTCTAAATTTCGCTGTTACCCCCATTTATAAATTAGAAAGTGAAATTGATACCTTATGGAAAGGTCTCATGTGAGAAACATGGAATCTCTTCTGATCCTGCCACCATTACTGTCATTCAGCTCCAGCATCAAATGACTTCCATTGAAAAGTCTGGGTACCATGACATGAGGCCAGGAAGAACTTTCTCGAGCAACAACTCACAGCGATTAGACAGAAACAGCATTTGAACCCATGGCGGCACCTTAGGCGTAGAACAGTGCATATTACCCCATGTACTACTCAATAGCTTTCTGGCAAAGTCCCTTAGCTGCTTTTTTCTCATAAATCCTGCCTCTGTGGTTGTTGTTAGGTCATGTCCGACTCTTCATGACCCCGTGGATGCCAGTCTCTTCTATCCTCCTCCCTCTCTCAAAGTCTGTCTAAGCTCATGCTCATTGTTTCCATGACACTATCTATCCATTTTATCCTCTGACAACCCCTTTTCCTTTTGCCTTCAATCTTTCCCAAACATCAGGGTCTTTTCCAATGAGTCTTGTCTTTATTATGTAGCCAAGTATTTAAGCTTCAGCTTCTGTATTTGACCTTAAATGGATAGACAAGAGTTTCTTAACCTATTTTTGGTATCAGGGACCCCTTTTGGCAGTCTATGGTGAAGCCCATGGGCCCCTTCTCAGAATCGTGTTTTAAATGCATACAATAAATAGATAAGACTACAAAGGAAACCGACTGTTGAAATACAATTTCCAAAGTATTTTTTGAACAGTTCATGGACCCCAGATTAAAACCTCCTGCTCTAGTCCCCCAATTTATTTATGATCTTTTGATATTGCCAGGTACATCTGAGGAGCTTGCACCCATTCACTCAGGGCCATCTACCCTGACACCCTGTGAATATACTGAAGGTCACTGAGAATAGGTGGTTCTAACTGTAAATGAACACTCGGGCTTACTGAGAAAGAACGCCAGAATGATCAGAGTTGGCAGTGAAGGAGGATGGCAGTGAGGAGGGCAAACTGTCTGAGTAGCTCTATAGCCAGGTCTTTGGAGAAGAATTCACTGATTTATTCCATGAAATGAATTATGTGGATAACTCAACATGATTTTTGAAGTGCTTTCATAACTGTAATGTCATTTGAGTAGGGAGCAACATGGTGCAGTGGAAAGAATGTGGAGTCACAGGGACTGAGTTCAAAATCTGCTTCACCTACACATATTTTCTGTGTCATCCAGGGCTAATCATTTAAGCTGTCTTGTCCTCATTTTTTCCATCTGTAAAATAGGGATAGGTTTGAACTACATAGCTTCCAAAGCCCCTTTCACTTTAAATACATGATTTTTCTTATAGTTTTAAAAGGTAGTCAGGCTATGTATTTTATATAGATATATAGATATATATATGTTTATATACTATATAAAGTACTATAAAATATCAATTATTTTAAAGTTTTATTAGTTTTTTGTTTTATTATCATCATAATTATTTCTGATTATGCCCTTCTCTATTTCTTTTTTAGTAAACCTTCCCTTGTAGCAAAGAGAGAAGGAAAAAAATTTAAAAAATAGTCAAGCAAAACCATAGCAGTTAGGTTGCACAGTGAATAGAATACCAGGTCTGGAGTCAGGAAGACTCTTGAGTTCAAATCCAGCCTCAGACACTTACTAGCTGTGTGACCCTAGGCAAGCCACTTTGCCTCAGTTCCCTCATCTCTAAAATGAGCTGGAGAAGATAGCAAGCCCCTGCAATATCTCTGCCAAGAAAACCCCAAATGGAGTTACAGAAAGTCACATAATAAGTGAAACCAACCAACTTATCAATAACATCTTACAGTGCCTGCAACATTCCACATCCGTGATCCCCCACTTCTCCAGTGAAATGAAGGGGGTACAATTCCTTGTTTCTTCTCTGGTGCCAAACTTGTTCAAGCTGTTCCCATCACTACTAGCATCAATCACCACCCCTATGGAAGCTTCAGAGCTGTGCTTCAGATGCTTAAAGACCAACCCAGCATTCAGTTCAACTCACAAACCTTTACTATGCCCTTATTTGTATAAAAGACTGTGCTAGCAGCTTTGGGTATGAAAATAACAACAAAACTCAGTCCCTGTGCTACGTGTATTAGAGGTGATATGATATATAATTAGATTAAGGGTATCAGTCAATAAGTATTTAGTAATCACCTATTATATGCTAGGCACTTCTCTAGGTATTGGGATGATCAGGATGGTATAAGAGTTAGCAAGTGTATTCCTTATAGAGGTGCTTGGGGCTGGAGGTGTTCAGCTTAGAGAATACTGACGGGCATGCATCATAGCCTTTTTCAAATATCTGAAGGGCTATCATTTAGATTTGACTTATTCTGCTTGTCTTTTAGAGGGCTTACGTAGAAGAAACAGGTGGAAGCCAAAGAGAGGTCCACTTAGGCATGGTATAAAGAAAGTCCTCCTAGAAATGAATAGTGATCCTTGAGAATGGAACGGGTGGCCATGGGAGATAGCATGTTTTCCCCTTCCTAGAGGTCTTCAATCAAAGGCTGAATGACTTCTGGTCAATGAGAGTCTCTTTTAGGTACTTGGTTGACTTTAGGCACTTTGAGTTCCCTTCCAATTTAGGGAGCGATGGAGGCAAAGAACAGCCCCAAACCAGGTAACTCCTAGGGGAAAGTTTGGGAAGGGGCAAAATGCCTTCAGTGGAGGGCATTAGGGAAGTCCACCCAAAGGAGCCGACCACTGAGCAGAACATTGGATAAAAATCAGAATTCCAAAAGACAGAAATGAGGACGATATGCATTCCAGACATGAAGGACAGCCGATCTGAAATCACAGAGGCAGGAGATCTAATGTGACATTAAGGGGCAGTTAGTCCAGACCTCAAGCAGATGCTAACTTTGCCATTCTTCTCTAGAAAAGAAATGACCTTTCCTTCAGCAGCCACCGTGTTTTACTGAATGCCCACTTGGGTAAGGCCCTTCCTCACAGACCTCTTTGGGCGTGTGTCACTTTCCTGTTTATCTGCAAAATTCCTCACTGTCTCCTGAGCATGCTTGCAAAAGTACAAAGGTATACTCTTACCTCGTCTTTAAAACCAAGTCCTTGAACTTCTAAGGCTTCCATTGAGCTTGTCACGGCTCCCTTCCATTTTCCTGAATAGCTTGTTTAGCTTTTGGAGAGTATCAGATGTGCCCTGGCGTAAATAATATTTGAACAAGATGGAGATAATTAAGTTGCCAACTCAAAAGGCAATTTTTTTTTTCAGAATTTCCCCCCTCCCCCCCCCCACCCTGTTTAAATACTCCAAGCATTAGTGTGCTTGGAAACCTCCTCATGCTAAGTAGTCATTTTAAAACAACACCCATTGTTCCCTGGCTGTTGCCCAATTCCAGTTTGACATTTAGCACTTAAAAGAGTTTAGGGGATCCTGGCTGTCTTCACAGCTCACAGACAGGGGCAGTAAGAGTCAGGTGGGCTTCCTTTGCCTTCAAACCACAAGCTACACAGAGGGCTGAAGAGAGATTCCAGTTAAGTGCTTAAAGTATTAAGAAAAACTGAAAACAGAGCATAAGCCATTAACCAAATTGGTCCTGGCTTTTGATGTTGTGCGTGGAGACTTGTGGCTAGGTCTTTGTCAAAACCTCCTTTCTTTTCTTTCTTTCCTCCCTTCTTCTTTTATTTCTTTTTTCTTTATTTCTTCCCTTCTTTTTTTCTTTTTTCCTCTCATTCTTTCTCTCTCTTTTTTCTTTTTTATCTCTTCTGCTCTCTCATTCTCTCCTCCTCTCTCATTCTTTTTTCTCTCTCTTTTCCTTCTTTCTTTTCTATCTCTTTTGCTCTCTCATTCTTTCTTTCTCTCCTCTCATTCTTTCTCTCTTCCACTCCCATCCTCTCTCTTTTTTCCTTTTCCTTCTCTCTCATTCTTCTTCTCTTTCCTTTTCCTTTTCTTTTCTTTCTTTTTCTCTCTTTTGCTCTCTCATTCTCTCTCCTCCTCTCTCTCATTCTCTCTCTCTTCCACTCTCATTCTCTCTCTTTTTTCCTCTCTCTCTTTCTTTCAGATGGGGGTAGGGAAAGACGATGGCCCGTGGCTTTATTGTACACAAGAGAATAAGAAAGCTTTAATGACTTCTGCACATTGTGCAGTTCTAACCATCTGATTTTTCCATTTAATCATAATTAGTTGTAAAAGGCCACTACAAGCAGTAACTAGCTTCCATTTGAAAAAATTGCTGCATATATGTTACGCAACACAGAAAGTGCAAAAAAAAATGCAGGAGACAAGAAAAACATTTTTAATTAAAAGCTACAGAAGCTAATTTTTAATCTTTTACAAGAATAATGAACAGAAATTGAATTCTTTTTATCCTGAACTCACTTTTTAGATATTGAATTAGTAATGATAATTCTAAGAAAAAAAAACCATGTGATTGTATAGGACTTTATACTTTCCAAATCTCTTTCCGATTCATTTTCTCATTTGATTCCCCTGGTAAGCCTGAGAACCAGAAAGAATATGCCACTACCTCATTTTGCTGATGAAGAAACTGAGGGTCAAGTTATAATGCCCTTTTGCAACAAGGCTGGTAGGACCATATTAGAATTCAGATGTCCTGCCTCTTACGACTCATTCCTAATACTTCTTTTCTTTTTTTTTTTTTTTTGTTTTTTGGAGGGGCAAATGCAGAGCAATTGGGGTTAAGTGATTTGCTCAAGGTTACATGACTAGTAAGTGTTAAGTGTCTGAGGCTGGATTTGAACTCAGGTCTTCCTGACTCCAGGGCTGGTGCTCTATTCACTGTGCCACCTAGCCACCCCGTAGGACTCATGCCTGATATCCAAAAATGACTCTCTCCTCTATACCAGTTCTACGATATATGTCTTCCTATTAATGAGTACAAATAAAGTCTTTCCAGAAGTAATTTTGTATACAAACTATAGTACACTCTTCCACACAGTCCCTGTCTCCCAAGAGAACTGGATAGTGAATAAGGTAGTGGTGGTTTTAAAAAAAACTCACTGTATAGTTAGCTCTTTATAATCTTCTTTTCCAAATCAGATTCCATTGAATACTAGATAGGTGGGTTTTCCACTTTCCTATTTAGTCTATTTTTCCTAATTTAGACTATTTAGCTATAATTAAGCTGAGTCACCAAGGCAAGTCACCTAACCCTGTTTGCCTCCGTTTCCTCATCTGTAAAATAAACTGGAGAAGGAAATGGCAAACCACTGTAGCATCTTTGCCAAGAAAACCCCAAATGGGGTCACAAAGAGTCAGACATGACGGAAACAACTGAACAACTCTACCAGCTGAAGTTTAAAAGGTGCTGACCGCCTTACACAGGTAAAAACAATTAAACTTAATTCCTAGTTACCCGGAATCATTACCTGAAATAGAAAGATAGAAAGTAGAACTCTTCCTTAGGGAGTATGGAAAGGACTGCACCCTAAGTGGGTTCTTTCCTGGTCCAGTTCCATCCCTCCATACTTGTGTAGCTCACAGGGTTTCCCCCAATGGGGTTTCCTGTTACGTGTTGAAATGTCTCCCTGAGATCTCTCAGCCAACCCCCAATTATTGCCTTAAAATTGATTTGAGGGGTTTTTTCATTTCAGTTGCCTGAGGATCTTTTTGCAAGGCTTACCTTGGGCACTAGCATTTCTACTAAAAGCTCTGCTTTGTCCCTTTTCTGGTGAGTAAATTTCAGCTTAATATTTTGGGTCCCCTTCCAAGCTTTTACTCCTGACCTTTCTCTTCTCCCACATTTTTCCTTACATCCATGAAAGTCTATACCTTGCTACAATGGCACCCATCTTGAGTTATTAATACACATTCAGATAGTCTTCCTTGCCTAGAAAATCTACAGGGGATTCACATCCATTTCCCAACATTTTGTAAAGAAATCCTATTAGTCATGCCCAGAATCATAGAATTTCTAAGGCCCCCTTAATTAAACCCCTACCTAAAGCATGAATCCCACCTGCAATATCCCATGAAATGATTATCCACCTTTCACTTGGAGACCTCCAATGATGGTCAACTCTCGGTCAATTTCATTTCTCCCTGGACAACAAAATCCCTAGAAATCAACCACCTGCTAACTGAAAGAGACCCTTCCCCACAATATTCATTGATTATTTATGTGACTGTACTTTGAAAACATAGAGGTATGATAATGTTTCTTTAGATTGCATTCCAAGAATAATTATTAAATATCCTTGGGGAGGGAGAGAAAGTAAAACTGAATATTAAAAAGTGAATGCCATTCACTGACTTCTATGTTAAACACACTAGATTAGCAATCAAAGCAAAGTTAAGTGAGGCTTTCCATTTGAGAGAATCCTAGACAAATCAAGGTAAAGTTTTGAATTCTATTGTTAAAGAGTTGATAAAGAATTTACAATGCATACTTTTTCTGAGCCAATTATCATAACTAGAATTTTTCATCTTACTTACATAAAAGAAGCAATATTTTCACCTTTAACATAAAATATACACCGAGATTCTCGATCAGCCAAGTGAATAAAATATCCAGAGACAATGAGATCAGTGCTATATGCCATATTACCACTTATCCTTACCCTTCATGCAAATAAGAGGTAGGTATAGACAGGAGTGATTGTGAAACAGTAAGTGACCATGGGATAGATACCAAGATGGAAGGACATTTGTGTGAAGGTGAAGAGGAACAGCACCATGACTAGGATGGGGTCATGACAGGATGCTGAAATGTAGAGGGGGTCAATAGCTCTTGCAATCCTTAGGCACTGGGGTTACTATCTCATTCAGAGTAATTGGCAAAAATAATAAGCCACCAGGAGACATCTTCCTACCCCTAAAAGTATCACCCCAGATGAATTCCTCCTTACCTATCCCTATCCTACATTCTCTATCCCCCTCCAACTAATAGAATTTGTCTTAAAAGTTGACTTAAGAGAAACTTTTATTCCACTTAGCCTAGGGATATCTTATATTGCTCAACAAAATGCCAAGCTATGGCTCTGAGAAGAAATGATGATGATGATGATGATTGATGATAACACCACCAACAACAACAACAGGAGCTAGTATTTATATAATGCTTTAAAGTTTGCAAAATGGTTTACAAGGATTATCTCATCTGGGCCTGGAAAGTTATTACTTTCCCATTTTATAGCTGAGAAAACTGAGGCAGACAGAAATTGACTTGCTCAAGGCCACACAGGTAGTTCTGAGGCTAGATTTGAACTCAGGTCTTCCTGACTCCAGGCCAAGTGCTCCATTCACCATATCATCAGTTGTCTATGAAAGGAAGATTGATTAGGGGTGGAAAGACAATGCTACATTTGTGCTGCTATAGCAAGAGCTGTAAGGTAGTAAGTAACAGTATATCCATCTCCAAGTGTCCTGTCTAAGATATAACTCAGGCTGGAGTTAAACTGTGCTATTTCAAAATTTTTGAATAAATATTTTAACATATTTGAGAGTCATAGTAGCAAAATGGCAAATGGCTAACATAAGGATCTGAAATATTTGGAAGTCACAAAAATTCTCCATCTACAATAGAATGAAACATCATCAGAGCAAAAAAATCAAATTAAATGAATGAAAATATTGGTTTATTCAAAGTTTTTGGTCCGACTTCCTGAGTATAAAAGATTTCACACTGAGCTAGCTCTATACACATATTAAGAAAAGGCTCAGGTATGGACATAGTTGCAATTGCCAGCTGAAGGCTTCTCCAGACCTTCCTTTTCTAAAATTTACCCATGTAAGAAGCGATTGTAACTCCTGATGTCTTTAGTTGTTTTTGTTCTTATCATTATAAGCCAAAGGACTATGGACCACAGATTTTTAGCATCATTGCCTCTGCCTCCTCCACTTTACAGATGAGAAAGCAATGGCCCATGATTCTCTGAATGCCAGAGCTTACACAGATAGTAAGGAGCACATTCAGGACCATGTGTTAATAATAGTGATGACACATAAAGACAACCTCACATAAAGGGACTAATGGGGAGAGTGCTGGATCAGAAAACTAGCCTTAAATCTGAGCTCAGGCACTTACAATACAGCTTACGTTGCTCGGGGTTACATTATTTCATCTCTCTGTACCCCCAACCTTCTTTTTTAATGGATGAGGATTTTTTTTAAATGAGGAGGGTAGGCTAGATGATCTCTAGGATTTCTAGCTCTAAATCTATTACCCTAGAAGGAATATATTAGCCAGTGGCATACATTTCTATTCATTTCCCACTTGGCTAATCTCCTGGATTTCGTGATCTAGTCAACTATGAAACTCACACCTCCTTATCACCCCATGGCCCATGGGTCTCCCTGCAATGCAGGACTTACTTGGATTGTGCTTATATATTTAGAAGAGAAGGAATGGACATCTGTCAGAGACTGTCATCTGAATTCTAAATACTATTGGGTCTCTGTTCTCTTCCACCACACCAATTATAAAAGTAAAGATTCCTAAACCTTAGGATAGTAGAGACTCTGATTGTTTATGAATAGATAGATAGACAAATAGATATAGACAGATAGATAGATGCACAGATTGCTAGACAGACAGATGGATGGATGGATAGTAGATAGAGAGATAGATCGATAGACAGACAGATGGTAGGTAGATAGACACACAGAGACAGAGTCCTCAGGTATTAGGAGGAAAATGTTTGTGACTTCTGCTTTTGTTGTATCTACATTTTTCAGCCATATTATCTCTGTCTGGGTCCACGTGATATTTTAACCCAGACATGGTGTTTCATGACAGTTCTCTGGCAGTCTCTGTGACAGTCTCTCTAGGACAGCGGTTCTCAACCTGTGGGTTATGTTCAATTTGTAACAATGAAAATACATCCTGCATATCAGATATTTACATTACGATTCATAACGGTAGCAAAATTACAGTTATGAAGTAGCAACAAAAATAATTTTATGGTTGGGGGTCACCACAACATGAGGAACTGTATTAAAGGGTTGCAACATTAGGAAGGTTGAGAGCCACTGCTCTAGGAGGACGTGGGATTCCCCTATTGGCCCTTGCTTTGTACAGCTGGGCTCATGGTGCCCTCTTTCCCGGGTAAATTTAGCTGTCAATAGCTTAAGTCCTTGTCTGGGTATCCAGTTTATGTTCAAAGAAAGACCCACAGGCCAGTCAGAGGTGTAAGGAAAAACAACCCCTTAATGAGTTCAGCTTCTGAGAATAACATGTAAAACAATAGGAATCAGTTCAATGTAAAGTTTCATTATAAGCAATGGGGAAGAGGGAGAAGGAGAGAGAGGAAAAGTAGACCCAGTGTAGAACTCAAGCATATACATTAACATAAGTTATGACTCACATAGTGGCAGTGCTGGGTTGGGGAGTACAGAAACACAGGTCCATTCAGCAGGAAGGGGGTACTCCAGTAGGAGGGAGTATTCTGCTGAAAGTGAGGGTGTGCTCTAGCAACAAGGAGGTCTCCTCCTGGAAGGGAGTGCTCCAAAGCACCCCCTCTGAGAGTGGAGTTCTTGTACTATGATTTTAGACGGCCTTCCTGGAGCTGACCAACTTGTATGTCAGGAGTCAGAGCAAAATATTATTTGTGCATGTGTGTGTGGGGGGGGGGGGTGTTATCAGGGGAAAAACAAGCTGATGATAGGCAAAATATTATTTGTGAGACCCAGATGTACCAACCTTCAAAAATGTTATTGTCAGTATTTTTCTGAGTACATTCTATGAGCTTACAGCCTCCCCTAAGGGAAGACAGGCCATGATGGCCTCAAAAGCATCAGGTCCAATCTTACAACAATGGTTTCCCTGCATAGAGTCCATAAACTGCCGCCTCCCTTACAGGGAGACTGTCATGGTGGTCCCAGTCTTCTAACACCTTGGTTCTTTTCCAGCTATTTGCTCATAAAGGTCTTTTACTGAAACCAACTCTCATAGTTCCCTTTCCCAACTTCAGTCCATCTGTTTGTTGTATTGGCATTCTAAGATATTATTTCATTTCTTTCTAAAAGGAAAATACTGTCCATTTTCTCCATTACCACTTTCCCCCTGTTTGCATTGTTCTATGCAATCTAAACTCTACCAAAGCAAGAGACAGTTTTTATAGAGCAAACATTCCCAATCTTTTCGGCATCATGGCACTATGTTGTTGTCTACTTGGACACTGACGAGATTACTCCCCTCCCCTCACATAGTTGTGTGTGTCATTCACAAACGTATATGAATTATGGCTCAGGGTGACAATTTTGGGTCCTTAGCCAATGGTTCTCAGGCTACTCTTTTCCTTTGAACCATGTAACCAATTATAGTAAAGATCACAGGATGTCATAATAGTGCCAGGGACATTTAATTAATATAGAAATGCAAGATAAATAATAAAGAACCAAAATAAACAGTGACCATACTTACCACCTCTTTCCTCAGACTTCCTCTAGGTCTTTAGGGATGGAAAGTCAGGAGGCCAGAGCATCACCACCGTGCGCTCCTAAATCAACATGACTCTCAATCATGGGAAGCAGTGAAAGGAAGTTCACAGCTGACTGGGTCACAAAAAGCACTGTCACTTGGTTTCTGGGACCCCCTCTTCACTTGGGGCTATCTTATGGAGTTCTCAGAGTTCTTCAGTTATTCTCCAGAATGGGAGAGGGGAAACCTAAAAAGGAGTAATAAAATATGCTGTTTTAGTGCCTGGAAGCCTAGCATAAGTACGTGCGTGTGTGTGTGTGCGCACACACGCACACATGCACAAGCATGTGCCCACTTGCACACACACAAGAGTGATGGTCATAGTGGGGTTGCCCCAATGTATACTGTATATAATGTATTGGTTGCCCCAATATATACCCTAATGGCAGGGTATGTAATATAGCAAAAAAAAAATCAAAACCTAATTCCAAGGCAAATTTTTCTTATGTATCCACAGTAAAGATGTCTTTTAAAATATTTTTAAGTGCTTAAGTTTTGATTTCAATGACTACTAAAACAAAAAACAAACCAAAAACCCACCTTAAAGCAAGTTCATTTGTTCTCACCTCCAGAGTTACACAAGGAAACCTGCCTTGTATGATGATCCTTTGGTTTCAATCACCTAACATATTCACCAGCTTGTGGCTATTTTCCTAAAATCCAATCTATGCTTAGAGAGTACTAATTTGCCTCCAATTAAGGGTATGCAAGAGAATTAATGCCCTGCAGACTCTGGACACAATTCCTCAAAAGGGCAGCTCCAGAGAACTGACATCATCATGGCAAAAAGTGGGCATCCCCCCTAGGTAACTACTTTGAAGGTAGACGGTGCATATTTGGGTGTTTGTGAGTTCTGATGTGTAACTTCAAAATCTGCTACATAACTTTAGTGCCATGGCTCACCTGTAAGCACTGTAAGTAAACTAGATTCACTTTTCTTTTGAGAGTATCATGCTCACTCTAGAGACAACTTAAGATGCCCAGGAATGTTGTAAAAACTGGTATATTGTGATGTGTTGTGATCTTCTGGACTTGAGGTAATGTTGTGTTTCGATATCAGTTTTTTTAAAAGGACAGGATGCCACAGAACTTTACATACCTTACACTGAGACCATTTCATACTGCCCCCTCCCCTATGCACTCCACCCCTACATGTAATACTGCTCCTTTTTTAAGTCTCACATCTAAAAGTTGATGGTGCTTTGGGGTGTGGTTAATAATGTCAAGTATTTCTGAAAATTATATGTCATGGTAAGAGACAGGTTCTCAGCAAGATGCTGAACTGTGGCCCATTGCATCTTTGTGGAAAATATAAATCATTCCATCGGCATTCACGATGGATGCTGACATGGCAATACTTCATTTCTTTACTTCAACCACCGTAATTCTCAGGGGCCTCTTATGCCTTTTACTTTCCCTTCCATTCCAGTGGGGCTTGGAGAACCTCTTCCAGTGGACCCGTACAATCATTTTGGCTCTCCTGGGGAGGAGCAAGATTCAGGAGTCGCCAAGATGGAGAATTCACCCTGGTGTTCTCTTCAGAGAGGAAGAGCTGGAATTTCCCAGCGTGCTTCTTTCTTAAATGAGTCTTCCATGCAGCTGGAATCTTGCCGGCTCCAGGGGGTCCCCAACAGGCTGACAAGGCGACAAAGCCAAGTCACATAAGCAGGGGGCCTGAGCAGCACCCTCATCCCATGTTTGTGCAGGTTTTTGCCTGCGAGGCGGTGACTAAGTGGGTGGAGGGGTAGATTGGTTCAAGACTACATTTTCAACAGTCTACTTGCTATTAGTTAATTTATTCCATGGAAATGGTTACCTTTAGAGTGATTATGCACACACCCCAACATAATGATGGCCACACCAATGTATGAAATAGTATCGCTTTGTATGTGCTCAGACAGAGCAAATTTGCAGAAGGATCGTTATGAAGAAACTGATATTGTTGGGAACTTGGGAATTATTTGAGCTTTCCATGTGGAAAACATGTACTTCTTTTTCTGAGTTCTGACATTTTAGGAAAGGAAAGGATGCAGCTCATTTTGTTGCAATATTAGATTATTCAGAGCTTGTTTATTTTCCCTGGCTTCCCTGACAAGTAAAAAGAGGCCCAGAATCCTGGTTTTCATTCAGTGTGTCCGTTTTCAATTCCCAGTCACAGAAAAGTACATGAATGGCTTCTCTGCAAAAAGTTTACGTGGGAAGTGGTCAGTATATTTTGCCTTAAGTGGAACTGGGACATTCCAAGAAATGAAATCTTTCCCAGGGCTGTTGTGAGAGAGTATCTCAGGATCTGAGTTAAGGGTGATGCCATCTTGTCGTCAACAACCTGGCCATTAGATTTGGTCTCACGCGTACCACTTCCCTGGGCCGACATACCCATTCCCATTCTGGAAGCCGCCCACCCGGGAGATGGCTTTCAGAGGCACGACATGGTGCCTAATCTTAGATTGGAATCAGGTCTGACATTCAAAGCAAAATAAGTTCACGTAACTTCCATAGGATGACTAAAACCATTAAAAGATAAGCCAGGCCCTCTGTCTCCACAAAGGGCAGACAGGTTTTTAAGGTCTCATCCAGACAACGCACTTGTAGCAATGTAATTGGAACTCAATTTATCTGGCTGGAGAGGGTTAGGGATTGAGTCATCACTTGTACTATGAAAACCTGTGGTTACAGGGAGGATAAGTGCTGGAAACTCGACACTCAGACAATCCCCCCAGTTTATAGGTCATGTTTGCCTAAACCTCCCAGGCTAATTTCCCATGGCTTAGAGGGGGAAAACTCTACCAACTCACAGTAATTTTGACTATGGAGACAGTTATTGGGGAGGGGAAATTTAACAAGGACTGAGTCTGGGTTTTTTTGTTTTTTTTTTAAAACTATGTATTAGCTTTTCATTTGAAAAAGAAAGTGCCACTCAGAAGTAAATGAATTTAGAAAAGAGATTTTTTTTTTTAAGTTAGTCTACACAAAGGCAAGCACAGATAAAGAAATGAGTCAGTTCAACGGGAGGTCCTAGTCTCTGGAAACAACTCCAGATTCCTTAAAAATCTAGTGTATTCTGAACCAAATCCATTTAAGAATCAAGGTGCTCTAGCATGGACAGTAAATGATGTCCTATTGGGAGAAACTCAGACAACGATAGTAAGTTTGTATTTATATAACACTTTATGGTACTATACAAATGTACAAGACAATATATAATTGGATTCTGAAAACCATTCTGCCAGTATTATAATCTGCATTTTATAGATGGGGGAACTGAAACTTAGGAAAGTGGAATAAATTATTCAAGATCAACCAACCTGTAAGGGGAAGAACTAGGATTTGAACAGGCTGTCCTGTGAGATGGCGAAGGCCTTCAGAAGAAGGAGAGGTGAATGCTTGTCAAGGACAGACACAGAGGGGATTCATGTGCATCAGGAACCTTATACATCGTTGATGCTTTATTAATGTTGGCTGAATTTAAGTGAATTCTGGCAGGAATTGGACTAGATGACCTCCCAAGCTAAGTGGCTATCCCTTTAGTCTCCTGACTCATGGATTAGGGTTCCTTTCCAATACCATGATGCCTAAAGAAAAGCACCAACTGTTGGTATCTATGAAGATCTGGCCACTGAAGATTGTGGGAGAATCTCTACCCCAAAGGATTACAAAGTAAAAGAACTAGAGTAGCAGTAACTCAATTCCATTCAACACATTTTCATTGAATGCCTACTAGATACGAGTTAGATGTTTAGGATTTAGATAAAAATGAAACAGTTCCTGCCCTCAAGGAGCTTACAATCTACTTGGGAAAGGGAAACAACATAGATATAGCTAATTAAATATGAACTGTACAAAGACAACAACTAGGTGGTGCAGTGGGTAGAGGACCAGGCCAAGGCTCATCTTCCTGAGTTCAGATTTGGCCTCAGACACTTAAGCAGCTGTGTGACCCTGGGCAAGTCACGTAACCCTGTTTGCCTCAGTTTCCCCATCTGTAAAATGAAAACATAACAGCAAATCACTCATGTCTTTGCCAAGAAAACCCCAAATGGGGTCACAAAGAGTAGATTACAGCTGAAATAACTGAACAACAAAATACAACGACAGAGTGGTTCAGAGTGCTGCCTCTGATACAGTCCTGTGACCCTGCAAGTCTCTTAACCAATTAGCGCCCCCAGGAAACTCCAAGACAGCAAGTTACAGAATGGTTGCAGGTCTGCATTGACAGAAGGTGTTTCCTTCTTGGGAGGTTCCTATGCCAATAAAATCATAGACCCAGATCACAAAAAGAGAAAGAAAGAGAGAGAATTGAGGGGACATTTGCAACTAGGAAGCTAAAACAGATAGAAATAATGGTTGAGTTGGCCAGCTAGAATGGGTCTTTAATTAAAAGGGTGGGGGCAGTTGGATCATGCATCTTGCCAGAGATAAGAAATAATATTGCAAATTTGGGACAATTCCTATCAATGGTTAAATTTGCCTTCCAAGTCCTAGGAAATTTGGAGTGATTTCCCCCACCCCCTCTTTTTTTATGTGAATGGTCAACACTTAGTATGTAATAGAAATAGACCTAGCAGTAGGCAAAATGTTCACCTGATCTACCTTGGAATAATTTCCTTCATCATTTCCTCCTCCAGACTTTACTGGCTTCTTCCAATTTCAGTTTATGTCCTACCTTCTAAAGGAAGCCTTTTCCCATCTCTCCTAATTCCAGTCTATTCCCTCTATTGATTATTTCCAATTTATCCCATATATAGCTTGCTTGTACATAGTTGTTTACATGTTGTCTCTTCCAGTAGACTGTAAGCTCCTTGAGGTCAGGGATTGTCTTTTGCCTTCCTTTGTATCCCCAGTCATTAATGTAGTGCCCAGCATGTAGTGGACACTTAACTAAAGCTCACTGAATGACTGTAAGACCCCTATCCACAGGGGTAGTTAAAAGTTTTTCAGAAAGAGGTATAGTTTTTTTTTTGTTTTTGTCACAGATCACCATAACAGATACAATAATAATGAAAAAGTTTGAAATACTATGAACATTACCAAAATGTGACACAAAGATACAGTGTGAGCGCATGCTGTTGGAAAAATCACACCAGCAGACTTGCTCAAGATAAGGCTGCCACAAACCTTCATTTTGTAAAATATGCTGTATCTGCAAGGTGCAATAAAGCAAAGCACAATGAAACAAGGGATTCCTGTTTATAAACACTTATATGTATAAAATATATATGTATATATATTTATATATATGTATGTATATGTGAGAGAGAAGAAGAGGAAAGAGATGGTGGAGGGATAGAGGAAGGAGGAGGAGGAGGAGGGGAGAGAGGGAAGGAAAGAGGAAAGGAGGAAGGGAAGAAGGAAGGAAGGAAGGAAGGAAGGAAGGAAGGAAGGAAGGAAGGAAGGAAGGAAGAAGAAACAACTTTAAAGGAATCATCACAAGCTGAACACTTGTACTGTGTACCCCTTTACATCAGCAACAGCTATAAGAGCCACCGACATGATCCAGTCACATATGACTTAGATGCCTATTACAGCTGATGGGAAAACTGATCCCCCACCAGATTCTTTTGGTGGGAAAGTCATCTATATTTTCTTGGAATCAGCTTAGGCTCATATGTTATAAAAATTTTCTATTTAGAAAGTGAGGGAAGACTGCTAAGGGGGGAAGGACAACTCCCTTTATCTTTATTTTGTATTAAAGATGGTTCAGATCATTTCCTCCTGCATGCAAAGAAGAAAAGGCAGCAGAATAAGTGTTTCAGATAGCATAAACATCAGATGTGTCATGAAAGATAGAAACATAAATCCACGAAAAAGTTTTGAAAACTCAACTGATATAGAGAAAATAACCAATGTTCTATCTCATACCAGAGAAGCTAATGGATTTTTTCCTTATCCAAGTAAACATGATTGAATGATATTTATGTAAAGTGGTTTAAGCATTATTCAGCATTATTTGTCCATGTTTATATGAGATCTTCTCTTCCCTCCCCTCCTCTCTTCGCCTCTCTTCTCTGCTATCCTCTCCTCACTTCTCTCTTCTCTTCTTTTCCTCTTTCCTCCTGATCATCTTTCTTTTCCTTCTTTCTTTCCTTTCCTCTCCCTTCCTTTCTTTCCCTTTTTCTCAACATGACATGAAAATGATCCTGGGTTCCTGAAGGCTCTGCCAAAAGAATTCAAGCTGTGAGAGACATTTCCTACCATGCAGTGTTCCAAGTATAGGTCTGGCCATGCACTAGTGTCTGTCATCCTAATACCACACTGGTCAAGCTTGGAAAGGCTCTTTGCCAGCCTGGCATCAAGATGATCAATTTTTTTTTTTCCTGTACACTGGAATTCCTGATTTTCTACCAAGTCAAAAACAAAACAAAACAAAACAAAAAAACCACAGTCGAAGAGTACCAAAGCAACATAATCATCATTCCTTAATACTGAAGTTCATAAAATCCATGCAAAAACATGTGTAATTCATTTGCTAGTATTCCCACAGTGGTCTGTCTTTATCACATCTGTCTTTATCTGTGACACCTCTCCCCTTAACATCTGGTCCCCAGAACAGCTAAGTGGGAAGTACATCTGTTTGAGTCACGGTGGAGAGAGCTTGTGTAATTGGATTCTGTGTTTTTAAGGATTTATCTTTAGCAGTTTGGCTTGTTTTTGTGCAGGTGAGTTGTTTTGTTTTGTAAACTTGGTCGATCTGAAAGATTTTTACAATATTTTCCTAGGCTGACAAGTTAAGTAGAGTTTCAATAGCCAAGAGCCAATTCACTGTAAGTGAAGAACCACTGGGCTAATAGATCTGCTTTCTAGTCTCAGCTCTGCTGCTAATTGGTTGGATGACTTTAGGGAAATAAAGTCACCTTCTAAGGGCTTCCGTTCTTTGGGGTAGGGAAGAGGGAAGGAAGGAGAGAGAAAAGGAAAGGGAGGGAGGGAGAGGAAGAAGGAGAGGGAGACAAGAGAGATGAGGTGAGAGGAAGGGAAAGAGGGAGAGACAGGGAGAGAGAGAGAGAGAGAGAGAGAGAGAGAGAGAGAGAGAGAGAGAGAGAGAGAGAGAGAGAGAGATGGGGTGCAGGGTAGACTGCATGGTCTCTAAGCCACAGCTCTGAGATTCTATAATCATAAATCCCTGTTATAAATTAGAGATCAACCAAGGATTTTTCTAATCTTGTGCCTTCTTTTATGTACCAATGTGTCTCCAAAATAGAAGCTTCAGCTTCCACAGTGGGTCAGGCTGATTCCTTGAATGTTCACAGTACAGTGGTAACATGAGTGAATTTGGAATCTGAGGGTCTGGATTCGAATTCTGTCTCTGGATTGTGGTGTGGATCGTATGAGTTAACCTTTTGGGGTCTAGTCCTTTTATCCCCAGGTTCTTCATGTGTAAGATGAAGATTCTAGATTTAAATCCATGATCCCGAGTTTCCAAGTCTGCTGGTTTGAATATGTCTAGTTTCTATCACAGAATCATAGAATAGATCTAGGCTTGAAAGAGTCCAGAGTGGTCATCTAGCCCAACCTATTTATTCTACAAGTGAAAAAAATGAGAATTGAGAAAGGTAAATGACTTGTTCAGGGCCACACAGATGGGAAACATCAGACATAGAATGTGAACTTTTATCCTCTGACTCTTGAGTCAGCAGTCTTTCAATGTAATACACTGCCTCCCAGTTTAGGACTAAAAATATCACTTTCTACCCAAATTTGGCTCCAAGCTCAGTTTAGCTTCCTGCTCACCAAGTCAGAGCAATTCAGCTCATTGTGGGTCAGGCTCAATGTCCATTCTCACAAGTCAACCCTCTAACCACACAAGTGTATAGTCACCCCAAGTTCCATGACTCCCTCCCTACTTTGGGTCTGTCTGCCTGAAATTTGCGGAAGGCACACTGGGAAGTAGCTGGTGTCATGAAAGAAGGGCTAGATTTGGAAAGAGGGGGTCCAGATTCAAATTCTAGCATGTGATGTTGGACAAGCCATTTCAACACTCTTGGATTTCAATAACATATTACACCAGTGGCTCTCAACCTCCCTAATGCCATGACCCTTTAATATGGTTCCTCATACTGTGGTGACCCCAACCGTAAAATTATTTTCGTTGCTACTTCATGAATCTAGGAATTGCTACTGTTATGAATCTATCTGATATGCAGGATGTATTTTCATTGTTACAAATTGAACATAACCCACAGGTTGAGAACCGCTGTATTACACTATCTTGACTTATTTCATCTTGATTACCTCACTCATGATCCAGTTTTAAACTTCCAAAATGAAATTTAAATTCTAGATCTCAATGGTGAATTTTGCATTGGGTAGCCACCAATTAATTAATCAACCAATTCAATCAACCTCTATATCTTGAACCCTGTTTTGTGGCAGAGTTGGAGGAAGATCAAGAGGCACAAGGTCCTCATTTATTGAACCCCCAAACCTGACGAGGACTGCCTATGCATTTATCACATCTACTTTCTGGTGCCTGGGCTCCTTATCTCAGTTTCTAAGTTTGGATAATTTGGATAGTTTCTTTTTAAAAAGAAACATTCAATGTCCTTGCCCTTTAAACATTAACAGATTAACATGCATTGAAAGAAGAGGCAACATTTCCCTTTGTCCCCTGTTCCAGATGATACGGTCTTCCTTAATGTGCTTTAGATAAACTACTTGGACTTTTCTAACTTTATCCCTCAAAGCCTCTACTTATCCTTTGTGTTTGCCACAAAGGCCTCATCTGATTCCACTTAATGGACTAATAAGAGGCATCTTATAACCATGGATAGAAGACTAGACTTGAAATAAGGTAGATCTGGCTTCAGATCCTGCCTCAGATACTTACTAACTGTCGTACCCTAGACAAGAGCAATAATTAAAGTCCTCTCTTGCATTCTGCTAAACACATGGTAATTTTTGTTTTGTTTTGTCTTATTTTGTATTTGTTTGTTTCTTTTTTTCTTATTTTGTATTGAAGTTTAAAATTTTTTTTAATTACAAAAAAGAGCAATAATTAATATTATTGTGTAGAAAATAATAATCTCAACAGTAAAAAGCTAATATTTATATGGGACTTCACAATTTACAAGGCATTTTATAAATATTTTTGCATTTTATACTCACAACAATCCTGGGAGATAGGTGCTATTGTTATTCCAGTTGTGCAGATAAGGAAACCAAGGTCAAGTGACTCATCCAGGGCCACAAAGCTAGGAAGCATCTGAGGCTGGATTTGAAGTCAAGTCTTCCTAACTCCAAGCCTGGGGCTCTATCCGCTGCACCACCTATCTGCCTCAGAGGGTTCATTTAGCCTCTCAGTCTCCGATTCCTCATGTGTAAAATGAAAGACTTGAACTTGGTGGTCTCTAAGGTCCCTCTTGAATCTAAGTGTATGAGCCAGTGATTCGTCCCTGTGGAAATTGAGATTGAGCTAATGAGATTTCTCCCAACCTTCTTTAGCTTAGAAGGTATGATCTTTCTTTCTTACCCCTAAAAGCATTTTCTTAAAAAACATAGTGCTCTCACCAACTGATGGTGGGGCTAAGTTATATCCAAAGTTCAAGATGCAAAAACTTCCCCTCCCTTCCCTTGTAGAAAACACCAAACACAAAATACCATTTAAAGAGAGAGGTGTATTTTT
The DNA here is from genome assembly GCA_028646515.1 of Pseudochirops corinnae. NCBI lineage: Eukaryota > Metazoa > Chordata > Mammalia > Diprotodontia > Pseudocheiridae > Pseudochirops > Pseudochirops corinnae. Next base: position 499,688,520 of record CM053585.1, read on the forward strand.
TGTTATAGAATGTAAGTTGCTCAAGGGCAGGGACAATGTTTTCTGTATGGTCTGTTGTGCCTAGTACACTATAAGTGCTCAATAAATATTGATGATGGGGGGTGGGGAAGAACATAGTGCTAATTTGAACTACTTGCCTCTTACATCTCTAATTATGAGAGCTTTATAACTACTTTCCTAAATTTAGGAAAATGTGTTTCTTTAAAATTCATTTTGGTTGGTGTTTTGGTTTGGTTTGGTTTGGTTTTTGGGGGGGGACAAAAGCAGAACTTAAGGAGAAGAGCTTTCTGATAAGCAAGTGATACTGGTGAAGGTATAGAAATAGGAATAGGAGAAGAAAATGGGAGAAGTGAGAGTACTATGCATCCATCTTTAAATGAAGGTAATAGCAAGGAGATCAGGATGGATAGAACCGTGGGTGTGAAAAAGGAAATAGATATTGAGAGAGATATGAGAACAGAGGGTACAGACTTACTCTATAGAGCTCTGCATGGTGGGAAAAACTAGGCGATCAGTTCAAATTCTGGACCTTAAGTAAACATTTCAGAGGGGGAAAAAGCTTCCCATGTTTTGTTAATTTGAAAAGAAATTGCTCTCGATGCAACATTTAAAAAAAATACACAGAACAGAGAAGGAAGTTCAGAAGAGGACATAGACAAGCAAGGCAGTGTTTGGTAATATTGTGTTAAATATATACTCTTTAAAAAAATATTACTGGAAAAAAACTCTTCTCATGGACTCCCGTGGCTATGCTTGGGCAGTTTTTACCTTGGGGAATATGGCTTGGGAATATAGGTGTTTTTTGTTTTAAATAAAGTCCAGTTACAGAATGCCACAATTAGAAATGAGTTATATTGGGACACTAATTTCATAGAACCTTCGTTTCAAACTTACCACATTTTCAGATCTCGGTAAGCCAACTGAGGTCCTTCTAGCCCTAAACCTGGACCATTCCATGCATTAGCTGGCAAGAGTCATTTTTACTGAAGTGCAATATAGTTGGCAGACATTGTAAATACTTAGACAAAAGAAAAAAGGAGAAATAAGTCTTGATAGTTCTGAGTGTATGGGTAGGAGATTTTAAGGCACAGACAGATTCTCAAGTGGTATGTATGTGTGTGTGTGAGTGTGAATGTGTGAGTGTGTGTGTGTATGTGTGTGTGTGTGTGTGTGTGTGTGTGTGTGTGTGTGTGTGTGTGTGTGTGTGTGTAGGAGGGCAGGGAATGAAAAGCTAATGGCAGAGGAGGAATCCTAAAATCCTAGACCTGGGTTATTGTTGCCCACTATTACAGAGTAGGGCATCATGGAATTTATTATGGCGCCCAGTGTGATCAACATCTTATTGGTCAGGGATTTTTTTCTTCCTTCTCTGTTGGAACATGTATCCAAATGTATCATGGAAATCAATGGAAAAGGAACTCACTCTACAGAAATTCACTTTTCGGCTAATTATGTCATAACAACTTCATAGCACGAAGTGGGGGCACAAGAACATTTACAGAACTATTTGAAATCAGAGATATAGGAATGTAGACAGTCCAAAATAGAACTCAATTTTAATCCACCAGGATGTGGATTTTTAAATATGATCTACTTTTGCTGCCACAGGGTCCTGGCAATTGTGCCTTTCGACAAAGGGCTTAGTTATCTAATCTCGACAATATCCATTTTCACTGTACCTGTATCAGTTATGAGAGCCAAACACACCCTGAGACCTCAGCCACTCTGAGAGAATTCAGGGTACCACGCTATGAATAGCAATGTGGCGGCTTATTTAACTCTAAGTAGTAAATACCAGGGATTCCTAGAGTGGGCCTCAGACTAAGATAATGACAGTGATAAGCAAAGAAAAAACTTGGTTCCATCATGAACTAGGGCCAGTGAACTTTTCACCTCCTTGAGGTGAATGGATGTGATCTGGATAAAGATGTTGTAAGAGATCAAATTGGGCTAATATGGGGGGGGCCTTGGTTTTCTTGACTGCAAAAATGCAAACCACTGTTTCTATATTTTATATTTATTTGGACTAGATGTCCTCTGAGGTCCCTTACAGGCCCAAATCTACACTTCTAGTGTAGCTAGGTAGAATATTGGACTTGGAGTCAGGAATCTTGACCCAGATACTTTCCTGCTAATATTTTGTGACCTGAGCAAGACACTTAAACTCTTTGATCCTCAGTTACCTCATCTGTCAAATGAGGATGATAATTGTTATTATTCAGTCATGTCTAATTGTCACCCCTTTTGGAGTTTTCCTGGCAAAGATAATGTAGTAGTTTGTCCTTTCCTTCTCCAGCTCATTTTACAGGTGAGAAAATTGAGGTAAATAGGGTTAAGTGACTTACCTAGTATGAATGACACAGCTAGTAAGTGTGTCCGAGGTCAGTTTTAAACTTAGGTCTTCCTGACTCCAAGCCCAGAGCTCTATTCACTGTATCACCTACCTGACCAAGAATAATAATAGCTCCTATCTGACAAAGTTGTTATAAGTATCAAATGAATTAACATGAATAGAGTTGTATGTAAATACTCATTTTAAAAAAAATTATGACTCTGGCTTTAAAATGATTGATCACCCTTGTAGAGACTGCTATTTAGTTTTAGAAAACTGTGAATTGCCCTGAACAAAGCCTAGTTCATAGTAATATTCTGTCATCCTATGGGTTGACTGAACCTGTTATTTCATGGATGGAGAAGAGCTTGCTCTGCTAATGGAGGTCAGACCTTCCCTTCAATTTATAGCCTTCAGTTTATGGCTTGAGTACTAAGAGGTTAAGACACATACCAGGATTACGCAGCAAGTATACTCCAGAGTTGAGACTTGAATCTCGGTCTTCCTGGATCCACCATCAACTCTCTATAGGTTGGGCCATGACACTTCCATCATGTGGTACTTTACTTTGAATCTCTGTCCCTATTGGCTGGATTATTTGTTTATTAATTTTACCTAACTCTGTTACAGTGTGGCTTTAGGGCTGAACTGTTACTCACAAAATATTAAAAGAAGCAAAGAAAGATCTCCAACATATGGTGACATTGGGATGGGGAAGATCAGCCAATGATGAAAATGTATTATCAGGCAGAGGCTAGGTGGTGCCGTGAATAGAGCACTGGCCCTGAAGTCAGGAGGACCTGCGTTCAAATCCAGCCTCAGACACGTAACACAAAAAAAACTAGTCTTGTGACCTTGGGCAAGTCACTTAACCCCAACTGCCCTCCAAAAAAGCAAAAATAAAAAAATGAAAATGTGTGATCAGGAGTAGCACGGTATGAGGAGGCATGGAGAGACTAGACTCTGGATCAGGAGAGGGAATGCCAGAACCATAGTGGAGACCCCAGAGGTCATCTAGTCCAACTCCCTGATTTTAAAACTGAGGAAACTAAGGCCCAGAGAAGATTAGTGACTTGGCCAACGTTGCATAGATGAAAAAACAGCAGAGCAGTGATACTCTCTCAGGTCCTTTGCCTTCCAGTCCCCTTTCCCCTCTACCACGATTCCAATGAGCATATCCTGGCCACTGCTATAGCAGATTTCAGAGAAGTAACCTGTGTAAGAGGCAGAAAAAAATACTTGTAAGTCCCAAGGGGTATCAGATCAATTTCCTGGATTTTGCCAGTATGTCAAGGGTCTGAGTACTGGCTGTTCCTTCCTTTCCCATTGTGTGGAGCTCCTCAAAAAGAGACACTGTCTTTTGTCTTTTCTCATATCCCCAGATCTTAGCATACTGCCTGGCACATAGTAGGAACTTAATACATCAATCAGTAAGCACTTATTAACTGCCTACTGTGTCAAGTATTGTGCTGAGGGGATGGGGATGCAAAAAGAGGCAAAAGACAGTCCCTGCCCTCAAGGAGTTTACAATCTAACGGAGAGACAACATACAAACATATAGAAAGCAACCTATATACTAATAGGAAAATACAGAGGGAAGGCACTGGAATTCAGCGGTATTGGGGAAAGCTTCTTGAAGAAAGGCAGTATTTTAGGTGGGGCTTAAAGGACACCAGGGAGGGGTTGGTTATAGTTTAGGGTGATTTAAATCTATCGAGTGCACCCAATTTCTTTGGAATGGAAGAAGTATTTTGGGAAAAGATGGATTACTTTATCAGCTCTTATATAAGGAAAAAGCATTCATTTGAAAAGAAAATGACCCTTCTAAGAAAGGACAACAAAATTTGTAATCACCATATATGAGCCTGGTGTTGGCCACTCCTATGCCATCTTGGAGGCAGAGATTCCTGATCTTGAAAAAACTTTAGCAGTGTCAGGACTGACGGACGGTGGCACAGAGAAATAGCCTCACTGAAAAGAGAGTCCACTTGAAAGAATCTGGCATCCCAGACCCTTCCACACTCAACGTTGGAGCTCCCCTTTTTATGACTTCCACCATTAAAAGGTAAATTTACTGCAGAGATTAAAGACGGGCTATCTATAATCCCAAGATTTAGCACAATGCCTGACACAACACAATGCAAGTGTTTTAAGAACTGATTTCTTATCACCATCACCACCTTCCCTCCAAGCTCTGAAGCAGTGGGAATCAGACTGAGAAAACCCTGAAGGCATTCCTTTCTAAAACTGCTAGGAACAACAAACTGTGACAGACCAGCCAACAAGTAATCAATAACTGACAACTTCCCCTGAGATCTGTGCAAAACACAAAAAGAGTCATTATAGGGAGTTATGCCTCCCATAGGAGCTGTGTAGAACTGCAGGAGAAGCCAGCATGGGAAGTCCATCATCAGTCAATGGTGATACAACATCCGTTTTAAAAGGAGGTAGATGATACCACAGCAGTTTGAGAAGGTGTAGCTGTAGGAGATGACTTCTGCTGAGAGCCTGCCTGGTCATGACTGGAGGTAACAAAGATTATATGGCAGAAAGTTACACTTTGGAAGGTGCTTTAATTTACCAAAGTCTCTATTGTGAGTTTCATGTTCTTTCTTTTGCTTTAATTTTTTTTTTTTACCCTTAGTTGCTTATGTAGTCTGAATGCATACAAGGGCATACTGGAAAAATTCCAGACTATATTATTGAAAGGGTCATTCATGAACATTTAGAAATGGAAGAAGTGATCACAATGATCAAGACAGATCATGCCAGGCTAAACTCATTTCCCTTTTTGGTTACTAGAACAGGAGAATGCTAATTTAGGGTATTTAGTTTTCCAAAAAGCATTTGACAAAGATTCATGCAAAAAGATGATGTGGGCTGCAGTTTGCATGCAGAAATGGCTCCCTACTTAGGTCACTTAACATTTTTATAAATGGACTTGGTAAAGGCATAGATAACACACCTCAAATTAATCAATGAAACAAAGTTGTGGGGATGTGGTTACTATATTGGTTATATATTAATATATAATTTGTTATATATATTATATATGGTTAATATAGATTATTGTTGTTATTATGACTCTTCATGACCCCATTTGGGGTTTTCTTGGCAGAGACACTGGAGTGTTTGCTCTCTCCTTTTCCAGCTCATTTTACAGATAAGGAAATCAAGGCAAACAGGGTTAAGTTACATGCCCAGGGTGATACAACTAGTGAGTATCTGAGGCTAGATGTGAACTCAAGAAGATGTCTTCCTGCCTCCAAGCCCAGGACTCTATCCACTGTACCACCTATCTGCCCCAAAATACATTCAGTAAAAGTCTAAAAATCTTGAAAGATTAGAATATGCAAATAGGTTTTAAGTATAATAAGTGTTTTTAAAAAATCAAGCACAAGTACAAGATGGTAGAGCCATTGATAGACAATCGTTTATCTAAAAACTATAGGGGAAAAGGCTCACTGAACTGTACATTCAGTCCGAGTCAACAATATGATATGGCATCCATAAAAAGTGGAATAAATCCTAGGAATAAGGAGGTGATAGTTTTGCTATCCCTGCCTTAGTCATCACCATATCTATATATAGGATTAGCCTTATGTTTATGTCATAGGAGACTCACTTGAAGAAATGAGAGATGTTTGACCTGAAGAAGAAAAAGATTTCAAGGGAACACAAAAGCTGCCTTGGAGGATTTGAAGGGCTAAATGGGGAAGAAAAATTAGAATTATTTTACTTGGCCTCAGGACCCCTTTACGCTCTTAAAAATCATTGAAGGTCTCCTCACAAAGAACTTCTGTTTATGTGGGTTATATTTATCTATTTTTACCATACTAGAAATTAAAATGTCAGTATTATTGCAAAAAAAAAGTTTTGACCTTGTGGATCCCCATAAGAGTCTTAGGGACCCCCAGGGGTGGCTGGACCACCCTTTGAGAACAATTGCTTTAGAGCAGTGTTTCTCAACCTTCCTAATGCCTTGACCCTTTAATACTCGTATGTGGGTGTATCTGCATGTGGGAGGACCCGCCTGGAGACGAATAGAGGAGTGGTGTCTCAGTTCCTAAGACCATCAGAAATATGTGTTTTCTGATGGTCTTAAGTACCCCTGTGACCCCTGTGAAAGGGTTGTTTGACCCCCAAAGGGGTCACGACCCACAGGTTGAGAACCACTGCTTTAGAGGGTAAAATTAGAGGGTAGAAGTTGTAGACAGTCAGATTTTGGTTGAATATAAGGAAAACTTTAGAAAAATTAGAGCTGTCTAATGATAGAATGGGCTGCCTTAGGAGACAGTGGGTCCTTGGTCACCAAAATATTGCAGGCCAGGGTGGGATAAACATATGTAAGGCATGCTACAGAAGAGGATCCCTCTTCAGGTGTGAGTTGGTATAGAACAGCAGTTCTCAACCTGTGGGTAGCGACTTCTTTGGGCATTGAACAGGGTTGCGTAAGACCATCAGAAAACACACATTTCCAATGGTCTTAGGAACCGAGACACTGCTCCTTTGTCCGTCTCTAGGTGGGTCTGCCCACAACCAGATACACCCACATATGAGTATTAAAGGGTCATGGCATTAGGAAGGTTGAGAACCACTGGTGTAGAGGGTCCCTGAGGTAGATTCCAATTCTGAGATTCTCTGAATCTGAGTTGTTGTCAGAACATCAGCTAGTGATTTTCCCAGAATTTCCAGGTCAAGGTTATGAGTCAGAGAGGTGAGAAATTCCTGCAAAGTAAACCCAGGCCCTTTGAAATGAGAGTTATGTCTACAAAACTGGCAAGGTTATAATCAACTGGGTGAAATCAAGTATCATTTTAAGTGGCTTTCTTCAGAATATACACCACTCCCCAGCTGTTACCAGTCTGTCAAACCCAAGCAAAGAGCTCATCGTGGGACTCTACAATTCAATGACAAATACTAGTCCTGGACAAAGAATGAGTTAAAACACAGTTGCTAGAACAGTGTCTCAGATGCTGAGGTCTTATTGGGGCTATTTTTAGTCTGTGCAGAAAAACACATGTGGTGTTACACGATGTCAAGAATCAAATAGCCTTAAAAGTAGGCTACTAGACTTTCAGGGAGATGCCAGGTGGAATTTGTTTGTGCCGCCTGGCTCAGAGCCAGGTTTCCTGTTGCCCACCTGGAGTCTGTGGAGAATAGTCTGCATTTCAATATTCATGTCACATGGGTAGAAGGCAGTGTCTGGAAGGGAAGTGTCCATTATGATGATTGTCAAGGATTCAACAGAACTTTGGAGTTTAGATGAAACTGTGGGGGTTAGATAGTCCAAGTGCTCATTTTAGAGTTGGACAAACTGAGGGCCTGGGAAGACAAATAAAGTCACTTGTCCAAAGTCACACAACTAATTAGGGGCAGAGCTGAAAGGGGAATCGAGATCTCTTTGCTGCTTGTTGAAGGGTTTTTCTCCTATTAAAAAAATGACACATTGGGCAGCTAAGTGGTACAACGGATAGAACACCAGTTCTGGAGTCAGGAGAAACTGAGTTCAAATCTGCTCTAAGTCACTTTCTAACTGTGTGACCCTGACTAGCCTCAAAAAAAAAAGAGGCTCAAGTAGACATTTAACATTAAACATCAAAACAAACAATTAAACTTGCTTAGTAACTATTTACATTCAGATCTCGTCTCTGCTATGTGCTGTTTGGGTGCATGTCCTACATCTTCTGAGCACAGGGTGTCCTAGAAGTCTTAGTGCAATGTGAAAGCTTAAAACTGCACTGAGACTTTTGGGTTACCCTCTTATTTCCTATGTGATCCCAGGCAGGTAACTTAACCACTGAGTGTTTCAGATCTCTGACTCTCAAATTGCAGAATATTTGCTGATCTCTATTGGTAAAAGGAGTATCCTCACCTAGGAGCTCTCCATAGTATATGTATGAAATCACATATTGACATCCCCCTCCCCAAAACTTTAAAACTACCATCAATGCATAAAGTATCTAAGGCCTTGGTCTTTTCCCATCCCAAGTCTCCAGCAAGATTCTCCTTATCTGAATATATACTCTGTTCTTTTCATTCCATTTTTTTTTCCTTTTCACATTGTCTCATAAAGGTTTTTCCAAATTTCTTTGCATTCCTCATCTTTGTTCATCTTAATTGCATGGTAGGATTTCACTAAATTAATATATGTGATTTTTTTAGACACTCTCTTCCCTCTATTGTTGAACATTTAGATTGTTCCCAGTCTTTTATTTCATTTTTTTTCTTCTTTTTCTGGCAATTGCATACATTGAGGCTATGAAAATCTCTAAATGAGTAGCCTTTCTTTTATCATACAGAATGTCACTGGGGTGGTTTGCCCAATAATGGAGTTATTGGGTCAAAGGGTATGATTATTTTTGTAGCTTTTACTACTTAGGGCCTGACTGCTCTACGGAACGATTCTACAAGTCTGCAATTCCACCAGCAATGAATGGACTGAATTGCCTCATCTTTAATAAGGTTTAATTTAGGTATTACTGCTCATCATTCCCAGTGTCTGTGGCAGGGGTTCATAACCTGAGGTTTATAATTTTTTTAAATACATGTATTTTATAACTATTTCAATAATTATATTTTATTAATTATAACTATTTCAATAATTATTTGTCATAACCCTAAATATTTCATTTTATGCATCTAAAAGTATTCTTCTAAAGGAGAGTCCATTAACTTTGCCAGATTGCCAATGGATCCCATAACAAAAAAAAAAGTTAAGACCCTCTGATCTATAGAATAATCCAATATGTATTTCCTTCTAGTTCATTCAAACTCACCAGACTGGCAGCTATAAGCACTCAATAGAACTTACTTGACTCTATGAAAGTCCAACACTATGTGGAATCTTGAAGTTGGGAGAAGGAATTATTCTGTACTGTAGACTTGATGGTGGGGCTGTAATTACAGGCCAAACTGGGTTTTCTGTATACAGAAGGGGCCACTCCCAGAGGTTGTTCTGTGCCTGGTATCTATAGGGGAATGAAAGGGAAATCAGGAGAAGTCCAAATATCAGCAGCCCAACCTTATGCCTGTCCTTGGCCATTTCTACCATGCAATGTAGTGTATCTGCTGTATCCACAGCTTGATTCAGAGATTATTTGTTGAGTGAATTCATGGTGTGACCCTTGGCTTAAAGGGCCAGTTGCATGGGACTCTCTTCTCATCAAGGGAGATCAATACTCTGTGCCTGTGTGAAGAATAGAGAGAGATTCTAGTGTCTGAGATAAAGTGTGATTCCAACCTCTCTCAAGGTCCACAACGAGGAACAGGCTTGGGAAGAAGGAACATATGGAGAAGCTATCAATCCGTATTGTGTCCCTATCTCCAGACTGCCACATCAGAGATTTTTGTTTTGAGGAATTTCCTCTTGGGTAAAAAATCTCTCTCTCTCTTTCTCTCTCTCCCTCTCTCTCTGTCTCTCTCTCTGTCTCTGTCTCTCTCTCTCTCTTTCTGTCTCTCTCCCTCTCTCCCTCCCTTTCTCTCTCCCTCTTTTTCTTTCCCTCCCTCTCTCTGTCTCTCTCTCTCCCTCTCTTTCTCTCTCTGTCTCTCTCTCTGTCTCTGTCTCTCTCTGTCTCTGTCTCTCTCTCTGTCTCTCTCACACACACACATCTCATTCCCAATGGAAGAACTCCTTTGTATTATCTAGTATATGTCCTCCTCTGTATACATTCTCTGGTTTCTATTTGTTTTCTGTTTGGATATATGATGTTTTTTGCTATGTGTGTTCATTATCTGACTTTTGGTGGGAAGGAAGTCAAGCCACGGAAATATAGCTAGGAGCCCTCCTTTCCCATTAAGAAACACTCATCAAAAGCTTAGTCTGAACCTAAAAACTACTTCCTCTAGACTAACAATTTTAAGGGTGCAGAAAGATATGATTGTAGCCCATTATCCCATCTCTCTGAGGAAATGAGAGTGTTCATCCTTTAGCTCCAACCCCCACTTCCTTTCCCAGCAGGAATCAAAGTTTCCCTTGGAGAAGAGTGAAGGGCAATATTGATGTCCATTCTTACCACCCTATCAACCACATCTAGACAGACTCAACATGGACACAAATAATCTATAATCGTCCTGTTGCTTTGACTCAGACCTCTGCCTTGCTTGATTTGACCTGGCCCTTCAGCAATTAGAGATCTCATTTTACTGTCTGCTCCTGAGGCTGTCCTGAGCTTCTAACTTCTACATTTAATTTCTTGTCTCTCCTCCTGATTTTTGACCCACTTCCTTGTCCTGACCTTCTTTTTTCATGAAGGACCCAAATCCAAATGTCTACCACTTTGTTTTTATATCTTCTGTATATTTTAACTTGTGTTATTTTATTTTGGTTTTGGTTTGGACTATTGAGTTCATTGGTATGGGACACTACAAGTGAGAAGACCATCTTTGTAAATACAGATTGGTTGAGTGTGGAGGAGGTAGCCCTGATTTTGGAGCACAAGGAGCTGTGTTCAAATCTTAGATCTTCCACTTATCACCTCTGGCATTAGATAAGTCTCTTAATTTCTCTGGGTCTCTATTGCTCTATTTGTAAAATTAAGTGGGACACTAGCTGTTTTCTGAGGTGTCTTCCAGCTCGAAAATTAGGATTCTAGAATTGTCCTCTATGTTCTACAATCTTGGAGAGTTAGATCTGTTGGGTATGTGTCCTGTTCTGTTGCAAACAGGAGGCTCCATGAGGGTGGAGCCCCTTCTTATCTAAATTTTGGCTCTTGCACAGTACCTAATACAATGCCATATACACAGCAGGCATTTAACAAATTGGTTAAACTTCCTTGAATTTGGTCCACAACCTTGTTGCAAGCCCTACTAATTGTCTGTTTCCCCAAGTCTTCCTTTATTGTTGTCTCCTGCATCAATAACTCTCTGCCTCCAGCCCTCTGTGGTGATGGTGGTGTTATCCCTAGGAGTGACTCTGATCCAGACCCAGAAGCCCAGATACAATGATGTAGTATCATGTGCCCTTGAGTGCTTCAATCACTGGCTCTCCTTGTCTTCCTTCTCTTTTTGTTTTACTAATTCCTAACCTGTAGTCACCACCCCCATTCACTCATGAACCTGATTTACCAAGTGACTTTAGAAGTCACCAAGTGCTCTCCACTGAGTTCCTTGCAAATCCATGCTATCCAAGCCCACCTGGCAACCATGTTGTAATCCTTTTAACTCTCTCTAATATGCCCCTAGCAAAGTGGAGAGAGTCCTGAACTTGGACACTGGAAGACTTGAATTCAATTTCTGTTGCAGATACTAGCTAGCCGATACAGCCTCAGTTCCAACTTCCTGATCTGTAAAATGGGGGTAGTAATACCTATAACATTTGATCACAGCTTATTTGTAAAGATAAAAATGGGAAAATGTCAACTTTAAGGTACAATATAAATGTTGTGTATTATCATACTTAGTGTTTATTAATACCAAAATATTCAAAGAACTACAAAATTTTTGAGTTGGAAGAAATTTTAGAAGTCATCTAGTACAGCCTTCCCCCCAGCCCAGTCTATAATCTACAATCTCTCTGCTACATGGTCATCCTGCCTCTGTTCAAACCCTTTCTGGGATGGGGAGCTCCCTGCTTTGTGTAGCTGCCTGTTCCCTAATCAGATAATAATATCAGAATATTGTTAGAAAGGGTTTTGTGTAATAAAACCATAGCTCTTGACTTCCCACCCATTAGGCTTATCAGACTTAAAATTCATTTAAAACCTGGGTTCAAACCCGATCTCTAATGCTTATTATCTGTGTAACCTTGAGAAGTCATTTAAAACTCTCTGGGTCTGTTTCCTCATCTGTTAAAAAAAAAAATGAAGGGGTCGATCAAGGTGGGTGTTCAAGTTCCTTCCAGGTCTATACTCCTATAATTCTAAATTGAAACAATCTGTCTCCCATGTGTTATGGCAGCCAATTTGGTGTAGAAGAATAGGGCTCCAGGCCTGGAGTCAGGAAGACCTGAGTTCAAATGTGACTTCAGAGATCTACTGGCTATGTGACCCTAGGCAACCTCTTCTAAACCTCTGCCTCAGTTTCCACATCTGCAAAATGATGGTAATGATAGCACCTGCCTCTCAGGGTTGTTGTGAGGATGAAATGAGATGATAATAATAAAGTGCTTAGCATATAGTAAGTGCTGTATAAATGGTGGTGGTGGTGGTGGTGGTAATAGTAGTAGTAGTAGTAGTAGTAGTAGTAATAGCAGTAGCAGTAGTAGTAGTAGTAGTGGTAGTAGTAGTAGTAGTGGTAGTAGTAGTGGTGGTGGTAGTAGTAGTAGTAGCAGCAGTAGTAATAGTAGTAGTAGTAACAGTAGTAGTAGTAGTAGCAGCAGTAGTACTAGTAGTAGTAGTAGCAGTAGTAGTAGTAGTAGTAGTCGTAGCAGTAGTAGAAGTAGTAGTAGTAGTGGTGGTGGTGGTGGTAGTGGTAGTAGTAGTAGTGGTGGTAGTAGTAATGGTAGTAGTGGTAGTAGCAGTAGTAATAGTAGTAGTAGTAGCAGTAGTAATAGTAGTACTGGTGGTGGTAGTAGTAGTGGTGGTAGCAGTAATGGTAGTAGTAGTAGTAGTAGTAGTAGTAGCAGTAGTAGCAGTACTAGTACTAGTACTAGTAGAAGTAGTAGTAGAAGTGGTGGTGGTGGTGGTAGTAGTAGTAGTAGTGGTAGTAGTAGTAGTGGCAGTAGTAATAGTAGTAGTGGTGGTGGTGGTAGTAGTAGTGGTGGTAGCAGTAATGGTGGTAGTAGTAGTAGTAGTAGTAGTAGTAATAGTAACCAACACCAGGTAAAGAGTCAGGAGACCTAGAAGTCAAGTTTGGGATCCAGCTCTTCTCTGAACTAGCCTCCACAAGTCCTCACAGATCTCCAGACCTCAGTTTCCTCTTTGGAAATACGAGATTTCTCTTCCAGCCTGATTCACTGTTCTGTGAGCTGTTCAATAAACATAATTGGCTTCTAAGTGAGTAAATTGTTATTTAATTCTTCTCTGTTTTTAGAAAAGCTTCACAATATGAATGTTGACCAAAGAACAAGGGGTTTCTGTTATTCCATTACTCTCCCCCAGGAGGGGACAGAAAGAAAGGGGGCACCTCCTCTTGGTTTAGAATGGGAGATTAGGGAATGCTTTTATTTCCATAAAACTCACATTGTCCCTTATTTTCTTCTTCCTGGCTTTGAAGTACTCAGGTCTGAGGAGAGGCCAGTTGTCTTTCCTGCCAAAGGGAGATTGCCTGGCAAGCTGGCTGAAGCCAGGTGTTTCAGACAAAAGGCCCCAACACCTGGCCGTGGGCCCCTATAGGAGAAATGCTGGCTGGGGAGGGTTGTGTTTTAATCAAACGCCAAAGGAGCCCCGTTGAGAGTCATCCAACATTGGCAGATGAAACCTGAATTGCTTGGAGCTCCCCTTAGGATGCTCAAGGAGAATTTGCTCAAGCTTAGGTGATCAAATAGGAAAAGTTATTTTGTGGATAGAGGTTTTGAGGTAAGATAGGACAGTTTCAGGTGTGAGTAGTTCCAGGAGCAGGCAGGAGGTCATCTGAATTTCAGTCACTTAGCTTGCAATGATACCATTTGGGGATTTTTACTTGGGTGGAAATGAGTAGAAGTTGAGATATACGACTCACATGCCTCTGTGGAGGTGGATTGTGTTCCTCCCTTTAAAACTAAAGGTGGAATAAAAATAATGTTCCTGAAATCAAGCTAATTAAGAAAAAAAGTTGAAAAATCCTTACAAAATGGGGCATCTGGTGGTAATAAGATAGAAGCTGTAGACTCTACAGTGTAGAGTAATGGAAAAAGACCAAAATTAGGACCAGGGGACATGGGGTCAAATCCAGGCTATTCCACATACTACCTGTGTGACTTCTACTGAGTCAATCAGCCTTAGGATGCCTTAGTTGCCTCATATGCAAAAGATAGATATTGGCCTCTAAAGTTCCATTCTGCTCTCAATTCATGACTCAATGACCCCAAAATCCCACTCAGTCTACTTTTCTTCCATTGTCAATAACACTTCTGCCAACTCTTTACCCTTGCGTAGGCACAAAACCACCAATGGCTCCCTCAATTCAGCCTATAGGCCTATATTCCACTGGTTCCACTTCCCTGGAACTGACTAGAGTAAGAACACAATATCTCCATATGTACAATAGAGACAGAAACATCCTTAAAGCTTGGATTAAATGTAATGCAGAGGATAAGCCATTGTGACCTAAACCCCAAACTACCTGTTCACATAAGCCAAGTTCTAATGTTGGCTCAGACATTAGTTATAGAATTACATATAATTCATATATTCTTTCTGAGCCTCAGTTTCCCAATCTATTTCCTAAAGATTTTTTTTCTTTTAAATGGGGGAAGGAAAGCTGACAGTAAGATGCTTCTCTTTACAGGACAAGCTGGCGTGCTACACTTCTCATTACCCCCTGCAAAGGGCCAACTCTCTTCCTCAAGCATATGAAGCTGAAATGGGGTTTATTTGTCACGACCTCCAGCCTCATTATATAGGTATAATTACCAGTGCAGCTATTAGGGCTAAACCTTTTATTATAACTTACACTTGACAAACCTGTTTAAATCCAGAGAGCAATATAATTCCTAGGAGAGGGGGAGTCTAAGCAAAATAAAACCTTCAATTATTGAGCAATCAGAATCCATGCAGAAGACAAAAAGTACACACTTATCAGATGCACCCAGAGGAGAGAAGGAATAATATAGAAGCCAGGGTTAAAATCAGTGCTCGTTTTCAGTCCAAAAGAGAGAAGAAACAGCCAACAAAAATGTGAAGCCCTTGACCTAGCATACATTCAATGCCAAACAGGAATCAGCCCCTTCTCATGATTCAAGGAGCAACAGAACAGCCCAGGAACACTCATATTAAACCTGTTTATCAACTGTTGCTGAGGTTCTTTGCCCTTGGTTGCCAATTGGAGTTTGGAAGGATAGGGAGTTTCAGGATTTAGGCAAATCAAGAAAAAAGTCAAGTAGGTCACTTCCCATTCTGGAACTTTGAATAACGTTGGTTCCGGTTGGAACCAACTGTCAGACTTCACACGGAAAAAATATAGCAGTGATACACACACACACACACACACACACACACACACACACACACACACACACCTTGGCAGATAGACATTTTTAGTCTAAGTGATATATAAAGGTAAGCAGGCCATAGTCACCCGTAAGTCAATGATCTGTACAAAGTCTATGGACCAGGTTTCAAATCTAATTTGCTCTTCAGATAGCTTCTTTAGCTATTTAAGTCAATTACCTAAATATAGCTGGTTTCCTGATTCTCTATCCCCCAGCCTCCCCTGACTGCTTCAGCTAAATTCTCTCAACAAGAAAGTATGTCATTCTGGTGAAAGAAGACCATGGCCTAATCTTTTACATAGAACAGAATGAGGAGCTGCTGCTGTTGGAGATTCTGTAGTACTGGATGGTGGACAGAGACATGTGATTTAATTTACTGTGTGCTCTTTACAGCCTTTCCTCGGCCAAACGAGGCCATCCATCTCGCTCCTTTAAAGCCCAATTCATATGCTGGCCCCTCTAAGAAGTTTGTCCTGACTGGGGGGGGGGGGGGGGGGGGGGGGGGGGGGGGGGGGGGGGGGGGGGGGGGGGGGGGGGGG
>CM053585.1:499704559-499736600 GCA_028646515.1 Pseudochirops corinnae
AAGTTACCTTTCATCTACTCTGTACATATCATTTTATGTGTATGTTCTGTACCTCATTAGAATGCAAATCCATGGAAGCCAGGGCCTGCTTTTGCCTTTTTTTTTAATATTGTTGATGTTTAGCATAGTGCCTGACATATAGTGGGCAGAAGGGTGGTACAATGGGTAGAGCACCAGCCTAGAGTCAGGGAGACTCATCTTTGTAAGTTCAAATCTGGCCTCACACAATGTGTGACCTTGGATAAGTCACTTAACCCTATTTGCCTCAGTTTCCTCATCTGTAAAATGAGCTGGAGAAGGAAATGGCAAACTGCTTCCAGTACCTCTTCCAAGAAAACCCCAAATGGGGTCACAAAGAGTCCAACATGACTGAAATGCCTCAACAACAACTGCCACGTAGTAAGCACTTATTTGCTAATTGATTGGGTTTGCCATAGCACTTTGTCTTCCACCTACTTCATGCACTTTCACAATGCTATATGTTATAGTTGTATATAGTTATGTTGGATAACTTCTAGACAATGAGCTCCAAGTCAGGGGCAGAGCTGGGGGATGAATAGAAGAGTGAGCTTGGATGGCCTGGGCACCTCCTGAAAATGGAGATTCTGGGAGGAACCAAGTGAGGGATGGGGCTTCAAGGGTGTAGGAATCTTCCAGGGTGAGAAGGCTCTTAGAAAAATCCAGGAATGAGAAGAGCCAGAAGAGACCTCTCCTGCCCAGCAAGAAGTACAGTGAGTGTCATTAATGTTATAGGTACTTTCTAATGCTTGTCGAATGAATGTAGTTGAATGCTTCCACAACAAATTTTGCTTTCAAGTTCCCTGATAGCACTCATGATGTTCTGTTTAATTACTTTCTTGGAGAAGGAGATAAACATCTATTTCTATCAACAGGTATAGCTTGGTGTACATCAGTGAAGTCCTTTGAAACCCACACATTTTGCCAGTTCTGGCTCTAGGGAAGAGTTGAGGGGAAAAGTAGTCCTTCCTAGGCTAGTGTTGAGAAATAGCTTCCCATGAGGAAGCTTTAAGAAAGAGTGGAGATGGGGGTTCCAATGAGGAAATATCTTGGAAAGTTTCCCAACTCCTCCTCAATTAGGTCTTTATAATGTGGCTGCATTATTCAGTTTGAAGTGAGTTCCCAGAACACAAGCCACACCCATGTTCAAGGATAAGTACAAAAACATATTCAAAGACATGACCATTTGGGAATATTTCTGCCATTTTGGATTGCCACACTTTTTCCCTACCTTCCCCCACCCTAGTGGTATGGAAAGTTGAGAACTGATTACATTTCTTCCTTATAAAATATCTTCAGATCTTTGGAAACAGAGTCCTTTTATTCTTAAAAGGATAATGGAGATCATATATTAATGTCTCAAGCATCTACCTCCTCTTACCAGATTAATGTTAAATGTCTTCACCAATAACTCTTCTCTGTGAAGGACCACGACATACTTCTTCTGTAAACACTTAGAAGGTAAAGCTATAATCATCGTATAAATCGTGTTTAAAATAGCTGTTGGGAAGGAATGAACAAATTCACTGAGACAAAAGTTTATACATTAATTAGAGCTCATAAATAACCCATAAAGAAGGGTTATTTTTTAATGCCAGGGGTTTTGTTGTTGTTTAAAAATATGGTATTTGGACACACCATGTGCTTCCACCTCAAGTCTTCATTAAATTTCAGTGTTTAAGAAGGCCCTGAGGTTGCCAACAAACTCTTGGCTACAAGGGCACAAAATAATCTTTCAAGAAAACATTCTTACCTAGTAAACTTACTAAGCATGCAGGGGTCATGGCTATTTGTCTTGGAAGATGTCTTATGAGAGGCTGGGGTTTAAGCCAAAGAACTACAAAGCAAAGCTAAGTAGGCGCAAACGGGTTCTGTTGAAAGAAGATCTGACCAAATGACCTTCTGTGAGGCCCCTGGCCTATCTCCCTCATTTAGGATGGACCCCTCCTTGTGGCCGCCTCTCCATAGTAACTAGTTCTACTTCTTCTCACATTGAGGAACTCAGCACTGTCCAGTCTGGGTTATTGGTTTCTTACCCACTCAAATCAGACCACCATGGAAGTGCTGGGTCTTCAGATACCACCTGGAAGCTGGATGGTATAGATTATTATAGATATGCTTCCCTGATGGCAGTCATGAGAAATAACTGTGTACCAAGACTCATTCATCTGACCTTAGACTGTCTTCAGGTGTCATGGGGATATGCACTATCCGGTCTCATGAGCCATTGCGATTGTATTGATCCCTCTGAATCACAACTTTTGGAGGAGGTAAATGAACTATTATCCTTAGGCAAACTCAGAGACAACTCTTCCCTATGCCTTCTCAATACCCTCACCCCATCAACACATGCATTTAAGCGATATCTAGTCATTTTCAGCCATCCAAGAGACTAGGTATGTATTCCTGATAGATACTCCAATTTGTCTGCCATAGGTAATGTGGTTGTTCAGTCGCTCAGTCATGTCCAACTCTTTGTAACCCCTTGGACCATAGAATGCCAGGGTCTTCTATCCTTCACTAGCTCTCAAAGTCTGTCCAAGTTTATGTTTATTGTTTCCATGATACTGTCTATCCATCTCATCCTCTGCCATCCCACTTTATTTTTGCCTTCAATCTTTCCCAACATCAGGGTCTTATAGGCAATGATTACTGAACCATAAAAGAAGGAAGGATTTATTTCAACATTTAACATCATTTAGGTCAGGGGTTCTTGATCTGGTGCCTCTAGATAGTTTTAAGGGATCCATGAACTAGAATGAGAAAAAAATGACATCTTTATTTTCACCAACCTTTGATTGAAATTTGGCATTTCTATTATGAATGTAGACAACAAACTGAGAAGAAGTCCATAGGCTTCACCAGATTGCCCAAGGGATCCATGACACAGAGAGAGTTTTAATCCTTTGCTATAGAAAGATAGATCTATCTTAGTACTTAGTACTTAAAGATTATGTTAATTGAAGGCTTATGAAATAGATTGAAAAGTGGAGAAAGGAAAACATGTAATGGAAAATGGTAAGACAGTACTTCCCAATCCAGGAAATTAAATATTACAACACTAAATATATTCTTGAAATAGACTTTCAAATGCTATTACATTACCAACAATGTAACCCTAATTCCAACTCTAACCCTAACCCTAATGTCTCTTGGAAAGCATCATAATTTCTACCCAAGCCTACCAAGAAAGCTCTCTCCTGCTATAAACTCTCTTCAGATATGTAGCAAATTCAGAAATGTCTAGGAACTAAATGGTACTCTTTTGAAATCCAAAACAAACATTCCAGAAATGATTTCTGAACAAAAGTACAATGGTTAATTTGAACTTGGCATGAATATGCCATTGTTGTGATAATTATCACTATTTTAATTTATGGTGGTAACAAATATATACATGCAATACTGTGATGGTGCGTCAATTGGTTTTCTACCATTAAAAGAATAATAGACTGTCCTGTTCTTGGATAGAACTCAGACACAGATAGAAGCACAGTTGATAGGTGGGTAATAGACTAGTATATGAAAATGAGTCAGAGGTGGGAGGAGAGAAAGGGTTCAATAAGGCTGAGGTCAGGAGAACTGATATCCAGAGTAATTCACAGCCTTAAGGATCTAGGTTAGATTTAATGGTTACCCAGGTGAATTGCAAGGAAAGAGAGATTTAAAATTATAAACCAAGAGGTTGGATATTAACACAACAATGAATGCGAGTGGATTGAAGGGTATTAGAGTCCTACTCTGAGAAAAGTCTCTTCTTCCCCTGATATTAGGACCTCCCCATGATTTAAAGGAGCCCATGCATTTTAACTTAGGGAGAGGATCTGATGGATCTAAAACTTTTCAAGATTTGTCTGATGAGGCCCTAAGTCCCCAGAATCAAACAGAAGAAATGAAATCTCAAGACCACAAACTGAAAAGTCTTCACTGTCCAGCCTAGGAAGTGTGATTTCCAATGTCTCTCCTGAAGCCAATGGTGGGGTTCTCAGTCCCATCCCATTTCCAGATTTCTTTAAACCCTGATAGAGAAAAGATGTTGTACATATGTTCAAACAAATGCAGTACACTAACATGCAATTCTTTTTTTTTTTCCACAAGAGATTCCAAAAACCTAATAAGGAACTGTGGAACAGTGACTCCTGAGGTCACAGGAGGGAGCAATACTGACTTTCCGACCACATCTGCCTTCAAATACCTTCTATTACGTATCCTAGTGATAAAATATTGATGGAATTAAGAAAAAGTTTAAAATAGGTTAGCTTGGGTTATTCTGAGTGCACCGGTGCACGTGGGTTTTATTTTTTTTTCCTCTTGGTAAAGTGGCTTCATAGTTGCCCATTTACAGTTTAGCCGGTTATCTTCTGTGTCCCAAAGGAGAAGATTTTTTCCTGCTCTAATTGGGCTTCCCACATCGTTTCCAGCCAGAAAGTAATATTAGTCCATGTTGGTCTGCAGTAGACTGAAAGAGTTCTAAAGAAAGAATCAAAATGAATATAAGCATATACTGATGGAGTGTGAGATGACGGCAGCCTCTCAGAATCACTCCCAGCAATGCCTGAAAGACTCTGTTTCTTTCCCCTCCCTACCCCCCACCCCAAGTCAGTCCAATCAGAGAAACATGACTACCCAGATAAAGGTTGTGCTGGCTTCTCTCTGGCCTTGGTGGGAAAGCAAAAACTCTACCCGGATTATCACTCAATGATTCCCAATGCCTGCCCCAATGGGCTCCTGTGCCAACTGATGAGGCAAACAATGAGCATTTGTTAGCCTTGTGCCATCTGTCTGGCTTCAGAAACATTTTTTTTCATGACAGAATTTCTTTTTTATTTTGAGTTGAATTATGAAGAAGTGGTATGTTATAGATTTCAAAAGTTACTTGTCTTTTCTTGTTCTATGCCACCCCTTTGGCAGTTTGGTGAAGCCTGTGGACCCATTCTTCAAATAGTGTTTTAAAATGCATTAAAAATATCAGGAGATTACAAATAAAATCAATTATAGTGAAATAAAGAGGTAATATTTCTCTTCCAACTTCATGGAACTCCTGAAATATACCCACAAATCCCTTGCTGCTCTGTGGACCTCAAGTTAAGAACCTTTGTTCTAGAGCATCCCAGACCTCTATCTCTCTCTATCTGTCTTTGCCTTTCTCTCTATCTCTGCCTCTTTCTCTCGTGTCTTTCTCTGTCTCTGTCTGTCTCTTTCTATCTCTGTCTCTTTGTGTCTATCTGTCTCTCTTTCTCTGTTTTTTATTTGTTTTGGTTTTCTTTTTATTCCCTTGACATAAAGAAATGCCCGTGAGTGCATTTGGGTTACTCTGGAGTTACGTGGCTGGGGATTTCTCTAGTTCTTATCACAAGAGTACTGAGGCGCTTTGACAAGCAGGCATTTCAGGGCCAAATCCAGGAATCCTGCTGCAGTTTAGCTGAATGGGCGCCTGCAATCTGCATGAGCCAGAGACCGGGGTACTGTTCTTTTTCATGGTCTGCCTATCATCCCATCTACTGCGATAGGATCTCTGGCACTTCTGCCTGCCTGGAAACAACTCTCCCTCTCTGTAGCTCAGAAGGCTGGGAGCACAGCCTCATCAGATGGTTCCTGCCTCAAAATAGCCTGAAATCCTCTTCAACAGGTCTGAAGGCTGGTTTCATTTGAATAGCAGCAGGATATTGGGTGCTGACTCAGAGCCAAGTTGGCTGCCTCTCTGGCCTCCATGAATTTGTGGCTTGGGAGTTCATGCCTCACTGCACATCCTCATCACAGGGACCTTGTGCCATATGCTATGTTCCAATTGCACACGTGTGTTTTTGGCTATGGCCTCTCCCACGTATCTGTCTGACTCCATCCAGGCTATTTTGTCTCCATGAACTGAAAAGAGGATGTGCCCAGAGTCAATGGGCATGGATTTCTGCCATTTACAAGCTGTACAACATGGGAGCAAATTATTAGATCATAGATTTATGGCTGAAAGTTATCTCTCATTTTACAAATGAGGAAACTAAGGCCCATAGAGGTTAATGGTTTGCCTGGGATCACACAGAGAATAAATGGTGGAGCCAAAATTTGAACCCTCTTTCACTGCTTCCAAACCCATCGGTCTTTCTACTGTACCAGGACAAAAATGGATCAGTGATTCACAGCTGGATGGCATCCTAAGAGGCACCTAGTATATAGCCCCCTCTTATTACAGATGAAGAAACTCAGGCCTAGAGAGGTTAAATGATCTGCCTTCAGTTTCATAATCATTACCACTGCCACAATCATCATAATTTACATTTATTGCATTTGAGAAACTAAGCAATGGTTCCAATGATCCCCTCCTCCCCCTCCCCCCCAAAAAAGTCCACCCAGCATTGTTGTTGTTTCCTTCCAGTGATATCATATCAGGAATTATAGACTCAAAATTATTCTCCAAAGAGCACTGGAAAGATACGATAGATATAAAGGGGATGGAAGGGGCCTCTACACTAGCTGTCTACAAGACTTGCAACATTCTTCATCCTCATGTCTATCTCTTGGGAATCCTGGTTTTCTTCAAGACAACCCAAGTGCTGTCTTCTGCAAGAGGTCTTATCTCTTCCCTCCAAATACTAGTACTTCTCCCAACCTCATTCCTTAGGATCTCTGGCAGGAGACCATTCAGGCTACCTTCTATCTGCTTAGAATATGTTTCGTATCTACCCAGATACATGGGTGCTGTCCCCTTTATTAGAATGTAAGCTGCTTGAAGGGAGAGACAGTTTCTTTCTTTCTTTCCTGGACTCACTTTCTCCATCTGTAAGATTAGGGATGAAAACTTATTAATTGCTAATGTCTCTTCTGGGGTGGCCAGCTGATGCAGTGGATACAATGCAGGACCAAAGTCAGGAAGACTCATCATTCTGAGTTCAAATGTGGCCCCAGGTACTTACTATCTGTGTGGCTCTGGGCAAGTCACATAATCCTGTTTGCCTCAGTTTCCTCATCTGTAAAATAAGCCGGAGAGGAAAATAGCAAACTACTCCTGTATCTTTGCCAAGAAAGTGCCAAATGGGATCATGAGGAGTCAGACA
Source organism: Pseudochirops corinnae (assembly GCA_028646515.1). Taxonomy (NCBI): domain Eukaryota; kingdom Metazoa; phylum Chordata; class Mammalia; order Diprotodontia; family Pseudocheiridae; genus Pseudochirops; species Pseudochirops corinnae. Next base: position 499,711,627 of record CM053585.1, read on the forward strand.
AGACTGAAAAATGACTGGACAACAATGAAACACCCCTTCTGGCAGTGTCTGGAAAAGACTAGGTATTTAATAACTGATTTTTTGATTACTTTGATTGACTGAACCTCCCCTTCCCCCTTTCTCCTTTCCTTTTGTAAGAATTGGAGGTGTCAGCCATGGCAAACATCCAGAGTGACAGGGAGTCAAACATTTAAGACAAAAAATTCCTGAAAAAGAAAATGACATTGTTTTGTTTCTTTTAGGGACTGAGTATAGGGGAGGGGGAATATATTAAGGGGTCACTATGGTTTTGTTTGATTGTTGTTGTTGTTGTTGTGCTGTGGTGGCAGTGGCGTTTAATAGAAGCTTTGGCTGAAAATAACAAGAAAACAGACTTCCTCAGTTTCTCCGCTGGGATATAGAGAAAGATAAGAAAAGGATGCAAGGAAAAGCAAGGACCCAGAGAGAGTTCCAGAAGCATTGCGGCAGCTCAAGAATTCTGTGGTCACCAGAGGGATAGACCATCACAACCAGAAAAAGCCTGACTCAAGATCACCTAACCCAAGTTCTTTGTTTCACAGGAGAGGAAACCAAGATCTAGAGAGGACCAATGAATGTTCTGAGAGGATGGTGGCAGATCTGTGGTTAGAACTCTGATCTTCTACCACATCCCCTGACCCTAGTGAAGTCCATCTTTAAAAAGTGAAGTCTTCTTACCAAAAGCAGCACTTTTAGGTCAACTTCCTAAGGATAGCACTAGGGTTGTCCATTGAAGCCATTGTGGGGTTGGTGATTTCTCATTGCCATGTTAATTCTATGCCCACAAAACCATGACAATTTTGTAGACCAAAAGTGTACATTGTAACCTGGGATACATGAACCTACTTGTTCATTTAATATTGTGCCAATTGTATTTCGATGTGACTGATTTCCCTTATAATCATGTTTATTTTACTTTTTACACTTAAAAACTTCATTCAGAAAAGGGGTCCATAGTCTTCAGATTGCCAAAGGAGTCCATCATATCAAAAATATTAAACACCTATTAAACACCTGATATGATCCAAGGATTTTGTATTTCTCTTTTTTTTCCAAAACAAAAAATGGGTGGAGAAGGAAAAAGAAAAGCAAATCAATGATTGATAACTGAAAAAAATTATAAAAAGAATTAAAAAAAGAACTTCAGTTGTAATGGCACAATTGGAAAACCCAACAAACTGAATGGTCCTGAAGCATTTTGGTCAGGGTTAAAGAATGGTGCTTGCAATGCTAGCCAGATCATCAGAATAGCTCATATTCATACAAAGATTTAACACTGAAGATCACAAGATCATAGATCTGAACTGGGATGAGACCTCAGAGGTTACCTACTCTAGAACTTCATTTTATAGATGAGAAAACAGAGTCCTGAAAAGGTTAAACTTACCTAAGGTCTTAGAGGGAGTGCAAAGTGTTCTCACAAATAAAATAATGAAGTAAGTAGCATAAGTATTTCCAACCTCATTTTTCACATGAAAAACTGAGGTTCAAAGATAGACAGTGTCTTACCTAACCAATGTCTCATAGCAACTAAGTGGTCTTCAATCTTCTCTAAGCTGTGTTCCTGACTTCTTCTTGTTCATCCTGCATTTTCATAGAGGACCAATGACATCACAGGATGATGTCATGACTCGCAAGTAAATTGGATTGAAGAGAGGCAGATCTGTGCAAAGTCAACAGCCTTACTCTCTCCTCCAGAATCATCAGAGTCCAGCAGTAAGCCATAAATAAGTCAAGACAACTGGCAATGGCCCTGGACTCCTGATTCTCCTCCTAGATTTTATCATTAATTCCCCAGAAACCTCTCGACACAGGAAGCTCATACCATCCCTGGACTTTACACATTGATAGCATTTTCTATACCTGCAAGCCTCTCCCTCTGAATTGGCCAGTTCCTCTCAGAATCTCCATTTTAAGGAAGCAGCCTCATTCTCTCCCTTCTTCTATAGGCTTCACTCCTGACTTTCCTCCCTGGCTTTGTCTTCAGTGCCCCTGTGCTGGGTACTATCAACACCCTGCCCGGCTTCTAACTTCCTTTCCAGCTTGTCTTCCTCTATTAGAATATGTACTCCTTGAGGGCAGGGACTGTCTTTCTAAATGTATTTGTGTACCAAGCACTTGGTACAAGGCTGGACATATAAAATGTGCTTAATAACCAATTAATCAATAAACACTTATTAAACTCCTACTATTTGCCAGGCACTGTTTTAAGTGCTAGGGATACAAAAAGAGGCAGAAGACAGCCCCTGTCCTCAAGGAACTTATCATCTAATTGGGGAGATAACAGGCAAACAGATACAAAGTAAGCTGTATGTAAGATAAATAGGAAATAATTAACAGAGGGAAGGCACTGGAATTAAGAAGGGTTAGGGAAAATTTTCTATAGAAAGTGAGATTTTTGTTGGGACTTGATTCCTGTTGAGTGACTGGTGATCTGGGAGAAGGACTGAGGTCTTCTGACTCTAATTACCAGGGTTCCACTGAACCTACACTGATATCTGGTTGATGAATAGAAACAGAAAGTTCTCTATCCACAAGTAAAGATTGACTTTCTGAAAATGCTCATGCTCAAAATCTAATGACATGTAATCACTATCCTTGAACTGAATTCAGTCACAAAGTGTCTGGTTTTTGTCTGGTATACTCCGAGTGCACATCACTAAACATTTCAAATTCTATCATTTTGATATGGTAGTAATGCTTTTCATACCTAGATGAGATTCAAAAAGCAACCAAAATGGAACCAGCCATGAAAAAGAGTACCCGGAAATATATGAAGTCATTGCTTATTCTATAAAGACTAGCCAAGAAGTGTTGTACTTAGATGACATTCCTACCAAATGCTTCTCCAATTTGCCATACTGTAACTCTTCACAGTTTGATAAGACACAGATGATGTTAACCAGAGAGAAAAAAGGCCCCTAATGATGAATTCATGAGAAAGTATATTAAGTATATATTTAGAAATCATATCTCTAAGTTTACACAAGTACCATGTGTGTCTTATATTTTCAGTATGTGCTATCTTCTCCATCACTTACTCTGCTGTCAACAGAGGAAAAGCGTAATGCATGTCACAGATCAGAGAACCATCCCTCTTGAGTCTTTCTCTGACACTACTTAACTCTGTGAATTATTGGCCTTTCTCAGGAGTAAAGTGACATGTCACATACCAGTCAATACAGATAAAGGCACAGTTTTTACCCAGTAAAATATTTTGGGCAACACACTCATTTTAGCTTCTTGAACTAAGATATCTTTTCCTTTTGGGATATTTCTCCCTATAATCTCTAACCATGGGCCACGATCTGTTAAAAATTATAGGAGATACACTTACTTAAGATCTTTTTATTGATCATTATTTTCTTCAAGATCATAGATGAATTGTAAAGCTTGCAAATCAAATATAGGTTGTTTTTTAATGAGATCTTTTAGTAATATAAAATTTAAATAACTAATTTTTAAAATTGTTCTGTTTTTTGCATCTCCAAGTTATTTGTTTGGCAAGATTTAGAAATTTTTTTTAATGAACCTATAGCACCTCTTATCAGAGGATACGGTCAAGTAGTAAGATTCTTTGTCCCTTCTTTTCCAAAACTATTACTATCAAGATTTAAGCCCTCATTACATTCCTGATTTTCACTATCACAATAGCCCGTTCACTGGTCCTCTGACTTCCAGCCACTCTGTATTCCAGTCCATACTGGTCTTCCTAATGCACAGATCTGATCACATTACTCATATACTCAAAAAATATTCCATGGATCCCCATTCTATGACAAATAAAAGCCAAATTCCTTATCTTGGTATTCCAGGACAAGGAAAGTCATACCTATCCTTCAATGCTCCTCCCCAAATGTCTTCTCCTTTATGCAGTCTTCTCTGATTTCTCTAGATGGAAGTGATAATGTTCTCTTTTGAATGCTCATGTTACTGTACCTTTCTGCTAAACTTAGCATATTCAACTTTGAACTATGACTATTTCTGCCTTTGCCTTCACTCTGCTAATAGATTGAAAGCTCTTTGAAAGCAAGGACCTTGTCTTATTCATTTTTGGATACTCATTAGAAGGCAGATATGTGCCTTGCACATATTAGATGAATTTGTGTGAATGCAAACATAGGCAAAAGACTCCATATTTATTATTCCATCTGGCTTCATTCTTTTTGGATTTCTATTAGAATAACACACTATATTTTCATTGTGGCCCTGATTGCAACTGAGATTTGAGGGTCTTCTAAAAAGCATCCCCCAAAAGTCCTTTCCCTTGTGCCCTTTTAGCTAATAAGGAAACTGAGAAACATGAAGGGATTTGAAGCTGTTTGCTCTCCCAGCCAGACATTTATTAGCCTGATTTCAGATGAGATTTGGGGGTTAATTCTTGAATGTGTAGATCTGAAAGCTTGAAAGTGAAAATACAAAAATGCTTGGATCACAGCAACATCATATTTTTTATTCCTTTTTAAAACAATGTATAAAACTCTCACTCCCAGCCCTAACCTCTCCCTCTTTGTGAGCCCATCCCATCAGGCTTAATCATTCAGCCTCTGCAGTTTAATAACCTTGTGTCTTAGGAAGCCGATAATATGGTGGGGCTCCTTCCGTTGCTGGGATTTTGTGCTTCAGAACACATTACCAATCTCCATTCTCCCTGGAGAGTAAGTACCCAGCATACATGGGCATTTCCAAATTAAATTCAGGCATGTTCCAACTTGGGAGCTCAATCTGATTCCAAAGGTGAGAGATCAGCTTTATTAACTAAAGCCACCCACCATCCCAGGAAGGCGGCAGGAATTAAAACCAGACTTTCCTGGTGTTATAAATTTGATTCCTGTCAACAGTGCCAATTATACTCCTAGAAATTCAACTTCTTGTGTTTTGTTAAGTCCTTAGAGGCACATCTAAGGAGAGCTGAGCCCAAGAATCATTTCCCCAGTTCACTCCCTGGTGAAGACGTACAAAAGAAAAGGTTGTTTTCTCCCATGTCCATTCACTTCACTCTTTGGTGGGAAAGGCTCCCCGGGAATTCTGAGAAGGTCAGGGGGTAGAGACACCAAGGCATATAACACTTAGCTTCTCGAGCACAGGGATATTGGCAAGAAGCCGTTTTGCACAATTCATCAAGGAAATGGTGGGGATTAAAGGAATGACTACACTAAGTGCCTCCCTCACTTACATGAAGATTGAGAATTAACAGAAGTTTTACAAAACGATCAATTAGTTGCAAACACCCCTACCCATACACACACACCCATGGCACCACTGTAGAGGGGTAGAAGGAGGTTCTGTGGGTATCAAGGGAAGAAATCAAACTTTTAGATTTAACTACTTGTCTTTAATGCCCTAGGGCTTAGGGTATAGATTAAAGAGGAGTACAGTTCTTGCTCCCAAGTTCTCAAATTGATACCTGCTTGCTTAATAATAACTCATATTATATGGTGCTTTAAAATTTGGGGAAAAGAACCATTTATATCCATACTATCATTTGAACCTCATAATATCCTGGAAGGTAGGAAGGCTGGATATTGTATCCATTTTACAGATGAGGAAACTGAGGTTCAAAGAGAAAGAACTTTCCCATGATCACACTGGAGGAAAGATTCAAATTCACGTTCTCCTGACTCTAAGCCATCTACTTAGAGTAACCCATCTACTGCACTGCCATGTTTCTTCTCTGGTAATTCCCATGATAGCACCATTGAACTAAAGCCTTAGGGGCACATATACATAGTCTTTGATGATTTCTATCTCCATACATTTCCCTTTTGTTTGTGTTCTGTAATTACTTTCTGTGAAGGAGATGTGACAAGATCTTTGGATAATCTAGTGAGCCCCTCTGCATTCCTTAACCTCTCCTCCCACCCCCGCCCCCATCCCTTCCCTTGACATCACCTGCTATCATTGAGCACCTCCATAATTTGATTGCACGGTGGTTTCATTCGTTTCTTTGAGGGTCCTTTGACAGCAGAGACCCAGTACATTGCTGAGTCTGTCCTCAGTCATTCCAACTTGTTCTATTGGCATGACCTGTGGGAGCCTAGCTACCTTCATGCTGTGAAAAAGCATCAGAGATGGACTTCAGTGGGTTGGATGACAAGATCATAGCTTATTGTTCCTTTTGTTATTGTTGCTAGTACGGTGGTGGTTATGGCTATGATGGTGATGATGATGATGATGGTGATGGAAGAGGAGGGCTAAGATCCAGGAATTCTGTTTTTTGTTTTTAGATTTATCCTGTTAACATTATTGTGTTAACTGTTTACCTGGGAATGATTTCTGAGCTGCCAACAGCATTTCTCAGACAAAAAAGAATTTCAGGAAAAAATGAAACATTCACTTACCGTTTTGCCCTGTGGACATATCCGCTCTTTGATACAGTTCTATACGCTAGGTCTCTGACCTGTACTCTCATTTTTATTGGAAATAGGTGGTGAAGGAGAGTATCTATCTAGTCCCAGCTCTGTTCCTAATGTTTTGTGTGACTTTGAACATGGCATCTCATCTTTGGCAAGCGTCAGTTTCCTCCTTTGTAAGATGGAGGAAATGGATATGGATGTCCTCAGAGATTCCATTTGTATGTCTAGATGGAAACAAGGTGCCATGTCCTTTGATTATGTTTCTTTAGGAAGCCAGGGTCGAGTGTATAGGTACAAGAATCTCTCTGTCACAGTCTTTTGAACAACAATCTTCCCCTTAGTGCTATCTGGCTATAAACCATGAAACACCATGGTCACTGAAGAATCAAAATCGTGGGTGACCCAAAGCACAACAGAAAAATGGGTAATTAGTATAAACAGGGGGGTAGTTTATTATCAACAAAGTCTTTAGTGCAAGAAGTAGCTTCAAAAAGTCATTGACAAAATGTATAATCAGAAATGGAGGTAAGACAGTATATACACACATATACATACAAATACATATATGCTGTCTTACCTCCATTTCTGATTAAATATATGTGTATATGTATGTATATGTATACATGCATATACATACATACATACACATGTATTATGTATCATTCATATCATATTTAAATATCCAAGAGAAAAGGTGCAGAGCCAAAGTTTTGCCCTAATTTATCATTTTCATGACCTTAAGTAGATTATCCCACCTTTGGACAACTCTAATCATTGAGAATGAAAAATTGTGCATGTGAAGCATTTGAAAAGATGTCATCAAAGGGCTATGTGATTGAAAAAATGGTAACCATCCCAAAGGATAAGATTGGCAGCCCGTGTTCTTTACCTTTCGGGTTAATTTGTTTTTTAAATATTGAAAACAATTGTTGGATTGTATTGGCATTTTTTACATGCCAACCTGAGTGGCAGCATGAATCAGTGCATGGGTAATAGAAAGAGGACTGGTCCAGGAGTTAGAAAACCCTGGTTCTAGTTCTGACTTTCCAGTTAACCAGCCAAGGGACTGCAAGTCAAAGGGAGCAATATAGAGTTAATGCTACTAAAACTGACTAATAATCAAGAAAACTCAGTGTGAATTTCACAGCTAACATTAGCTACATGACCTTGGTCAAGAGTTTCTGAGACTCAGTTGTCTCATGTGTAAAATGTAAATAATAAGGCCTATAGTACCTGCCTCACGAGTTGTTGTCCTATTAAATAATGTATATACCAAGCTATGGCAGCTAAGCGACGTTAATGGATGGAGACGGCTCTGGAGTCAGGAGAATCTGAGTTCAAATACGGACTCAGACACTTATTAGCTGTGTGACCCTGGGTAAGTCACTTAACCCTGTTTGCCTCAGTTCCTAATCTATAAAATGAGCTAGAGAAGGAAATGGTAAACCACTCCAGTATCTCTGCCAAGAAAATCCCAAATGCGGCCACAGAGAGTCAGACATGACTGAAATGACTCAACAAGAACAATATGACGCGTTATATAAATGTCAGCTATTATGAATTTCTCTAGCCTTTGATTTCCTCCTATGTAAAGTGAAAAAGGTAAATCCAGCGGTTTTCGAGATCTCTGCCTCCTTTAAAATTCTGTGAATGAGTCTACATTTACTCACCCCAGACGGAAAGGTCGCCCTGACTTTGTGTGAAGGCCAGCTGGAATAAGAAATTTACTGAGCTAGCAGACAAAAGGCAATGTGGTGCATTGGAAAGGGTGGCAGCTTTAAAGGTCCCAGTGCATGTTTGAAGCCTACCCCTGACACAGCATCTGTGTGACCTCGGGCCCTAAGCCTTTCAGGGCCTAAGGAACCTCTGAGGTTCCTTCTAGATCAGAATCTGTTAGTCCAGAAGCTTCCAGTTGCTGGAGGCACTAGTGGACCTTGGGAAGGGGGACAATTGGAGTGAAACATTATACCTGCACCCGGGAAATCCTTTTGATGCAGTAATGCTTCACTGTGATTATTTCATTTCAAGTTTTACCGTTAAATTTTGTCTTTCTATGAGTTCACTGGATTTGATTTTTTTCCTTTTTTAACTTAAAAAGCTTTTACTTTTAACTTTAAAAATTAAACATTCGCTTTTTCTAGCTTCTCCCTAAAATTGAAAAAAAGAAGAAAAAACTGATAACCCCTATAATAAATACGCGCAATTAGATCCCTGTTTTGGCCACGTCCAAGAATAAATGTTCATTAATGGACTCTAGATGCAGAATGAACTCGTTTTATTTTTCACCTTGACCTGTCACGGATTTTTTTTTAACCTGTCCATTAGATGATTCCACAAGAAGATGGACATTAGTATTGGGCAGTATAAAGAAAGCAAGGAATGAACAGGCAATCAGTCAACGTTTATTAAATGCCTACTGTATGCCAGGCAGTGTGCTAAGCTCTGGGGATATAAAAGAGACAAAAGACAGTCCCTGCCCTCAAGGAGCTTACAATCTACCAACATGGAAACAACTATGTACAAATAAGATAGATGTAGAATGAATCAGAGATAATCAATAGATGAACTAGAATTAAGAGGGGTTAGTAAAGATGCCTAGCAGAAGATGGGATTTTAGTTGGAAGCCAGGGAAGTCAGTAGGCCTTCAATTTGACTAGAAAACACAGTTGTAGAAATGACTCTTAAGAATCACTGTCATGTATGACTGCTGGAACTTGAAAGGAATGTAAGGAAGACAAGGAAATAAAATAAGCTAATACCATATGCCCACTATCAATGCCCACAACAGTGATGGCCCAGTGGGGCTTGGAGCAAGTAGGGCTTGCATGTTGCCTACATGAAAGAATGATGCCTCTAAGTCAAGAAGTTATGTGTTCATTGATCATCACCACTGGAAGGGATCTTAGAAGTATTCTAGTTCAATATCCTCATTTTTCAAATATAGAAACTGAATCTGAGAGAAAGGAAATGGCCTCCCCATGGGTCACAGTTCTAATCAATGTCAGGGCCAGGAATCAAACCCAGGTTGCGTGAGATAAGCCATCATTTCCCCAGTGTCTAGTGCTTCCCTTTGTAGTGTGTGCTCTGTGATTTTATGTTGATTTCTCCAGCTTTGGACTGCTGCTGGGAATTCCCTTCCAATTTCCTGCCTAACCCTTTGGATTTGTTTACCCTGTGAACTTTGGTTTGACCCAGCATGGCATTTGGTTTTCTCAGATCATAGCTTAGACCAGGCTCTCTTTCCTCAGGAGGGTTCTTTCTCTGAAAGCTTATTAATTGTCCCTTAGCACCAGCACCCACCCATTGCTTCCCCTCAATAGATGGCCATTTGATACCCTTTAGCATATAACAGAACTACAAAACATCTGCCCTTTCCAAGTTCCTATCAAAGGACTCCTTTCAATAATTTGGTGTACACAATACCCCAAATTCCTTCTTGTCAAGGATGGACTACTCAAGCTGATGAATTTGGTTTTTCAACTATGAAAATGAACACATTAATATTCATTAATCCTTTATCTACACTACATCAGTATTAGTTCAAAAAGTTAAATTTTCCATGAACCACTTTGCTTTATCTAAATAGTATAACTCACCAGTTTTTCAAGATTTTCCCCCCACTAAACTGAATTAATTAGTGTTTTTTGGTATTACATAGATATAAACTGTTTGGGTTTTGGTTTTGGTTGGTTGGTTGTTTTTTACAAACAATCCCTCCTGTAATAAATCAATCAAAAATCCATATTCTTATCCCTCTTTAGGAACTTTCAAGGACACTCATGAAGCTGGCATCTTTCTGTGATCTTCATTTTACACAGGGCATTACTGGATTTCACAATGTTCTTTGATCAGGTGTTTCTCACTTTTAGCCTCTGACTCATATCCTTCCCATGACCTGACCTGCAATGGAATCCTTAGGAGCATATTAATCAGTGCTATTTCGATAAGGACTCAATTACCTCCAAATCTGCCTACCTCTGCTAATACTATGATTCCCTAACTCTTCACATTGGCAAAAGCTTCTGGCAATAGATATTTCTCGTGTCACAAAATTAAACAAACAAATACAGACCTACTTTTACATGAAAGAGGTTGGAAATGACTAGACAACATCCTAGAGACTGACCCCATCTCTCAAAAAAACATTTTTTTAACTTCTAAGTGATGTATTATTAGTAAAAATGTGCTCTCATCTCCTAAACCTTCCACAGTACTACATAGTAATAACTAATATGCATAATGATGGCCTTGAGGCACTGAAAGTACAATATTAAATTATACTCAGCATTATTTTAATGCATTCATCATATCATTATTTAAATTGGTAAGCAATGTCTAGTATAGATAACCAACCTTTTTTCATCTTAATATTTGATTAACTACAACACTATACGTTGACCATTCTAACTAGATCAGACTTTCTGACCTTTTTACATGTCTTGGGGGCAGATACTGAAAAGCAAGGATTTACTATATTTAAGGCAGAATCGTTTTATCTTAAAGCATTATGCATATCTAACCAATTTGTTATTTTAGTCATCCAATACCTTCAGGTTTTCAATAGCGTGGAGGAGCGCTGTTCTTATGTTTCCTTAATAAAATTGCCCTGGTTACCCTGCAGTGAGGGTCCTCCAGATCTAATGTATATTGCCTCTGAAATAGCCTATTAAAACTTCTGACTTGTTTTCATCGGTGGTGCTCTCTGGCTGAGAAGAAGATTATGATCAGTAGAGCAAAAGTCAATGAGAATGCATGGCATCTGTTCTCAACAAGTCTGTGAGGAAGAGTTTTCAAATACCAGATAAGAATTTAATACAGGAACCTTTTGTCCCCTGAATCAAATTTAGATGCCCTAAAACCACCTGGAATTGATATCACTGATGGCAATCTTCAGGTAGAAATGAGTCATGGATCCCTGTGGACATGTGTTTCAAGTCTCAGCTAAAATTCCACCTTCCATAAAAACCTTTCTCAGTCTTCCTTCATGTTGATGTCTTTCCCTCTGAGATTATGTCCACTTTAACCTGTCTATAGCTTCTTTGTACCTCCAGCGTTGTTCGCACGTCATCTCCCCGTCAGGCTTGAGAGTAGGGACCGTCTTTTGCTTCTCTTTGTATCACCTAGCATACAGTAAGCACTTAATACATGCTCATTCATTAGACTTAACACCAAATAGAAAAAAACATAAGATTGAATTATTCATCTCAAAGGGCCGTTGGTTTTCTCCTTTGGGCAATGACAAATATGCAGTGGGAAAGAGAGAGTGGGAGATACAATTCATAAAACACAGTCCCATCAGTGTAAGAATAAATGAAACCATGCAAATGGTTTAGCAGTGGTCAAGGTCCTGTATACCCATGTGGCATCAGAACCAGTAAGGCAGCTTATAAACATGTAATTAGATGAGTAAGAGTTGAGATGGAAATAGATTTCCAGTGAGTTTTGACTAGAAATGTTTGTACCTGGGGTAATACTTCCAACTTGCCCCAACTGATAGATGAGTTCAAGGGTGCCCTCAGAAAAGAAACTCACACAATTGTCTGGTAGCTTCCTATCTTATTCTGGCCAATTAGAGGTTAAGTTCTGTGGTTCCTAAGCTGTTGAAGGACTGCAAATATGGTCATTTTCCTCTAGAGATGGCATCTTTTAAATTCAGTACCTTACAGAAAGCCCTGGTCACCCTTCATTATTTGTGGCCTTGCACAGGAGCCCTCGAATGAAGCAGGGTGCCCTAAATGCTCTGCTCTGACTCCAGGGAAGCTCCAATAGCAACCCAAAGTACCCAAAGTACCCAGAGTCACTGATTTGTCTCAGACTCTGCTTACAATGCGTGATGAGACTCTTTAAGAAACCAGTCACTTTGGGCAGGACAAACTTGAAATGAAAGCAACCATCAACCCAGCCCAACACCCCCATGTGCATCCCTCTGTCCTCACATCCACAAGATGAAGGAATCTACCTGGAAATGGTATATTAGCAATCCTTTCTATCAACCCAAATTGTTTTGATCAAATATCTATCCATGATTGATTACTGTTTTCCTTAGTTATGTGAAGCTAACAAAGCTACTTACAAAGTTCAATGAAAAACCCTCAAAGATAGGGAAAAGGGGTAGTGGATCCCCATGCTAAAATTATCATTAATTCACCTACTGGGCCAGATGCATTTCAGCTGGGGCCAGTTTTCCATTCTTTATAGGAAGGAAAAGGAACTACCCCATAATTTTCAGGCTCTCCCACTCACATTTGGAAGGCCCCTTGATACACTCACATTTGCATTGACTACACTGCCAAGGCAAGAAGTGGTTAGTTAAGATTCAAATTTCACTTTGACTTTGTTATTTCCTGACTCTGGTCTTTCTCTTGGATAATCTTCCAAAGTCTGTGATTATAACAGGGGAGGGATGAGGTAGGATGGATAGCTCTGTAAATGTCCTTTTTAAGAAGTCAGCATAAATCCAGGGAAAGAAAGAAATCCATAAATCATAGTCAAAGCCAGAGAGTTTCACGTTTTTAATCAATAAAAACAAAACAAAGCAAAACAACAACATCTAATTAGCTAACGAACCCATAAAACCCCTCTCTGTAGCTCCTAGGCTACAAGGCCAAGGGACACAAGACACCCGCCCCTTTCTACTCCTGGGGCAGCTGGTTTCCTCTTCATTCTCTCTCCAGCACAGCAACAAGGGCTTACCCACCTCCTGCTTTAGTGCAACCCCACCATAAGACCATCTCCAACATTCCAAAATCTTCTGGGGTAAGACCTATTCTACCTGCTGTTCCCCAAGTTCTTCGCCAGGTCAAAAAAGTTACCCCAGCTTCCTCACCAGGCTCCCATAACTCCATTTAACTCCTGCCTGCTCTGAGGTAGTCTTCACAGGGACAAGGCATCACCAACTGCCTCCAGGTTGAACCTTAAGGGAGGTGGGAAACCTGCAGCCTAGGGGCCACATGTGGCCCTCCAGGTCCTCAAGTGCAGCCTTTGATTCAATCCAAACTTCACAGAACAAATCCCCTTCACAAAAGCATTTGTTTTGTAAAACTTGGACTCAGTCAACAGCCACATCCAAGGACCTAGAAAGCCAGATGTGGCCTCAAAGCTGCAGGTTCCCCACCCCTGATCTATATTGTCTAAACACATTCTCCCCCAGCAAATATTTCACCAACCATTGATACTCTGCCTGGACTCATTCCTCCATGGTTAGCATAATCTCATCTCCTTATATTTACTCAATCTCAATAATTCTGAACCCCTGGTTACTGATTATATGAATCCTGTTCTCCATCTCCAACTTGCCTCTCTCTCTTTTCTATTCAACTACCTCCCCTGCCTGCCACAACTCCAACTCCAACTCCATACCACTTTAGCTCTTCTACTGTGTCCTCCAGAAGACCTACTTCTTCTCATCTTGAACCCCTTCCTCTGTCACATCTTCCCACAATCTGGCCCTCACTACACCCTAGCCCCCTCCTGGTGATAACATATCCCTCATCACACTTTCCAGTACTGGCTACTCTTTTTATTATACCCCTTAACTCAATGGTCATGGCATAGGAATCAAAATATTCCTTGATCTCTATTGCCACTTCGGACTCTCTCTCTACTACCTTCACTAAGTAACCTCTCTTCTCCAAATGTAGGAGGCCATCTTCAGTCATCCCAATCTTTATCTTGTCACTAGACCCAGATGGCTCCATAGGAGAAAGTGAGGATGGTGACCTTGCACAGCCCTCCCTTACTTACATCCAATTCACTTGCAAGTCATGGCACCATCTTCCTGATGTCATGGTCCTTTACAATAACAAAAGACAAACAACAATAATGCAATAATCATCCAACCCAGATCCTAGTGACTCTTCTCTTTCAACTCCCACATCATTCTCCTTCCTTCTTCAATAAAGTTCCTGCCTGGCTCACATTCTTCCTCTTCCTGGTTCTCCTGTACAACTACTTCCCACTCCTGATCTTCTTTGCTGATTCTTCACATACCCACTAATACTGAGTGTCCTTGAAACCTCTTTCCTAGGACATCTCTTTCCCTTCTGTACTTTCCTGTATGGTGATCTTATAACCTCTAATGGGTTCAGTTATCATTTCTATGCCAAAGATTCCCAGGTCCACATATCCAGGTCTAATCTCTCTCCTAAGCTACAGTTCTACATCACTAATTGGCTTTTAGACACTGCATACTGAATGCACCACAGGCATCTTAAGGCTCAACATGTCCAAAACAGCTACTCATCCCTTCTCCTCCACCATCACCAACCTCCCCCTCTTTCCTAGTTCCCCATTACTCAAGGGCACCCCCATCTTCCTTATTCCCCAGGATCACATCAGCATCATTCTTGATTCCTCACTCATAACCAATCCACTGCAAAATTTAATCCTTTCCACCTTCACAAAAGCTCTCATTTCTACCCCCTTCTATCCACTTGTACAGTTACAATGCTAGTTCAAGGTCTTATCAACCCATGCCTACATCTCTGAAAATGTTGGCTGATTTCACTGACTTAAGAGGTCATTTAGTCCATCCTCTCATCTGCATCAGGACTACACTAAAAACCCATTTTTCAGACAGAGGCTACTGCTTTAAGACTCTAAACTATGAATTAATCATATTATAAAAGGATTTTTGGTCTTACAAAATAATAGCTCTCTAATACATTTAAGTATTTACAGATCATTAACTTGACAGAAAGACTTGGAAAGTGAGGAGAGTGGGAAGGATTTAAATCTAATACACTAAGAACTGCTGTCATCTGAGGACACAGAAATTCTGAAATTATAATGGAAATCATTGGGGAAAATATTATTTGTCTTTTTTTATGTCTAAACATCTCCTGAGCACATTCATTACACAAAAGAAGATGTGTCTTGTAAAGTCACACACAAACAGCTTTCCAGAGGACAGCTGCTGTGAACAGCTTTCAAGCTTCTAATTATATAGTATAGTGAACTGCTTATTCAATAGTATAGCGAATTATTTATTCAATAACAAATCAGACCCAAACATTCACAGAAAATCAAGGTACAGCATTCACAATGTTACAACATATCACAGAAAATAAAAATACAGCATTCACAACAACTTATCACTAAAATGGCCACATAGTTTTCACCACAGAGGTCACATAGTTTTGAACAAAGTACAGTCATTTAGTCAATCACTTAGTAATTCAATCATTCAATCAACTCAATTATTCAATCATCCTTAAGGAGGTTCCTCCTTAAGGGTCACAAAATACAAAAGTCAAAGTACCCCACCCCTTGGATAGCACATTCATTTAGTCAATCACAGAGTCCTTAATTCAATCACAAAGAAATTACAATTCCATCAGTCACTATTCAACAGAAAATAACACAATTTAGCAGACAAGGCTTCCAGCTGTCTGACCATTACATCCATACCTGGATGTATGGTTACCAGAGAGGGAAGCACCAACATCTGGGTTTTCAAAGCTGGGGGGGGGGGGGGGCAAGGGGTGCTCAGTGGCTGCCAGAGTCTCATCTGGCCAAATCACACAACTCTTCCCAAAGTGAGTCCAAAAGCAAAACCTCACATCAGAGTCAGTCACTACTCAGTACTCATGGAGAGGTTTTTTCATCTTGACCCAAGGTAGGTTCTCAGATTTCCTGGATCACCTTCCATGGTCCTAGCTCCTACCTGGATTCACCAAACTGTCACCTGGGTTCAATGGCAGACAGCTCCCAGTTCCTTGTCCAGCTCTCTGTACAGTTCCTGTACCATGCTGAAGCTCACAGCATCCAGTCCACCTTAAATCCTTCACAGTCTCTGTTCCTAGGAAGTCAAGGCCACAAAGTGGCCACAAGGCCACTTTTAACAAAGCCACAAACAGGTTCATTCAAAGTACCAGCATCACAGTCATGCTTCCTCAGTTTTCTGCAGCGCCAGCTGGTCCTTGGAAGTCTTTGGCAGCTCCCAGGAGAAGCTGGTAGCTCCCCAGCAGAAGCTCCAGTGGTTCCCAGAATCAAAATCACTTTGCCCAGGTTCCCAAAGTCAAAATCATTCTCTCCAGCCTTGGTCTTTCCTTTTCAGCCTCCTCAGCAGCAGCTGCTTCTGCCCCCATGAAGCTTATCCCAAGAAGTTCTGACTTTGCCAGCTGGGGTTTTCCTTATATACAGTATTGCTCCTCCCTATTCAGCCCCTTCCTATCACGTCAGCAACAGGTATTTCCTGGTCAGCCCCTTCCTGTTACATCAGCAACAGGGGTTCATACCTTCTGTTTCTTTAACAGAGGCTTAATTTGAAACTAGGTGCTAAGTAACTCTCAGCGTAGCAATACAAAGGGATCTTCAAATTTCATTACCATTACATGTCTCTACATATACAAAAAATCAAGCTGACAGAAGAGCTACCAGAATTAGAGGAAGTTAAAGAGACAGTATTTTCTATATAACTTTAACACTAGTTGCCAGTACAACAGCCACAAGTCATGGAGGAATTATAGATATTCTCAGGCAATCTCATCGGTAACACAGTTTTCCAAATACTTGTCTTCATCAGGCATGATTTTTCGATCCTTCATTGTCCTGGTGACCCACCTCTGGATGGTCTCCGGTTTTACGATATCTTTCCTCCCAAAATGTCTGATGAGGCATTTTAAAATAATTTGAAATAAAAATGTTTTTTAATTTTAAAAAAATTAAAATTTTACTTTGTAAAATGAGACATTTTAATAATCTCCAATGAGACCCAAACCACTATATTGTACATTTGAATGGTTCAGAGATAGCATTTCAGCCACATTACCCTATCATGTTGGGCCCAAAGTCCCCAAACAAAGTACAGACTATACATCTCCTATAGACCAGGTCTCCCCATCTTACCAAGGCTGGAAATATACAGGTCACTCTGTCCTTCCAGGTTGGTTCGCCGCTCCCTAGGTAGCTTGGTAGCCTTCCCCACAGAATTCATCATATTGGTACCAGTCTTAGTATGGATACCCAATCAACCTGAGCACTACTACAGCTCAGAACTCCTGAGCTCAAGTGATCTACCAGCTTCAGGCTCTCCAGCAGTAGGGATAACAGAAATGCATCACCACAGCCAGCCAAGAACTTCTTGTTTTTTAATTTTGATAACTCTATTTTGGTATAACTGGTTTCCTTCACAATCTTATGTATATGATTTCATGAACTTAAAAGCATCCATCTGAGAAGGAGTCCATAGATTTTATCAAACTACTTCCAAAGGGACCCAGGATGCAAAAAGGGGTAATAACCTTTGCCTTAGTGAATCATAGATCTCATCTGATAATAATTTAATCTAATCTAAATCCACTAGAAGAGACCTTAGAACCCCCTTGTTCAACCCCCTTGTTTAACAATTAAGGAAACAGGACCAGGGAAGTTAAATGACTTGACCAAGGTAAGTCACAGAACCAGAATCAGAACCCAGAACATCAGAATCAGAACACAGAACCCAGGCCACCTAACTTTCCAAATCCAGCATCCTTTTAGTTCAACTCCTCCATTTTACAGATGGAACTAGAAGAGTTAAGTGATTGGCCCAGGTCTTACAACCAGTTGCTGGCAAGGCCAGCCCTAGACCCCAAGTATCCTGATGTCACATCCAGCGTCCTCACTACTGAATCACATTGTCAACCAGATCAGTACTTGCTGGTCCCATCAAAGATCCCGTCAAACACAAAATCCCAGCTCGGAAGTAAATGACAATTGCTGTATAGACTAACGAAAGAAGGACTCGTTCATGCTGCATGACTCTGAATGGGCCCAAGTGTGACTGAGGGAGCAACCAGATGGCACAGTGCCCGGTATATAAAGTAAGCACTTAATCACGGCTTGTTGAATGATTTATCGATGGATTGATTTGACTTTGATTGGATCTGAGTTAGCCAATGATAAACTAATGACCAAGATCAACTGGACATGGAAGAAATCTTTCAGTAACTTATATTTCCTTTCCTGTCAGTTTCCATTCACGTCCTTCTCATTGACTCACTGCATGCCTGTTCTCCACATAGGAATATCAAATGCCCCTCAGTGCAGAATGGTATAAAGGAGAACACTTCAGTAAGGACTGTTGCTTTTAATTCATGGTTAAGAAGATCACTCTGAGTAATTACCAGCTTCTCAGAGTTTAAAGGAGCCTCAGAGACTGTTCAGTCTACACCATTCCTGGGCAGGAATCCCCAGCAATCATTGAGTTTCTACATGGACCATACTGTCCATGGGGTTTTCTTGGCAAAGACACTAGAGTGGCCTGCCATTTCCTTTTCCACTCATGAAATCTACTGTATTAAGGACAAGTGTTAATGGTAGAAAGGACATGGGGTTTGGGGTCAGAGAATCTGTGTTACTTCACACAAATTACTTAGCATCTCTGGATGTCAGTGTCATTATCTGTAAAATGGAAAAGCTGGACTAGATCGAAGCTAGTGCCTAGCTCTAGAGCTATGATCCTAGTGCAGCTCTTCAGGAAATCTCTAATTATAAAGGAGATTTCGCTTCCACTGAGCCTAAGCTTGCCTATTGCTCTTAATTCTGGAGCAGAATTAACCCTCATCCAAATGACAGTCCTTCAAAATCTTTAGAGACACCTATCAAATCCTCTGCTCTAGAATAATTTTCACCATTTCCTTCAATCAATCTCCGTACAGTATGCATTCAGTTCCCTTAATCTTTCTGCTTTCTTTCCTCTGAAAAAGGGGCATTCTGAGAATGTAGTACCCAGAACTAACTACAGTCCTCCAGATGAAATCTGGAAGTCTGGAAGAGCCGAGTTCATTGGGACTATCACTTCCTTCATTCCCAATCATATCACACTTGTTGAACTTACGGTCTAGTAAAAATCCCCAGTATATTTCCCATGAACTCTAGACTAACTATGCTCCTGCCATCCTATATTTTTGTCATTGATGTTTTGAGTTCATATGCAGGATGATATATTTATTCCTATTACATTTCCTCTTATGACTCATTGTTCCAGCCTGTCAAGGTCCCTTTGAATCTTGATTTCGTCATTCAACACATTAGCTATCTCTTTCAGCTTGGTGACATAGTTAGAGTTGATAAGAATGTCATTTTATCTGGGTCTTCATCCAATTCACTGAAAAAAATATGTTGAACAGAGCAGGGTCAAGAACAGAGGCCTGTGGCATCCTCTCCTATTCAATTCCTTCTCCCATCTATCATCATACTTTGGGTCTAGACAGTCAACCAATTCTGAAATAAAAATAACGAGGTATTGACCTGTTTTTTCCAGTCCCTGAAGGAGTACAGGTGTTGTCAGCATTCTTTGAATTTCAGTACCCTGGTACAAAGCCCTATTCACTCTACCACAGTTATGACTCTGACCAGAGGGTCCAAAGAGTCATGGAAGATAACATTGGAAAGGTAGGTCAGGACCAGATTGTGAATGGATTCTGTTTTCTAGACAATGAGCTTAAATGTCAAATCAACACTGGTATTTCTAGTTACTAGTATTTCTATCAACTTGGATGTCTGCTAAAGCAGTATTCTTAACCTGGATGTCATGAATTTTTTTCTCAAGGTTTTGATAATTATATTTCAATATAATTAGTTTCCTTCATAAATCCTAGGCATTTATGAATTTAAAAATACTGTTGTGAGAAGGGGTTCATGGGCTTCAGCAGATCTTAGTCACCTCCGATCTCACATCTCCAACTGCCTTTTGGGCATCTTAAACTGAATCTTCTTTAGACATCTAAAACTCAACATGTCCAAGACTGAATTCATTATCCTTCCCCACAAACCCTCCCCTCTGTTACCAACAAGAGTAGCACTGTCCATCTAGGCTCACCACAGAAATGTCTTTCTTTACTTCTAACCTACATCCCCCACGTGCAATCTGTCCCCAATTCCTATTGATTTTATTTTCATAACGTCTTTCTCATAGGCTTCTTCTTTCCTCTGACACTGCCACACCTTAGTAAGGCCCTCACTACGTCACACCTAGACGACTACAATGGCCTGTCAGGTAATCCCCCTGCCTCAAATCTCAGTTCACTTTAGTTCATCTTCTACTCAGCTGTTACAATGATGTTCCTAAATCTCAGGTCTGGTCATGTCATGCACTATTCAATTAACTCCATTTGCCCTCCTCTATCACCTCCAGAATCAAGTATAAAATCCTCTGTTTGGCTTATAAAGTTCTCCATTACCTGTCCCCCAACCTTTCCAGTCTTCTTGTACATGACACACATACCCCCCACACACACACCCACACATACACACACACTGTGATCCAGTGACGCTGGCCTCATTTCTATCCCTTGAACTAGAAACTCCATCTCCTGATGGCACATTTTCCCTGAATGCCCTCCATGTCTGGAATGCTCTCCCTCCTCATCTGGGACTTCTGATTCCCTTCAAATCACAGACAAAATCATACCTTCTGTAAGAAGAGTTTCCTGATGCCCATTAATGTTAATTATTCCCTTATTGATTCTCTCCAAGTTACACTGTTTATGCCTTATTTGTAACTAAATATTTGCATGTTGACATTACTTTAGAGAAAGGATTGTCTTTTTCCTTTCTTTGTTTCCCCAGTACTTAACAGAGTGTCTGGGATATAGCAGGTACTGAATAAATGTTTATTGGCTGACTGGCTAACTGTCCAAGGGGTCTGTGACACAATAAAGATTAAGAATGCCTGCTCTAGGCAGATTTCAGAAAAATCTGGAGAGACTTACATGAACTGATGCAAAGTGAAATGAACAGAACCAGAAGAACATGGTGTACAGTAATAGTAACATTGTGTGACACTCAATTATGATTGACTTAGCTCTTCTAAGTAATGCTATAATCTAAGACAATTCCAAAAGACTCATGATGGAAAATGCTATGCACATCCAGAGAAAGAACTGATGGAGTCTGAATGCAGATCAAAGCAGACTATTTTCACTTTATTTTTTCAGGTTTTTTTTTCTTTTGCAAACTCTTTTTTCATAACTTGATTAATATGGAAATAAGTTTTTACACAATCGCACATATAATCCACATCAAATTGCTTACCATCTTAGGGAAGGGGGGAGTAAAGGGAAAGAGGAAGAAAATTTGGAACCCATACTTTTATTTTTTAAATGCACATTAAAAGCTACCTTTACATGTACTTGGAAAAAAAATTAAATACCATTTTTAAAAAGAACCCCTGCTCTAAATGATGTGAATATAAATTTTCCCCTGATTTTTCAGGGGAAGATTGAACTCATTCAGGGAGTACACAATGGGCACATGAGAATAAAAATGTCTATGGCAGACTGAGTATCCATTTCAGTGGTTTTTGTAGCCTAAAGCATACAGAATGACATGGCTAGTTTATAGTAAGCAATCCGCTCTTTGTTATTTTGCTTTGCTTTGTTTTTAAAAAGAAAACAGTAATCTATTAGCTCTGAAGGCATCACACATATCTAAATTGAAATACATTTCTCAAAGTTCAGTGTCTTTTCCCACCAAATAGTAATCTTTGCTTAACTTTAATGTTTGCCAAGCTTTAGAACTCTTGCTTCTAAGAAATCACACTGTACATGAGACAGCCCTTCAGTTTCATAATGGGGAAAGGAATGCAAAAGATTATTTTTTAGGCCTTGATCCATTCCAATTTGTTCAGCAGGGTGTGGATGAAAAGGCACCCATTTGTTTGCAGAATCTGGAGTATCCAAACATTGTACTCTCTGGGTATGACTTCCAATATGAAATGTCTTGGGTCCTGCTATATTGCATGAGAGATTTTCATTTTTCATCCAGGGGAAACCATAGTTACTTCTCTTCCGAAAATCCCAACAGCTCCTGCCATTCCCCACTTGTCTCCATAGAATTTAGAGAATATGGAATACAGAGTCACTAGCATTAGTGAGGCAGCAGGTAACAACAAAGATCTGACTTGAAAAATTAGCATGAAAGGCTAGAAATGTTGCCTCCCTGATCACAATATGTTTGTCATCTTTTCAAAGCCTGTGAAGGCTTTGAAAAATATTCCTTCTGTGTTTTTCCAGGATGGGCATTTCAGTGAGTTCCAAAGAGTTACTTTGTTGGGCCAGGCCATGAAAAATACCCATGAAATCAAGATGAAATACAAATATAGGAGATTATATTGCCTTGTCTCTTTAATTTAATTTTAATGGAGATGGGGGGAAAGAGCCATCTGTGGAGATGCCTGAAAACCCTGAGAAAAAAGGCCTAATTAAGTAAGGGAATAATACAGCATACGTCAAGGGGAATGACTCATAAGCTCCCACAATCTCTAGTACGTATATTATGTTTTAAATTAATACCTAGGGAGACACCTGCATTATACTGTGAAAAGCTGGATTTGGAGTTCAAACCTTGGTTTGAAGCCCAGTTCTACTCTCTAATATCTGTGTGACCTTAGTCAAGTCCCTGGGCCTCAGATTCCTTATCCTGCCGTGTCACTAGGACCAGAACCCACAGCCTGGATGACTTAAGCCTTTCAGCTCTGGACCTCCCACTCTGGACCCTACTGTCTGAGCTGGTCAGTGTCTCCCAAGGGCCATTTTATCAATCTAGGTAGGCTCCAGACATGCTTCCCCTTATTTCCTGGATATCTCTTCATCATCTACTTGGCTGCTTGTCCTGGTATCCCTGTATTTAGCACATTGCTTGATAAATCCTTCAGGATAAAATCTAAAATCCTCAATTTAGCTTTTAAAACACTTTATAATCTGACCTTCTCCTACTTTCCCAATATTCTTACAGTTTAACACAGTGGTTCTCAACCTATGGGTCGCGACCCCTTTGGGGGTAGAACGACCCTTTCATAGGGGTCGCCTAAGACCATCGGAAAACATGTATTTCTGATGGTCTTAGGAACCGAGACACTGCTCCTGTATCCATCTCCTGGTGGGTCCGCCCACATGCAGATGTGCCCATATACGAGTATGAAAGGGTCGTGGCATTAGGAAGGTTGAGAACCACAGGTTTAATAGAACATGACACCTCCAGATTCTGTTCCTTTTCACTAGCTATCTTCCCTAGAATGCTCCCCCTCCTGGTTTCCCTCCCTTCCTTCTGGACTTGGTTCAAATCCCATCTTCTGCAAGAGCTCTCTTCCATCCCATCCCCAGCCCTTGACTTCTGCCCTACTAGTACCTTCTCTCTGAGATCATATACATATACATATATATATATACATATATGTATTTGTATATATGTACACACATATATACACAACATGCAAACAACATGTATGTACAAGATATATATATATATATATATATACAAAATATCTTTATATCTTATATATCATATATCAATGTGAACATAGACATCGACATAGATATATCTTGTACACACATAGTTATTTACATGTGATTTCCTATATCAGAATGCAAGCTTTTTGAGGACAGGAACTATTTTTGACTTTCCTTGTGTCTCTAGCACTTAGCAGAGTATCTCACACATAGTAAGCCCTTAATAAATGCTTCCTAACTGACTAAAATGATCCAATTAGGCACAACTTTTCAGATATGCTATAGTCCATCACACATGCATTAAACCTCATGACCACTTTGCTCCCTTAAACTCTCAAAATTCTGTGATTCTCTATTTCCGATTATCTCAAAACCCCCTTCCAGACATAAATTTATGATCTTATGAACTTGTAATCTCCTCTTCTCATCCGAGCTTGAGACAATTTCTTGAGGGACCATTTGGCATTATGTGCCAAGTATGAAAAGAACATAACTCCTGATTGGCTGAGAGACCTCTGAGCTTTTAATGCTGCACACTTGCACAGGGCAGAGACTTTGGAGAGACTAGAGAGAGGTAAGAGGGGTGAGTGTGAATTTTTGAATACTAGATTCTCTAGAGGCACAGTCACATGGGGAAGCCCATCCCTAATATGTCCCTTGATTTCCAACCCTAAACACTAGTGAGACTGTTTTTCTTCATCCTTGGTTGATTCGAGATGTTACTTCATTCTCTGTCAAAGAGCTCATTTATTTTTGTATATTCTGTCTCCTACTTTAATCTGTATAACTTCTCTCATTTCTGCTTATTGCTCACTTTAATAAAAGAAATTTATTAGTCATACATGATTGTCTTTTGTTTGACCAGCATTTGGTGAGAAGGAACTGAGCTGCCAAGGGTAAGCCGATTATCTTCCCCTTAAGACTGACCAGAGAAAGCAGCTTTTATTTTGAATGCTTATTGTACCCCCCAGACCATAAACATTTGTAATATGAAAAACAAGCATATTTCTAGCTCATAATCTTGCCCAGAGAGGTTTAATGCCCCTTACAGTATTTATAGCTAGTGTCAAACTTGTAGCCCGAGCCAGTATTTGGATTGTAACCTCAGTATTCTAGACTGCTTGGGTTTATGATGTAGACAAACCAAAAGGACTTGGAAAATTTCTCTCTGAACACAAGAAAAAATACTTAATTTATAGTAGAGACCCTTCTGTAATGCCATGCACCAGCAGATTCCCAAAAGAATGCTACTGTGAACAGCTTTTAGAGTTCAGATTACAAAATATAGTGAACACTCTGTTTATTCCATTACAAATCAAGACAAACATTCAACATTACATCTTATCACAGAAAATGGCCACACAGTTTTCACTACAGTGGCCACAAT
>CM053585.1:499737100-499764772 GCA_028646515.1 Pseudochirops corinnae
TATATATATATAATATAATATATGTATATATAATATATAAAAATCATATATATATATACATATATGACAACTAGTGTAAAATAAATAAAATAAGAAAGTGAGAGCAATGTCTGTCTCCAGGAGACACTATAAGATTTTAATCCAATAAACATTCATTGAGCCCTTAAGTGTATTGACTGTCTCCACGTGAGTTTCATCCATTCACCTCTTTTTTATTTTTGCTTTTTGAAGGGGGGAAGGTAGGTCATTTGGAGTTAAGTGACTTGCCCAAGGTCACACAGCTAGTAAGTGTTAAGTGTCTGAGGTGGGATTTAAACTCAGGTCCTCCTGACTCCAGGGCCAGTGCTCTATTCACTGCGCCACCTAACCACCCCAATTCACTCACCTCTTAACTCTTTGCAATATGGCCTTCATTCCCATCGCTTCCCTTCCAACCAATCTACTGAAATAGTCAAAGTTCAGGGAGTCTAATGAGAGCTCAGTGTCTTCTTTACCATCAAATCCAGTGACCTGCCTTCCATTCTCATCCTCCTTGACTGACCTCTGTGTAACATCTGACATTTTCTATCATCTCTCCTTTTTTTTCTTGCTTCCGTGACTCAGTATTCTTTTCCTACCTCGCTGACCACTTCTTCTGTACCCTTTACCTGATCATGTACTTAAATATTCAAGGACTAAAAGTGCAATACTCCCTGACAATGTCATCCATTCCTGCAGTGATCAGAAAGAAGGAAATGACTTTCCTGCGTCCTCAATAAGCAAACTGAACAGAATTAAGAGCCTGAAGGGTTCGGCATTGGAACAAAGCTGGGACTTGGTTCCTGGATTAGTTAACTTGAAGTTCACAAAGGAGATGAAATGATATACAAAGAAAGAAAACTTTAATTTATTGGAATTTAGAATACCCAAATACATTTTTGCTTCATTCCCATATATTCCTAAGCTATGTAAATCATGAATGAATTCCTGTTAACCCAAGATTTTGTGATGAGATCACCTAGTCAAACTTTACCATTAAAGGGGGAGTGTTGGGGGGCTAGAAAATTGTTTACTATTAATAAAAACTAAGGAGAAACCATTAATACACATACACATGCCATAACTTAACAGTATATATGCAACACATCCTACTATGTAAGAAGTACATCCTGTGGCACTGAAAAAAATTCTTCATAGGTGTGAAAGCAAGAAGGTTCATGAAAAAGAAAGTCTAGGTCCATTTTTTCATGCTTCTCCATGCAAAGTCCTTCTACAGCTGTGTCTGAAATAGCATCATCTTCCCAAAGGATTACCCAACTCAAGCAATCAAATAATGCAAGCAACCATAGATTTTTTTAAAAGACATGACACCTGAAGATCAGGAAAACATTGACCTTGCAAGAACAACATATTCTTCTGGAACATGTCAATAATTGGAAAATGCATATGGGCCAAAAGTCTTCAAACCATTTGTCCAGGTCTCTGAGAAAATCTCTTTTAAAGTCAGAATAGAGCAGGATAATGAAGTCAGAATGAGGGAGAATCAATGGAGCCTTGCATCTGAAAATTGGACAGACCAACCTTTAGAGAAAAGGTATTACCAATTACATGAAAACATTTTAACCAAATTCATATGTGTGTGTGTGTGTGTGTTTTGAACAGAAGCAATTCATTGTAATGCAACAGAAATTCAAGAACTATCTCTTCTATGCAAAGCACTATGTCAGGGTGGAGGGAGGTGGAGGAGATGGAGAGAGAGAGATATAAAGAAATAGAAGAGAACAGATACGCCACAGAAGACCAAAATTGGAAAACATCTAATTCTGAAAAGTCAAATCAACAGGGACTTTGCTAAATGATAGGGATATAAAAAGTCAAAAGATAATTCTACCTTCAAGGAACTCACATTATAATGGGGAAAGATAACATGCAAACAATCATATACAAACAAGTTGGAGAGACATACATGACATATGATATGCTGGGGTATATTGGAGATAATCACAAAGGGAAGTTATTAGCATTAAAGGGGGACGGGAAAAAGCTTATTGCACAAGGAAGCCAGGGAGCAACAATGTACTAGCTTCCCCAACTGGCAGAAACATTATATCAATGTTAAGGATTGAAATGAAGAATTATCCACCTATCGTGAGTAGAGTTTGACAACCCGTGTTATCAAATAAGAAATCTATTTTTATATTATAATATTGGATCAAACCCATGAAACCCTCCCTGTCAAGAAGGACCTCCCCTCCTGGACCTCATATAGCACTTTGTTTTGCCCCCTTTTTAATGTATAGAACATGACAAATTGTGTATTATAGTTATGTGGGTTAGAATCTTATGCCCTACTGGATGCTAAATTCCATGAGGACAGGTACTATGCCCTACCTAAACTTTGTTTCTATGCGAGCACCTCGATGCTTAATAAATGTCCATTGATTGACTCATGGTAAGGATGGGATTGGGCTCACGGTCAGGATGAGGTGGATTCAAGTCCTACCACTATCATATCTTGGCTTTGTGACTCTGGGCAAGCCACTTAAGCTCTCAGTGCCCCAAGTGATTTTTCTAAGACTATGTTGCTGAACAGTGGCTGATCTACATTTGGTAAAGGAAGTCTCCTGATTGCCAGTTTCCTACAACAACAACAAAATCAAATCACAGGTCTGGTTTAAACACACACACACATACACACACACACACACACACACACACACACTCATGCCTGTAGATAGTGTTGCTACTGTCTTTCAAGCTGTGGCAAGAAGAAAACACTACACACAAAAAAGTAACAGGATTGAAAAGTTTTGGTCACACCTGAGTAGGTATGTTTAAATTTTAGCTACCAAAAAAAAAAAAAAAAGCTGTAAGAGAAAGAATAATCGCAGATCTTAAAAGTTCCCTGAAAAGGCAGCCTGGAATTCTGGATGCTACTGCTGCGCTCCCTGATGGTTCAGGGGTCAATTTCTTTAACTAACATTATATGGGAATCAAACGGTGAAATCTTGACAGAAATGAATTATCAAACGGCCAAGATAAAAATCAGCTGGTCTTGAGACTCTAGAGGTATCTCTACTTATTAATACAAAAAGAATTGAGGTTAGGAGAGGAGAGAATAGGCAGGGAGAAAGGTGAGAGGAAAGGAGGAAGAAAACAAAGAAAAAAATGGAAGGGTGGGATGCAGGGAAGGAAGGCAGGAAGGCAGGAAGGCAGGGAGGAAGGGAGGGAAGAAGGAAGGCAGGAAGGCAGAAAGGAAGGAAGGAAGGGAAGAAGGGAGGAAGGGAGGCAGGAAGGAAGGAAGGAAGGCAGGAAGCAAGGGAGGAAGGGAGGAAGGGAGGAAGGGAGGAAGGGAGGGAGAGAGGAAGGAAAGAAAGAAGGAAGGAAGGAAGGAAGGAAGGAAGGAAGGAAGGAAGGGAAGAAGGGAGGAAGGAAGGGAGGGAGGGAGGAAAGGAGGGAGGAAGGAAGGGAGGGAGGAAGGAAGGGAGGGAAGGGGAAGAGTTAAAATGGAAAAAAAAAGCAAAGAAGGAAACAAGGAAGGTGAGTCAGTGATGAATTTCTTAACACTCATGAAAGACAAGAGGGAGGGTTAGAGGAAAACAAAGAAAAGCTTTGGGAGCTAAGATAAGAAATAGTTTAAATAAGAAAAAGTTTTCTGCAGTTAGCCAGCTCATATTATTACAAATCTCCTGGGGTCCGAGAATGACTGGTAGACTACTATGCGAAGAGGGCACTGCTGATTCACTTCACTAGACTATAAAATAAGCACTCTACCTAAGACTCTGTGCTGGAAAAGATTTTTGAATGTTGCAGCAGAGCCTTTTTGTGTGCTGGACCAGGAATGAAAGTCAGAAATCTGCCAAGCAGATTCCCCCCTCCAACATGGACTTTACTCAGCACAATCTCTGACTCTTCTTCTAGTCTGCTTCAGATGTTCATGCTGATTCAAAAAATAATAATAATAATTAGCACATGAAAGGATGAAGAAGTTTGTATCAATTTAAGAAAACTTCATTTTCAAAAATCAGTGCAGATGATAAAAATGTAAAAAAAAAAATAGGAGAAGCTACTGATAGTGTTTGAGTAAAGTTTCATGTGGCCAAAAACTATTTAATAAATTAGGTGGGGTGCAGTGGGGTGAGAATGAGCCTTTCCTGAGAATCTCATCTTTACAAAGTTTATATTATGGAGGAATCAAAGTCTAAAAACCCAAATCACTTTATTTTGTTAAATTAATAACTTCTGTTCTCAAATGTTTGCTTACTTCTCATAAATGAGCAAAAACCTCAGAGACACCAGATTCCTTTAAATTCAACAACTTCTAACTCCATTTGCAACCAAAATTAAAAACATTTCAAAGTAAATTCAATTAGTACATTTGCAATTATATTTGAACAAATTCTGCTTTTAAATCAAACATACCAAATGTGATAATTTCATGAATAACGCAACTTAAGCATAATGCATTTTTATATTTCTAAACTAGAAAAGTGACTTTATATCTATAAAGAGAGTTCCAGAAAGAAATGTGCCATAAATTTCAATAATGTGGCTCCAAATTTTCATCTTTACTGAGAAGAAAAGTAGGCTACAGGAGGGTTTTTTATGGCTTCAAATTTTTAGGAAGCGTTACCTCTCTTGTCATTTCCCACATCTTTAATTAGTTGGCAATTGTTCTTATACTCATTTGGTAAGAGGGGAAGTCAGGGAGGAGTTCGGAGCTGGAATGGAATTAGAAGCCTTGAAACCCTGACTCGGTTTTATATTCCATCTCCTAGCCAGTTCAATTGGCCTCCATAGGAGGAAAAATGCTTAATGCAACTCAAGTCAACAAATATTTAAGTATCTACCGTGTACAAGAAACAAAGCAATTCATAAAATGACTAAGCAATGCAGGAAAGCAGAGACATCACCTTGCCAACAAAGGTCCAAATAATCAAAGCTATGGTTTGTCCAGTAGCAATGTATGGCTGAGAGAGTTGAGACTATAAGGGAAGCTGAGTGCCGCAGAATTGGTGCTTTTGGACTGTGGTGCTGGAGCAGACTTTTGAGAGTTCCTTAGCCAGCAAGGATATCAAATCAGTCAATACTTAAAGAAATTAATTCAAGCTATCCACTGAAATGTCAAACACTGAAGCTAAAGCTTAAATACGTTGGTCACATAATGAGAAGGCAGGACTCATTTTTTAAGACCCTTATATTGGGAAATATTGAAGGCAAAAGGAAAAGGGGACGGCAGAGGATGAGATGGATAGATAATGTCATGGAAGTAATGCATGTGAGCTTGGACAGACTTTGAGAGAGAGTGAAGACTAGAAGGACCTGGCAAGCTATAGTCCATGGGATCACAAAGCATTGGATATGACTGAACTGAACAATAACAACAACAAACCCAGGAAAATGTAGCTTGAATCAACTGATGCCCCAGAGAAGCTGTGTCTTGATATTATCCACATCTAAATGGTGGCAATAAAGAGTGCTTCTATCATTCTCATTTTACTATGATCCTATATTAGGTCTTCAGTTCCGAAGTTCACTTGAAAGTTTGGAAAATAGAATGCATTTTCTCTGAGAGTATTGTAAGTGTGATTAGGTTCCCAAGTTAACCCACAAAAACCTACTAATGATCTACCGGAACTGAATTGTGCCAATGTAGAATTTCAATGAAAGAAATAGAATAATGTTGAAATTTAGTGTGAGCTTCTGAACCTTTGCCTTTATTAGCATAAGAAACTACCGGTATGTAAATTCCCTCCATTTATGAGGAGTAGCAACTTCTGGATGACTTATAGTCTTAGAAAATTTCCCAAAACACTCATAAGTCAAATAACTTACCCATGGTCACAAAGCTAGAATTAAGTTAGAGGCAGGTCTTCCTGCTTCCAAGACTGGGTTTCAGATACTGTCATAGTGCCTCTGACTGTCACAACATTAGTGAAAGGAATGGAAATGAGCGCTAGACATGTGGTTTATTTGGTAGAAGGAACTCCCAGATGGAGAAATCCCTTGAACCAATGCAGGTTGGCACCTTCTCTGCAACTTACTTTTCAAGAATTATCTAATGTTCTAGAGGTTAACTGACCTGCTCAGGATCACAGAGCCAGTAGATGTCAGAGGGGAAACTTGGTCTCAGGGCTTCATGGTCCAGAGGCCAGCTCTTCATCCTCTACTCTGTCCATGTCCATAGGTCTATTTCAGAACCACCATAAAATTTTCCATCTGCATTTTCCTCTATCAATGCTTTGTGTAGGCACTAACACTAATTTTGTTTTTCTGTTTTGTTTAATTATGGGTGTGTAGGACAGAGTAGAGGATTATGGGAATTTTCATGGCAAGGGCTCTTTATTATATCTGGTTTTTTGTTTGTTTAAAATTGCTGGCTTTTCAAGCCCTCAGTACATCTCACACCATATTTACTTACTAGATTCTAAGCTCTGTGAGATTTGGGACCATGCCTTATACTTTTGTGCATGACACTTTGAGCTTACGCACTGGGGTCACAGCTTAACATTGGAGCAAGGTACTGAAGTCAGTGTATGTGATGAAAATAGCATAGTCAGAATTATTCTTGAAGATCCCATAAATAAGCTGGTTTTTAATTCCTTCTCACCAGAAATCTGTCCTTCTTCCATGGAAACCCTGAGAAGTACCTAACAACTGAGACCCCTTTCTTGCAGTAGCCATTGATGGACACACATTTGCAGCTTGTATGGAAGGAGAACTGGCCCTTGGGGATCCTGATCCAAATCTCACATCTAATATTTACTACCTGTGTGACCTTAAATAAGTCACCTAACCTCCTTGTGCCTCGGTTTCTGTATTTGTAAAGGGAGGATGAAGAGTTGCTGAGCAAGCTGTCAAAACATGAGAAAGATTTTGCTTTCCAATGGTGACACTCAAACCAAACAGTGCCACCCCCTGTCCCTAGAAAGCATGCAGTAAGATGGCTCTCCTCCAAGGGGGAGACAAGATGTGTTTAGACAGTGCCCCAACTGGGTCTTATCCCATATGACGACTCCAGCCAAGGTCATACTAACAATGCAGGATGGATCCGAGGAGGAGCTGAGAGGCAGCTTGGAGATATAGGGGTAGAGCACAGGGTCATCCAGCCTCAGACATTCACTAGCTGTGTGACCCTGAGCAACTCCCTTAACCTCTGTTTCCCTCAGTTTCCTCAATTGTAAGATGAAGGTGATAATAGCATCTATCTCATGTGAGTCTCAAATGAGATAGTATTCATAAAAAGTACTTAGCACAGTGCCTAGCCCATAGTAGGCACTGTATAATGTTTATTTCCCTCTCCTTCCCAGACACAATTATCTTGTCTCCATTGGGTACCCTGAGGGTTGAGTGTCTCAGAAGAGAGACAAGGATATAAATACACCTGGAGATCAGGGCTAGGAGAAAAGGTTGTTGGAGATGGGGTGGCAGTAGGGATGGGAAAAAAGGTCTTAACAGGGACATAGAGCCCCTCAGGAACTTTTACATGACACTAAATCAAACTCCTGACCTCAGTTCAAGGGGTACCAGGAGGAAGGAGGGAGGCAAAGTGGACACTGGAAAGCCATTGGCCAGAGAAGACATCCCTTTAGGCCAGTGGTTCTCAACTTTTCTAATGTCACAACCCTTTAATACTTGTATGTGGGCGTATCTGCATGTGGGTGGATCACCTGGAGATGGATAGAGGAGCGGTGTCTGGGTTCCTAAGACCATCGAGAATTTGTGTTTTCTGATGGTCT
This sequence comes from Pseudochirops corinnae, assembly GCA_028646515.1. Classification (NCBI taxonomy): domain Eukaryota; kingdom Metazoa; phylum Chordata; class Mammalia; order Diprotodontia; family Pseudocheiridae; genus Pseudochirops; species Pseudochirops corinnae. The sequence continues at coordinate 499,744,819 of CM053585.1, forward strand.
TAGGCAACCCCTGTAACCCCTGTGAAAGAGCCATTTGACCCCCAAAGGGGTCACAACCCACAGGTTGAGAACCACTGCTTTAGGCAAATGTGAATGGTTGAATTTTTCATAAGTCACATATGTGTAGATGTAACAGTAGTGTAACAACCCTGTAAGGATGTCCTTATAAGAATGCTTTTGCCCCATTTTACAGATGGGGAAAATTCAACTCAGAGAACCTAAATAGTCTGTACAAAGTCCCATGGCCAATCAGTAATTAGTCTTGGATTTGAACAGGGTCCCCAGACACCTGGCCAAGTTCTCTTTCCACTATATCCCAAGCCCACATGGATCCTAGCATGGCACCTATTTCATAATAAGCCCTCACTAAATATTTTAGAATTAGATCTGCCAATCGTGGTTAATTTTTGGCCCACAAAAAAATGAATGAAGAAAAAAATAGAGGACTTTAGAGAGAGCTTTTCTTAAGGTAACCACATAGTTGGAAGGAAGAAGGGAAGGAAGACGAGGTTCCGCCTGAAAATGGAATCTGGCAGAGATGGAATTAATTCAACTGTGAGTAGGAAAAAGTGGAGGAAAAACCCAATGCCTGGGATGTCCATGTTCTCCCCAAGGGAGAAGAAAAAAAGTTGGTAAGGAAGATGCTGGATCAAGACACAAAGACCACCAAATACCACTGTAGGCCTAAAACAACTTGGTTGCTATCTAGAAAGGGGTAGGGTGGGTGATCACCTCAAGTTGGTGACGAGGAGGGGACAAAGTGTGGGTCTGGTGGTGTCTGTCATTCTGCATCTCGGGTGTACGTGGCTTCAAAACTAGAAAGAACAATATTCACTACCCAAGAGATTCCATCCTTGTTTGAGCCAGACTAGTAAATGGCTATTACTCCTTCCTTCCTTCCCAGATTTCACTACCACCACATCGTGACCTGAGCCTTTTATGATGGTTAACCATGGTAGCTCTGTGGAAACACCACACCCAGTTCTGTTCTGTGTATTTATAGGGCTTTAGCAACAAAGGCATTTTCATCAAAGCCCTTGGAGATCTGGACACACCCTGTCATGCACACATGTTGAGCGAGCTCCATGAAAGGAACAGCAACCCCAAGGCAAGGACTAAGCCAGCAAACAGAAACGCTCCAGGATCCTGACCACAGGCTGGCAGCATCATTTGAGAGGAGGAAGAAAGCATGAAGTGGAGTCTATTGCCTAGTAGGTATGTTGTTAATGGTTCTGCTACTTGCATGGTATAATGGAAAGAGATGGCATCACAAGGTTGAAACCCTCTGAGTACTGGTTCTGCTGCTCCCTATCTGCATAACAGTAAAAAGTGACGATCTCTCTGAGTCTCAGTATTCTTATCTGTAGAATGGGTTGATAATTCTTGTACTATATATTTCACAGGGTTGATAGAATCATAGATCTAGGGCTGGAAGGGATGTCCCAGTTCATCTCGTCCAACCCCTTCATTTGACAGTCGAGAAAAATGAGGCCCAGAGAGATGACCAAAGGATCCTTCCTTTCCCAAGTAGTAAGAATCAGAAGTGGGATGATGAGAGGACAAAAAAAAAAGATCATTTATTGGAACTACTTTGTAGCTAGGAAGCCATTCAATTCAGTTTGATAGAAGTTTATCAAACGACCATTACATTCAAGAACCACTGTGTTAGCCACATAGAAAGGTGAAATGAGACAAATTCCCCGATCTCAAAGAACTAATAGAAGAAATAAGGCATACACACAGATATCTGTGATACAATGAAGGGTACAATGAAGGCTAAGGGGAGATCCAGACAAAATGGTACAAGAAGAATTGAGAATGAAGAGATAAGTTTCAGTGTAGGGAATCAGGCAAGGCTTGATGGAGGAGGTACCGTCTCAGTGGTCCCTTAAAAGATAGAGTGAGATAAATAAAATAATGCCTACCTTCAAGGAGGGCAAAAAGCAATTCCCTTATAGAATTGTAGCAACAGGACATTCCAAGCATAGAAATGCCCTTTTTGAAGGGACGGGGATCAAAGAGGCCAAGACAAGATTAGGTTACAGATCATTATCCAATTTGGCTAGAATATATGAGAGACATAAAAATGTGAAGCCCTTCAAAAGTGACCCGTGGCAAAGAAATGAAGTCCTAGCTTTATACTGCTTAGGCTCCATCTTAGGAGTTTACCAGTGATCTTAAGCTTTGGCTTCCCCTAAGAATATCAGAAGTTTATTTCTTTTTCCCTCATTAGAATTTCACTAGTGTCTAGGTCTCCAAAACATCTTGCTTAAAGTTTGCAAAACCCTTTACACATGTTGTACCATTTGATACTCACAACAACCCTGAAAGGTGGGTATTGTTATTATTATTATTATTATTATTATTATTATTATTATTATTATTATTCCCATTTTACAGATGGGGAAGCTGAGGCTGAGAGAAGTAATTTTTCCAGAATCACAAGACTAGTAAGTCTCTGGGGCAGGGTTTGAACTTCAGCCTTTCTGAGTCCTGTCCTGACTACTAGTTTCACAGAAGGAGAGAACACGAGAGTCAGAAGGGATTTTACAGTTCTAATCCAGGGATCCTTAATCTTTTTGTGTGTCATGAGTCTTTTTGGCAACAGTCTTGGTCCCCTTCTGCAGGATAACATGTTTAAATACATGAAATAAAATACATAGAATTACAAAGGGAATCAATTAAATTAAAATGCCATTTTCAAAATATTTTTAAAGAAACAAACACGTTTGCAGACTAAAGGTTAATAATTCCTGCTCTAATCCAACCTATTCATTTTACAAATGAGAAAAGTGAGATACTATGAGGCTAAAGAAGGTCTTCAAGGAAGCAGCAGAGGAAGAAGCCATTTTGATGTCAAAAGACCTGGGGTTGAATCTTGGCTCAGCTCCTCATTTATTGTCCTTTTGGGCAAATGTCTATGCCAGTCACCCAATAAGGTAAAGCTAATGCTTCCCAGCATGCTCTTCAGCCAATATATGACTGTTCTATCTAATATCTATTTCCCATGTGACCTCAGGCCCCAAGATTGAGGTGGGAGGTCAGGGGGCCTGAAACTTTCACTTTCTAGTGAGTAGATACCCTGCCGAAAGCAAGGGGGTGTCATCATGGTGAGGAGAGGAGGAAAGAAGGAAGAAAGGTTTAGCCATGTAGAGTGGAAGGGAGAGCATCATGGAACCAACCAGATGTGGAACCAAAGCTCGATACCAGCTGAGTTGCTAAGGCATACCAGGGCGGGACCAGCATGGCGGTACAGATTGTCTTGCAGGCGGTCTGCTGTCTATGACAATGTGAGGCAGCAAAGCTGTGTAGTCTGCTATGGCAGGAGGCAAGATGGATTAATAACCAAGAACTGTAAGTGATAGGGCTGCCAAGATGTTATGGTGTTTTCCCTAGTTTGCAGACAGGAACCTGGATAAAGGACAATTTCTTCTTTGTACCTTTCCAGGGAAGAAAGAGGAACAAGAATACATTTCTTGGGGACATCATCAGTTGTGGATGCTTCCTTTCCAATAAAATCTTTTATTGATGTGATATTTTAATGTGGCTAGGTTTTCATTAGCATGGTAATAACTGAGTGTCTAAGAGTATCTGAGTTGACTTTAAAAGCTCCCCATTTCATGACAGATTGGGAGATTGAAGCAAAATTTCCAAAATACCTCACATGGAAACCAGTAATCTATGGGAATTCCAGAAAATGGTCAACATTACTGAACTTCTTTGAGCCTCAGTTATCTAATCTGTAAAATATCGAGTTGGGTAGATGATTGCTAGCATCCCTTCCTTTTAGATCTGAAACTCTTTTCCTATGATATGAATTGCCCTGGGCACACAGCTTAAGTAAGTGAAAGAGTCAAGATGTAAGCCCAGATCTTCTGATTCTAAGGCTGGCACTGGGAACTCTACTCTCTACTATGGCAGGTGAAATCACTGGCCTGGAGCTCAACATCCCTTGTGCAGTTACCTGGGGTTACACAAGAGAAATAAGAACCCCTTACATTTACACTGGGATTTGCAATTCCCCAATAGCTTTTATATACATTGTCTTGGTGATATAGGAGAAGCTCATATAGCATCGCTCATTCATACAGGGACAAGCTGTGTTGCCAAGGCATTTGGAGTTAGCTCGGAGTGCAATATATGAGTCAACCACCAGGTGGCACCTTACTTGAGTTTCCAGTTTAGAATAGTAGACTGGACTAGCCATAAAGGAATCCAAAGTCACTCAAATGGCCAATGCACTGAAAGTGAAAAGAGTTGTAGACTTGGAGTCACAGGACCTGAGTTCAAATCCAGATTTGTCCACTTACTATTTTTGCAACTTTGTCTGGACCTAAATTTCCTCATTCGTAAAATGTGAGAGTTGGACTAGGTCACAGGGGTGGGGAACCTGCAGGTGGCCTTGAGACCACATATGGCCCTCTAAGTCCTCCAGCATGGCCCTTTGACTCTTGTGACGTTTGGATTGCATCAAAGGGCTAGAGTCACAGCTCATACAGTGGATCTGGTGCGCTAGAAAGGTCATCAAGAGGCCATCTGGTTCAATTCCCCTACTCTACAGATGAGTAAACTGAGGCCCAGACATGTTAAGTGACATCCCCACATCCCACAGCTAGTAGCCATCAGAGAAGGGTTACTAACCCAAGTTCTCCCAGCCCAGAGTCAGTCCTGTTTCCACCATGCCACAAACCTCCAAGGTGTCTTTTAGCTATAGATCTGTAACTACAGATATGACAGCTTCAAAATTTCATGCTCAGCTCAGAAGTGATTTAAAAAAAATCCTTCATCCAATCTAGTCTAAGAAATGAATGAAACACTAAAATCTGAAATCTACAGTTTGCATCTCTACTCCTACCCCCATTCCTAAAGTACATATGGGTTTCTCAGGTCTTCCCTTGGCCCTTGTAAAGTCAACCACAGAGCAAGTGATTATATAAAAGTGCAGGTCCACTTCATCCCACAGTTCCTGAAAGGGAAGTTTCGGTTCTTGAATTCAAGGAATATATTTACATATATATGCACATATATATACATACACACATATGTGTGTATATATGTATATACACATGTGTCTATGTATATATGTATGTATGTATGCATATTAGAGTTAGGAATGCAGAAAAATATACCTAGTCAGAGAAGTGACCCTTACCAGAGAGTTGAGACTAGCATTAAATCACAAGCTAGGGAGAGTTAGACAGGGCGTATATATTCACGATGCTAATTTAAGCCTTTCTAAGGGAAAGCCATCCTTCATAACATCCTTGGTCCTAAAAGATCCAGATTGGTCAGCAAAGGAGTCTACCCACTTTTCTGGTCCCATGCCTTGCACTATAAATCTCCTTATGTCAACTCTTTATTCATTAGAGGTACTTTCACTATATCTACCTCCTCTCCCAAAGGACTCTTAGTTAAGCTATTACAATGATCCCAGGCTGTTATTATTCAGAACATCAACAATACTTAAGTTCAAGGCTTTGCAACCTTGAAAGATCCTGGACACTTTGGACTTTTAGAAACATGAAATACAACCGTACCAACAAGATAATCAATTGTTAAGTTATTGTTTTATTGTATTTGTTCAATTGTTTTTCAGTCATGTCTGACTCTTCATGACCACATTAGGGATTTTCTTGGCAAAGATACTGGGGTGGTTTGCCATTTCCTTCTCCAGTTCATTTAACAGATGAGGAAACTGAGGCAAACAGGATTAAATGACTTGCCCAGAGTCACACACTTTGTAAGTGTCTGAGGTCAGATTTGAAGCCAAGAAAATGAGCCTTCCTAACTCTAGGCCCAGCACTCTATGCACTATGGTGCCACTTAGCTATTTATTTTATTAGTAAATAATTATTAATTATAATTATATTGGTCATCGGGGAGAGGAACAATGGCAAAATGGACAAAGAACTGAATTAGGAGTCAAGAGATCTGGGTCCAAATCCCAGCTACTCTTACTCATTGTATGACTTGGAAAAAGTCATTTAACCTCATTCAAGTTCAGTTTCTGTATCTCCAAAATAGGGACATAATACCATCTCTACTGACTTCAAATGAATTTATGCATACAAAAGGCCTTTTGGTGGTGCACCCTGGTAATCCCAGGTACTGGGGGCTGGGGAGGCTTCGCTGCAATGGACTGTTTGAGCTCAACTGAAGTAGAGTTGCTAGATAAATCAGGTATCTCTATAAGTCAAGCCTCAGTTCAGGAAGTCCTCCAGAGCAGAGTTGCCATTCTGCCCAAAGAAGAGTAAACCAGTCCAGATTGGAAACAGAGCAGGTCCAAGTTACCATGCTCATCAGTAGTGGGACTGGGTCTGTGAGCAAACTCTATACTTCCCGCTTGAGCAAGATAGGGAGATCCTAGCACTTTTTTTCCAAAAGAAAAAAGGAAGAGAATAATGTTCTATTCAAGAAATAATTTCTTTTAGTTGATTAGTAAGCCCTGAAATAAAGTCTGAAGGAGTTCAAAACCCAGTGGCCCAACTTACAAGTTGTATGGCCTTGGGCAAATCACCTTCCTGGGACTCTGTTTTTTCTTTCCTAAAATGAGGGGTTGGATTTGATAACCTCTGAGGTTCTTTCAGTTTCCATGACTATAATTCTATTCCTAGTTAGCTTCTAAGGTCTCTTCCAGGCCCCAAATCTGAAACAATCTAGAATTTGTGCTCCAGAAAAGCCTCCATTCTTCTTTTAAAAGAGCTTGGAGACCAGTGGTCTGCTCTCCAGTACATCTATCGTGACTGGGTTTGTGCTTCTGAGCTACTTTTAAATATTCAAATAATCCAAAAAAAAAGTTATTTTGGTTCTATTTATGTCTTTAATCGATGTGATCTTTATTCATGCCAACTCAGTGAAGAAAGGAAACCTGCCCCAGCTTAAGGCTAGGCCAGTCGACTTTGTGTCTGACAGACCTTAGTGGAAATAATTACAGGTTGACTTCACCACAGCAGAATGGGGAAGAGGAAAGAGCGAAAATGGCAGCTTGAGACTAGAAAACATCGATCCACACTCTCCCCCCTGCCTCTCCTTCTGGGGGGCTTCCTCAGGGCCCATTTAGAGAAGAGATTGATGGCAAGGTGGAGACTGTGGGACGGGGCCTGGCTCACTGTGCAGTGCACTTAAATGATTAGAGAACATTGGACACCTTAGCTGGAGTCAGTCGTGTGTCCTTCAGTCTCCAAGCTCCACGATGTTGCCTGCCAGTCGCTCATCTAAGCAGCAAAACTGGCCCTCAGAAGAGCCATTTCACATTGATGATTGCACAGGACTCCTAGGCTGATCAATAGCAGTGTTCTTTCTCTGCCTTTGGCTAAGAGCTAAAGAGGCTCACTGGTGCATTTGGGATCACTAGAATTTAATTATATATCACATTGATTTTTTTAGACTTTCTTTTTTTAAGTTTTTAAACATTTTTATTTAAAGTTTTGAGTTTCAAGTTCTATCCCTCTCTCCCTTTTTCCTTCTCTCTCCTCCCCCTCAGATGATAAACAATCAGATATAGATTATACATGTGCAATTATGTAAAACATTTCCAAATTAGTCATTTTGTACAAGAAAACTCAAAAGAAAAATGAAAGAAAGTAAAAAATAGTATGCTTCGGTCTGTATTCAATCAATATCAGTTCTTTCTCTGGAGGCAGATACAATGCTTCATCATTAATCCTTTGGGATTGTCTTGGATCACTGTATTGCTAAGAGTAGCTAAGTCATTCACAGGTCTTCATCAAACAGTGTTACTGTTATTGTGCACAATGTTCTGGTTCTGTTCATTTCACTATGGGTCAGTTCACATAAGTCTTTCCAGGTTTTTCTGAAATCATTCTACTTGTCGTTTCTTATAGCACAGTAGTATTCCATTACATTCATATACCACAGCTTGTTTAGCTTTTCCCCAATTGATGGGCATTCCTTTGATTTCCAATTCATAGCCACCAGGAAAAAAAAAAGTTGCTATAAATATTGTGCAAATAGTTCCTTTTCCCTCTTTTTGGATGTCTTTGGGATATAGACCTAGCAGTGGTATTGCTGGATCAAAGGATATTCAGTTTTATAACCCTTTGAGCAGAGTTCCAAATTGCTCTCCAAAACGGTTGGATCAGTTCACAACTCCACCAACATTACATTAGTGTCCCAATTTTCTGGCATCCTCTCCAACATCCAAAATTGTCCTTTTATGTCATATTAGTCACTCTGATAGGTGTGAAGTGGTACCTCAGATTTTGTATTTTGTATTTGTATTTCTCTGATTAATCATGATTTAGAGCATTTTTATATGACTATAGATAGCTTTGATTTCTCTGTTTGAAAGCTGCCTGTTCATATCCTTTCACTATTTATTGATTGGGTAATGACTTGTATTTTCATAAATTTGATTCAGTTGCATATATTTGAGAATAAGGTCTTTACCATATATGCTTGTTACAATATTTTTCCTAGTTTTCTGCTTTCCTTATAATTTTAGTTATATTGGTTTTGTTTGTCAAAAACTTTTTAATTTTATATAATCAAAATTATCCATTTTTTACTTTGTAATGCTCTTTGTATTTAATCCTAAATTCTTCCTTTATTCACAAATCTGACATATAAACTATTCCATGTTCTCTTAACTTGCTTATGGTATCACCCTTTATGAGTGAATGAGGTACCCATTTTGACCTTATCTTGGTATATAGAGTGAGACATTAGTTTATACCTAGTTTCTGCTATGCTCCCATTGAAGATTTCAAACTAGTCACCAGGTTGGTCAGAAATTCGTAATACCTGATAGAAAATGGATGGATTCAGACTCCTAGCCCCACTGTTCACTGGCCTTTTCTTATCCTATTATGCCTGATAGGAAAGATTTTGACACATGGCCAAGCATGACCCAATACAGACCTTGACAACTGTCCATGTTTCTAAGGGCTCCATTTTAATCTGGGAGGAAGAGATCAGAAGGAACAGCATAGGAGAGCTTCTGAATTACTATTTATAATTAATCATGTTTATAATTAACAGTGGAAATGGTCCCATAGGCTGTAATTCCCAGACTGCTTTTTGAATGGTGAGTCCACAGATACCATCTGCTTCTATGTTCTGGCCCGGCACTAGAGCAGGCCTTCTAGTGACCTCTGTCTGATTCCAAAAGGAGACAGATCATTCCATCTTCCTTTGGCAGCATTTCTAGAGGCTAGGAAATGACATCCATGAATGCCAGTGTTAAAAAGCCAAGTTATAGGATCCCCTCACTTTACAAATAAAGAAATCAAGGCCTAGGGAGATTAACTTCTATCAGTAGTTAAAAGCTAGACCCCTCAGAATCTGAACCTGGGTCTTCTGAGGTTGCATCCAGAATTCTTTCTGCTATATCATGATCTAAGCAGAGGCTGATAAAAATCTGGCTAGGGCATGCCAGTTTTTCCTGTTATGTATAAAAGGTCACTGTAGTCAGGGTTCTTCCCCTGGGGTCCATGAATTTGTCTCCTTTTTTAATATTTTGATAACTATATTTCAATGTAATTGACTTCCTTTGTGATCCTGTTTATTTTTATTTTATGCATTTATGAATATAATTATGAGAAATGGTCCATAGGCTTCACCAGGCTCCACAGCACAGGAAAGGTTAAGAACCCCTGCTCTAGATGGAACTCAAAATGGTCCTAGAAATCTAAAAAGATCAACTTCTTCTACGGACTTCTTTAGTAGTGGTCCAGCTTATACTCTTATCAATAAATGGTGTTGGTGGGCTAGCCTGGAAATTATCTGAGACATGCATCTTGGGAGAGGAAATTCCTGACTTCTCTCTTTGAGTTTTGTTTTTCTTGTTTGTTTGTTTCTGGTACCTACAGGAATCACAAAACTAGGCCAGGAAGTCATTGTCTAGGAAAGAGTCAAATCTGGAAGTCAACTCCAGTGAAATTCAACCTTCCACAGCCAACCATATATTTCTCTCTCCCCCAGAGTGACAGGGCCTCCACTAAAAAACAAAAAAAAAAAAAACCCCAAAAAGAAACATCTTCACCTCTCCTCTGCTGTGGAACCACTAGTCACTCCCCATACCTCCACCTTAAGCAATGGAGGCTCTAAAAGAAGACTATCTAGAGTAGGAGCAAAAGCATCGCCATATTTGTTAGAGTAAAAGGAAAGCATCATTTTCTAAGTACCAAAATAAACCAAGTTAGATCCGGCATCCTTGCTACGCCAACTCAACAAACAAACATTCTAGTTTAGTGAAGTGAAGGTAGCCTTTCTATCTGCTAGCCTTTGCTGTCTCAGATCCTCTCTCCCAGATCTTCTCCTTCTAGCCAAATAATTCACGCACAAGTCAAGATGGCACTGGTCCCCTTCGAAAATGAAAGACAAATAAAACAACAACCCATCCTTCAAGACAATCCCTCTTGAGCAACGATTGTCTATGCCATTCTTAAAATAATGTATGTAAGGTATGTCATAACCTTTTTATTAAAGCACTATATGAGTAAGTCATTACTGGAAGGCAGCTTAGGTAGAATGGAATGCATGGATGTGGAACAAAGGGCCCCAGGTTCAAATCCTGTCTCTGTCACTTGATCATGGTCAAGACAAATCATTTCTCTTGGCCTTAGTACTTCATCAGTAAAACAGGGGACTTGAACTAAATGACCTTTAAAGTCCCCTACAATGAATGAATGAATGAATGACATTAATTGAATGAAAAATTAATAAATGAATGAAAATTTAAAATTATTGAGTACCTACTATGTGCCAGGAATTTCTACTAGAGACACAAATATAAAAAGCAAGACAGTACCTGCCCTCAAGGAGCTTATATTCTGATAAGGGAAGACAATATTACAAATTAGTAGTTTTAAGTGTTTACTATGTGTTGAGACCTGTGTTAAATACTGGGGGGTGGGGGGAGGTTAGGGGAAGAAGGAACAAAGATAAAATGGATACAATCCCTTCTCTCAAAGAACTCACACCCTAAAAAGGAGAGAAATATATTCTCTTACTACTATTATATATACTTATTGTTTATGAAACAGTATTTGTTTACTTTTGATACATTTCACAGAATCTGAGTTGGATGGGACCTCAGAAACCATTGAGTCCTACCCATACCTGTACAGGACTCTTTCCCATAAGATCTCCAACATGGAGTCATTCAGTCTTATCTTAAAGACCTCAGGTAAAGGGCAAACCTCTACCTACAAAGTAGGTAATTCCATTTTTGAACTGTTTTAATTGTTGAGAAAGTTTTCCTTATATTCAGTCAAAATCTTCTTCAAGCAGTTTCCATTCACTGTTTTTAGTTCTGACTTCTGACACCAAACAGAACAGATTCCTCCATATGACAGGCTTTAAAAATACCCAGGATGCTCCCTTTAAGTCTTCTCTTTTCCAGCCCAATTTATTTAACCAATATCTCTGTGTCATATTCTTGAGCCCCTTTACCAACCTAATCCCTGCTTTGAATTCTCTCTAGTTTATCAATAGCCTTCAAAAATTGTGATACCCAGAAATTGACATTATATCCTGGATGTGGCCTGACCAGAGCAGACCACATCCAGACATATGGCAACACTCATTTTGAAGATGATGCTTCTTTTAATCTAGCTTAAAATTACAGTAACTTGTTTTGGTTGCCACATCACATGGATGTCTAGCATTGAGCATGCAGTCAACTAAAATTTTTAAATCTTTTCTGGATGAACAGCTGTCAAGCCTTATCTCCTCCATTTTGTACTTACAATTTGATTCTTCCAACCCAAGTATAGGACTTTAAATTTATCTCTATCAAATTTCATCTTGTTAGATTTAACCCAATATTCTACCCTGTTGGAATAGTTTGAAATCTGTAATTTCATTCATCATGGTATCTAGCTTTGTGTCACCTACAACAAACATGCTATATACATAGATGGCATGGGCTCTTAATCCAAGTCACTGATAAAAATGTCCAACATAACAGGGCCAAAACCAGATCCTCAGTACTGGTATTACTCAATGATTCACTCTACATTGTCTTGGAGCCATTAATAACTAAACATCCTTTATGTCCGGACCAAAAATGAGGAACCTGCGGCCTCAAGGCCACATGTGGCCTTCTAGTCCTTGGGTGTGGCCCTTTGACTGAAGCCAAGTTTTACAGAACAAATTCTTTAATTAAGGGGATTTGTTCTGTGAGGTTTGGATTCAGTCAAGGGTTGCAGTTGAGGACCTAGAGGGCCACATGTGGCCACCAGCCTGCAGGTTCCCCACCCCTGAGGTAGACATTTGACTAGTTCTGAATTCATCTGACTGTCCTATCATCTAGTCTATATTACTCCATCTTGCCCAAAAAGACAGACAAATTTACACGTATTCAAGTACTCTATTGAAATTTAGGTAAACCATTTCAACAGCATTCAACTGATCTCTCTGTCTAGTAACCACGTTAAAAAAGAAAAGAAGGTTAATTGGTCACCATCTGTTCTTGCCTAAGTCATGCTGATTTTTCCTGATTACTCCAAGGATTTACTTCTTCGGCTTGAAGAATGTTCACTGCGGTAACTCTCTCCACCAATACAGATTGCAACCTGTCTTTGACTTAGTACTTATCATCTAAGATACATAAGATACATTGACCAGGGTCACCAAGGTAGCAAGTGCTTGAGACAGAACCAAACCTCTGAGCCCAGCACAACATGCACCGTGCTGGTTCTACTCTTAGGAATTACTGCTTCCTTTTCTAGGTGTTCAGAAACCATCCTTTTAATATGATGCTCTACAATTTTTCCAGGAATCAAAACCAAGTTTACTAGGCTATAGTTGACAGATTCTACTCTCTTCCCTTTTTTGAAAATTAGGAAATTTGTGTGGCACTGGGAAAAGAATAGTGGCTGGAGTCAAAGGACTGGTGTGCAAATACTACTTCTGATGCCTTCTACCTCTATCATCATCATCACAGCTAGCAATTATATAGCACTTTAAAGTTTGCAAATCACCTTTCATAGGTTAACACATTTGACTCTCACATAACCCTGAGAGGTATTATTACTCCCATTTTACAGATAAGGAAACAGAGGCACAGAAAGGTTAAGCAATGTCCCAAGTTCACACGACTAGTAAGTGTCTGAGGCTAGCTTTTAATTCGGGTTTCCTGATTCTAAATCCTACAATCTACCCACTGCACCAGCTAGCTGTCCTATATAACCTTAGGCCATTTACTTAATCTCCCTGGGGCTCTGTTTCATAGGGGTGAACTAAAAGGCCTTGGGGCCCCTTTTAGCTCTAGTTCTATGACTGTATAAGTTTGGGCAAAATTTTCACATACACTTGCCCCACACACATTCCCAGGGCATGGCTTTTTCTATAGGTCTGAGCCTTTAGCTGTCATCACCTGTATATACATATTCAGTGGAGCAAAGCTTGACTTTGGTATATAGAAGGCAATTAATATATGCTTGACAGTTAATTGATTTAATATCATTCATCCTTTTTTTCTTTTCTTCTAGAGCCCTTAGCAATGTTTTTTTTCTCTCTTTCCAATGTGTTTATTATTTTTCCTGAACTTATTCTACTTTTATTGTGATCAATGACTTTTAGGCCACCTATGAAATCAAATATATATATACACCTCTTTTGCCCAGAGGCCTAAAAGCCATCAGAATAGCATCATGGAAATTAGCCAGCAGGGCCTATGTAAAGACAGAAAATAGACCTTAACTCCATTTTGTCCTTGTCTTCCTCAATTTCCTTTTTCTTCTTGATTTAGGTACTGAGGGCACATCTCTAAGGGGACAGGGGGGGCATAGGTATTTGTGCTAACAGTCAGCGCTTGTACTTTCTGAACTTATAATAGCAGTAGATCATGATGGGGATGGTCTTCCAGAGCAGAAGGCTACATTGGTCATTGCCATTAGTGGTTGGGAAGCCAATGAATTCAGATTCATATGAATCTAAAGATCTATATTAACAGCTTTCCTTTAATCTGCTCTCTGATGTCCGACTCATGAAAGACCAGTTGGTTCCTTGATTGCCTGGAGACAGAGAGAGGAGCCTTATATCTTCTCTTTCCTGGCATAAGTGATGCCATTTTTAAATTAGCCTCCATTTCAGCACAAAATGAGTAGTGACAACCTCTTTCCCTGCTTATGTTTTTGCCCTTCCTGTTACCCTGATGTGCAGTGTGTGGTGCCTTATCCTGCTCCCCTGAGACCAACGACAGATTAGTAAGCTTCTGCTCCATGTCTAGGACCCACATTGACTGCCCTCCATTTTTTTCTGCTTCCTGCCATGTGTGTCAGTGTGTGTATATACACATACATATATACATATATGAATATACATATATATTATATAATTGGGTATATATTCTCCTTCCCCCTTCACATTGATCAGGGACTTTGCCATTTTCTCTTCTGGCTTCCTCACTCCTTCCATTCCATCCAATTTGATTAATATTTGTTCTTTTCACACATAGTAGGGTGCTTAATTGTGTGCTGAATTGCAGGCAGAAAGCTTGCTTGGCTGCAAATGACGAGTTTAAAGTAGCAATGGGGAAATCTCCAATTATATAATATATATTATAGCATACACATATATTATACCTAATGGACATTACATATACCTGTCATAATATGTATATGTACACTATATATAATATGTAACATAATATGTATATATACACAAACATAGAGAGAAAATGGTTGCTTTCAGAGTTGGCCTACAGAGGAAAGCTGTCAATCACCGCTCTCACCGATAACTTCTCTAGCTGACTTGCATTCAAAATTGGTGAACTATGGTCCTTTTACCATGACTACTATGACACCCAGGGGATCTGCCATTGATATGTCATGTGCACTTAGTACAAACTAGGCTAGGCAGAATGGAAAACTTCATGCTCACAGACAATATAGGAGCCCTGAAAGGTGGGACAAATAACCCTGAAGTGTTAGAAAAACAAAGAGAAAGAAAGCAGAATGTTTACTAACCCTCTTCATTTCCTCACTCTTCACCTTTATCCCTGTGGTATCAGCCAGGAGAAGTGAAGCTGGAAATGTTTTCCAGATTCCTTATTAAAAGCAGAGTCATTTTTTTTTCTTTCTACCTTTATTCAGATTTATTCAATAAAGCTCCCAAAGAAAATTTCCAGGCATATATACAGTAAACTAGAAGATGCCTGAGGAGGCAAGGGGCGGTGAAGAAGGATACAGGAGGGAGGGGTGTTGGCTACTACTATAAAGCTACTGTTTCTTCACTGTTGTTTCCTCAGCAGCTGCTCTGGGCATTCTAACAATTTGGCTTGCACAAGGGGAATAGAAATGGTATCTTTGGTTGTTCAGCTGCATGGGGGCTGGTAGTAGACATAGCAAGAAGCTATCAGTTTGCGCCAGTCCACTGTTTCTGAAAATAGCAAAAATATTTATCAGTACAATTCATCTTCATGGAATTGGGGGCAGGGAGAGGTAATTGAGGAAAGGAGGGATACAGATTTCATTCAGAAGAAAGCCCTTTGAATATTCATGTTAAGAGCTTCAAGTATGAAAAATGTTGTCAGGGTTCGGTCTTATGTTCTAAGCCAGCCATCTGTTTATAACTCTCTCTACTCACCCTAGAAAACCCTACTCTCTAAGTGCCTGCAAGCCAGGCCACAAGATTGGCTTGGATTTCAGGCTAAGCCCCTTGAACAAAGTCGGCCTTTAAATTCAAAATCTCCACCGCCCACTGCCACCTTTTTTGTGTTGGGCTGGGTCCCCTTCACTCTTTCCAAGGTAGTGGAAAGAATGTTGGAGTAAAAGTTCAGAGACCTGGTTCCAAGGCTTTTATGTTCCGCCAACTCCTGATGGGACTTTGAGGAAGTCTCTTCACTGTGCTCCTCAGTTTCCTCAGGTGAGTATAAGGGAAATTATATCTTCCTACTCCCAAGCTTAAGCAAATGTTAAAAGGCTTCATGAAGTCACAGTAGAAAATGATAAGAGTCTTGGAAGACAGGTATACTACATTAGTAGTCTCAAAAACATATTGCATGTGTGTTAAGTTTATATAACCAACCTATGGGGTCTAGTGCTATCTAAATCTTGGTTTCTCCTTACAGAGTCCTATTAATCCAGTTGTTTATTCATTTGAATATCGGGTCAGAGGGCTCAATAATACCTCTTGGGAGGCTGTGAGCAGCCCCTGAAGCTGTCTACCTAGAGACAGATTTGGATTCTATAATCCTAAATTTAGGGCACAATTTTCCCCTCTATGATTCCTAAATGTTTAGTTGATTCTCTCCTCCCCCATGTTGTTAAAACATCAACCAAAATCTCATAAGAAATATTGTTTTCCAAGACGTCAGTCCTAGAGGAAACTACCAGGATTCTGGCAACATAATCTGATCATTTATATACTCTCACACAGATGTTGAAACACAAGAAATCTGGATCTGATATATAGATAAGAATCCAAAGGGTTGCGTGGATGTCCAAACTTCTGAAATCTTGGAGATTTCCCCATTGCTACTTTAAACGCATCATCTGCAGCCAAGCAAGCTTTCTGCCTGCAATTCGACACACTTGTTAAGCACCCTACTATGTGTGAAAAGAACAAATGTTAATTAAATTGGATGGAATGGAAGGAGTGAGGGATGAGCCCCCATTCTACTTCTGATACTTATTGCTTGTACAAGCTCTAACTCATTTAGCCTCCTGGGTCTTGGTTTCCTCATTCCCAAACTGAAAAGGTTGGATGAGATAGCCTCCAATGTCTCTTCTACCTCTTGGTCTATGGCTCTTAAGATAACTGTCTTCATGTAGGATGGGGAGGCCATTGAATTCCTTACAGGTCCAGAGAAGTTAAAGGACTTAATAATGTAACAGCCCAGGTAGCAAATGTTATAGAAAGGATTCAAACCCAAGTCCTCCTAATTCTAAATTCAGCGTTCTATCCACTACACCACACTGCCTCTCTCCATCATCTATGTTCCGGGACAAAATTGGCATTTTAATATTGAATTTAATATGAATTTAGCTGCTTTTTAATGTCACTTTCATCCCCATTATTTTAATCATTATGTAACCTTCTTATTCTTCTACTTTCTTCACTGTGCATCAGTTCATACAGATCTTTTTATGTATTTTTCTGAATTCCTCATATTTACTGTTTCGCAATAGTATTCCATCATATTCGTCCACTACAATTTGCTCAGCCATTCCCCAATCAGTGGATACCTGTTTCCAGTTTTTATGAATGTGCTATAAGTATATGGAGCCTTGCTATTATAAGGGTGAACTTCTGCCCTCACCCTAAGTAATGTCATCATGGAAGACCCTTTGGCCTCCCCAACACCTCTATTGAATCAATCAGTCAAAAGCATAAACTTGGCTTAATCAAGTTGAAAGGATTAATGTGTTTTGGCAATTGGATGAAGGTAGATGCAACCACACAACAAATAGCTGGTGACTGGCTTAAAGAATCAGACATACATACTTCTAAGACTATGGATAGAAACAGCAGTCAGTCTAACACTGAGGGCACCCAAGCAGTAAGCTAATGGTAGCTTACTGGTACCAGTAGGAAATGGTAGGAAAACTAAAATTGAAAGGATTCTAGCCAAGTCCCTGAGAAGTGAGAAGTGATGACCACAGAGGAAGGTAGCAGAGAGTGCATCGAACTGGGATAAGGAGAATTGGACTGGTGGGAGACAATACATCCAACCTGGAGTGATAATCTTTGGAGGAAAGTCAATGTCAGGGTTTAGGATACATAAGGAGAAGGGCTGGCTATGGATAGGCTATACAAAAGCAAGGATTCTTAGAGTCCAGCAGAAAGCTACACTTCTAGGAATTCCATGGAGACAACCCGAAGGGGAATAAGGACTTACAATACCCAGGAGTTGTGAGTTACAGTTTTTCCATGTGTGTTCTCTACAAAGTGTCTCCTTGTCTTTGTACTTTGAACTTGGACCCCCACCCCCATGAAGTCTGAGTGCATTTGTGGGAGAGTGTGCCCCCGACTTCTGAGTGGAATATTTTTGTGACTGCTAGCTCTTGTTATACAATCTTAGTAAATACCTTTCCTGAAAAGTTCCTTGAGTTTGACTGATTATTAATGGGAAGTGTAACAGTTTGGGCTTATGGAAAAGGAAGGAAGGAAAGAAATAATAAAGAAATAAGAAATTATTAAGCATTTATTATGTGCTCAGCTGGGGATACAAATACAAGCAAAAAAAAAAAAAAAAAGACAGTCCCTGCCTTCAGGGAGTATACATTGCAATGGGGGAAAACAAAACATTAAGAGAGTTAAAAAGGGCAGGAGGAGGGGAGAGAGAAGAGGGCACCCAGGCAAAGGCAAGGTTTCAAAGTCCAGAAGGTCAAGGACAGGGAAAGGAAGAGAATGAAGGCAGGCTGGTCTGGGCCCTCCCACAAAATGGAATTTCCCAGAGGAAGTCCCCAAAGGCAGAAGGGCAGCGGAGAGTTTGTGGAAGAATATTCCAGGACAAACAAGCTACAAGAGCCTTATCCAGGGCAAGGAAACCCCAGGTGCTAAGGTATGTGAGCAACAGTACTAGAAACTGAACCCCTAGGATTACCCCTAGAATCCTGAGTTAGAGGAGTAGTTGCCATCCTCTGGGGATTCAGCTCATCAAGACGAATGGCAGTTAGGGTTATAGCCCTAGATGGAATGCTAAGTGGGTTTGGGACAGAGGCAGTGAAAAGAGTCTGAATTTGGAACAAGAGGACCTATATTTGAATCCTAGTTCTGCCACTACCTGCCTATGTGACTTTTAGGCAAGTCACTTCTCTTATCTAGGTCTGTTTCCTTATCTATACAATAAAAGGAAGTAGTCTAGTTGGTTTCTGAACTCTTTTCCAGCTTTATATCTGTAATAATGTGATTCTTGGAAAATATGCACAGTGATGATTGACAGTTTCAATAGCACTGAAAAATTTAGTGAACTTTCTCAAATAATTTTCCCAATCATTAGACAAATATAGAGCTTCCCCAATAACAGAGCAGTATTCCTGTCTTCGGTTGGAGAAGACTTTTGTGATTCTTTTCTTTTGTAGAAGGAGAATGATAATTTCATAACTCTCCTAAGTTGGGTATTTGTTAACACTTGGTGAAGGCCTTAGTGACTAACCAAATTGTCCCCACCCACTTCCTTCCACCCATAGGTAAAATTCAGTTAACTGAGATGTTGCCGGCAACTTTTACTAGCAAAGAGCAGACGATAACAATGATATTCGTAAGTCATTTCAAGATCTTGAATCAAAGAAAGATCTGGTTATATTTATCATAAAATACAGCACAGTAAACATGCTAACATAGGGTGAGGAGACACAGATGTCCCGGACGAGGCACAGCATCTTTTTGGGCCTCAGTTTTGTTATCTGTAAGAGGAGATAATATTACTGCAACTTAAACTCTAGTACACTAAAGAATTATGAGTAATCTTCATCATCATCATCATCATCATCATCATTACTGAAGCAGGAAAATGAATAGATACATTTTGTTGTTTTTTTTCAATGCCAAGTTTACTTATTAAAAATAGAATCAAGTTAACCCTAACCTAACCAGAAATATAATTAGCCATTTGCTCAGCATTGTGGGATAATTGAAGTAATGCAGATATTCTATCTCCTAGGTGCAGGTAATAAAAAAAATTAATTATGAGAAAGAACTCAAGAAAGGAATGTCTTTTTTTTTAACGTTATCATCCCATGTTCTAGGTGGGTTTGAATTTCTCATCTCTGGATTCTGAGTGTGGTCTTTGCATAATCATGTCAACAAAGGATCAGCCATGAGGGAAAGCAGGGGAAAAAATCATACAATTCAAGATTGATTGCTTAGGAAACCACAAATAAGTTAGTTTTCCTGTAAAAACAAGGACCCACTTCAACCAAATGTTGATGTTCCAAGCGAGAATAAAGCAGTCTCTTCCATGTGCTGTTACTTGGAATGGGAGACTTACAAATCCTAATAAACACAGACAGATCTCTCTGTCTCTGTCTCTGTGTCTCTG
>CM053585.1:499765272-499818296 GCA_028646515.1 Pseudochirops corinnae
ATAAACCTTGGAATACAAAGACAAAAAAAAAATCTGAAACATTCCCTGGCCTCAGGAAGCTTATATTCTTTAGCATACCAAACTAGAAGTTAGGAGATTTATGTATTCTAGTCCTCAGTTCTGTTGATAACTAGCTGTATGACCTTAGACAAATCACGTAAAGTCTCTGCACCTCACTTTCCCCATTTGTCAAATACAGATAAGGAAATTTACCCTATCTCACAGAGCAAAATGAACTTAAATGGATTTTTAAAAGTATAAAGGGTTTTAAAATGTACAGTTATCATCAATATCATCATTGTTAGGAGAACTCTTCCGGGCATCCTCACACAGGTGGACTAGCTGAGCTCTCCTGCCCATTAACATTACAAAGGTGGGCAGTGTTGGGTCAAGGAAAAAAAAAAACACTTAATTCACATAAAAATAGACCCGACATGACTAAACAAGAAGTAGGCACTGGATTGATTTAGGATATGGTATTTCTATTCCCTTTGAACCCTGTAATTATACCGAGCTATAAACCACATTTGCTGTAAGCCTTGTACGATGTGGAACCTTGCAGATGGAAAGGGATCTTCCCCCACCAGGTTACAGGACTAGCACAGGCTAGTTAGTACTAGAACCCAGACTAGTAACCAAATGTACTAACACTTAAATCCAGTGTTCTTTCCACCATACCATTGGGTTTCCCAAAAATGTCTGCATCACACTTTGGACTTGCCACAATTCACTGAGATAGAAGTGTTGGTATGAACACATTTTTAAAAGTCATATCATATCTACTACCTTCTCTTCTAAAAGCTACCATGTTGTAGCTCTATAATTTGCAGGCATCACCTAGAACTGGGCTCCAGAAAAGGTAGCTGGAAAACAGATTTCTGTCAAGCAATTTCTCTTTTCTTATTGAAATTAAGTGATTTCTCTTTTTGTATTGAAAGTCATTAATAATTAAAGATGTGGTCTCATGGAAAAGTCCTACCAACAGACTGAATAGATGGGGGTCTCCTTAACCAACAATAAGTTCTCTTGAGTGCAGGAACCATGTCACTTGTACATTTCAAGATTCCTGTAACATCCATCATTGTGTTAGGTGCATAAAAAGTATATGATCAATATTTATTGAGTTTAATTAAAGACACCATAGAACATAAGCAGACCACTTCCTTCTGTGAGTGATAATCCCTACGCTGTGGTTCAGGTTTTTTTCTTTGAAAATTAAGTCTTTTTGCAAATTTATCCTCAGATGTTGATCCTTTTCAATGTCCTCAAGTCACTGGAAACCACTAGGATTAGTCCCAAATTTGGGGATCCTCTTATTCCACACTTGCATTTGGAATGTTTGCTATTGCTTTATTATGCTTCAGAGTTTGCAAGACTTTTAAGATTTGCATTCCAGAAGTTGTTTATTTTCTCCTGGGTACTTGGCTTATAATGAGGGTAGGGTGCCACCAGGTGAACAATGGTGCCTTAGTTATGTCCTCACGATCCAAATGGTTAAATTTCCCCTGAGTGTGGTTAACTGGGTGAAAAATTATAGCACACTTTTACACTTAATGAAAATTCCAGCATTTGCTCCTTCTAATTGCATCTAAAAACATGGCATCAGGTGCAAAACGCTAGAGATGTGATTCCCTGGATTAGCTCTTACCATTGCCAAAGTAACATATAAATGGACAAAGTCCAAAGGGTTTTTCTCTTCATCTAAACTGCTTCTCCCATCTCTAGCTCTCTTTTTAAGATTAAAAAGATTACTTCCCTATCTCATTAAATACATATGTCTACAAACCACTCTCTGAACATTCCATGTGGAAGCCATCAGTCTTAAGTCAAGGGAAGCCATAAATACCACATTCAACTTTTTCAGTAATCGATTATAAAGTCCAAATTCAGCTCCCGGAGTAACAATAGAAGGGGGTCCATCCTCAGCACAGAACTGACTGAAGATCCCAACAAACTATTCACCAAATCTAAAATTTGCTTTTTGGCCATCATCAGAGGCAGTGTTTGCAGTGGAAAGCCTTGGGAGTCCAAGCTCTATTTTGACTTTGTCATGAGCTGCCCAAAGATTTCTGACAAAGAAAGTGAAACAAAAAACACAGGAAGGTGCCTTCTGCCTGCCTCAGACATGCACTTAGCTGTGGGACCATAAGAAAGTCACTTAAACTCTCTTAACTTCCCCAGCTTCCTCATCTGTGAAACGGGAACAATAGCACTAGTGTCAACCTCACGATGTTGTTGTAAGAGATGTACTTTTATAATGTGAAACCACTAACATAATTGAGGGTTAATAGCATTATTAACCACCACCCCTCCCCCCAGCCATTAGCATGTGGTGAGCTATGACTCGCCTCCATAAGAATGTCCACAAGAGTAGAGCTAATACTTTTATTACTTAGCCCATAACTCCAAGCTAGCCTTCATCAATATAGCATCAGCCACACACATATCAACTGAGGAAAGGAACTGGAGCCCGACTGAGCCTGGAGTTAAACACAAGCAACATCCCTCTGTGCCCCATTATGTGCCCAACTCCTAGAGCAAGAGTGACACCCATGGAGCCCTTCTCACAATAAAGTCTGAAATGCATAACATAAAATACTTAGGATGACAAGGAGACTATATTGAAATGCAATTATAAAAAAAAATTTAAGTCCACAGACTCCAGGATAAGAACCCCGGGGGTTGTTTAATCACTTTAGAAACAATGATCTCACTGAAGGCAAAAATTTGGAAGGAACTTTTGCTCACATAGCTGTCATATCTCAGATGGGTTTGGGCTCAGACAAGGTTGGATGAGCTCCATGAAATAGACCAGGGAAATTTTCCTGATGCCAGATATTCAGACAGAGCTTCTAGGGACTTTGGCCTCTAAAGCTTACATGTTTCCTTCCCTCTAGCCCCAAAAGGAAAAAAAAATACAGGTTCCCTTAGAGCAGGAGATGTTAATCTTTTTGAGTGTGTCATGGACTCTCATTTGTAATCTGGACTTCAAATAATATTTTTAAATGCATAAAATAAAATGATTATGAAGGAAACAAATTGTATTGTTGATCAACAAGCACTTATTAAGTGCCTACCATATATGTGGCATTGTTCTAGATGCTGAGAATGCAAAGAAAGATCCAAATGATGGTCTTTGCCTACTAGGAGCTCACCTTCTAATGGGGCAGAAAAAAAGCATGTTTCCTATGTATGTACAAGATATATACAGTGTACATGACAGGTAATCTCAGAAGAAAGGTGTGAACAATGAGGGGTTAAGGAGAGAATTGGAAAAATAACCACTTAAAGCAGTGGTTCTCAACCTTCCTAATGTCATGACCCTTTAATACTCGTATGTGGGCATATCTGCATGTGGGCAGACTTGCCTGGAGATGCATAGAGGAGCGGTGTCTCAGTTCCTAAGACCATCAGAAATATGTGCTTTTTGATGGTCTTAGGTGATCCCTGTGACCTCTGTGAAAGGGTCGTTTGACCCCCAAAGGGGTTGTGACCCACAGGTTGAGAACCGCTGTCTTAAAGAAACTGAGATTTAAGCTAATCTTGAAGGGAAATCAGATGCAAAGGCAAGAGGGAGAGCATTCCAGGTATGGGAGACAGGAGAGTAAGAAGGCCAGGGTTGCTGGGTCATAAAGTACGTGGAAGAGAAAAAAAAACATAAGAAGACCAAAAAGGTAGGAAGGGGCCAAGTCATGAAGGACTTTAAAAACTAAATATGATTTAACAGGTTCCTGGATATAATAGGGAGCTATTATAGTTTATTGAGAGAGGAAATAACATGGTCAGACTTAGGGAGCTTTGGGAAGATCATTTTGATAGTTGACTAGAGACTGGATGAGATATGCAGGAAGACCATCTAGAAAGTTATGCTTTAGTCTAGGCATGACATGATGAGGGCCTGGTGTGGGATGGCAGCTGTCAGAATGTTATGGGAATCTGAAGATCTTTCCTGCCCCTAGGCCCTTTGATAGGCTTAAGTGACTCTGAGAACCTTCCCTGATTTGAAAATATACTTTGCCCCCAATAGGCTGAATGTGGTCACATGGAGCCTGTGGCGGGAGGCTTATTCTTCAGGAATGCCCATGCCTTATTACTTTGTGATTGGACAGTGGGTCAAGAGGGCTGTGACATTCTCCAATCCAGGAGAAGGCTATATATGCTCTGATGTGAGTTTTTGCTTTGGGGCTCACCTTGGAAAGAGCTGTGTGATTTGGCCAGATGAGACTCTGTGTAGCTGTTGAGCCTCCTGGCTTTGAAAACCCAGATGTTGGTGGTTCCCTCTCTGGTAACTGACTAGGTATGGATGTAATGTTCAGACAGCTGGAAGCCCTGTCGGCTGATCTGTTTATCTGTCTGCTTGTAACTTCTGTTTGTGTTCTCTGAGGTTCAGGGTGCTGACTTTTTCCCCTGAACTAGGTAAATGATACATGTTTGATTGATTTAAGTAAGATTGTTTACCCATTTTGAGTTGTTTTCCTTTAGAAAAGCAGATCTAAGAACCTGTACTAGCAGCCACCCTGGGTATGCTAGGGTGCTTGCTGCTCCACAGAGGAGAGAGAAGGCTATGTATAGGAGAGACCTGATGGTAAGAACAGCAGGATTTGATAAATTGGATTTGTGGGTCCAAGTGAGAATTAGAGGCAGACACATTAGAGGCTGAGAGCTTGAGTAACTGGGACCTTTGATGGAAGAAGGAAAAGTTTAGGGAGAAATATGATGAGTTCTATTAAGTTTACAGTGTCTATAGGACATGCAATTTAAGACATCCAAGAAGCAGGTGATGGTGCAGAGTGGAGGTCAGAAAAGATGGCTGGGTCAGGTAAATAGATCTGAGAATTATCAGTGTAGAAATAATAATTGAATCCACCACGTGAGATCTTATAGAAGGAAAAGAGAAGAGGGTCAGGAACTGACCCACAGATATTGGGTATGATCTGGAGGAAGGTGGTACAAAAGAGAATGAGGAGGGGTCAGCTAGATAAGAGATGAAACAGGAAAGAAGAGTGTCACCAAAAGGAAGGAGAGGAGAGAGGAAGGAAGGGAACAGGGTGGAGCAGAGTCAGAGACAATACAGGAGGGAGACGAAAGAGATGATGAAAGTGGAGAAGGATGTGGTGAGGGCAGGATGTAGTGAGGGCAAACTGAAGAAACCTCAGACATTTGGGATAAGTACAGATAAGCTCTGAAACAAGCTTCCAGACTTCCTTGGTTTCTTCCAGAATGAACCCCTGAACTTTCAGCCTCCCCATTGATGATATCATTAAAGAGTATACAACTTCACATTTGAGCACTTGTAAATCCTCCCTCTGCTTTAAGGAGGGTGCCTAGTACAACTGTTACCAGGTTCCCGGTCCTAGCCAGAAGAGAATTTACAAAACTAAATGAAAATTCTCATGCTAAAGAACAGAAAAGAAACCAGTACCCATGAGGGAAGGCTCTTTGGCTCCAAAGCAATCAGAAAAGAGCAGGTCTCATTTTGCTACAGATTTCTGGCCCCTTGTTGCCTTTCAAGTCATCAAGTTCCATGTCCTGCGTGATTTCCTTACTTGCACATGCTGAGCTGGGCAAATTATCCTTTTCTCTGGTTTGGAGCCCGACAATACACACTTCCTGGCATGAAGGAAAGAAAAATAATTTTTACTTGTTTTGCTCTGAGAGGGTTAATAAAAAAAATTTTAAAAACAGATTAAGTTGTCCATCATTCTCTCTCCACCTCAAATCATTTCTTGTCAAGTGAGGAAACAGAAGCTTCCTTATCTACATGGGTGGATGAGCATAAATGGAGCAGCCTAGTATAGTGGGGAGGATACAGGACGAGGAAGCAGAACCAGCTCTTCTAGTCCAATTCAAATGAACCCACAGCAAGTCATCAAGAATTTATTAAGTACTTACTCTGACCAAGGCATAGTAGCTAGGGAGAGACAGTATGGTACCAGTGTATTGGACAGAGTCAAGAAGACTGTCAGTACGGACCCTGGAAAGCACTACATAAATGCTCAGCGACCTGAAGTCTTGTCTCAGTAACACACAGTGGCTGTGTGACCCTAAATAAGTAACTTAACCTCTCCTAAGCAACTCTCTATGAATAGTGGTAGGTTGGTACATGTTTAGCAATCGGCTTTCCAGGTAGGGCTGGGAAAGAGAAACTATACTCAAAACAGATTTTTAAGTTGAGTCTGCACTATTAGCAGCTTCTCCATAATTTTATTGTCTAGTCAATCCATAAAACAAGTCAAGCCTTTATTTGTAGCAATTTGCTAATTTCAGAGGTGTAAATGTTTATGCTGACAATTTAACAACCAGCTGTCAGGAGCTGATACAAGTGGCTCCAGCACACCCTTGCCCATGACTGTAAGTTATGGAAGGGTTATCGATTCCCTTTGTGGATGGAGGATCCTCACCAGGAGCTTTCTGTGTAGATGAAATCACAAGTCTGAATAACAGCAACAAGATAAGCAAAGAATTGAACTAGGAAAGAAAAAAAAATTGCACCAGTCTTTGCTTTTGAGAAGTTCCCATTCTACTAGGGATGTACAATATGTGAACAGATGAGAATACACTTGACAATTTGAGGAAAGAGAAACTGCTAACAACCAAGGACATTAAGAAAGGCTCCCAAAAGGAGGAGTACGTGAGCTCAATGAGGAAAGAAGCTATATATTCTAAAATGGCAGCAGTCACTGTGACCTTGGGCATTTCATCATGGTACTGACCAAAACTGTCATGCCTGTATTTAGAATCAGAGAATGTCAGACCTGGGAAGGACCTAAGAGATTTCTCAGCATGATCATACCATTTTACAAAGGAGGAAGGAGAGGCCTACAAGTAATGGCCCTAGGCTCCAGGGACATATTTCCAGCTGCTAATAGAACATGGTCACTAGAATGTTCTGCCATCCCCTCCAATTTAATATGCACAAACTGGACTCATCTTTCCCTACTCCAAACCCACCTTTCCTCCTAACTTTCTCATTTCTATTGTGATGGCATCGCCATCTTGAGCTCAAAACTTTGGAATCATCATCAACTCTTCCTCACTCCCCACTTCCCATCAGTTGCCATGTACAGTTCTTTATATCTCCATACTACATTTCTGATTCCCAATGTGACCACCTTATTTTGGGACCTGGTTACTTCTTGCCTAAACTATTGTAATAGCCTCCTATAACAGCCTCTGGGCCTCCAGTCTCTCCCCTTTCCAATCTGCCCTTTGCATTGATGCCAGAGTAATCTCCATGATGGACAGCAACCACTGAATCACTTTCCTTATTCAAAAACCTTCATGGCTCCATGTTGTTTTTTTAACTAAAGATAACCCAAAGTCCTCAGCCCCATCCCTAGCTTTGTGACTTAGTTCATGCTTCTTTGCCATTACCTCCTCCACATTCCTGCCCAACTGGGCTCTTGACATTTCCTGATATCATCCTGTCCTTTCTTAACTCTGTACTTATAATTATTTCCCCAACATTTCCATATTTAGACGTTCTTCCCTTCCTTCAAGGACTGAGGTCTTTGAAGCTTTTTCCCATCCTCTTAGGACCTTCATACATAATGTGTATTATTTTAGAAAGCTCTGTGAGAGCAGGGACTATGTCTTATCTAAAACCTGTTTTCCCTAGTATCTAGTATAGTGCTCTATAAACAGTAGGTGCTTAATGTTTGTCTAATCAAAAGGAATTGTTTAATATCTTCTGCCCCCATAAGTTTTCAAATTCTAACAAAGTTTATTGGAGAAAGAATTCAGTAACTTGTAAGGAAGGCATCCTAGCTTATTTTTGCCAAGAATAGCCCAGAAAACAATGACAAGTTTGCTTTAAAATATTCTGTTTGAAGTTGTTGGAGCATAGGAGCAGTGAGGATAACTGAAATCCCAAATACTCATTTTAACCCCTCATCTCAAACTCCTTCCCCGACAAACCGGAGTTTGGCACCAGAGTTGCAAAGTCATGTGGTGGGAGGAGGGAGATGGGAGGTCAGGGGACAGACTGGTTTGACTTTGATCTTTGTATTTCTCCTACCAAATGCCGGCTAGAGGGACAGCCTGAGGGAAGAGATTGAAAAGCAAACAAACAAATGAAGAATTCAGATAATGAAATAGCACAAGTATCTTTCCCTTCACAAGGCAAACTTCTTTAAAGGAAAAAAACAACTTAAAACCAAAGCATAATTAAAAAATGAGACTAGGCTCTTGAGGCATTCATCTTCCCTTTCAAAAGAAACAAAAAAAGCTAATCTTCATGCGCAGGGTCCTCCCCGCAAAAAACAAAGTTATCCAGAAATAGCCCACAAATCACAAGAAAGAAAAAAAAAACCAAGAAGATATGAGAAACAGAAAGCAAGAATGGGGCAAAATGATGGCCAACGCCCATTCCTAGAAGAGCAGAGAAGCATCACTGCCATCTTTAACCCAACAACAGCTGGACGTCATTTGTAAGAAACACAAGAGTTTCTCCACCTTGGAACCAAGTGTTCAAAATGAAGCTTCCATGGAGGCCAGGGACAAAGATACATAGGGAGCATGGTGTGTGTCTCAAAAGGTTTGCAATCAATTTATTTTGGAAATGTGGCCTATAAGGAATGAAAAAGGGTAACTGGGCACATGCCTGTGGTCCCTGCCTACTGAGAAGGCAAAGGGTAATGGATCCCTTGAGTATGGGGGTTCTAAATGGAAATGGAGCCGAAGCCAATTAGTATCTGCCCTAATTTCTGCCCCAATAAGGTGAATCCATGGTAGCTCAGGACCACGAGGCTACCTAAGGAGCGACAAACTAAACTAGCCCAGGTCTGAAGGAAACAAAGCTTCCATGCTTATGAACAATGGGGTTCAGGCCCTGAGTGGCTGCTATACTTCCAGGTTAAATGAGATAGGGAGATCCAATCTCAGAAATTAAAAAAAAAAAAAAGACGAAGGGTCCTGTTTAAGAAAAAACTTGGAAAACCTTATATGAATTGATACAGACTGAAGTGAAAAGAACCAAGTGAACAATTTCTACAACAGTATCATCAACAGCAACATTGTAGAGACAAATAACTTTGAGAGACCTAAGAACTCTGATCAATGACCCTGGTTTCAAAGGATCCATGATGAAACATTCTAACCACCTCCTGAGAAAGAGGTGCAACCCAGGGTATAGACTGAGGCATATTTTTGGAACATGGACAACGAAGAAATTTGTTTTCTTGGATGTACATATTTGTTACCCAAGGGTTCTGCTGTTTGTTTGTTTGTTTGTTTTTTAATGGAGAGAGAGTTGGGAAGGAGAAAAAATAAATTCTTGTTTATTAAAAGAATTAAAAAAAGAAAACACACCCTGGTCCCATGGAACAGAGTAATGCATGATATGTCCCCAGCATTCTTTCTCTGAGGCATTCCCTCCAGCATCTTCCAACGTCAGGGGAATGGAAGGGCAGCCTTGGTACTCAGCTAAATCACAGTGTCAAGAATAGAAGAGTGATCAATGCATGGCTTCTCCTTGTACCCTTCACCTGATAAAAAGGCAAATCAGTCTGATAGACAATACTCCCCTTTGGCATATGACCTCCACTCTTAGACTTTTCAGTTCAAAGGATTCAGGCAATTTAAACAAATATCTGGATCACAGGATTTTTTTCTCTTAGCCAAATGAGTAATAATGGCTGTCATCTGCACATTAGCATTTATTGGCTTTAATTACCCAGTAAGGTGTCCATTAGAAAATTAGAAGCATATCAGCCTTCAGCCTTACCAACAATCCAACAGTCTTACCAGGTTTCCAGGTTCTAGTGGCACAAGGCATTGATGTACACTAACATATGAAAATTCAAGGATGAGAATGGTAATAATTTTAATAAAGACTCAGGTGACATCAGGTTCCCACAGGCAAATGTTGTGATCAGTACTTACCACCCAATGCCAGACTGGAAGACTAAGACTCTATTTTACCCAAATTTTAGAAGAATGCTATCTTAAATAATTATTTATTGAAACTAACTGAATTATCTCCCTCTAAACTTCAGATCAATGAGTTTTATAAAGCCTCCCTAGCAAGCACCAAACATCTATACTAGAAGTGTATGATTGTCAAGAAGTGATTTCTTTCCAAACATACAACTCTTACAAAGTACAGACAAAGTATTCAGATTTTTCATGAATTTTTTTGTTTTTCATCCAAGTGTTTTCTTTCATGGAATTCAAATAAACAAACATTTATTGTCTCTGCTATATGCAAGGCACTGCAGTATGGGCTGGGCAGACAAAGACCTCAAAGAGCTGATATTATACTGGGAGGATTAGATATATGGAGAGATAAGCAAATACCAATGAACACAAAGTCGTTTCAGAAGAGAGAAAGAACTAGCCAACGGGATCAAGAAGATTTTGGTATAGGATGAGGTACCTGAGTTGTGCTTTAGAAGAAGCTAGGCATCCTGCAAAGAGGAGGAGAAGATGGGGAGCATTACAGACATGGAGGACCACCAAGGCAAAGGCATAAAGTGGGCATCAAAGAAGAGGAACAACAGATGGGCCAACTTAACTGGAACAAAGTTTGTGACAGGTATAAACGTAAAAGTGAGACTAGAGAAGGTACTCAGTGATAGGAAGCTTTGATGCCAGTTAAGTAGACATTAGGACTAAAATGTCCCGTGTCTAGAGTCTTCCCCATACCACGGTGGACATTGGGGATACATCATTAACTATTTTATTTTTGTCTAGTCACTAACTAGTGAAGTATAAAAGAGAAATCCATTTCCCAAAGTGCCCAGTCTTGCCATAGGAGGTTGCTGAGGCACTAGGAAGTCCCCATTGTGGAGTATTTTCACACTGAAAGGGCTATCACTGAAATTCATTAGTTTTCATATTGCTATGCTGCAAACAAACAAACTCTATCCCCTGATGATGTCCAGTACTTTTTCTTATTTCTTATACTGCTCCCTAAAGCTTATATCTTTTTTAAGCCCAACTCAGAAGTAACCAACCAGAGTTTAAATGACCCACAAAGTCTTCTCTGATTTTCCTAGTTGGTAAGAATCTTCTCTGCCCCTCAGACCTCATCTTTGTTTTACAAATTTTTAAATGTACTTATTATTCATTGTATTATTGTAAGGTGCTGCCCTTTCCCATGTGAACATTTGGTTTCTAGAAGCTCAATATTAGTAATAGTAGTATTGGTAATAATAATGATTAACATTTATAGAGATCTTTAAGGATTACTATATAATTTTATTCTCACAGCAATCCTGGGAGGTAATAATAAGGTATTATTACTATTTTACAGATAAGAAAACTGAGTTAGATGAAGTTTAAGTGACTGTGTGACTCACAGTTACTAAGGGTCTGAAGTTAGATTTGAACTCAAGTCTATCTGATTTCAGGTCCAATGCTCCATCTACTGTGTTATTCAACTGTCTAATTATCATTATCATTGTCATTATCTGCAAAAGATAATTTAATATAATGGATAGAGAGCTCCTTCGAGCCAGGGAGACCTAGGTTCAAGTCCTGAAAATCTATCTATCTATCTATCTATCTATCTATCTATCTATCTATCTATCTATCTGCATATGTATGGTGTATGTATAGACACACACATCTCTTTGAGCCAGAAGACCTAGATTCAAGTACCAAGATACACACACACACACACACACACACACACACAGGTACTATGTCCTCAGGCAACCCTCTAAGACCTTAAGCTGTAAAGAAGTTGTATTAGATGTTGCTTCCTTATCTATTACTTCTCTTTATCAATGAAATCACATATCCAATCCCTATCCTATCATTATCTATGTATGTGTCTCTTCCCCTACCAGACCATAACCTCCAAATATAAATTTTGCATCTCAACTAGCACCCAACACATTGCTTATCGCATAATAGGTGTTTAGTCAAAGTTGAAGTGACTTCTTAGATGTCCAGTGGCTATAGTGTCAGGTAATCTCTGGTCTGACACTGGTTAAAAATAATGATTTTTGTATGTGTATAATGTATTACATTATTCAGAAAAAAATGAAGTCAAATGGAATGGACTTAGGAGAAGATAAGAGTCACACTTAGATGGGCATCTGTTGCTAGCCTGTCTTTAATGCCTTTCCAATAGGGCAGGATTTGCTAGAGTTGACACTCCACTGGTCTAACCTAAAGAATGTACCTAATTCCATAGAAGTGTGGAATAAATAGATTTTGAAAGGGAGAATCCTGGGTGACCAATTGATTTCCTTCCTTTTGGTTCTGGTAGAACCAGAAAGCTATTTCTAGAGCTGTTTCAACCATGGTATAAGGAGAAGGACAATTCTTCAGTCGAGTAGAACTAAGAAATAAGCTTAACCCTTAGGGGAGAGCCATGTGTATGTTGGTTATGTGGAATATACAAAGAAAGCCCAGCAAACAGAAAGAAATTCCCTGAAAGTCAGAGCTGGATAAAACCATAGAGATACAAGTGAGGGCAAAAGTCTCTAAGCAAAGTGCTATTTTGACTGGTCTCATTGTGTCAGCACGATGTAACTAACCCTGGAGTGAAAAGAACTTAGGGTCAAATCCATCCTCAGCCCATTCCCAAGTGTGACCTTGAGCAAATCACTTCCCCTTTCAAAGAAAGGGAGGGAAAGCTCCCTCAGTTTTCTCAACTGGAAGATAAAAGAATTGAAATAGATAACCTATAAGAACTCTTTCAGTTCTAAGCTTATGATCCTATGATTTGCAGTATTTTACAAGCATCAATCGAGAAATCCATAAGGACAAGAAAAAGACTCTACTAAATAACGTTATTTTATTTTTTACAAATACAGAAACTAAGGATCTGAGGGTTTAAAAAAAAAGAGAGAAAGACTATCCCAGGACACAGAGTTAATTAGGGACAGAACTAGCTCTAGAGCCCAGATCTCAACTCAAAAGCATTCTTTCCACTACACTACTACGTGCCTTGGGTGGATATTGCTTTGGGAGGATTTAAAATTCATAGATTTTTCAATTCTAAGTTCCTTTTTTAGATTTCAGTTTTGCCCCCAGGTATTTGAAGAGTTTTGTTTTGGCATTATCGGCATTTAAAGAGACATGCCATTTTGATTCATTAATTCTATTAATTTACTTTTGTCTATTTTTACTTTCGTAAGATCTACTTTATGGACCTAAAAAGTAATCTAGTTCATGGCCCTCATTTCACAGCTGAAGAAACTGAAGTGAGGTGACCTGTTCAATGTCACACAGATAGAAATCAGCACATTTGGGATCTGAACCTAGGCCTTTCGATCCCAAATCCAGCATTCCTTCCATAGGAAAGTCAGACATATTCTTTCTAAGGGCTGTCTGCCATTTTCATACATTTCCAGGAAGTCCTGAGCCAGAAAGCTGAAACAAATTTACAAGGGGGCCTCAAAGTGGAAAAGGTTGAAAAGGATAGCTCTAGGGGACAAGGATTTGGTGAGGGTCTGAGAAGCTGACTTGGCCATGATTTTCACCTTCACTTTCCGTTTTGAGTTTTCCAGGAACAAGCTGCCACCAGCTGGGAATGAGTTGTGTTCATCTTGGCTCCAAATGAGAGATCATAGAATTGAGGGCTGAAAAAGAGCTGAGAGATTATCTACTCCAACTTCCTTATTTTCCAGAAAAGAAAGCTGAAACCTATAGATATTAAGTGACTTGCCTAAAGTCACATTAAGTAGTAAACTGTGGATTTGAACTTCACTCCCATAATCCGATCCCAGATCCAAGGCTTTTACCACTCTACCATGGTCTATTCAATGTCCTTCCCAGCTTAACATACTATGATCTGTGCTTTGCTAATCTAGGGATGGGGGAATCGCTTCAGCCTATTCAGTATCAGCTTCCCAACCTTAAAAAGAACAGAACATTTAGTGGTTGGCAGTTTCATAACTGAATTAAGGATATTTGGCAAACACTTGATAGAACTTAGTGAAAAAACTGATTCTACACAAGTTTACAAACTTTATACACCACCCTTCTTTATTCCAAGGTGTGTGGCTGGAATTAATTAATCTCATGGATGGATGGCTAGACACTGGCTTTTCTAAAGCATAAGAGAAAATAGCGGAGAAAACCCCAGAGTGGGGAGTCTAGAGGTCTGAGTTCTAATCCTCTCTCTACCAAGAGCTAATTATTGAAACTTGAACAAGCCACAACTGCCCTAAGTCTCTAATTTTCATCTTTAAAAGGAAGAAGTTGGTCCAGATGCTTTCTATGCAACATTTTATGTTTTCAAAAAAAATTGTTGAAAAGTATTTTATTTTTTACAAATACAGAAACTAAGGGTCTGTGGGTTTAAAAAAAAAAAAGAGAGACTATCCCAGGACACAGAGTTAATTGGGGACACAACTAGCTCTAGAGTCCAGATCTCTACTCAAAAGCATTCTTTCCACTATACTACTATGTGCCTTGGGTGGATATTGCTTTGGGAGGATTTAAATTTCACTTTACCTATATGGCATCTTTCAAGATCTCCCATCACCTAGTTATGAGAATCAGGTTGTATTATAAGTTGTATTATCATCAGTACTGTAAGTTATTACATTTAAATGGTCATAGGCTTAGAGAGCCAGAAGCTCATAGAGCCCAGTTAGTTCCTTGCTTTACAAGATAATGCTGAGGCCTAGAGAGGGTCAAGGACACATGGGCAGTAAGGGGCAAAGCCAGGATTAATCCTGTGTATCCTTGAGCCCTTCTGAGCCTCAACTTCTAGGAGATACCTGATGAGGGTAAATTCTTTGGCTGATACTAGCCACATGGAATGGGAAGATTCATGGATTTTGGAGTCAAAGAACCTTGGTTCAAATACCAGGTTTTTTGTTTACTAGCTAAGTGACCTAAGCCAAGGAGATTCACTTCTCCGGGCCTGAGTTTCCCAGTCTTCAAAATGAAGAGACCAAACTAAATCACCTGACCATGAAAAAAATTAGACTGGCAAGAGGTAAGAGAAGATGGGGGCCAAGAGAAGGGCTGAAGAAGATTGTTTAGGCTAACTCCACTTGTCCTCAGGGAGCACAACCATATGGAAAGGATGGGAATTGAAATGAAGCAGATTCAGGCTTGATGAAAAGAGGAATTTCCTAACAATTGGAGTTACCCAGAAGTGAGCTGGCCTAGCAAGGAAGGAGTGGCTACCCTTCTATTTGAGGTCTTCAAGCAAATGCAGGATGACTTGTATGTTGTAAAAAGGATTTTTAAAAACATATGGGTTGGACTAGATGGCTACCAAGTTCCCTTCTAAGAAAGGAAGGAAGGAACAAAAAAGAGGGAGAGAAAGAAGAGAAGGAAGGAAAAGAAAGGAAAGAAAGAAACAAGAAAGGAAGTGAAGGAAGGTTAAAAAGGAGAGAGAAGGAAGGAAGGAAAGAAGGAAGGAAGGAAGGAAGGAAGGAAGGAAGGAAGGAAGGAAGAAAAGAAGGAAGGAAGGAAGGAAGAAAGGAAGGAAGGAAGGAAGGAAGAAAAAAAGAAAGAAGGAATCAAAGAATTTTTGTTGGAGGAGGTTTGTAGGGTCTGAGCTAAGTCTTCAAGAATGCTCCAATAGATAAGCAAAAGAAGGTCACCATTGCGGCATCATTCACGGAAAGTCAAAAACCAACTCACCAAGTTATAGCAACCCTACAAGAAGGTTCCAGTTTGGAGTCGAAGAAAGCAGAGGACTCAACAGTTTATACACTAAGTATTACGAGCACAGGAAGCAATTTCCTAGGTACCACAGAGGAATTTCTTTTTTAAAAGAGGGATATTACTGTTCCTGAACACAAGGAGCTTGAATTCCCTAAGCAATGTTCCTGGCTCCAAAATGGTTCAAAGGAAAAGTAATGGGGAGCACCAATATGGTGAGATGGCGTCTCTGTGCTGACCACCCAAGTTTCACAGATACAGAAACTGTTAATGTCTTATTCTGCGCTATATTTTCACTTTCTGCCAGGAAGAAAAATAAATCTGATTTACTTTGGGAACCCTGATTTCATTACCACTAAATTGTTTGCATATTGTTCTCTGATTTGCATCCTCGTGGAGCTGGGTGATCCCTGGACCATGGCCATCTCTTTCTACCACTGCAGTGAAAAAACTGTTCGGTTATGCCAGTGTTTTTTTTCCTGCTGAGAGGCACCAGCCTGGCTCAGATTGCTGTTTGTTTGGTTAGTCTTTGTTGTGTGATATGTAAGTAAGTGTGCTTTCTCCAGATCCTCACTTCTGCATTTCCAAATCCTAAATTTTGAACATGCATTTCCTTCCAGCTGCCTAAATGCTGAGCTAAGAGTTAAAACAAGTTAATGAATAGAGTTCTCAGACTGAGGAGCAGAGATTGTTTCAGGCAGATCATCAGCATCACACAAGTGACCTCCTTAACTGGAGTCTTGCTTCAAGCTTATCATTAGGCATGCCATTGAGCCCAGACTGCATCCCGAAGCTGAAGCAATACCCGCATTTAAATCTCCCACAGCCCTTAATTCATATTTCCAGAAGTAACAGCCTTGACTTTGCAAAACAATGGAAGGGCTTGTTCTCGGTTTTAAAGAAAGATTCTTCATTTGGGATTTTGGAATATTGGGATATTCTGGGGAATGTCCAGAAGCAATCCTGCCAAGGGTTCAGCAAACAGTTGCATAACCCCCTCTTTTTATCTCGGGTGTTGACCCAGCTATTCATTCCGTGTTTGCCTTGGTGAGCTCAGCAAAGCTGGTTGCCATGGCAGCCGTAATCCATGAATAGAGCTGGCTCCATTGGTGGTCAGTTACAACACGCTTTGTCCTTTCACTGTCCTGTAACTGACTGAATTAAGAGACAGAAAACAAGCGCCTTCAGTGAATATGACCTAATGAGAGGGGAGGCTTTCAGCTAATGGGAGCAAGCTGCCTGAAAGGGAACAGAAGGACCCCGCAAAAGGCTTGAGGCTCAGCCCGGGGCAGGGAAGTGTCGATCCTCACCAAGGTCCATCTCACAATGGACTTCTTAGTTGTTAGCCTTAATTATCTCAAACCTCCAGGGGAGAGGGATTATCTTCTGTTTACTGTTCTACTCTAAAAACTATGTAATTAGGTGAATTTGGGATTCATGAAGTCAGGGGGACAACTGGAAGAAAAAAAAAAAAAAAGAAAAATGGTGACTTCTCCCACTTGGCTCATAGGAACATAGACTATGGAACGGGACCATAAGGCTCTAGGCCGCCCCCTTCTTTTTACTGAGACAGTAGGATGACGGGGTTTGCCTAGGATCTCACAAGTGGTAAGTGGCAAAGTCAGGATATGACCGCAGCTCCTTCTGCTCCAGGTCCAGAGTTCTTTCCTCTGCCCTAAACTGTTAATTCTCAAATCCTGTGCGGGACTTGAGCCAAGGACCCTCCCTTTCCCCATTCCAAGATTAGCCACACTGGTGCATAAAACATCAGATGCAGATCTGCAAGTGACCATTTATGTTACCTGATCCATTTTCCCGGCTGGGTTAAAAACTCATTCCCCAATTAATATTTTATCGACTTCATGGCACAGTACAAGTACACTTTTGACTTCTGCTGTAATTAAGGCCCGAAGTTCATCTGGCTACAGAACATATTGCTTCTAGCACCCCCCAACCCATTCCTAAAACCTAATCATACACAGTTTCTGCGAATTGCTTAGGCCAAAGCTAACTCCCTTGAAGAAGGAGGCAAATTTTTAATTTGATTTTTGGCTATGCCAACTGAAGGGATTTATTTCAATATGAAGGACATTCCTTTAATGCCACTCTATAGCCAGGTTTAACTACCCAGGCTAAAATGTGTGCCTATTACAGAAAGGGAAGAGAATGGAGTGAACTGGGCTGGATGGTTATTGGCCGATTTCAAGATCTCTGTAGAGCTACTATGAAGAATCTGTGCCTTTCCAAATTCACTGCATAAACACGAAACCCTACCTCCCTCTCTGGCTGTGTTGACTATGCATAGGAATTCATAGCCCTGGACTAGGATGAAGTCCCTGAGATTTCCACGTTAATTATTTTGGCAGTCAGTCCAGATCCTCGGGGTCAGGTGGCAATGGCCAGTAGGAATCCGCCAACTTTGTGACATGTAGCTCACCACTTTTGCCTTGGAAGACTGGGAGGGTGAAGAAGTGGGAGGAAGAAGAAGGAATTTTTTAGTTAAAACTATCAAGGACTCGGGACAAGGAACCAGAAAGCACTCATTTGTCCTCAGGGTGCATGGTGACATCATCTTCCAAAATCTTGCCATCAGTGCTCTCTGCTCTGTATTTCTCCTTTCCCAACTTCTCCCACTCATAATGAGGCAGCCATGTGGTGCAGTGGATGGAGCACCAGGCTGGAGTCAGGAAGACCTCTGCTCAAATCCAACCTTGGATACTTCCTAGCTGTGAGAACCCAGGCAAGGAACTTAATTTCTTCCTGCCTCAGTTTCCTCAACTGTAAAAAGACTATTACCTACCTCATAGCGTGGTTGTGAGGATCAAATGATATATTTGTAAGGTGCTGTAAGCGTGACCTATCACAGACAATGAGTCTCCAACTTGCTGGAGGCCAGAAATGAAAGAGAGTACACTACGGCAAAAACCTTGAGCATGGAGTGAAGATGGTTGGGGAAGTGATTTGTCCACATCTTATGCTCCTTAGTTACTATTCATCTCTTAAGTAGTTTCATCATAGGTGCCTCGACTCCTAAAGTCACAAATTCATAGAGTTGAATCAGGGATTCTTAACTTGGGGTCCACAGACCTCTGGGGTTCTCTTGATAAATTTCAAGGGGTCTGTGAATTTTTAAAATATTTTGATAACTATTTCAAGGTAATCAGTTTCCTTTGTAATCTTATATATTTTATTTTATATATCTTATATATTTTATTTTATATATTATAATCTTATATATTTTATATATTATATAATCTTATATATTTTATTTTACACATTTAAAAACACTACACTGAGGAGTCTGTAGGCTTCACCAAACTATGGACAAAACTGTCCATGACACACACCAAAAAAGAATCCCCTGTTTTAGGCTATAAGGGACCCCAAAGATCAATTAGTCCAAACCCCTCATCTAACAGATCAGGAAACTGCAGCCTAGGCAGGAGATATAGCTTGTCAAAGATGGTCACATCACTAGTGTAGAGGGGAACAGGGATCTGAACCCGAGCCCTTTGACTCCTCAGTCACTCTTTCCACTATATCTCTACTAGAACTTCCCCAAGCCTATCTGGAAGGCCCCTTCTCTGACTCCAAAAAGATAGGACGTCATCCCTGCCCCATTCTCCTATTCTCTGGCCCCCCTTGGATTCATGTCTGAAAAAGCACCTCATGGCTTCTATTTGAGGTGATACTTCTGAAGGGAGAAGCATTATTTTTTTATAGCACTTCAGAGTTGGGATCATAAAACTTGTCAGAACTTTAGTGCCAACCCTAGTCCCAACAGACTAGGACCCCACCCCACCTTACACAATTTAAATTCTATTCTCATCAATTCCAATGGCTTGCTTGAATTATTTTGCTGTACCGGAATTTCCCTTCACTAAACATAATCTGAAATAAGAGAGTCATTGGTCAAACACTAGAAATTTTTTTGGTTCATGATATGATTTGCACTCAAAAGCGCTGCCCCCCATGCGCCCCTCAGCCACCACTTTCTAAAATCACCACTCAGTGGCATTTTCTCCACTATGAATCAGTAGAATGAAAGCCTCCTACCTACATCATCTTACTCATAAGATTCAGTGCCTAGTCACTACCCCCTTCCTCTTCTATTCTTCTAGGAGAAAAAGGATCAGCAACTTAGCAAGTCATTTTTGAAAGTGTCCCCAAACCTTCTGCTATTGAGATTTCAGTTCTACGTTTTCCCACAGACCCCTCGCTATCCTATGACCACACACAAAAACCTGTAAGGCTCATGACTGGGATATTGAGATATTGTTCTATGTACAACCCCCGGCTACACCCACAAAACCTCCAAGGGACACTCTCGCCTTCATTAAATCTTCATTTCTGAGGGTGCCAGGTTTTTAATTACACAACATGAGTCTAGAGAGCTATCAATGTTCATTTCCTTCTTGGTTTTGGGTACTCAGGCTTGGCAGTCACAAGGGTTACATTTGTACCGTGTTGAGAGCCTTAGAGCCACTCCTAATTGGCTTTTATATATTTACATGTGATTTTAATCAAAAATAGATGTACACAACAAGACAACTTGCCTGGGCTTGCTTCCTACAACACCCAAAACAGTGCCACGCTCATGCAGACACTTGATATTCTTTGATGATCATCTTCCTTTCCTGATCTAGAAATGTTTATTGTCTTACATCACCAACAATGAAAACTCTCGGCTGCCCTATTTCTTGCTTATACAACAAGGCCAAAGAGAGAAGCCCACATTGTATAACTTCGTGGGTTCCTCATTCAGCCCTCTCAGGGTTCCCATTTTAACTACACATTCAATTCCATTATGGCACTTTCTTTGGCCAGTGCCATAAGGACCAGTAACATATTTAGAGCCTTATTCATAGCAATGGGCCTCACCAAATCACAGGCCAAGGAATTCCTGGGGAGATGAATACCACTGCAGATTTGCTCTCACCATGAAGCTGCGGGGACTAGGTTTATTAAATTTCCCTTCAAAGAGAAAACACTGGCAGACGGGTGTCATTAAGAATAAAGCAAAAGGAAAAGCCATAACCTTGAATATGGTGCTTCTCTCCATTAACTCCCAACCAAATACCATGAAAATGGCCAGCAGGAACTTTGAGCCCAGAGCCCTATCAATTACCTTAATCTCAACCCAGGGAGGGGTAACACAAACCATCCTACTTCAGTACTTCCAAACATTGCCATAGGAAAGAAGGCCTACCTAACTCCACAAACTCCACTCCAGGTCAGGACAAATTACATTCTACATGAGTAACATTAAAACATAAAAGACATACCCTCCAGTGAAAACCTTGCATAACTTTTTCAGAGTAAGCAGAATTAATCACGAGGAATAATTACCATCTCAAGCCAGGATATTTATGATGCTGCAGAAACTCCACTTAAACTTAGTGGTCCATAATTTTTTAAATGAGAAAGAGACAGGGAAGGAGAAAGCCAATCAAGTTTTATGGTAAAAAGAAAAAAATTCTTACATTTCCTTCCAACTTCTCCCAAAACACAGATGGGATAACATTCAACTGAAATGGGGAGATGCTAAGAGAAATGATGACCTGAGCTCCCCATAGCTTCCATCCCTCTCCAAATCCCATTTTCACCCACCGGGCAGCTTCATAGCTGACATCTGCTTGGATTGATGAAGACAGAAGTAGCCTGGAAGTCAAGAGGCCTGAATAAAAGCCAGGGCTTTTTATTTCAGGTTCTGTTCGGAACTACTGGTGTGACCTTAGACAGTTCTAAGCCTTAGTTTCTCTGTTTATACAATGAACTGGAACAGATGATATCCAAGATTCCTTTCTAGGTAAAATATTCTATTCTCTGTAGCCTAGGGTAACATAACTCTGTTAGCTTTAGGACTATATAGCAGACTTCTTTGACCAGAGGTCTGTGGAATAAAGTATCCATGAACTTGAATGGGAAAAAAATTACTTCCAACTGAAATTTAGCATTTCCTTCACTTACTTAAAAACATTTTTTGGAGACAGGTCCCATAGGGTTCATCAAATTGTCAAAGTGGTCAAGGGCACAAAAAAAATTAAGAACGCCTTATTCTAAAGCTATCTCCAGAGTGGTCAGATAACATTTACTAGGTATGGCTACGTCTCCATGTTACATCAAAGTTGTGGAAGGAAATAAAGGAAAGTATTACTTTTAGTATAGTCCATTTTAAATTATTAATGAGTTGATTAAATAATTAATTAAGTTAAATTATGAATGAGAATTAATGAAGCTACTTTTCTGCTGAGGATTTCATGGCTCCCCTTTAGGACCACCACCACCCCTAATCACTGTGCCAAGACAGAGAACAGGCACAATTTAGCCAGTTTTTCCACTCCAAAGTAGCTTCATGAGGAGGCCTATTTGGGTAAGAAACTATTGGCTAAAATAAGGTTTATTTAAAATAAGGGATGGGTTTATCTCCCTGGGTTGCCTCATTTCCACATGTAACTAAGAGTTGACTACATTGCCATATAATGTATATTTGACAACCATATTGTGTTAATTACTGTGCAAAATTACTGAAAGACTTGGTCCTTGGCCTCCTGGAAAAGACCTTATTTCACTAAGGAAACCACTAACATTTCTGTCAAGTTCTGTCTTGCAGGAGGAGGTATAACCATTTAGTTATTTCTGACTAGTGAAAAGTCATCAATACTCTTGGCTTCCATTTTGAAATCTAGAAGATGTGCGTAGAAGGAGCATTCTAGCTTTAGAGAGGTGTAGAAAAGGGAAGCAAGATGTATAGCTGGTCAGAAGATTGACCTGCAGAAGAAATATAACACACGTATAAACCCAAAAGGAAGATCAGACTTAATTAGTCTTCTCCCTAAAAGCACTGGTTTTCAGTCTTCTTATTTACACCCCCCTCTTCCTTCCTCTTCAACTCATCATGCTCAGAATGAAACAAGCAACGATCCTCATCTTTTAGGGCCAAAGTTAGTGGTTTGGAGTCAGAAGACTGTAGGTTCAAATCCTGGCCTTCCCACTTATTACCAGTACGGTGCCAGACAAATTGTTTTACCTCACTGGGCATAGTCTCCTTCTCCTAAGGAAGGCAGACTGAATGACCCCTCAAATTCCTTCCAACTCTCCACCTTCTTTTCAATTTTGTCTTGGAAATACTCCCAAAGTTTTGGACTTGATACGGGGGTGTCAAGAAAATATTGGCCTCTCAGAAGTCTCAGGAGAGTGCTGGCATTCAGACCAAAGTAATTTGCTGGTAATTTGGGCAGTTAAGAGATTGGCACAGGAGGGTTACAACCTAGCCAGGATGCCTCTCTAATGAACCCCAGAGTCTGGCTCTAGTAGAGATAATCCTGAACAAACAAACAAACAAACAAATGAAAACCCTAGCACACCAAATGCATTTCGTATATGCAAATGACAAACTCCTCATGAAACTATCACTAGGCTAGTCCTTAGATGGCCTGGCAGTCTGGAAGCCAGCATTTTACATAACTGTCTAATTAACCAAACCCTGGATCTAAGCACATATCTTTGTTGTATGTAATTCCTTAGCTTTGGCTCTGCCACAAAGTTCAAACTGGGACAGCACTTCATACAATGCTTAACCCATTTCCTCTTCTACCACAGGGATGCTGAGCTTTCTCATAGGAGATATTAGGTAACTCCCTCAACGTCACAGCTAGTAAGTGGTAGAAGAGGGATCCAAACTCAGAGCCTCTAACTGCAAAGTCAAATCTCTTCCCAGTACACCAAGATTGCCCAGCTTTCTGAAATGTGGAATTGTCTCTCCCCTTGATCGTAAGGATACGTCTTTGAGGCCTTGTCTGTCCGGCTACAGCCTGAGAAAAAGGGCCTCCCATCCTAGGATCACAATTCATTTTCATTCCTTTCATTTGTGAGTTTATCATACTAGTACAGACCTTGTTAATACTCTAACCTTATGGGTAATCTTCAGTCCACCTATAGGCACGGTGATGATTATTTCAGCCCTAAATACCTCACTGGACCTATTCTCTTTTCTGATTGGAGCAAGTGTACATGTTGCATTCTTCTTGCCTTGTCGGGATTCCCAGGGTTGGCCTTGTCTAGGCAGTTCTGGCATGCACTGTCCACACTCTGTTATAATTTGTAAAATCAAATATGTATTTCTTTTAATATACCTGTATCTGATACAACTTTCTCATGCAGTTGTTGTTGAGTTGTTTCAGTCATGTTGGACTCTCCATGACCCCATTTCAGAGATACTGGAGTGGTTTGCCATTTCCTTTTACAGGTGAGGAAACTGAGGCAAACAGGGTTAAGTGACTTGGCCAGGGTCACACAACTAGTACGTATCTGAGGCTGGATTTGAACTCAAGTCTTCCTGACTCCAGGGCCAACACTATCCATTGAGCCACCTAGCTCCCTTCTCATACAGATGAAGAAACAAACTAAAACAGGTAAGTGACTTTACCAACATCACACAGGAAGTTATAATCGGAGCCAAAACTCAAGCCTTATAAATTTTTTATAAAGCAACATGTATATATGTCTATATACACACACACACACACACACACACACACACACACATTTCATTTACTAGGTAAAGATCTAGCAGGAAAAAAGAGTAATTACTGTATTGATTACTTAATCTCCTGTTTACATTTCTTTGAGCAGTTATAATAGTTTTTTTTAAACTAAATACTCTTGACTTGACTACAGATGTAACTTTGCATCAAGGAATACATATGTGAACTTCATGAGTGAATTTCTCAGTCTTGCATTCCAGTGACACCGTCCCGTTATTAGATTTTGAGTTCCTCAAGGGCAAAGGACTGGGTTGGGTTTTTTTGCAGCTTTTTGTATACCCAGTGCTTAACACAGTGCCTGGCATATAGTAGGTGCTTACTAAATGTTTATTAGCTGACTGGCATGATGACAGTTTTAATCATAGTTCAGGACTACAGAAAACCCTTAATTTTTAGAGACGGAAAGGTCATTTAGCTTTGTGACTGTATTGCTGTCTTCATTTTATAGATTATAAAAATTGTGGTGCTAGAAGGGACCTTAAGAGTCATCTTTTCTAAACTCACATTTTACAGATGAGAAAACTGACACCCAGATAACTTGTCCAAAGCAGTCGAGGTAGTAAGCGACAGAGCCAGGACTCAAACCCACTGTATCAGGGTCCCTGTACCATGACACATCTTAGAGGTGTTCGTTGCTG
Source organism: Pseudochirops corinnae (assembly GCA_028646515.1). Lineage (NCBI taxonomy): Eukaryota > Metazoa > Chordata > Mammalia > Diprotodontia > Pseudocheiridae > Pseudochirops > Pseudochirops corinnae. Next base: position 499,790,036 of record CM053585.1, read on the forward strand.
GTAATTACAGATAATAAAGGCATAAAGGTGAGGGGGTGGGGTGGGTAGAGGGAAAGAATCTTCTTCTTCTTCTTGTTTGTCCTTCATTCTAGAAGACCATGACATCGGGAAGGTGATGCCATGACTTGCAAGTGAATTGGACTTGAATGAGGCAGGACTGTGCAAAGCCACCAGTCTCATTTTTCTCCTCCAGAGCCATCTGGGTCCGGTGGTGAGATATAGATCCAACTGAATGATGGCCCCCAAAGTAAAAGAAAGGACTTTGCTTGCCTCCTGCTTTTGTTCTGGTTCAACTTCATTTATATGCCAATCAAAGAAAATTTGGAAAGTAAAATAAGCTTTCTCACTATTTCTAATTCTAAATTTGATACTTCTCTGGGATCATGAACTTAGAATCAACCTCAAACACCGGCAGTCAAAAGAATAGATGTGATCTTAACCTGGGGCCATCAACTGGTTTTTGTTGCCTACTCTTAGCTAGGTATGGGGGCTCACAGCCCTGGCAGTTGTTTACTAAAAAAGCCCAGCCTGCCTTTGCCAGGAAGAGACCAGCATACATTAGTAGATGGTGACTGAGAACCAAGGGATGACTCTGAGGAGCTGAGCCTAGCAGATAGCAGTAAAGGACAACAGAGAGCCCAGCAGAGACACAATGCTAAGTGTAAAGACAATACAACCGACAGAGACCAGTGAAACATGTTAAGGCTAACCCTGCAGCTTCACAGCCCTGGTGCCTATGTACCTTCCATATGCATTTACTGTTCTTTTGGGTTTTTCTCCATGTGCACATGCCCTTCTCCACTATTGCTGCGGTTTGTGTACCTAATATGTGCATGGGAGTGTCTGGTCTCATTGTTTTAGTCTGCATGCTCTTTAATTACATGAACCACAAATATGCCCTCTGGCTTTTATTATCTCCAGTTTATCCTGTATATATCTTGTTTGTGTATAGTCATCTGCATGTGGACTCCACATTAAGCTATGATTTCCTTAAGAGCAGGGTCTGATTCTTGCTTTTCTCTGTTCTTAACACAGTGACTGGTATACAGTAGGCACTTAATAAATACTTACCAATTTGACTGATAAAATTAAACGCCTTCGTTGGGGCTCATGAGCAACAAATGTGAACAAATGCTGACCCAAAGAGTGCCTTAAACCTAGGAGAGCTTTTCCAGGGGCTCACATGTGAGAACAGGATGCCCCAGAGGAACAGTCATGTATTTGATGACTGCCTTTCCCTGTCAATGGATATCATCCAACTACAAGGGCAGAGATGAACCCTCTACAAAGGATTGGTCATGAAATGAAAGTAAAAGGACTTAAAGGATGGTTTGACTCTCCAGCTTATCAGAGAGAATGAAGCATTCTGTTTAAAAAAAGAAAAAAAAAAAAAAAAAGGAAAAAAGGTCCTAGGAGGGAAAGGGAAGAAAATAGGGTCTGAAGAACAGAAAGAGAATCAGATCTATATCAAGACATCGAAGAGTAAAAGACTGTGACACACAGGAGGAAGGGAAGAAGAATCACTGAATATTTGGAGCTGAGACTCTTCCCATAAATGGGAAAGTTAACCCCTCCAAGGAGAAAGCCTCTGATTTTGTTCCATGGAATAATGATGTGACTCCACTGGTGCCATCAATAAAGAAATCATCCAGGGGCGGCTAGGTGGCGCAGTGAGTAGAGCACCGGCCCTGGAGGCAGGAGGACCTGAGTTCAAATCCAGCCTCAGACACTTGACACACTTACTAGCCATGTGACTTTAGACAGGTCACTTAACCCCAATTGCCATCCAAAAAGCAAAAAGAAAGAAAGAAAAGAAATCATCCAGTAAGGGTCATAGCTAGTAACAACAAAAATAACAATAATTATAATAGCTAACACTTGTATAGGACTTATGATGTGCCAGACACTGTGCTGTTATTACAATTACAATACAATTACAATAAGAATTACAATTGTTATTTCATTTGATTCACAGAAAGAAGAAATGAATAATTGTGGTCGATACCCTGCTGAAGGCTACCAAAGCAACTATCTGTCAGCCTGGTTTTAGTAGTAGAGAAACCTACTATATGGGTCCAGGACACAATGGAGAATCCCCCAAGACTTGTCAAACTCACTTTGGATGCTTCCCACAAAGCCAAAGAATATTACCAAAAGAAACCAAGACAATGTGACTAGGGACTGTGAAGTCTTGGGCAAAAAAACTAAGACCTTAGGACATGGCTTCTTTACCTGGGGTCTGTGAACTTAAGGGGTTTTTAAAAAGTATTAACCATATTGAACTCCTGCTTAGAGTCACAAATAGTCATCATAGATGGTAACTGAAGACAGAAGCTTTAGAAAGATTTTGGAAATAAGTGACTGGCCAAGAAGGTGATGTCTGAACTTTCTATTTTGGGGTACAGGTGGGGAGCTATGGGTTTGAAACATCCCAAATACTGTTAGACTTGCTTGGTTTTGCTGAACTGCATTTTTCCCCTCTCTTTGTATTTTGTTCATTACAATGAATGACTCTCTAGGGAGAGTAGGAAAAGAGGATATTTTTGGAAAAGAAAGTGATATAAAAAAATCAATACTTTTTTATTTTAAAAAAGAAGCTTTTGTCTAAGAATAGGACTGAGATTTCTGGACTGCAATTTAAAATATTAAAACATGCATGGTTTTTGGTTTAAAAAAAAAAAGGAAATTGTATTTGCCCGACATTTTTTGAACCTGATGAAGAGGTTTTAAATTGAAAAGAGAGAAGGAGGGAGAAAACTGCTGATGAGTATTAACCAAACCACATACTACAGGAAGTAGCAGTTATAACACAACAAAAAGACTAACAAGAGAGAAGCCCAATAATTCACAATAAACAATATTAATAATAGCATTTATATTCCATTTTACATTTGATCCCTACAACCTTGTAAGGTAGATTCTATTATTTCTCCCTCATTTTATAGATGAGAAAACTGAGACAGGTACGGGTAAAGTGACTTGCCCAGGGTCACACCTCCAGTAAATGTCTAAGGCAGGGTTCAAACCTAGTTTTTTTCTGACTCCAACTCCAGCACTCCACCCACTGTGCCTCCTAGATGCTTAATGAAGTCCAAGAAAGAGGCCAACAAAAGCTACTCAGCTTTTGATGTCAACTAGAAATCCTAATGGAAGAAGACAAAGTTGACCTCGTAAGTGTTACTAACATAGAGGTAGGCACAGAATCATAATTAGAAGAGGGTCTGCAAGTCACAGGTTCAGGTTCTACCTCTGAGACACATTAGCTCCATGACCCTGGGCAAGTCACTTATCTCAATGCTACTCTCTAAGGCGATACCCTGTTGAAATGGTGCCAGCCTGAAGTGGTAGAATTTCCTCACAAACTTTAAAGAGTTATACAGATGTTAGCTATTATGATGACTGTTATTCTCATGATTGCTATTGTTCATGTTGAGATTGTTATCATCATTATTATTTTTATCATCCCAATGAAATCACAGCTCTAGTCCAAAAACAGGAATGGGGCAGTACAATCACTGAGACCTCAGATGCAGCTCATGACTGGATATTCAAAAGGATAGAAAAAGCCAGAATAGTAATAGGATAGATACTCATGTGAGAAAATCTAGGAAGAAAATGTTAGAAAGCATTTCGGTGGAGACCAACCAAGGGAGAAACAGAAGCAATAATAGGAATATTATGTGCCCCATCAGGACAGAAGAAGAGGTGAAGATGCGAAGTCTGGACCAGAGTCTATGGAGGTCATTGGGAATTTCCATCAGCTGGCCGGACATCAAGAACAGTGTACAGAAAACAAGAGGTAGCTGTCGCACTGATGTCTTCCTAGATTAGACACCAGAGAATTGTGTTCAGGTCTAGGTACCTCATTTTCGGAAGGACGTTAACAAGCTATCAAGGACCTAGACAGAGGAAAGCAGTAATAATCGATTCCAACGTGGCACAGGCCATCTCTGAGCTTCGGTCTCCAATCTGAAAACGAATTTTGAGATATGGAAAAGGAACATTGACTGGATTCAATACCATCTGAAACACCCTGTGACATTGAGATTCTGTAATTCCAAGATTCTGTGGTTCTGGGACAAAGGTCCCTCAAAGGAAACATTCAATGCTTTTCCTCAAGTCTTTGGACATACTGCAACTTCTCCATGACTATTTCAGCTTCCTCCAGAACTCTATGAGTCCCAAAGGGTAGGTAAGAGGCTACAAGAAGAAAGTGGTAACTAAGGAAGTGCCTGCCTTGCACCTTACTTGTGTCCATGTCCAGGCCCCCTTGATTGAATTATAATAAACACCCTGAGAACCAAAGCTATGTTGTTTTGCATCTTTGTATTCTCCTAGTGCCTAATGTAGTGAATGCGGGGGCTGTCTCCAGCCATCCTGATCTATATTTGGCCACCTGACCCAGATAACTCCAGAGGAGAGAATGAGGCTGGTGACAGTGCACAGCCCTCCCTCCATTCAATTCAATTCACTTGCAAGTCATGGCATCATCTTCCTAATGTCACTGTCCTCTTTAAGAATGAAGGACAAAACAGCAACAATAGAGTGAATGTAGGTACTTAATTGATGCTTAGGAGTTGAAATGAATCTAACTACATGGCTGGCCTTTGAAGGTAGATGGTGAAGTCCAGGTGAGTCCTCTGCTTACTAAATCTGAAGTATCATAATGGAAGTTATGCCTTTTAACCCCAAAGGAAAGCAACTTCTGTTTTGCTACCCCGAGGCAATTGACCAAAGGCTCAAACAAGGCATTTAGTATAGAGGCATGGTTAAAGTCACTTCATTTTTACTTAAATAACTTAACCTGGTAAGCACACTTTTTGACTGAGTATGAACAAGGGCGTGTAGATCTTCTAGAACAGCAGTTCTCAACCTTTGGGTTATGTTGAATTTGTAACAATGAAAATACATCCTGCATATCAGATATTTACATTACTATTCATAACAGTAGCAAAATTACAGTTATGAAGTAGCAACAAAAATAATTTTATGGTTGGGGGTCACCACAACATGAGGAACTGTATTAAAGGGTTGCGGCATTGGGAAGGTTGAGAACCACTGTTCTAGAATCAATTGTAGGAGAGTCTGGGTCATAGGATCATAGACCTAGAACAATAAGGGACTTTAAAGGGTGTCTGGTTCAAGCCCCTTGTTTGATATATGAAAAAATAAACAAGATCAAGAGAGGTTAGGAAATTTGTCCAAGGTCTCTGAGGTTTGTTTGAAAGGATAGTCAATAGAATGCATAGAGTTTTCCTAAACATGTGAAATAAAAACTAGATACATCAAGAACCCTGAAACATTCCACTCTCTGGATTCTATAATTTTAACTCGAAGCCATGGCTAGTTCTACTGAACTAGCTTGGAAAAGCTAGAGGTTCCCTGTTGACAGACACTCCCCTCCCAGACCCCTTCCTCTCTGCACTGCAGAAATCAGCACCAGCCAGGCCCCAGGCACACGCCAGAGATACAAGGGACAGGGGGGCTTACTGGAGGGACAGGGAATCCGCCTGTAGCTGCCTGGGTCAGATGCCCTTGGACAGCTCTGATTTACTGGTCTAGGTGTCAGGCACCAGTTTGCTGTGCTAACTGGGCTAGTGGAGAGGTATTTCCTGCCCCAGAGTGATAGAGTAAGCAAGCCCCTTCCACTGACCTCCCCATGGCACCGGGGACATGAATAACCTGGTCTGTTGTTGCCTCTCGCTGAGGAAGCCTTCTGTTACGGAGCAATCCTTTTCCATTTCACTATACATGCTGGCCCAGCTGCTAGTTATTTCCCTTGGCCGGACCTGACAGGATAATGGCATGTTTGATTTGTTCTATCAGCTCCTACCATAGACATCCTTGCTTTGCTTACAGACATGCTTTTGCTAGCTGCCCTATGTTGCACACACAAGAAGTGTATGAGGGACCAAGGACACGTGTGTCTTTCAGGGACAGGTCTCTTGGTCAGCTCACTGTCCAATCTAGTGGATTTTAACCTTTTTTTTTGTCACGATGAAGCCTAGAGGCATCTTCTCAGAAAAAAAAAGTTTTTTTAATTAAATAAAACAAAATTCATAGGACAGGAAAAGAAAACCAATAAAACTAGTTATCTAGGTATTTTTTAAAAACAGATTTGTAATATAGTAATATATCTAAAAGTGGGTCTATTAACTACGGTACTTTTGAAGTAGTGATGAGCAGAAACCTTATCTCAAGATTTCCTCTACTCTTATAGTTGTTCCCTCATTTTTCAGTCATGTCTGACTCTTCATGACCCCATTTGGGGTATTCTGGGCAGAGATACTGGGGTGGTTCACCATTTCCTTCTCCAACTCATTCTACAGATGAGGAAACTGAGGCAAACAGGGTTAAGTGACTTGTCCAAGATCAGCCAGCTAGTAAGTTCCTGAGACCAGATTTGAACATAGAAAGATGAGTCTCCCTGACTCCAGAGCCGGCGCTCTATCAATTATACCACCTAGCTGCCAGATCCTGTACTGTAATGAGATAATAAAAATTACTGTGGTTTCTATTGGTATTAGAGTTATAGGGACAATTAATAGTACCATAGTTTGTTGCCTACCTTCAAAGTTGAGGGACTAATACACTTGAAGGAAGACAAATGATAATAAAACAATTTGGAGAAATAAATCGTTAATAATTGAAGGAAATGCTAAATTTCAGTTAGAGGTTAGAGAAAAAAAAAGATGTTGGATTTTGGTTTTGGGTTGGGTTGTTTGTTTTTGTTTTTGTTTTTGTTTTTGTTTTGCTCATTCCCTATTCTAGACCATGCCATATTTCTCCTCCCAGGTAAAGTTTCCCTGTTCTGGATTATGCCACTCCTTCTCATCTCAAGTTAAGATTCCCTGTAGACCAAGCCATTCCTTTGTCATCTCACTCCACTGGCTCCCAGGGCCTTGGTGGGCCTCATCCCTCCCTGAATTCACACTGAAGAAGCAGATTTCCCCCTGGCATTCATTATTCACACAGGCAGACTTTGCCTAAAACTCTTTATCTCTATCCAAAAGTGGTCAAACTGAGCCTGAGGGATAGCGAGGGAAGGTGAAGGGATTCCTGACTAGCCTCAAATTTAATCGGCCTAGGATTTGCATGAACCCTTGTCAATAAGAGCCCCAGGTCCAGAAAGCCAATCAGTATTTTCTTCAGGGCGCTTTATTGAGCCTGGAAGTGATTTCTGCCCTCCTAAACCAGGAACTTTCCCCCTTTGTTCCATGGCAGAGCTCCCTACCTTCTTCTCCAAATGTTTTTTTCCTTTGATTGAGTGCACCAGAATAGTAAATCACACACACACACACACACACAAAACAATGCTGAATGACAGCTTCTTACAGCCACTTTCATCAAAGGCAGGACAGAGCAGACTCATTAATCAGCCTTTGTAAGCTCATCACCAGTATGGGCCAGTGGAGACTTTGTGAAAAATGTTGGACACATCAGACTGAACCAAGTGAAAAAGTTGTGGGGTGGTAGGAATTCATTTCAATTCAACATTCATGAAGTCCCTACTATGTGCAAGGTGAAAGACAAACAGCCTCAGAGCCAAGGAGATCTGGGTTCAAGGCATCCCTCTCATACACAATGACTTTCAGTCACAGCACAAATCAACCTCCTGTTGTTCTAGGTCAGTGATGTTAATCAGATAGAAACTAGGCCATTAAACCATAAAGATCCCTACAGACCACACATTGACCTAGAAAACCACATGTTTATGATATTATGTGTTCTGTTGTATATTTCTTTATTTTGTTAAATATTTCCCAATTACGTTTTAATCTGGTTGGACCATATGGGCCTACAAGTGGAGTGTTTGACACCTCTGCTCTAGGCAGCTGAACCCCTAAGCTGCACAGAATGTTATGACCTACATTGATAGAGGGAGCTGCCTCCCCTGAGGATTCCCTATAGGAATGAAATCCCAGCTCCAGGCCCTACTTCATGATACTATGCTATGTACCTCAGATATAAAAACAAAAATGGTCCTCGGCCTCAAGAAGCTTGCATTATAGTAAGAATGGACCCTATGAGGCAGAATGTCCAGAAGGCAATGTCCTGCAACAGAAAAAGCCCTGGTTGGAATCCTGACTTTGACACTGATTACTTACATGACCTTGGCCAACTAGCCTTTCTGAGCCTAAGTTCCTCATCTGTGAAATGAGGCATTGGTCCAGACTACATGACTCCTAAGGTTCTTTCTAGCTAGAATTTCCTCCCTAGAATTTGATGACTATCTCCTCAACCAGCACTGCCTTTGAGAAGGTGGGGGAGATTAAACTGGCTATGTTGAATGGGATTTCGTGTTCGAAGAGAGCCTTCAAAACTAGGCAGAGGAGCTTGGGTATCATCCAGTGGGCAGTAAAGAGGAAGCCACCATAGATTCTTGAGCACTGGAGTAGCACAATGAAATCAGTGTTTTTGGAAGAGGCGTGTGGTAATGCTGAGCAGGATGGAGCCGAAGAGGGAGAATCGACATGGCTTTGCAAGAATTAACACTAATTGCACATAAATGGAGCTTCTAAAGCATTTCAGAACAGCCGATTGGCTTAAACATCCCCTTTATGAATCTTATAGCATCATGAAGCTTGAAGGATTCATAGAGGTCATTCAATGCAAACCCCTCATTTTGCAAATGAGGAAAACAGACATAATTTTTATATCCAAAATCATGGCAATCTTTGTTATGAGAGGTAGAATTAAGACAAAAAACTTGAAAATTCCTAATCCAATGCTCTTTTTAATACACTATATAATGGCTGTGAAGAGAGGGGGACGGATGTAGATGGGAGAAATGATTTAGCCCACTTTACACGTGTAGAATCTGATAAACAAACCTAATTGTTCCAAATATACACATATATATGTACATATGCATGTATATATACATGCAGAATAAACATTTAATAAATGTAATATAGGGGCAGCTAGGTGGCTCAGTGAATAGAACACTGGCCCTGGAGTCAGGAGGACCTGAGTTAAAATCCAACCTCAGACGCTTAATACAAAAACTAGCCATGTGACCTTGGGCAAGTCACTTAACCCCAATTGCCCTAACTTCCCCCCTCCAATAAAAAGCCAAAAATAAAATAAAATAAATGTAATATAGTAATTAAGTACAAGGTAGTTAATGAGAGAGGAAATTAGCAGTTGGGATGATCAAAAAAGGTTCTATGGGGAAAGTGGTACTGGAAGGAAGAGAGGGATTCTATGAAATAGAAGTGATCTATTAAGAAACACAGGTGATGCCCAGTGCAAAGGTATGGAGATGAAAGGTAGAGTACCTGTTCTATAAGGAATAGAAAGGTCCATTCAACCAGATCATAAAGTGGGGACAATGTATATAATGAGACTGGAAGATAGGTCAGGTTGTGAAAGACTTTAAAACCAAGCAGAGGAGTTTATGTTTTATCCTAGAGACAAGAGAAAACCAGTGGAATTTCATGACTTAGGAAGTCACATCAGCAGATCTTCCCTTAAGGAAAAATTCTTCGCAATTGTATGATAAATGGATTGGACTGGACTGAGATTGGAGTGAGGCCAATGAGGATGTCAGGACCAAAGTCTAGGAACAGATAGGAGGGATGATGAAGCCCATTTCATAGATGTAAGTTCTGATAAAGAAAGAATCTCTTATAGGACTCCCCATTGATAGTCAAACTGTCCGCCCTTTTCTTAACCAAACTCCTAGAAAAAGTTGCCTATACTAATTGTACTTTCTTTCCTCCCACTCACTGGTTGACCTTTAGCAATCTCATCATCCAACTGAAACTACTGTCTCCAAAGTTTCTGGTAATCTCATGATTACCAAATCCAATAGCCTTTTCTCAATATTCATCTTTCTTGACCTCTCGGCTGCATCTGACAATTTTGAGCATCCTCTCCTCCTCTATTTGCTTTCTTCTCTCACACAACTCTTTCCTTGTTCTCCTACCTGTCCAACCACTTTGCTGATTCATCACCCATGTCATGCCCTCTAATTTTGAGTGTTCCCCAGGGCTCTGTCCTGGGCTCTGTGCTCCCTTCTCTATACTCACTCTCTTGATTACCTCATGGGCTCCCATGAGCTTAATTACCATCTCTCTCCAGATGACTCATAAATCTAAATATCCAACATCAATCCCTCTCTCCTAAGCTTCAGTCCCATGTCATCAGCTGCCTTATTGGGCATTTCAAACTGGTAGCAGAGACATCTCAAACTCAATATGGCCAAAACAGAATTCACTATCTTCCCTCCCTACTGGACTTGCCTTTTTATTTGAAAGGTACCATCAGTCACCCATATTTGGAACCTCAGAAGCATCCTCAACTCCTTAACCTCCCCTCACCCTACATAACCAATGGGTTGCCAAATCTTGCCATTTCTCTCTGCACATCTTTTACATTCACCTCCTTCTTTCTATTCGTTCAACCACCACCTTAGTACAAGCCTTCATCACCTCTCACCTAGAATATTGTAATGACCTCCTGTGTTGTCTCCCCCGTGGAATGTCAGCTCCTTTCGAATAGGGCTGATTTCATTGGTTGTGTTTGTACCCCCACCACTTCACACAGTGTTTGACACCTAGTAAGCACTCAGTAAATTTTTATTGATTGTTGAGGCAAATTCCAGCTAAATACAAGAAAAACCTTTCTAACAGACACAGTCCAACAATGGAAGGGGCCAATTTGTAAGGCAGTGACTTCTCTGTCACTGGAAGGAACGTTCAGCTAGAGGCTTGGTGATGCCCTATCCGGAAGGGCATTTCTTCAAGCAGAAGGAAGAAGAGGAAGGGTGACTATATTAGATGTGTTAGATGATTCCCTTCAAATTCTAAGGTTCTTTGATTATAAATTAACAAATTGTTCCAAATTGATGAGGTTCTTAAACTAATGACCTTATATTACATTTTAAAAAAAAACCTCATGAAGTCAGGGAAGAGAACAGGTTTCTGATTCTTCTACTACCATTAACTTGTGGTGTAATAATTTACTCTCCCTGTGACTCAGTTTCCCCATCTATTAAGTAAGGATAACAACACCTCTTTCCCACTGTGTTGTGAGAGCTTATGAATGAGGATAAATCTCTTTTGATAATTAGAATGGAGATGCTCTTGAAGGGTTGAATTTTGTCGTGTTAATTTTCTACACTTTGGAGAACTCACCATAATCTCAATCTTAACTGCCTTTGGAAAAGCAAATGAGGCTTGGATCATGAATTTCACCAGCTCAATCTTCTAAGCTCCAAATACTCAAGAATTCCTAGAAGACACATAAATCTTTTCTTCTACTATTTGAAACACATGTGTGCATTTCCTTATCTGTCTGTGTTCACTTTAAAAACAGGCAAAGGATGACATTAGAAAGGGGCAGCTCATTAGCATTCAGGCATTTAGAAGGACTTTCTGCCTTCAAGTCAAGATGAAAGATTTTCAGGATCTCTGTCTCTCTCTCTTGTTTTTTCTCCTCCTAGGGGAGTTACAGCTCACAAAAAAAGTTCTGACAGCTCCTTACAGCAGCAATTTTGCCTCTCAAGTAGACTATTTACTAGGTTCTTTTCCTCCTATATTAGACCTCAGCTTTAATAAAGTGTGAGCAAGTTTATACCTTTCATACTTAATTTTGATCTGACTGTGTGTCAAGTACCCAAAAGGACAGTTTTTGAAGACCGCTGTTCTACACGCAAGCTTGAGAAGTGGGGCAAGAAGGGTGTGAGATGGTGTATGGGTATGTGCGTGTGTATTTATGCACAGGATTGGTGGGTGGGAGGCTGTCACCCTCCAAACCTACAAGGGGCAAAGAGGGGGAGCCTGCCAAGCAATCCTGTGAGCCCATTAGCTTTTACTCACTGGGCATTAACATCTGTCTTCACTAAATCGTTCCTGGATCCCCTAATTCAACACACAGAGCCAGGGCCAGAGAAATTTATAGGCGTCATAGTTCTTAGTAACAACAACAACTTTAAAGGCAGTTTGTTCAGGCAACTTAAAAATAAAGCTCTTTTTTCCCTCCCTGGAAGTGTCATTTAACTGAGACTAATGGGACCTTTAGCTGAACAAGGACAGAAAGTTGGAAATAAAAAGGACTCTCAGCTGTCTGAACAGTTATGTCTCTTTTAGGATCTCCCCCCATTCATTGTGAACTGGGGGAAGGTGCTTTGTAACGCTTGAATCATCTCCAACATTCCTTGGGCAATGCCAAGTAGCTGGGAATCCTGGAATACTATCATCTCTGAAGAATAAAAATGGTAGGTCATCCAAAGGGCAGCGAAGAGATACCTGGTGTTGACATGCTACGGAGGATAGAATATTAAAGGAAATCTGAAAAAGATTTATCAGAGATAATTAGGACTAGAGAAGGAAGTAAGAGCGTGGGATAACACATGGGCTACCTGTGGGCTCCCAGATAGACATCCCCAACACACTGAGGGGCCCTTCTATGGAGGATTTATGAGAGGATGTGGACAGGAGTTTCATAGAATGAAACAGAGAAGGGTGCTGAGCTGTGCCATAGCCTGTCTACACCACTGGAGGGAGAATCCATAGATATAACACCACAGATCCCTTGAAGCAGTCCAGTATTTGAAGGGCTGTCCTATGGAGAAAGGATTGGACTTCTGCTTAGCCCCAAAGAGCAGAATCAAGAACAATGGATACCAAGTTGCAAAGAGGGACATTTAGGCTTCATATTGGGTGAAACTTTCTAGCAATGAGAGAAAAGTAGAATGAGCTGCCTCAGGAGATAGGGGGGGTCCCCATACACATTGGCCCTGGCTCATTGACAGGTTAGCCAGCCCTTCAGAGTCTTCTGTCTCAGACTGTTCTCTAAGTGCTTCATTTATCTTCTCACCAGTCAGAATTCAGTATCCCAAAGACTTATGATATTAACAGGGTGATCCCCTACCAGTACAGAATGCCTCCAATCTGTAAGAGCTGCCACAATTGAAGACTTCACCTCTTTGCAGCCTTGGTGATGAACTTTGCCTGGCTGGTTTCTCAGATAACAAGATATTTTCCCTGAAGTGTTATAAGCTCCTTAGTGCTAGAACTATTTCATGTACTTCTTTGGTATTCCCATAAGTGCCTAGAACAAGCATGGACACATCACAGATAAAGGCTTTCAATATTCAATGTAATTTAATCCAACACACACTTATTAAGCCCCTACTATGTAGCAGTCTGTGTGAAGTATAAAGACAACAAAGACAAAGATAAAATAATGTCTGGTCCTTAAGAATCTTACAATCTGGGGGTGTGGGGAATACATCTTGCACATAATACTTTGATGAAGCTGTTATTTCATAAAGGTGGGTAAGCCCCCCCCCATGCCAATGCATCTCCTGTTCATTTTTTCCACGTCCTCCCCTAAATCCACCATGGGGTCAACCCAACAGGCTGAGGGTCTTCCTCAATTTGACATTACATGGATACCAATGGAGGACTCAGACTATTCATCAGTTATTTCTCTCTCTTGCAATATAGGTAAATCTTCATGGATGATGCTTGTTGGAGCACTGTCACAGCAAGTGGACTATCCAGCTGCACAAAAGGAAGGTCACCTTCCATGCTGCTTTCCTATGGGAATTCTAAAAGCTCACAGATGGCACTCTAGGAAGAAACATGGGGGAACTGGCCTTTGGTGACAGATGATGGGCTTCCTCTTCATCAGGAACAAGTTCTGTTTTACCACATCTCTAAGGGCACTCTACAATCCAGTTATATTGTAGAATTAGCAGTTCTCTGGGTTTTACAGGATTTACTAGCTGTGACAAACACAGTCCAAATAAGCAAGCAGATTAATATGTATTAAATTACTGCCCTGGTTTGCATTATTTCCAAGTTCAGAACTTGTGTGTACATGTGAGAGTGGTATTTGTCCATGACTCTTGGAATGGGAGCTGACTAAAACAGAGATATGCCAAGCTTCAGAGCAGCAATAAAAGAAAAAAAAAATCAAAACCCTTCTCTTCCTTTCTCCCTCCTTCCTTCTCTCCTTCACCTCCCCCCCTTCCTGATTTAATAGGACTCATCAACCTATAACTCTTATATAACCTGAACAATTTTGGTGGTTTAAAGTTCCAACAAACCAAGAAAATCCTACTTCATCCTGTAAAAGAAGTAATTTTTAAAAATTTCTACGTTGTGTTCTTGAGAAATCGTAACTAACAACACCATCCAAGATGATAGCATCATGGCATTCATGACTGAGTGCTAGTTTCTAATCTGCCTAATATCCCCTACCCAGGGGTGGCACTGGTTCATTGAAGGCCCCTGTTAACAGAAATAGCTTGTTGTGAAGGTATTTCTCTAACACCTAGCAGAGAACTTTGCCAAAAAATAAATTCTCAGTTAAAGTCTGTTGAAAGATAAAAACATTTGGACCTGCAAAAATCCTTAGAGGCCATCTGATCCAAGTTCCTCATTTTACATTTAGAAAAGCTGAGGTCCAGATATAGGATCAAGTGATTTACCTAAGGTCACACGCTTAAGTAAGTTGAATTGGTTGACCTTGTGAGATGACCAAGTAAGTTAACTTTGAACATAGGTCTGGTGATTTCTAATGCACTGGTCTATTTTAGATATCAGAGCTCCACTCTAGCATGGAAGTCAAGGAAAGGGATTTACCATCCACATTTAGTTGCCATAAAGATCTCCTTATGAGAGAATGACTAGAGTGAAAGACATCTCCTGCATAATGGAACTCGATAGCCCTAACTCCCATTTCCAAGCAAAGTCCAGCACCGCTTTCTCTTGCCTAAAGTCATATGTTTCCTTAGAAGAAAAATTCTTAGCTACTAAGTGCTGTGATTATTCATGACTAACCAAATGGCTGTCCTCACTTCCATCCACACAAACTCAATTGACAGTATGTCAATAAAGAAACAAACATTGAACAAATGGCTCTGGTCTTGTGGATTTGATAGTAACAAAGAGAGAAACTTGTGATAATGTTTCAGGATCAGTTCTTCACCAAAGACAATAAAGAAGAGTTATCCTTAAGGACCTCAAGCTTATTGATCAAGGCATATTACACAAGGAACGGGTAGAAAGTGGATAATATATTTTTAATTTTTTTTTTTTTTTTGCTTTTTGGAGGGCAATTGGGGTTAAGTGACTTGCTCAAGGTCACACAGCTAGTTTTTTTGTGTGTGTTAAGTGTCTGAGGCCGAATTTGAACTCAGGTACTCCTGACTCAAGGGCCGGTGCTCTATTCACTGCACCACCTAGCTGCCCGGATAACATACTCTTGCAGGTTACAAAAATATAGAGAAGGCAAGGAATTCCTTGGAAGACTTGATCAGGGGGCCAGAATTATACTCCAGAAACTCCCAATCCTTCATAAACTAATAGATCACAAATACCTCAAACTACAAAACCATTCTATTCCTTATTTCTGAACCCTATGTGATCTTTGGGAATTTATTAAATAAACTATGCTGGAACCAAATTGATATCACAGATAAAACTGTTGCCCAAAATTGTCCAGATATAACATTGATCCATAAGACTTTAAAGGTGTCTTTAGAAGATGTTGCCATACTGAATCGTTATAATATCCAAACTCCATGGAATGAAAAGCTTTCAAAATGTAGAGATACAATGTAAGGAATCAAAACTATGTGGCAACAAAATGAGGTACCTATCATCCCTGTCATCCTACCTGCTTCTGGCATTGATGCAAAGATGTTTTCAGTAATCTCGTAAAAGATGAGCTGACAACCAAAAACTTTTATTAAAACAATTATTTTGCAATCTGAACAATAGTTCGCAGAACATTAAATATAAAAGAATAATTGCAAGAGAATGACTCATTGCAAGATCATATCTATCCAGACTCCACTGAAAAATGATTAAAACAATGAGATAATAACTGATATTAACTCAGGTTTTGAGTCTAGGTTTTAAGGTTTGGAAAGCTTTTCACATTCATCATATAATTGAACTTACAACAGCCATGTGAGATAAGAACTATAAAACATATGCATTATCCTCTACCTTACATATGGGGAAACTGAGGCTCAGAGAGAGTGACTTACCCAAAGTCACACAACCAGAAAACATTAAATGAGGGAGAGGGCCCTGTATGAGCTCCCAGATATTCATGTGTTTAATGAACTAACACCATACATTCTTACATGTCATATTGTAAGATAATATCTGTAGAGCCAAGAGTACACATATATGTAAATGATATGCAAAAACCAAGCAATCTATTCTCAAGCAATGTTTATTTAAAATATTATTGCTTCTGCCTTGAAGGTTATGATGCTTTCTCTCTTTATTGACTCAGGTCACTAAACGGAAAGAACTAAGGAAGACACATAAAACCATACGGGTGTGAGGGATAATTTATAGTGAATTTTCCCCATTCTGAAAAATCAAATCTAGAATGGCTTCAGTATTCACTAGGCCTGGTTAGAAGTCACCTGACTTTCAAGCAATCTGGGACTTAGAGAAATGGAGACCCTGCCCCAGAGCCAACTCAGCAGAAGGTATGCCAAATAAGGTGACTGCTTTCATTGGACACCCACATGTTTCCAGGTCCTTTGTCTCAGAGAAATTCCCGCACTTAGGTTGTGGGACAGCCCCCTTACCAATAAGAGTGAAGGCTATTTGGGGGGGTTGGGTTTCTGCACTGGAAGATCATATAACCATGGACTGTCTTCTACCTGTCGCTCTCTCCTTGCAGATGCCATGTTGGATGGGGGGGGCAGAGTCCTTTCTCATGAGAAAGAATAAAGACCTGTTCTGACCTTAGATTTCTGACCTTAGACTCTGCTTAGCAATGTCTAAATGTCTGGTAACCTTCATTTAGTTATATGTGGGACTCTCACTATTTAATACTGACACAGGTGCTAACTGAACAAACGTGTAATTATGACAGCAATAAAAGCCATTGGGGGAGGGGTGGGTGGGTGGAGTGAAACTGTTATTACCACATCCAGGAAAGCCAAGGGCACCAAACCAGCCTCTGAGTACCTAGAGCAACCCACCCATCTATAGGTGTGGTGACCTCCCACGATACTGTCATGGCATCCCCAAACTAATGACTTTTCATCATTAGCTGGCCTGGAAAGATTAATGGAGAGTTAATTGGAAGAAGCAACTCTTTATGAAGCTGGTACTTCTGAGAATCATTATCAAGCACATAAGTGCTACCAGTGCTACTCTACTGTCAATAAGACCTCACAACCCACTCA
Organism: Pseudochirops corinnae; assembly: GCA_028646515.1. Classification (NCBI taxonomy): domain Eukaryota; kingdom Metazoa; phylum Chordata; class Mammalia; order Diprotodontia; family Pseudocheiridae; genus Pseudochirops; species Pseudochirops corinnae. The sequence goes on from CM053585.1 coordinate 499,807,212, forward strand.
AGTTCCACCCAGCAGGAACTATGCTTTGACCCACAGAATCAAAGCACCTTGTACACCATCACCCAGGAAGTCAAGGATAATGTTTTAATTCCTGACCTTTTTCTCTGAAAAAAAAAAGACAGACGTATGTTGCCCTGTCTTAGCTTATTAACAGCTCCACCATGTCACCTCCTCTCTCAAAGGGTGTCATGAAATTTTCAAAGATGTTAATTGTAAACATAAAGTTAATGTAAAATTTTAAACATAGGCATACCTCTCAAGGCACCTTGTTCTTTCTTCCCATTGGACTTGCCTTGCAAGCACTGCAGAGTGGACAGACCACTACACTTGGAGTCGGGAAGACTGGGATTCAGATTCTGCCTTGGATATTTACTGGCAAGTCTCTTAACTTCTGTATGCCTCAGTTTCCTCATCTCTAAAAGGAGGGAATTAGACTCAGCAGCTTAAGTCTATGATTTTATAATCTTATGACCTCTTCTTCACCCCATTCAGTGATGTAGTGAACCTCATCTGCTTGCCATTTCCCATACTCAATATTTTAGCTCCCATCTCCAGCCTAGAAGCCACTCATTCTTCATCTCCTACTCACAGACTTTCCAGCCTTCTTTAAGGTTCAGCTCAAACGCCACCTTCTATACAGGGCTCATCCCAGTGCCCCTTCCCCCTAGTTGCAAGTGTCCTTCCCTTGCACCACACAATTATCTATCCTTTTTTTGCAGATGTTTTGCATTTATTTTCCTGGGCATATATTGTTTTCCCTCAGTAGAATGCAGACTCCTTGAAGGCAGTGACTGTCTTCTGTCTTTGTATGCTAAGCATTTAGCAAAGTGGTTGGTACATAGCACCATTTTGTAAGTGTTTATCGAATAAATGAGTATTCTGCTTTGGGTTATAGCTACATTGGTTCATCTTCTCCTCTACCTTGACTGTAATCTTCTCAAGACAAGAGACAGTATCTTATTTACCTTTATATCATCTCTAATGCTTATCACAGTGCCTCGCTGATAAGAAGTATTTGATAAATGATGAATAAATATACTATGTGATAATTTCCTGGAAAATTTTCAGAATTGCAAAAACTAAACCGTAGGAATCTATTTATTCAATCAACTAGTAAATTATTGGTTGTGGAAATGAACATATTTCCTATTCTGTATTGCCAATAGAGTGATGTGGGATCCAATGATTTTTCCTGGGATATGGAGGAGGAAGGGGGCTGGGAGCTTCCCACACCCAGGTAAGTTTGTTTGGGTTGAAAAATACCCTTCCTTCTTAATTTAGTATAAATAAATAAACACAGAGATCTCTTAGGATAAGAACAGGAGTTTATTCTCTTTCCCGGAAGAAGAGGGAGGTATTCCCCATGACTCATCATGGAGGAGAGGCAAGTTACAAAAGATAGTGCTGGAATTTATAACTTAACTTGGTCAAGTCCCCTCCCCAACTGTTTCCTCTCTCATTGGTGGAGAGGCATACTTCACCAAATTCTTCCCCTGCTGGGACAGCAAGGAAAGAGGAGGGGAGGGTCCCACCAAGGCAGGAAAAAAGACAAAGGAAGATAAAAGTGATTGACAGAAGCAATGGAGAAGGAGGAAGAGAAAGTTAACCACCCCAAATTGAGAAGTTTTCACTTATCCCATACACGTAAATAACCATAATCAAAAACTCCAAGGAGACCGCATATGATATTTTCTGCAGTTCTGGTAGAAATTTCCTAAGATGAGTTAAGACTATTAATACCTGGCAGCCAGTATTTATTAAGTACCAACTCTGTGTCCAGGAGCATGTAATACATCACCAAGGACAGACAGATAATCTTCTCTATGAGAGAATATTTAGATTGTATCTAAAAATGGTAAATATCCAAATCAAATATGAAAAACTCAGTCAAAACTTGGAATGTTTCACCTACCTAATGCCAAACATCTGGATTTGGAGAAATATATGAATATTGACTGAATTGTAGTTGTTTTTCTCCAGATGTTCAGTATCATCTAGAGATAGCTTTAATTTCAGAGTATTTCTGAAGCAATTTGAACTAACTAAAGCAACTACTTAGCTGATTCCCATCAGAGACCAAATCCAAGCTAACAATCACATAAAACAGGTGACTATTACATTATAAATAATGTGATGGATTTTTTAACAAACATGTAAGAGCTTACAAGTGTTGCCTCCTTCAAAACCCTCACTTTGGGAGGCCATCAGCTTATTCCAAAGATGTAGCCACTGTTCAAAACCTCTATCAGAATTGTTTTCCAAGGCTACATGATATAGCCTTTTTTTTAAAAAGCAATTTTTTTTATTTAAACAAGTATTTTTTTTCCTTCTTACCCAGCTACTACCAAAAACTGAAAAAATAAAAACAAAGCCCTTTTAACAAATTTGAATAATCAAACAAAACAAATTTCCACATTGGTTATTTCCAAAAACTATGTGCCTCTTTCTACACCCTGAGTTGATCACCTCTCTGTCAAAAGATGGGCAGCACACCTCATCATTGGTCCTCTGGAATTATGGCTGGTCATTCCTTGAGCAGAGTTCTTAGTTAAGCCTTTCAAAGGTGTTTGTCTTTATGATGTTGTTATTGTAGAAATTGTTCTCCTGGTGTTACTCTTTTCACTCTGGACCAGTTTGTGCAAATCTCCCCAGGATTCTCTGAAACCATCCCTTTTGTCATTTTTTATGGCACAGTAGTCTTCTAACACACGTATATACCATAAGTTGTTCAGCCATTCCCCAATGATTCACCTTCCTTTGAATATTCTTATTTATGGCAAATCTTTGTCATTGGCACCAAGGTTAGTAAATAGAGTGAATATGTGTGTATATATATATGTGTGTGTGTGTGTGTATGTGTGTGTGTACATACACACATGAAATATGTACATACATATATGTATGTATATATGCACATGAATGCATATGATATAGTTATACATATGCTAGGGATGCATTAAATATATATTAATAGATAAACATGGAGCATTAGTAAGATCTCTGGTTCTGGAGTCAAAGGTCTTGGGTTGGAATTTTGCCTCTGACACTGACAATCTACATAGCTTGGGCAAATCACAACCTCCCTGGGCTTCAGTTTCATTGGTATAATAAGGGAATTGGACTAGGTGGCCCATTTAAGTTAAAAATCAATGATTCTATAAGCATGTCATATATACATATATATATATAGGTAGATGAATAGATGTTTCTAAGTTGTGTTGTGACTATAAACTAACTTGTATAGCTCATCGTAACTGAAGACAGTTAAAAATAGGAGTCGAAGATATGACCTGAGCAATGGCTTCATCATTGAAATATGGCTATAATCTCCCAAGGTGACTATGAAGGACAACATCTCTTGAATAGATATGTCCACGTGAGATTATTTCATCAGATCATAGAAGAGAATTGGAAGGACTTTACAGATTGTCTAGAACAAATTGAGGGAGGAAGGAAGGAAGGAAGGAAGGAAGGAAGGAAGGAAGGAAACAAGCATTTATTAAGTACCTAGTATTTATTAGCAGTTTACAAATAATGTCTCATCTGATCTTCACAACAATCCTGGGATAAAGGCACTATTGTTTTCCTCCTGTTACAGATAAGAAAACTTAGGCAAACAAGTTAAATGACTTACCCAGGGTCACACAGCTAGTAAGTATCTGAGGCTGGATTAGAACTCAGGTCTTCCTGAATCCAGCCCCAGTACTCTATCCACTGAGTCACCTGGCTTCTAGTATTACTACATGGATGACAAGTGGCAGATCCAGTATGCAAATCCAGATTTCCTGCCTCCAAATCAATCAAAAAGCACATACTACGTACCAGGTATTGTTCTAAAGACTGGGCACACAAAGCTAAAAGCAGTCCCTGCCTTACTCTGACCTTTACTCTTCCCACTCTCCCATATTGCCTCCATTTCATTCAATTCAACAAATCTTTACTAATTGCCTACTGTTTGTGGAATATGGTTGCAAGGATTTTTCCGTGATAGTTTAGGCCAATGGTCTGCAGACATTTTGGTCTCAGGTTCCCTTTGCATTCTTCAAAATTATTGCAGACCCTCCCCCAAAAGCTCTTGTTCATGTGAATTTTATCTCTTAATATTTACCACATTCAAAATTAAAACATGTTAGTATTATTATGAAAATTGCTTTGGCCTCTCAGACACCTACAATGGGTCTTGGAGACTTCTCAAAATCTCCAGACCCCATTCTGAGAACTATTGGTCTAGACTATCACACAAAGACAAATAAAATGGAATCCTTGCTCTCATTACTTTGTGTTTATACCTTGTCTATGGGAAGGGGATAAATACAGGGCATGAACCCAGTTTAACCTTCAAGAGAATTATGACTGCAGGACAACTGAGTCACTGGTGCCAAAAGCACTTTACCTTTTCCTGACTTGGAACACACTGGCTATTAAATCCTTGGGCCCCTTTTCAGCAAAAAACCCTTGGCTGCCACGCACCGTATTATTGCCGATACCCATGTGACCTCTGAGACACTCATGAGTTTTTCAGAAATAACACTGCAAGCATTTGATAGCATTTTCCTACCTCTTGCCCTCCTTCTGTCCAAAACCCAAACCCGCTGCCTTGCCAAGACAGAGTAGCTGCCTGACAACACGCTGCTATTAGCAAACAAAACAAAAGGTGATGGCAGCTGGGAAATAAAGAGCATTGGCGATTGGCTGCTGGGAGTACAGTCAACCAAGTAAAATATAATTGCCCTGGTAAAAAGCATCTTGGGGCCTGGGGTGGCAGATTTTACTAGGCAGGCTCAGGTTTTATGCCTTGTCCAAGAGCCCACAACATTGGCTGCTCCAGGGTGCCAGCTCACTAGAAGGGGCTCCAGGACCGTTTCCCAGGAAAACTCATGACGGAGCATTGACAAGAAAACTTCAGGGATCATGTGAGCATTGGTTGGGCTGCCATTTTCAGTCAGTCATACCCTAATTTTCTTAAGCAAACATGGGGAAGGAAGAACAATAACACAATTCCCTCTACCCCCAAATCCTAACACTTTCCACAACCATTACAATATTTAGTCAAGGCAGATGCCAATATCCTTAAGCATCAAAGAACAATAGAGGGGAAGGGAAATTTAATTCACTTCAAAACTTCACCTTGACGACCATTTTATACTTTTCTTTGACTTGCTCTATAAATATTTTACTACAACATTCGAAATTTATGGGATCCCAAAGACTTGTAAAAAGCTCGAATAACTGGAGTCCAATGACTGATACCCACCACAGGGACCTGGCTTTTTTTTTAAGTCTATGATTCGATTAAGCAGAATGGATTATATTCAGGATTCCTTGAAAGGCCAAACTCCTTCCCCAGTGACACCATAGAGCATGGAAAAGGAAAGAAAAATGGCTTCCAAGCCATCAACTTGTGTTGACTTTGGTTGTTTCTCCACAGCGCATCAGAGCTCTGTGGTTTTGGCCCTGTAACTGAGGCTTCTTCAGCTTGGTCATTGCAAAGGCCAAAGATTATTCAGGAATAAAGCAGCAAGCCATACTGAGTGTGCCACGACAAAGACCCCCAGTGCTGACACCACTCCCAGGCACAATCCAACAGAAAGTATCCTGCTTCCTTCTTCCTTCTTCCCTCTCCCTTCCTCCCCTCTTGTTGAACTTAAGCCCAGAAAAACTGTTCAATGAGAATGACAAACTTGTTGATCATAGATCATGGGACCATAGCTTTAGAGCTTGAAAGAACTCAGAGGTTGAAAACAATTGTATTTTACAGATGAGGAAACTTAGGCTCAGAGTTAAAAAGATTTATCCAAGGGTCACATAGTTAATAGATCTTTTTAAGGCAGAATTCAAAACCCATGTATTTCTAACATTGAATGCAATGTTCTATCTAATACTTCACGTTAGTAACTGAGATGGCAGCCTTTACAAAGTGAGCCTTGAAAAGGATTTATAACACTTAACACAGTGCCTGGTATACAGCCAGTGCTTAATGAATGCTTGTTCCAGTCTCTTTCCTTGTCTTCTAATTTTCAGTGATCTCAATCTTGTTGACCTATACTGAGCCACATCCATTTTAAAATACTGTGTAGGGATAGAGCTGAATGGTCCCCAGTGCTGGCAAAGTCCTTGATATAAATGACCTCTATAGGAATATAGGTAGGGATTGGACTTGTCATTTCACAGGTATAGGGAACCCTTGGGCAAGGAAACTCCCCATACTGATATAGGTCAGCATCTTTTCTTAAACTTGCAGTCTTAGAAATTTGGCCTACAGCACTGAGAAGACAAAAGACTTACCCAGGGTCACACAGCCAGTATGTGTCAGAGGCTGGACGTAGACCCAGGTGTACATGGCCTTGAGGTTAGATCTCTATCTACTGTACCACACTATTTATGCTTTCTGGGATTAACAGGCAAAATTATCCACTTTTCACTAGAACAGATACATCACTTTGTGATTTTCATCCAGATGTTCCACCACAGTTTTGACTCTTCCCATCAAGAGTATAGAAATCACAAATTAAAATGGTTTCCAATGAGGTGTCTTTCTAACACCAGTAGACCTATGAGGCTTTAACTTTATATGCATGTATGAAGGAGGAAATAAACAAAGGAACTTAAAACAATAATTATCCAAGAAAGAATCCCTATTGACCACATTCAAGTTACTGTCTGTCTAGCAAATCCATTGTTTTTATAGAAAGGTACCCTTCTTTAGGAAAATCTATTATATAAGCTCTCTAACTTACAGAATTTCTTGGTTGTGAGGTGATTACTAAAAACGAACTCTTTTTAAAAAGGAGTGATTTGGGATCAATAGCATCCTCTCCGTATATTTGAAATTTAGATTGGGTAGCATGACTTTCAAAATCACACTGCCACTTACTAACTGTATGCCATGGGACACATCGTTTAACCTTTCTCTGAGCATCACTACGTTATCTACAAAATGAGAGAACTGGGATAAATTATCTCTGAAGTGGTTGCCAGCTCTAAATCTGTGAAGCTCAAGAGGGTTCATTCTAGGCATCAGATGACCTGGGTCCCAACAGTAGCAGAACTGGAATTGGGCTATCCATGACAATCTCATTAGACCTCAGTCAGTTTACATATAAATTTAGAGGGAGAACTCAGTTATTCCTAAATTTCTTTCCAGTTCTAATGAGTTCTAGGATGTAATTTACTAAAGTTTGATTCTCACACCACATTTCAAGAGCACTTCTACTGGAAAAAAAAAAGCACGTGTGAGAGCAAGATCACTGGTTTTAATGTCTTCAGTCTGATAACCTGTAGAATGTGGAAGGACTTCCAAGGACCAGCCTCCCTCCCTACATATATCTGCACTTCAAATACTATTTCCATTTTCAAGTCTTTTGAATCTTTTGGAATATGAGCTCCTTTTTAGACCAAGAATCATAAGTTCTAAGATAAATGTTAAAAATTGGGCTGGGTAGATTAGAATGAGTTTACTTGTTGAGAGTATAACAATGATAGCACAGGTCTAGTTCAAAGAAAAGAAAAGTAGTTCTTATATTTCTGTACCCATGTGAACTATCATTATTGGAGTAATCAGTCAGTGTTCTGTTGTTCAGTCATTTTCGGTCATGTCTGACTTTCTGACCCCATTTGGGATTTTCTTGGCCAAGACACTGGAGTAGTTTGCCATTTCCTTCTCCAGCTCATTTTACAGATGAGGAAACGTAGGCAACAGGGTTAAGTGACTTGCCAAGGGTCGCACAGCTGGGAAGTATCTGAAGTTAAATTTGAACTCAGGAGCACAAGTCAGCCAAAGTCCAGGTCTGGTGCTCTGTGCACTATGGCACCACCTAGCTGATCCTTAGTTTTGTTACTTAAGGCTAATTCTTTTTCTTCAGTCTTAGTTTTATGACTTATGGTTACTCTACAAATATGTATGTATGTAGGGATGTATACACTATTTTAATAGCTTAAAACTGAACTATGTGTATATGTAAGACAGAATATTCATCACAAGACAAAGTATATTAAAACTGAACAGGATATCCTGTGTATGTATGCACACATATACGAATGCATACATGCACTGAGTAACATAGTGAATAGTGAGTTAGTCTCAGAGTCTGGAAAACATATTCTGACATATATGACCAGGCGACCCTGGAAAAGTCACTTAACATCTCAATGCCCCAGGCATCTAAGACTATACAGTAGAGGCATATCTCCTTTGGTGGAAGGAGTTTCCTTACCTGGAAATTGCCTGAAATCACAAGGTCATACCTAATAATAATTATTATGATGAGATAGAGAATATTTTATGTGAAATAACCATTCATTTACTAAAAGGATTGCTTTATCTAGAAATTTATATCCAATTTGGAAGAACTTTTCAAAGAGGAAAGAAACTTAAAAGAAAGGGTAAGGAAAAGATGGAAGAAGAGAGAAGGAAAAAGAAAGGCTGGCAGTACTGTATAATGTTTAAAGGTTCCTATAATTAAAAAGTTAACTCAGTAATGACTGTTCCTCCTGAGACATGAAATATGCTCATGCCTTAAATGGTAGGATGAAGATAAGAGGAGAAGTGTCAAGGTTCAGAAAGCTAAATTTGGGAGTCATGGCGGTGTAGGGTATAGCATGGTATGAGGGCAAGAGGGCTGAATTTGACAGTAAAGGAATTGGGGCTTCAGATTTTCATAAAAATTAGGAGATTAAGCTAAATCATTTCTAAGGCATATTTTTGGCTCTAAATTTATGCTTTGATACTCTTGATGAGAGTCAGTAGGGCCTATTAGACAGAGTTTTGGCCTCAAAACCAAAAAGACCTGGATTCAAATCCTACCTGACAGATACTAGCTGTTTGTGATCCTGGGCAAGTCACTTAACCCTGTTGCCTAAGTTTCCTCATGTATAAAATGAGCTGGAGAAGGAAATGGCAAACCTAGGCAAATCGCTTAGTCTTTTCACATCCAAGGCAAGATTATGAACTGTAGAAAGGTACAGATCTTTATTGGTAGAGCTCCTCACTGGAAGTTTCCAATGAAATAATGGGTTTGACCCCAAAATATATGATCTGGAGGTATTTATTTTCATTTCTTAAAAACATTATCATTTTCATGTTTATTTTCATTTTGTTTTCTGCAGTACATTTTTTGTAGGAATGGGATAAATTGGGAGGCCTAAAACCTGAGCTTTAATCTGACTTCTACCACTAAATTACTGTGTCATCATTAGCAAATAAGACCTCTCTGGGCCTTTTGTGTTTTCATCTATAAAATGAGTGCATTTTGCCAAAAGATCTCCAAAATCTCTTCCAGCTCTTTTCCACGATCCAGTGGCAGGATTACCTTGGCACCAACAGGATTTTGTTAGGAATGAAACAAAGGATATCAGAAAAGTCTGTTCTCTCCCAGCACTGGTCCTCCTCCTTTTGCAAATAGTCAAAAAGTTTCATCTCCTGTCCCCAGCCTTCTCTAATAACCTCTCCCAATAACTGCCTTTCTCTTAGGGGCTAGCTGAATAGGAATTATTGACTGAATGTTTCAAGATTTCATAAGCTTCTGCCATTAAAGGGAGATCTGGCCTTGGGAAAAATGCTTCCTGCCAAAAACAGAGTCTGTATAGGGACAATGACTGTAACTGTTCAGTACCGGTTCAGAAGGTAACTTTTCCATTTATCAATGTGTTAGAGTGAGTCAATGAGCCAAAAAAAAAAAAAGTTCTTTCTTCTAAAATTCATCTGTAAAACACCTTTCATGTTTCTGACAACAAAAACAGAAAACAAACAAAAATCCTGAAATGGTCTCCCTGTTGTATTAGGACAAAAGTTTTCCTATATGAAAAAGGTTGATTTGCCCAGGCCATGAGTTTCTTACTCTCCACACCCTACATTAAACACATACAATGTATAATCTCAATCAATTTCAGTAAAATATCATCTGACATTAGCATACCTTTGATATTACATCCGTTTATTATTTTTAGTTGTTTCTCCATAATTACCCAACTGGTCTCAGCACACAATGGCCTTTATAAATAATGAATTTTCAAAAGAAAGTCATCATATTTCTTTGAGGTTCTGGTCTCAGATGAATTTGGCATGCCCTGGCTTTTATCTGCAAATGGTTCTGTGTTTCCCTTTTATCTAGCATCCTGCTTTGTTGAAAATTTCTGTGACATACAAAGGAAAGTCTACAAAATGCCTACTCGTACCCAAGACTTCAAAACTTCAAAAGTACTCGGTGGGCCAGATAAAAATCAATCCTGGGTTTGTTTCATTTTCAGGCAAACACTTGGAGTGACTTTACTTTTGAACAATTAGGCACTTGGTTAAGACTGAAGATGGCAAAGAGAGCAATTTCAGGTTAGGAAACATTAAGGGAAACTCAGAGAAGAGCCCTTTTAGAATAAGAAGACCTGGAGTGTTTGTATAAAATGTACTTGAAAAAGTAATTGGGAGAAAATGAAGGAATTATTAGACAGAATATTCATCCCAAGACAAAACAGAGGAAATTGGACAAAACACTGAGCCAGGAGTCATGGCACTTGAGTTCTAATTCCATTTTTCATCATTTACTCATCATATGACCTTGGCCAACTTATTTCCACCCCCTCAGCCTCAGTTTTCTCAATTGGAAAAGTGAGAAGATCAGGTAAGACAACATTGTACAACTACTTTCACCTCAAATATTCTACGAATCCACGAAGAAGCTGTTATATTTGCCCCCTGTGGATAAAAACTGGAGTGGGCACTCACTGGAAACAGTGCAGGATTTCTTCCCAGACATAATCAGGAGAACAATAGACAGCCACTCTACAGGAGGTTAAAAAGGGATGCAGTGAAGGCTGTGGGGCCACAAGCAAAATTGTGCCCAAATCTCAGAGAAGAGATGGCATCGAAAAATATTAAAGCTGGAAGGGACCTCAAAGGTCATTTAGTCCAGCCATCCTCAGTCAGGAAACAGGAGATAGAAGAAAATTTATTTGTGTTAAGATCACACAACTGGTTCTTAACAGAGAAAAGACTAAAAACCGGCTCTCCTGATTCCCATATTCATTTTCTTTCTTTCTTTCTTTCTTTCTTTCTTTCTTTCTTTCTTTCTTTCTTTCTTTCTTTCTTTCTTT
>CM053585.1:499818796-499932683 GCA_028646515.1 Pseudochirops corinnae
TTTCTTTCTTTCTTTCTTTCTTTCTTTCTTTCTTTCTTTCTTTCTTTCTTTCTTTCTTTCTTTCTTTTTCTTTCTTTTCTTCTTCTACCACTACTACTACCACTATTACTATTATTACTACTACTACCAACACCACTACTACTGCTACCACTATTATGACCATGACTGCCCTCTACTATAACTACTATCACTGTTGCTACTACTACTATGACTATGACTTCTTCTACTTTTATTACTGACTCCTACAACTACTATTACTGTTATTACTACTGCAATGGCAACTACAATTATGACTACTACTATTACTAACTACTACAACTACTACTACTACTACTACTACTACTACTGTTACAACTACAATTACTACTACTACTACCACTGTTACAACTACAATTACTACTACTACTACTACTACAACTACTACGACTACTACTACTACTACTACTACTACTACTGTTACAACTACAATTACTACAACGACGACGACAACCACGACTACTACTACTACTACTCCACCTCACCATGACTAACTCAAAAGTATACTGTGGATTATGGACAAAAGGAAGGTGTACTGTGAACTCATTGTCATTCTGAGACAAATCAGTTCAAGTTAGGGTTTAGAAATCTATTTCTTACAAAAGGTTTTGTATAATGGGAGTTCAATGATAGCTAGAGATGAACCAGTGTTAGGTATAATTGGGAAGGTCACTCTATGACTTCTAGATAACATTTATGCTTTTCAACAGCATACTATTTTCTTAAAAGCAGCTCTATTTTTTCCCTTTTTTGGTGTGGACCTTTGATGTATGGAATTTGATGTATGGAATTCCCTCCATCATTGCATATAAGTAAGTAAGTGTTCTGCAGCTTGCAGTCTTAAGGAGCTGCCTAGAATGGTGGAGGTTACAACATGTAAACCACATCACATCACACAATCAGTAGATGTCAGAAAAAGACCTTGAACTCAGGTCCTCCTGATTGGAGGCCAACTCTCTCTCTGTTATCCCACATTGCCTTTTCTTTTCTTTTTTTTTAATTATTATTTTTTTGGAAGGCAATTGGGGTTAAGTGACTTGCCCAAAGTCACACGGCTAGTTTTTGGGTTAAGTGTCTAAGGCTGTATTTGAAGTCAGGCCCTTCTGACTCCATGGCCGGTGCTCTATTCACTGCACCACCTAGCCACCCCTGACACTGTCTTTTCTATTGGTGACAGCATCAACGTCCCACTTTGATTTCTCTGTTGGCCCTCATTCCTATTCTATCATTTTTTTTACTAACTAGCCTTCCCTCTTACATTTGTGCTGAGTTTTATTTTTCCTGAAATGCCATTAGAAGCTCACATGAGAGTGTCTTAAATTTCTATTTCAGTATAGTGGGACTATCTGATACAATCTTTAATTTCCATCATCATATACTTTGCTTTTTTAATTGTGTGTCTTATTTGTAAGAGATATGATCATGGAGCATTAACCTAGTTCCCATATTTACTTTGGAGCAATATTCCTTTCCTGGGGTCTATTTGGCTAATTCCACATTCTGGTGTACTGTGTCACACACTCTTGGGGAAGAAATTAGAGAAACAATCTATTCAAGACCACCATTTAAGAAACCTGTTGAGCTAAAAAGTTTCTTTTAAGACTTTTCCCCCCTAAGGTATAACTACTCTCTTTTTCAGGAGAAAAAAAATATTTTATCCATAATAGCATACTGTGTTTAGAAATTATGGTAGACAGAGTCAATTCCTAATTATCTACACACAAATAAAAACAGTATGATCATTCACATACATATCACGTACTCTGAAGACTATCCTTTTATATTCTTCTACCCTGAGAGGAAGGTCACCAGGGAAAGATTACCAATGCCACAATGACCCAGCCCCATGTTGGGTTGGAGCCATAACCTTAATCTTCAGCAATTCCATGGATATAATCCTACCTGGGAAGATTATCCCAAATTTTATTTCATCAATACTCTTTGATATAGGAAGGAAGGAAGGAAGGAAGGAAGGAAGGAAGGAAGGAAGGAAGGAAGGAAGGAAGGAAGGAGGGAAGGAAGGAAGGAAGGAAGGAAGGAAGGAAGGAAGGAAGGAAGGAAAGGAAGGAAGGATGGAAGGAAAGGAAGGAGGAAACAAAATATTTTTTAAAAGTCTACTTGGAGTCAATAAGAGTGGAATTAAAATCCTACCACAGACACTTGAAAGTCACTTAGCCCTTACAAGTATCAGTTTCCCCAACTGTAAAATGAAGAGGTTGAATTTGATGACCCTTCTAGCTCTTAATCTATGATCCTGCAAAGTGGATGGATGTAGATATAGACAGACACAGATATAGACACAGATATAGGTATAGATATAATTGTAGACGTAAGTGTAGATGGATACAGATAAAGCTAGATATTAATAGGGGGCAGACAATGAGCAATGTGAGGGGTTAACATCAATTTAGTGAACTAACAGAGAGTGAGCTTTAACCTTTGACAGTCCATGGCTCTTCCTCATAGACATAGACATGCCCACTGGCACTCTGTTAAGAGGAAGAAAAACAGCTAACGATTAAGTTTTGATGATTGCCTCAAGATGAACCCCTGCTTCTAATACTAGCTTTATGACACATGGCAAGTCAATCCCTCTCTAGGCACAGAAGACAGATCTAACGAATAATAACTAGCTTGGCTCAGACTGTTCAGATGTTGAACTCTTTGTTTGGCCCTATAAAAAGGAGCTAACAGACTTGCCCAGGGGTCAGTGTTGGACGCTAGATTTGAACTCAGGTCTTCCTGACTCCAAGTTCATGACTCTTTCTATTATGCCTACCAACAGAATACCAGAGAAGATGTAGCTATGGATGTTTTATCATATCAAATAGAAATGGAAAAGAAATTTAACACTACATCCTTTAATATGTATTAATAAACTCCTAACTGCTCTGGCTGTTGATTTCATTTCACCTGGTTGCAATTTGAGGTCCACCACCAGATGACATGGTTTAGCCAAGAGAATGAACACTATTCAATTATACATTGCATATTTCCCCCCAAAATTCCTATAATGACACATTGTTGGCCAAGGATCTTTCAAGAATGAAATCTATCCTAATGGTCAAAATGAGTTGGATTTTTTTGGAAAGATAGAATATCACTATTATTCCAGCATATATGGAGTAACTGAAGGAAATTCCCCTTCTTTAAGAGTTATAGTATTAGTAGTGGCAATTTTAAAAAATGTATAATAATTGCCATTATGGGAGTGCTGGCCATGTATTAGAAATATAAAACCAGAGTCATACAATAGTAGATCTATAAGAAACCTTAGAGATCATTTAATCCTTTCAATTTGAAAAGAAGGATGCTGAGGCGCAGGGAGTGGATGCGACGGACCACACAAGTAAATGGCATTTAAGTCAGACCAAGAGCCTCTATCTCTTGGTTGCCAGGCCAATGGGAATTTACCATTCCAAATGAGATAAGGTATGCATAGTGTAATGTAAATATCAGCAATTATTGTTATTATTCTCATAAGAGAGGCAGTGGGTGATAGTGAATAGAGAAGCAGCCCTAGAACCAGGAAAACCTCTCTGACATGCACTAACTGAGCAACCCTGACCCAGCCATTTGGGCAATTACTTAAAACTCTAAGTTGCAGAGAAGGTACTAAATCTGTATTGGTAGAGGGATTTTCCTCATTTGGGAGGTACCTATACCAATGAAATCGTAAGTCCAGTCCCTATCTCTATAATAATTCTTATTCCTTGATACCATGTTGCCTTCCTACAGCTGCCAATTTGTACGAAATTCAAAGAAAACAAGTATAAACTCAGCCTAAGCGAAGAAAGTATGCTTGGTTTGAGGAATTAGATCTGGATTCAAATTCCTACTTTATAAGATGTAGGAACTTAGGTAAGTCACTTAATCTTTGTGGGACACAAAAATTTCCCTCTCTGTAAAATAATGGAAGTTGACAAAATGGCCTCTAACTTCCCTTCCTAAGTCTCTATAAACCTACTTATTTTAACTATAATTATCCCTTCCACATCATGGGAATTAGGGCATGGCACCTCTGTAATCTGGAAAATCCGTGTAAAAATGTTTGCCCCTCCCTTCATATTAGAGAAGAAGTCTGAATTATTACAGGATTCAAAAATAAAATATGTTCATATTTACAATACTACACATATACTTTATGCATTTCTGAGTTTCTAAATTTTTTCTGTGTTGTTTGCTGGACTTCATGTGTTATCTGCAGCTTCCACAAAACCTCTAAAAAATTCCCATTTAATTTCTCAGCCCGACCCGCGATGTATCGAAACCACGATGGGGAAAGTCGCAATGTGGAAGGGATCACTATATAGACGTGCAACTATTGTGAATTTTCAACTGGATAGTGACTTTTACCTCTCTCTGCATTGCTCCAGACCTCATGATATCAACCATGGTCTAAGATAAGGAAATCCCTTATTTCTAGGATTAGTGAAAGCATGGTATAGTGGTATTGTGAGTATGACGATGAGGGCAGAAAATGAAATTCCATCTTGGTTCCATTTACACCTCCCAGGATTCATTAGATCTTTTCAGCCAGTTCAGGCAGGTCTACAGTGGAAGGGCTAGCCCTGACCCCTCACCCCCCATACCCCACTCACAGGCTTTTCTGTATCAGGCTTGGAAGCCCAAGTGTGATGTGGGAGCCAGACTCCCCTGGTCCCCTGGACCTAGTTGTCATTGCCACTCAAAGCTATTTCTTCTTCTCCATTGCCAGGGCAGACAATCCATTTTTGTCTCATTCCCTTCATCACATATAACCATCTGATGGGCATGACAGCAAGTGCTTGCTAATTACTGGGCAACATTCTCCCCTCCAGGTTTCTTGCTTCCACAGTCCTCGGGAACAATTCCCTGATTGTTAGCCGAGCAGCCTGGGCACTTGGGGCTGAGGACTTTCGCTTCAATTACCTCCCCTGTATGTCAAGACTTGGAGGCGCTCTGGTGGAATGACGAGAACGTGAGCATAATGAGTTCTGCTCCAAGCCCCGGGGCAGCCTCCACATTCCAAAGAAGGCAATTGGTCGATTCTTTGCCTCTGGCTGTTTGAATGGTACCCAACATCTCCCCAGCTAAGGCAAAGGGCCACTGGCCTGTCCCCCATTAGAGACCTCTGTGTTGTCAAGACATTAGACTCCAGTGAGAAACGGGGCCTCTCGACTCCACCCAAGACCTTGGCAGATTGGTTGGGTTTTTTTTTTCTTTTTTAAACAATAGCAACATGATTGAAACAACCTGATTCTTTTCTAAGAAGTGACTTTGGGTGGAGAAGGGGGGGGCAGGGCAATTTCTTAGCGGTTCTGGCATCTTGGGGTTGGGAAGGGGAAAATGTCAAGAACTCAAAAAAAGCATGATTTTTCCATCCTAAATGAGACCAACCCAATCCACTCCCCAGCTAAGGCCCAGTAAATACATCGGGCAGTACTTGAAAGAAAGGGGAAACATTAAGCCTTGGACTTGCCAAGATTGAAGTCTCTCTACCACCACCCCCAGCCCTAAAATCTTTCCCCCCAAGAAAGAGGCTTGATGGTCTCCATCTGCCATAATCACTTTTCAGCACTCACTTTGGAAGGTGATCCTGTGTGGAGTCTTAATGCAGAATCCAAACAGTGCTGAGTGACACTCAGCTCAATCAAATAAAGTCTATTCCACTGACCCACACTTAGGGGAAGCACCAGAGGAGGTGTACTGCTCAAATGAAATATCCTGCAATCTCTAGTGTCCAAGGGGGATTTAACATGATATCCACACATTAGAAGAAGGGGGAGAAAAACCGGCTTTACAAATTAGATCATGAAGCCTCCATGGGGACCATTGTGTTGACTATTATCTCACTGATTCACAGATGGAGGCCTGCCTTAATGTCCAGTGACAGGCATTGCCCCGCACCCACCCACCCACTGGGATGATTATATCTCTGATAGATGAAACTGTCAAGGATTCCAGAACCCTTGAGATTGGGGGCTTTTAATAAGACCAGGGGCTCCTAGCCTGGGATCCCTGTACTTGTTTTTATAAATATTTTTATAGCTATATTTCAATATAATTGGTTTCCTTCATATGCGTATGTATTTTATTTCATGCATTTAAAAGCATTATTCTGAGAAAGGGTTCATCATACCATTGGCAAGCTAGTGAAATCTATGGACCCCTTCTCAAAACAACTTTAAATAACTGAAGGAAATACTAAATTTCAGCTGGAGGTTAATGAAAATAAAGGTCTACTTTTTTCCCATCCAAGTCCAACAATTCCTTATAATCTATCCACAGACCCTGACCCCTTGGGTGGGGCTCTGAATACTCCAGGTTAAGAACCCCTGCTAGAGATATATTTACAGCCCTATGAGGACTTTTCCAAAACTTTCTGTTAAGATTAAATTAATACAATTCATTAAGCATTTCTTAGGTACTAGGCACCCGGTGTACAAAGACAAAAAAGAATATTCTTCGCCCTAAAGGACCATGCATTCTGTGCCTTAAACACAGATAAGTAAATACCACAAACAAAAAATAGAATAAAAAACAAAGTAATTTTGGCAGAGGGGATTGGGAAGAGCCTTAACAAGCAAAAGAATCCTTCCTGTTGCATCCTTTGTTACTAGTCACCGGAATGCACCCAAATTCTGATTTTTAAAACCCAGGTTTGGGGGTTTTTTTGATTGTCCATATGGAATGACAGACTGACTCCTCTGTGTTATGTCCTTAGGTGAGTGCAGGCCCTAACAAAGTAATTAAATAGGAAAAGTTTGTCTTTTATCCTCATCCTTCTTCCCCCTCCCCATCTTTCCTATATTCCTTCCTTCTAGCACCCTATCCTGCAAGAAGCTAGGGCTTTTAGTAAGTCTCAGGTCCTTCTGGGCCAGAAGGGAAGCACTCAGAAAAATTAATTCACAGCAAAGTGCTAGTACTTTGATGTGCGATCCTTCCCAGGAATATTTGCATTTAATAGGAGTTGTTTGGTTGTTGTTAGTGGTGGTGGTGGTGGTTTTAATGGCAATTACGTGACCACTAGGCAACTCAGTGGCTCAATGGAGAGACTACTGGGTGTGGAGTCAGGAAAACCAAGTTCAAATTCAGTCCCAGACACTTACTACTGTGTGGCCCTGGGCAAGTCACTTTGCCCTGTTTGCCTCAGTTTCCTCATCTGTAAAATGAGCTGGAGAAGGCAATGGCAAACCACTCTAGTGTCTTTGCCTAGAAAACCCCCTGGACAGTCTAGTTCACAGGGTCACCAGTCACTGAACAAGAACAATTTGACAAAAAGCTGTGCAAAGTTTATTTACATGCATTTGTCTCATTCCAGTCTTGCAACAACTTGGTGAGCTGTGTACTACAAGTACGATCACTATCTCCACATGACAAAAAAGGGCACTGAGGCTTTGGAAGGTAAAACACCTACCCACAGCCATGCCATGAGTGTCTGAAGTAGGATTGGAGCCCGGCTTTCCCTGATTCTACGTCTGGCACCTTATCCGGTCCTACAGAGCAGTTTCCACTTAAGCACAGAGCCCAACAGCTCCTAATGGCCTCCAGAATAAAATATCCTACTGCAGTTTGCTTTTTAAATCCTTCACAGCCTAGCCTCCCGTCTCCTTCCATCCTTGGTATACATTGCTTCCTGTCCACACTGTCCAGCCCAACTGTCCGGCTGCTCTGTCTCTTGTCCATCTCTCAGCCCAGGGCCCTTGCTGGGCCAGCCCCACTGTCCTCCCTCACTCTTCACTCCCTGTCTAAGGTGCCACTCAAGCATCACCTTCTACATGGAGCCTTTTCCCAATCTCTCTCCCCAACTGCTAGTCCTCCTCCCTCCCAGCCACCCTGCATTTACTGGGTATTTTCTCTTACCATATCCTCTTACATGTGTATGTTGTCCCCCCATCAGAATGAGCTACTTGAGAGTAGACATTGATTTGATTGGTCTTTTAAAGAATAAATAATTATAAACTCTGGTCTCTGGGTAGGGGAGATGTTTGGAATTAGGAGAGCCTTCCTGAATTTTTCAACTCAGACTGCAGCCTACTCTACCTCAGTCTCAAAACCAATCCAGTCTTCTTCAGTCACCATTCAAGTCGAGATACAATAGGGTTTATCGGCCCCACCATGGTTTGTCCCAACATAGGTAGAGATGGGAGGAGGAGAAGAGGGGTCAAAGGATTGCTAACAACCTCCCCAGGGAGGTCAGATTTAAAGAGACAGATCCATACACAGTCACCAAAATACTTACAGTAAATAATGCTTTTGGAAGTACTCAAGAACTGAAAACAGAAGAGTAGATTGTTGTTGTTTCAGTCATATGCGATTGTTCATGACCCCACTTGGGGTTTTCTGGGCAAAGACACTGGAGTGGTTTGCCACTTCCCTTCTCCAGCTCATTTGACAGATGAGGAAACTGACGCAAGCAGGGTTAAGGGACTTGTCCAGGGTCATCCAGCTAGTGAGTGTCTGAGGCTCAATTTGAACTTGGGTCTTCCTGACTCTAGGTCTAGTGCTCCATCCACTGCACTACCTAGCTGCCCAAAGTAGTAGATGCTTATGGCTAAATACATTGTGGTACTTGGATGTAATGGAATATTACTGTACTATAAAAAAAGGACACATGGAAATACTGAAATAAAAATATACACAATGATACAACAATGGAAATGGACATAACAACAGCCAAAAAATCTAAAACTGAATGTTGTGAAATTATAATGATCAAGTTTGACCCCAAAGAAGACAGGACAAGAGACTACCCCACACACCCCCTCTTTTAAAAAAAAAGTATTTATTTACCCACATACACATTTTTACAGAAGTAGAGGATCATAGGTGTGGAACATTGCATATAATGCCAGACCAGACTTTTGGTTAGTTTAGCTTAAAAAAATTCCCCCTACTTTTAAAAATCTTTTATTATAAGAGATGGTTCAGTGGGAGGGAGTGGGAAGAAAGATATATTCGAAAACAGGTAATGTAAACACAAAAAAAGTCAATAAAATTTATTTTGAAAAGAGAACTGAGGGTAAGCTCAAATCTAAAAAGTGGTTATACCAAAATAATATTGCCACCAAAAGAGTTATTTTTTTCCTTGACCCCTTTTGTCCTGGACAAGATTTTTGTATTAAAAAAATTAATTCATCAGACCCTTTGACCACATGATGATCAATATTCTCCACTTCTCAGTGTCTCTCTTTAGCTCCTTTCCCAGAGGCCATGTTTTACTTTATAATTTTACCTCAAAAACCATAAGGGATAAATACAGGATATGTTATATCCTGCATGGTATGGAGTACTAGGAAATAGGATGAAAAGAAATAGCTCTCAAAGCCAAAGAGCAGCAACAAACTGATCGGACGATGAAAAATCCATGTCAGCGTCAATAAATGTTTCAAGCCTCGGTCTCCTCATCTAGAAAATGAGGACTTTGGACAAGATGATCCCTCCAGGCTCCTTCCAGCCTAACAGGGCAGAGTCTCTGCTTCTATGAGATACTTTTTTCAGATCTGTTTGAAAGGAGGATTTTGAGTTTAATATCAATTAAAAGAACTTCTGATCTTAGCCCCCAAAGCTCCCCTCCAGCACAGATATTTGTGCCTTAGTGGAAAGTCTTAGGAGGGCGATTTTTGTTATGTTTCATTTTCAATAGCGGTGGAGATAATTGTAGCCTGGAAAAATGAATGCTGTCTATTAGGGGTCATTAGGAAAGCATGCTGAGGTTGCTCAATAGCCTCCAAGTTATATCATTAATAGCTTCCTTTGTGGCCATTCGAGGGGAAAATAGGTTTTCTTGTGCAACTATAAAATTGTCTGATTTGGGGGAAAATGGATGTATATATCACATATGGCATCCAGCAGAGCTCACAGTCATCCCTGGGGGTAATTCCCTATTCTCTTTTTTCCCCCTCTCTGAGACACTTCTTTTCCTCCTAAACTTGGCACCAATACTTTCAAGAACTGTCTGCCAAGTAGAATCACTGTCTGGAGAGCTTCATAAAAAGAGTTAAGGTGCCTTCGGATGTCAGGGAGAGAAAAGAAAACCATCAAGAACTTGAGCAATGCTCTAGTGCCCAAACTATTCCATCTTATTCACCCACCCTCCCTCATCCTCTGCTGTCTCCTGTGTTCTCCATGAGCCAGATTCAAGCACTAACTGGCAGCAGTTCCCCAATTACCCATGCTTGCATTCTCAGCTAGGGGAGCAGCTGTTGGGTCTTAACTCCTTGCTTATTTTCAGGCATGCTCGTTCTGGGTTCCTTAATGGGCAGAACTTCATAATGGTGAGTCAGCCAGGGTGTGGCAAGCAAATGATGTAATGCCCATGTCAAAAGCAACAGGTAAGGAAGAAGCCAGAGTTGGAGAACCAGGAAAGCAGGACCCTAACTACTCTACCTCCAGCTTCCATTTGTTAATGAGAAAGAGAAGGAAACAGAAGATGGAAAGAAGAGGGGAGGAGGGAGTCGAGTTTTCAAAACGAACTGGGTAGGTGTTTAAGAGTATAATTAAAAGCACCAATGGGAAAACCGTACTACAAGCTCTACTTTCCCCCATCCCCACTCCTTACCCCTCAAACACTGAACAAAACTACAGCATATGCTGAAATAACCTAGGGTTTTAGTCACTGACATAATCCCCAAATCTAGATCTGGGTTGAGCCACTGACATTCCCAAAACCTGGATCTATTAGAGCCTCCTTCCCAAACCCACTGGCCATAGAAACATTGATATACAACCAAAACTCAAGTCAGATCCACTTAGTCAAGATGTCCAATAATTAATCCAGCTCTGCCTCTCGATTCATTAAAGATCAAGGCACAGTATAGTAGAAAGAACACAAGCTTGGAAGTCAAAGGACTAGTATTCAAATTCTATCTCTGTTGCAACCAGTATGACTTTGAGCAAGGGGCTTCACCTCTTAGCCTCAATGTCTCCAACAGTAAGAGGCAGTGACTAGACTAGTTACTGTCTGATGTTCCTTCTAGCTCTATTTCTGATCCTGTGAAATTTTTGATGTCCTACTCCTTCTGGGCCTGAGGTCTTCTTGTTGAGGGTCAAGGAACGGGGTGGGGAGCACCTAATTCAAGTCCTAAAATTTCAGGAATCCCAACTTGCTTTGCAAAGGTAAAAGGTCTGCCAGTGTAGAAGTAATAATAGAGCCTTCCTTCAAACTCAGACCCATATTTCAGTAAATCTAGTGGGGGGGGGGGGGTTTCTAAAGTATAGGGTTCTAGGTTAGCCCCATTGGAATTTCCAGGAGCAGGAGAATCCTAAGGTCCTTCAACTCTGTTGAAGGGGTAAGAAGACATTGAGTTGGAATTGAGGGCTTCCCCCAAATCACTCAAGATGGCTAGGTAGCTCAATAGATAGAACACTGGGCCCAGAGTCAGAAAGACCTGGCTTCAAATCCAGCCTCAGATACTTACTAGCTGTGTGACCCTGGATAAGTCACTTAACTTCTATTTGTCTTTATCCACTGGAAAAGGAAATGGCAAACTACTCCAGTATCTTTGCCAGGAAAACCCCATATATAGTAAGGTCATGAAGGGTTGGACACAACCGATCAATAATAAAATCACTAAACTGTGAATACTTTTTTTGACTTAGCGATGCCACTATGAGGACTATAACCCAAAGAGATCAACAAAAGAGGAAAAGAATCCACATGCACAAAAATATTCCTAGCAGCTCTTTTCCCACAGTAAGAAAGAAGTAAAACAAGTCAGATTCGAGCTGACTCTTGAGAACTATCTATAATAAGAAAAAAATCATAAATACAATAGCAGCCAAACACTTAGTTCATTTCATTTAAGTGCTGGGGGTAGGAGTTGCGGAGGTGATTGGAGGGACCAAAATCTACCTTCACTTGGAAATATGAGCACAGTTTTCACCTTGGACGAACATGTTAAAAAGTTAAGGGGTCAAAACTATGGCAGAGCGGACTGAAGAGAACTCTGTATTTGAAATCAGAAGGCAGGGAGCTTATATCCATACTGTGCAGCTACTAAATGACCTTGGGTAAGTTATTATATCTCTGTGAATCTCAGTGTCATCATCTACAAAATTAGCCAAGTCAACAAACATTTATTAAGTGCTTACAATATGACAGGCCCTTTCCAGTTTTAATCCTATGATCTTAAAATAATAAGACTACGAATATTAAAGCCTTCTCCCTATCCACTCCTGGAAAGGTAAGGCAAAGGAAGGTTTCTTGAGAATAGTAACTATTTCTTTTATATCTATATATCACCAATGCCTAACACCATACCTAGAACATAGTAGGTATTTAATGCCTGTTGAATGATAAATATCTGTATCTCTTTGTGTGTGTGTGTGTGTGTGTGTATGTGTGTGTGTGTAGACATAGATAAATGTATATATATGCACAGACAGGTATGGATAGACATACAGACATAGACAGCCAGCTTCCAGTCTTGGCTAGAATGGTATGCCACATTTTCCTGAGATTTAAGTAAGCAAAGGCCTGGAAGCCAAGTTTATGGTCTGGTTACAGAGAAAGGATAAGGATGACCTTCTTCCCACCTGCAGAGTGCCACAGGGAGGATGCAAAGCCTATAGTCCCACGGGCGTGTGGGAGGAGGACCAACACCACTGACCAACTAATTACCAATAAAGCATTGGGTTGCAAAACTTTTGGCTTAAAACATTTGCAGAAGGCAGACAGAAAGGTGCCAGTCAGCATGCTTATGATTATTTTTATTTTTGGCCAACATGAGATAGGGTTACATTAATAACTGCAGGGACAGGAGGTTAGCTAAGAAAAACTAAAACTTGAGGAGGCAGCTGGTTGCGCCCAAGAGCAGGTTAAGATACTAAAGCTGGGAATTCAAGTGCACAAAAGGAACGTGTAACAGAAAATTCACACGCATGTGGGTAGACGGCATATAACAGAAAGAAGGGCTCCATTTTTGAAATTCTAGAAACATTTTGCACATGCAGTGCTAATGGGATACGCCACAGAAGTTATTTACAAGGCTGGTGGATGAATCATTACATCACAGAATTTGAGAACTGAAAGGGATACCTAGTCCAACCTAGAAGGAAGAAATCCCAACCAGTCCCCCCTAAAAGGAAGAGATCCCAACAAGTCCCATCTAAAAAGAAGAGATCCCAATCAGTCCAACTCAGAAGGAAGAGATCCCAACCAGTCCCATTTAAAAGGAAGACATCCCAACCAGGCCCACCTAAAAGGAAGAGATCCCAACCAGTCCAACCCAGAAGGAAGAGATCCCAACCAGTCCAACCTAGATGGAAGAGATACCGACAAGTCCAAAAAGGAAGAGATCCCAACAAGTCCAACCACTGCCCCTCTGCAGAACAACAACCCAACCTACCTCACCCAAAGAAACCAGTTTCTTAAAAGGACAGCCAACTCTTGACCTTGTGGATTAGCGCCAGAGTCTCCTTCCAGGCTTCATGATCTGAAAATACTTCCTAAGTATTTAGGTCTCACAAAGCAAACTAAAATTCTTACTGTGTATGAATATAGACAGTTATGTTCCATTGCTTAGCTATCCTCTTGTACTCTTCTGTTTAGTGCCTGGGATCTGGGTGGTTCATTTACATATTGCCATTGGTCAATAGCCAGGTTGAACTATTAGTGATAGTACTTATTATCAATATAAATAACAATGAATATAAATTAATAAATGCTAATAAGAGCATTTATATGGCATTGTATGGTTTTCAAATTGCTTTGCTTGTATTATTTTTATGTTATTTTATTATTTCATTTTATGTTTTATTTTATGCTATTGCCTTTGATGATCAAACATTTGTTAGTCAAGGAAAGTTTGCCTTAAGACAGATAAGAGCAATGCACCTGGGTCATTTAAATGTGAATTTTCAAATAAGTTTCTTAATAGAGCACACTTTCATAAACCATACCAGTAAGTCAATGGATCAGTGGGCATTGACCAAGTACTAAGTATATGTAGACTGTGCAAAATGCCAGGGTACAAGAAAGGCAAAAATACAGTTCCTGATTCATGAAGCTCACATTCTGATGGCGGAGAGGGAATATGTAAATAACTGTACATATAACATTTATTCAACGTAAGTAGAAGGTAATCTCAGAGGGAACTGGCCTTGGAGTAGTTGTTCAGTCATTTTCCAGTCACATCTGACTCTTTGTGACCCTGCTTGAGGTTTTCTTTACAGGGATACTACAGTGGTTTTCCATTTCCTCCTCCAGCTCATTTTACAGATGATGAAACTGAGGCAAATAGGATTAAGTGACTTGCCCAGAGTCACCCAGCTAGTAAGTGTCTGAGGCCAGATTTGAACTCAGGAAGATGAGTCTTCCTAACTCCAGAGCCAGAGCTCTATCCAGTGCTCTATCTAAAACAAAATGAGGGAGTTGAATTAAGTTGCCTCTGAGGTTCCTTTCAGCTTCAGATTGATGCTATGACCTTGGGCATGTAAACCTTTCTGGGCCTCAGTTTCCTCATCTGAAAAATGGAAGGTGCTGGAATGGATCATCTTTAAGACTCCCTTTTGCCCCCAGAGCCCTAAGAGGCAGGACTGAAAGGTCTTCCTGACTCCCATACCAGCCCCCTAAGAGGTCAGACACCTGGCCCGAGGGCTGCCTGCTACCCCAACACTCTTGAGAAGGACCCAAACCAAATTAAAAAGTAATTGAGAAATAAATGAAAACAGAATAAGACATAGGTAATGTTACACTTTAAAATTAAGTTGACGTGCAGCCGAAGGGATTCTCTTGTATGTATTAATGACCGCCCCTTTGTGTTTGAGCTTGCCTACCCTGCCCCATGCTATGTTGCCCTTCTTCCCCCGTGTGACTTTTTTGTTTTTGACTTTCAGAGCCACTGAGCATGAAACAAATTAGGGGAGTTGACCCTGCATCCACTAAAGCTGTTACCAACTTGTGATTGTAGGGTGGCTAGTTGGTTCAATAGATAGAGTGCCGAGTATGGAGTCAAGAAGACTCATGTTCCTGAGTTCAAATCTGGCCTCAGACACTTACTAGCTGGGTGACCCTGGGCAAATCACTTAACCCCATTCGCCCCAGTGTCTTCATCTGAAGCTGGAGAAGGAAATGGCAAACCACTCTTTGACAGGAAAACCCCAAATGGGGTCATGAAGAGTCAGACAAGACTGAACAACAACAAAACAACACTTGTGATTATGCTGAAGTATTCAAATTCATTTGTTAAATTACTTAAAATTTCATTAATATTTTATACAATATTTCAATTAATCATTGTCATAAAATCATTTCCTTTGCTTTAAGATATATTTCTATCATACCCTCTGCTGTTTTCCTCCATTTTCTTCTATTCTAAAAGGAGTCTTAAGATAGAGGCCTTTAAAATATTCATCAGTCACCTTTTTGCCTAATTCCTGATTCCTAATTGCTCAGCTGATGGAGTCTGCAAGGAGCTAGACCTCTATTTCACAAGTACATCTGATGGTTAGTCAGTCATATTGCTCTAATTATGACTCTGCTGGCTCCTCTGAGAAATCAGCTTCACAAGCTGCCTCCCTCCTACCTTTCCAGTCTTTATAACGTCAATCTTACTCCCCATTGCATTCTCTGCGCTCCGGGGACACTGGTCACCTTGTTGTTCCTCCAATAAGACCCTCCATCTCCAGCCTGGAAGGCTCTCCCTGTCATCTCTGCCTCCTGGCCTCCCCGACTTCATTCAAGCTCTAACTCAAAGCCTACCTTTTGCAAGAAGCCTTTCCTGTGCCCCCTTGAGGCTCTTGCCTTCCCGCCTTTGATTCTATTTACTTTATCCTGCAAATGCCTCATCTGTATGTAGCTGTTTGCATGCTGTCTCCCCCATTAGACTGGGAGCACCTTGAGAATAGGGATTGTCTTTACCTCTCTTTGTATCCTGAAGGCTTAGCACAATGCCTGCCCCATAGTAGGAACACTAGAAAAGCTTATTGACTAGAGATGCTCACAATTCTAGCCAACCTGCATTAGTCACACTGTGGAGCCCAAGAAAAACCCAAACCAAGCTTTGGCAAGAAAAATACATTGTTGTCACATGAAGGAAAAGATTCCAGAGTCTTCTTTGGCTCAACGGTTTCTAAGAATAGCGTGATCTGTGGAAAAAAATAAAATAAAAGTGGGGAGAGGGGGGTGGGTCAGGGAATACTGGCACCAGACAGTGATCTTTAATTGTCTCCAGGCTTTAAAATAGAAGCAAGCTGGAACGGAAGCGCCCCTGGAAACCTCTCCTTTCCCTAACTCAATGAACCTATAAGGATGCCGAGTTTTGATACTGCTCCCAGAAACACTGACTCAATCGGGCAGAAACTCCAGGAATTTCGTCATCACTTAAACTGTGCATTTCAACTGTACGATCGTCCCAACCAAATGGCCTAGAGCTTTGGAGGCCCCATATCCAGCAAATGCCCAATGGCTCCTCAGGACTCTGAGGGCTTCTCCAGGGTCATCTCGGAGGGGAAGTTTTGTCCCAATGAGGTGATTGGCCTATTAATGACCTTTCTGGAAAGACAAAGGTGGTGCAGTGGAAAACTCTCTAGGTTCAGAGTTAGAAATCCAGGGTTTCAGCCCCACTTCTTACCCTTACTGTAGGACTATGGGCAAGTCTCTGAGTTTTAGATGCCTCACCTGTTAAAGAAAAGAACTGAACTAAGATGGGCTCCACAGTCCCTTCCAGGTTAAAATCTATGGACTGCACTGTTCCGGATTTAATATTTCAGTATTAGTTGTGTAACTTTCTAGCCCTCAAGAAAAATCTTTGCAACAGTCAATAGTCTGCAGAAACACTCTCACCTAGAACCTCATGTTCTGGGAGGCCTCCAAGCACAACTCTATTACTTGGGCCCAGATAAAGATGAAAGAATTTGCCTTCCACCAGCAGAAGAAAAGTTTCTATATTATGTAGTTGCAGAAGGCATGTGATTATGTCCTAAAGCATCATAAAGGAAGAATCAGAATGAACACGATGGTGGTTTTGGTTTTGGTTTTGGTTTTTAACTATGAAGTGAAAGACTTTAAACCTAAGGAATTCCTTGTGAATAAAAATCTAGAAAGTTTAAGGTATCCACTGACTGTCTTTTGTCCATGAGATCAGTCATTTCACAAAAAAGTTATCTCTACAAAACTTTTAGAAGACAAAGGGATGTCCCCTCATTGGTGCCACGGCTGAATAGACCATGGCTTGTGAGTGGGACAGGATCACTCAATAGGGATTGAGGGAATGATGAACATAAGGAATTAAAAGAATCATGAGAAGACCAAGTGAACAGAATCAAATTGAAGTAAACAGATCCAGGAGAGCAATGTAAGCTATGAAAACAAAAATCAATCAAGCAACAAGCATATATTGAAGTATCTACAAGATTCCAGGCACTTCATTACTTGCCAGGGATACAAATGCAAAGAAAATTATATCATAGTAATGTAAAGGAAAACATGGCAGCCAGACTCTAAGCATAATGACCAACTTCAGTCCAAGAGAATAGATGAACATGAACTCATCTGCTTGGCTGAGATGAGACACTCAGGGCAAAATATTACATGTACTGGGGGATTATTTGTTTATTATAAGAGATGATTCAAAGGGGGAAGAAAACAAAAAAATCAAAAATCATCAGGAAATGATTTTTTTTTAAAAATAATAAAACTTTTAAAATCCAGCATTTATGAATTTTTTCTAGTTTAGAGATGGAAGACAATCTTCTTTCTTGAGCTTCTACTCTTTCAGGGCCCTTACATAAACGCACCATATATATCCAAGTCTTAGATCTTGGGATCCAAGAAACTAAAAAGCCAAGTCTCAATAGAATTACTTCAACTCTACCCCTTCCAGAGTACTTATCTGTTGACACAGAAGAGAAACAACAATGGCAAAATTCTAGTCTCCTAGCGGCCACATCATTTGTTAAATGAGCTGTAGTTCATTGGAAGTCAATGGCAGCTTCCCAGGCAGGGGAGAATATACATGCCAAAAAAAGACTTGGACTAAGCAAGCTTGAAAGCCCCTTCCATCTCCAGATCCCAGGACCCTCTGAATGACAAATTTGACGATGAAAATCTATACAGCCGTGCAGCCAAAAACAACTATATGCCTTATTCTTTTGGCTTAGTTTGTGATTTGGACAGGCCAGATATGAATTTGCAGGTAAAATATGAGAGTCGTGAATAAGAAACAGATCACCAGAACCAGGGGAAAGAGGACACAGCTCAATGTAGTGCCCCATAACTGCTCTTAGCACTGAAAATTTAACCCAGAAGATCTAGCAGAGCCATAAGTAAGGAAAAATGCTTAGAATCTTACCCAATAAAACACAAAACACTAATAATACCTGTGTTCCAACTGGTAGAAATAACTGAGTGTAGAACTTGTGAGAGTTGGCAAGAATAAATAACTTAAGAAGTAAGCTACCAGGTATCATGCCTCTGACCCCACACCCAATTTGGCAGCAGTTCAAAAGAATTCCTTCCCAGCTTATCCCTACTCTCCTCTAAAAGAAAACTTCCTAGCAGTAGCTCTGTGATATCCTACATGGCACATGTCCCCACATGGGACAACATCCCAAGGTATCTCTCCAAAATGTCATGTCCTAACATCTGAAGTCTCTCCCTGAGGTCTGACAACCTTAATCCTCATCCCATCCCCACTCCCACTCCCAATATCAATTGAATGTATCTTTTAAAGTTGATTGGATGGTGCTACTCATAAAGCTTGCCCTAGGCATCAAAATTTCTGGTTATGGCTCTGAGATCTAGGTTTCCATTGCAATCACCATCACCTACAGCAGCGGTTCTCAACCTGTGGGTTACATTCAATTTGTAACAATGAAAATACATCCTGCATATCAGATAACAGTAGCAAAATTACAGTTATGAAGTAGCAACAAAAACAATTTTATGGTTGGGGGTCACCACAACATAAGGAACTGTATTAAAGGGTCACGGCATTAGGAAGGTTGAGAAACACTGACCTACAGCAAAACTGTCAAATTTGAGGTCTATCAGTCAAGTGGATGGCCTGGAAACAGGTTAAAATATTTAACAAAATAAAGATGCAATACAGCATAGAGAACGTTTATTTGTAGTTTTCTTAGTGAATATGCCACCATCAGGGATCCATTTCTACTTGAATTTGACCCCACTGACTTACAGAGAACTCTGCCTTGTGCCATGAAATATGCTAATACTTGCAGTATTTGCCCACGCCAGACAGGCTGCTTAAAGTTAGGGCAGAGGGCAAAAAGCCTGTACCCGATAACGCCAGCCATAGCAAGATTGTGCTGTACGAGCCTGCCTGTTCATTCCAAACCTAATATACCGCACCAATTTCATGTTATGAAACTTCCTTATCTATATGTTTGTTCATATCCAACTTGAAATTCAAATCCTACCCTGTGCTTGAACCTGAGGTTTCCGCTTCTGCTTGTGCCTTCGTCCTGAGCTTTACCATGTGGGCCTGACCTATATGTGTCCTTGTGCCTAGTTGGAGGCTTTAGATGCTAGCCTCTAATCCTCCTATCTCTCTGGCCTCACTTTTCCCACCTCTAAAATGGAGAAGTAGAACTAAATTCTAAGCATGGTGCCTAGTACAGAGTAGGTGTTTGATAAATGCTTACTGATTGATCTAAGATCCCTTTCAATCCTAAACTGCCTAATTCTGTGATACCATACAGACTTTAAACTTTGTCTTCATCCTCTAGTTTGGCCTGATGCATTTGATTCTGGTTTTAGTTTTGTCTTTAAGACCTGCCAGGACTCTTCTGCCCCAGACTTGCGCCTTATCCCTTCCTGAACTACCCTGCGCTACATCCACTCAAAACACAAAGCTAAAACCTGGGGAAACAAAGGAGATTGGCATGAGAACAGTCCTATTTAGGAAGACCCAGTTGGGTACCTCCTGCTCCCAGAGCCCAATTGCCTTGGCAAATATGGTTGTTGATCTAGTCTCATAAACTGTAGCTGCTTCCTGTGCTCAGAGCACATGAATGGTAGGAGCTTCCCCTGTACCTCCTGATGAAACAATGCAACACAGGACCTGTCTGCCTGCTATCCTGTGCTCTGTCTCCTGGCTTCCATCTTCCCCAGTAACACATCTCTTGGATTGAAGCTTTTTTTTTTTAATTATTCCTAATATAGTTCTGTGATATCATTGGTGTGGTCAACTCATAGTGATGAAGATCCACAATTCACTTGGAGTTAATTAGTCGGAGGTAATGAGAGGTTAAGTCCAGGGTCAAACAGCCAGCACATGCTTTGAAAAAGCAGGACCTAGACCCAGGGTCTTCCAGATTCCAAGGCCAACCTTTATCCTGGTCTCTTACTTGAATCTCATTCATCCTAAATAAGCATATATGTCCTTCACAGCTTTTGTGAAAAGGAAAAGAAAATATTTGATCAGAAATCTCTCCCCATGAAAAACTGCTATAAGTGTTCAGCATTATTAGTATGAGCAAGCCAGAAAATGATACCAAAAAAGAGGACGATCATTTAAACAGAAAGTTCCTGTTTCTCCCTTCAATTCAGTTCATGGGAGAGTTGAACAGCTTAAGATAAGAGTTCTTAACACGGGGCCTGTGGATAGATATAGGTCTAAATATGGATACGTATACACATATATGTATAGGTATGTATGCATATGTGTGCACTTACATACATATATGTACATATACATGTATATCTATATACATTTGTAACTATAATTCAATATAATTTGTTTCCTTTTGTAATTCTATTTTTAAAAATTTTGTTCATTTAAAAACATTATCCTGAGAAGAAGACTATAGGCTTCACCAGTCTGGGGAGGGGGTAGAGAGTGGGAAAGAAGCAGGATGTCATGGCATACACACACACAAAAGATTAAGGACTCCCAAACTTGAAATACTCATTTTAATTTTGTTTAACCTCATTTAATCACTTCAGCAGGCATCCAAACATAATTAGAGATAGAAATGTAAATTAGAAGGTCATTGATTATTAATTAAGCCCAGAGACTTAAAGACCATCCAGTCTAACTCCTGGTTTTATACATAGGGAAACTGAGGGCTGGGGGAGTTAAATTAGAGAAATGGAATTTCCCTTAATTTCTCTTTTCCTGGGCGATGTCTAGATATGACCCAAATACAAACAGAAGTCATGAATGCAGGGACACCTGCAGCTGCTCTGGACACACCTTCATTCACATGCAAACCTTTGAATGCGTTGAAAATCTCTGTAACAAAGTTGTCGGTTGGGCCTTATTAACATATGCACCTACAAGGAACAGAGGATCCAAATTCCCTGGTTCCCTGAAGCTTAGTTCTTCTCATTGGCCCATTTCATCGTGTCTATGACAACAGATTTAGTGAGCGCTTTAATCCCTGTTTGATGTTCCTTTCTGACCCCCCTTGCAGGCTTCCCTCTGCAGCTTTCAGCCACTCCAAGGCCAACCACTCTGATTGAATTATCCAGCTGGGAAAAACCTTCCCTGTGTAACCAGATTGTTTTTTATCACCCTGTGTTTTCTTTGCACTGCCGTTTAATAAACAGCCGGCCGGCTGGGAGTGGGCTGGAAAGATTGAGTTAAAGGCTGAGGACTCCGTGGTGTTCCATTGCCACTGCTGATTTGAGCTGGATTTGCAAGACCTCCCGCCTTCCCTCTCAGATACCCAGGGAGTTAATGAATAGGTCGCCAAGGGCTTGGCAAGCTGCAGCATTGTCTCCAGCGCCTCAGAAGAGGGAACAAGATGCTTCTGCCCAAGAGAGAGAGGAAGTGTTAACAGTGTGGGGCACAGCAAGGACTGGACTGTTTCGATTAATGACTCAGACAATTGAGTCTACGCAAGGATGGCCCCACGGTCCCATGACGGGCTTTCAAGTCTTCTGGGATGAGTTAAGCCGGGCTTTGGCGCTCAGAAGAAGCCAAACTGTGTAATTGAAAAAAACAACAATGGTCCCCAAGAAACAGATCGCAAAACACACCTCCCTCTCCTCCCCGGTTAGAAGACCACGTATATCTTCAGGCACTGTCCCTGGATTGGTTAGCTTTGCTTAACTATTGTCTTTATTAAAAGGGAGGGTACAGTGTGTGTCCATGAACGATCAAACAAAAGGCATTAATAAAACTGTTAAAACATGCCTTTGGGACACATTTTTTTCAACTTCTAGTCCAGGGAGCGTTAACCTTTTTTGTTATCCTACATACCTTCATAGTCTGATGAAGACTATTATTGTTCTCAGAATAATGTTTTTAAATGCACAAAATAAAAAATATCAGATTACAAAGGAACCCAATTATTTCAAAATAGGGTTGCTATAGTTTGATGATTGTAGGGTAACTTTTTCTCTCATACCTTTTTTTTTTTTTTGAACCTGGGTCTCCCCATCTCATCCAAGCTGGAAGCACAACCACCACTCAGGCTCTGACCTGCTGTTTCTAACCTGGGCTGGTTCACCCCTTCTTGGGCAGATTAGTGGCCTCCCACCCTCAGGAGCTCACCATATTGGTGCCACACTTAACTGCAGACACCCAATCATCTTAGCACTTAGCATAAGTCCATCCCCAACCTCCCTCCAAAGCTAGTCTAGTCCCACATTTCCAATCAGCACCACCTCACCTGACCCAGCTACTCAAACATGTCCAAAAGTGAAGCCATCATTCTTCAACCTCCTTCTTTACCTCCAGAAAAAAAAAAAATTGTCCCTCCTTCCAACTTGCCTATTTCAATTAATGTAACCACCATCCTTCAAGTGACTTGGGTTCGAAACCTCTGTGATACCTTTTCCTCTTCCGTCCCTCTCACTCCTCAACCTCAATTGTTTAGGAGATCTCTCCCATCTATCCCCTTCTCTCTATTGTGATGCCACTCCTAGCCTGGTCATACTCTCATCACTTCTCCCCTGGACTATTATGTTATTATTCAGTCATGTTCTACTCTTGATGACCCCATGGACCATACCACACTAGGCCCTTGTATCTTTCCCTATCTCCCTAAATCTGTCAAAGCCGAACAATTATAACTCCCTACCCAATCTCCCTTCCTCCATTCTTTCCCCCTCAGCAATCCCTCCTTCACAAAACTGTCAAAATCATCTCCCCCAAAAACACAAGACTGAGAACATTACTCACTTGCTCAAATGCCCTCAATAACTCCCTTATAAATTATAGTACATGTGTATTGCCAATTTACCATTACTCATGCACACTAGTAGGTGGAAACACTAATTAGGCTTATACTTCCCAATGCATGAAATCAAACTTTGCATATGATCCAAATCAAAAC
This sequence comes from Pseudochirops corinnae, assembly GCA_028646515.1. Classification (NCBI taxonomy): domain Eukaryota; kingdom Metazoa; phylum Chordata; class Mammalia; order Diprotodontia; family Pseudocheiridae; genus Pseudochirops; species Pseudochirops corinnae. The sequence goes on from CM053585.1 coordinate 499,842,062, forward strand.
ATGCAAACAATCCCCTCCAAACCACCAGCCTGGGTCTTAGACATTCCAATAGTGTCTTTCATGCTGAATTCATGATAAAATTCACCCTCGCCCTCTCCCCAAACTGGAGGCCATGTGTCTTCATGTCTGCTGCTGGGGTGATCATCTGGCAAGTTTCCATCAGTCTCCATCCACCAATCAGCATTGCCCTTGAGCTAACATTGACTTGTTCTGGTCTTAAGTGTTGGCGATATAGGAGCCAGTCCTACTCACACCCTAGGAACAGGCTGACAGCTGGGGTCTCAGTGCATTTTTAGACTTTTTGCTAGAGGTGTACCAAAGTTGTTCACCACATAATTTGATTGTTAGCTTCCTTTAAAGTTATTGATAAAATTGTTTATAATATTTTTCTATTGGAGGTCTGTCTTATCAGAGGGTCCACATATGTTTATCAGTTGTTTAAGAGCTCACATGTTGTTTATTATATCATATCACATAAGAGCCTATCTAATTACTGAAAAACTTTTTTAAAAAACTATAAAAGAACCCACAAAATGGAAGTTTAAAAACAAAATGTAATCAATTATGTTGAGTTGACAAACTAAGCTAATAACACTTATTCTCAGTATATCACTACAGTCAATAAGATAAAAACAAACCCCTAATCCTGCTGTTCGTGGCCCTGTCCAGTTTGACCCCATCCTGTCCTTCCACCCTTTTGACACTCTCTTCTCTCAGACATTCCATACTGGTCCAGCCAAAATGGACCACTAGCTCTTCTTACTCTCTTTACCTCGGCATATTTGGTTAAGTCTGAAATGCAGTCTCCCTAAATCTCTGTTGACTGAAATCCTCTTCCTTCTAGGCCCACTCCCTTCATAAAGCCTTTCTTGCCACCTTAACCACTCCAACCTTTCTTTCTAAAAACTTCAATAGTGCTTTGCCTGAATCTCTGGATTTCTCTTTTGCACTTTATAATAATCTACCTTATATCATGTCCAAAAGTGAAGCCATCATTCTTATGCCCCCTCCTTATGTCATGCTTATTAATATTTCTGTCTTGCCAAGGACTTTTTCCACCATGTTACAGGATCCTTTTTACCCTGGAAAATCTTTCTGCCCCTTTCTTGAATTGGTCATTTTTTCCCCAAAAACACCATTTTAAGGAAAGTTCCCAGGCCTATCCATGTTGCCTTCTTCATTCCTCTCTGGGCTTCTCTCCTGACTCCATCACACTGACATGCTTCTATCTTCTCCCCACTTTTCAGCTTCCCTTTGTGTGTCGTCTTCCCCTGTTAGAACATAAGCTTCTTGAGGACAGGGACAAGCTTTCTTTTCGCTTACATTTGTATTTCCGGTGCTTGGTACAATACCTAGCACCTAGAAAGCACTAAAGAAATGCTTGTTGGCTTGCTCATTCCCTTTTTATATGAGAAGAGAGATTCAGAGACACTGATGCACTTGCCCAGTGCCTGAGATAGGATTTAAATTCAAGTCTTCCTAACATCAGCCCCAGACCCACCATGCCTCTTGTTAGAACAGACTGATTTTGTTGGTACAGAGAACTCACAGATAAGGAAATTCCCTGTATTAATGTAGGCCAGTCTTTTCTTAGCAACTTGTAGTCTTAGAGACTAGAATTCTAAGTCCTCTGCACCTTGCTATCCTGAGAGCACAAAGAGGTTGGGTCACACAGTTAGTATATGTCAGAGACAGAATGTGAACCTGGTCTCCTTGGATCCAATGCTACCTCTCCATCTGGTTTGCCATGTTGCCTCTCAATAACACTGCTACTACTAATGAGAGCAATAATGATTATTGACATGAACAGAATGCCTGAAGGTTTGCAAAAAGTGTCTTAAATATATGATGTAATTTGTATTGGACAAAGTAATTCCCAACCACCACCACCCTATCACTACCAAAACTTGTATAAAGAAAAAGGAGGCATTTTCCTAAGCTTGAAAATTCTAGTGGGAAGCAGTGGGTGTATCATGGACTAGGCTATAAATTCTTGGACTTGACTATCATACTGCTGGGCAATATGGTAATGAAAACTTCCCTGGTTAGAAGTTAATACTAGGCTGGAGCTAGCATGCTTAAGGATATTAAATGTTCTGATTAAGTTTCATAGCTAAACAAGAAAACATAATCAGGGAGCTTGGTTGCCTTTATGTCAGCTTAAAGCCACAATCATGCTAATCACTTGCACAGACATGAAGCACAATGGTATTGTCATAATCACATGCATCTTACGCTGTTCCTTGCACCATAATCCAAATGCAATGGACCCAGTGCTGAGTGTGGGGTCAGCAGCTTACATGAGGGCCCCTCCTGCTGACAAGGGAACTCATTCAAACATTCCAGAAATATCCACCTAAACATTCCACTCCAGTCTTTAGAAGTAGGGCTACAGTTGGGCATGAGGGTCACAACCCAGTGCTAGCGCTAAGCAATATTCTTATCAGAATACTGATTAATTAATGCATTCATCAATGTATTAATTAATTAATTAATTCAGAATTCCATGAGATTTCAGAGTCAGGAGGTCATGTAGTCCAACCCTTGTCTGAATCACAAATCTCCTAAAAGTGATCCCCAACAAACAGTCCTGTATTCTCCCATTTGACCTCTTCCAGTGACAAGGAAATCATTACCTCTCAAGTCAGTGCCTTTAAAGAGATGTAGTACTGCATGGTGGATAGGAAGAACTGTGTTCAAATCTAGCCTCAGCCCCTTACCTTGGGCAAGTGCTTCAACCATTCTGTGCCTTAGTTTCCTTGTCTATTAAATGAAGGGTTTGTTTTGGAGTCCCTTCCAGCTCTAAAGGGGCAGCTAAGTGGCACAGTAGATAGAGCATCAGATCTGGAGTCTGAAAGACTCATCTTCCTGAGTTTAAATCTGGCCTCAGAAACTTATTAGCTGTGTGACTATGGACAAGTCACTTAATCCTCTTACCTCAGTTTCCTCATCTGTAAAATGATCTGGAGAAGGAAATGACAAACCACTCCAGTATCTTTGTCAAGAAAACCCCAAACGGGGTCACAAAGCATCACACATGACTGAAAGAACTGAAAAATAAGACCAACTGTAAATCTGTGATTCCATGCTCCATAGCTGTTGTCATTAGGAAGTTCTTCCTTTTATTGAGGCAAAAGCTGCATCTTATAACATCCATCCACTGGTGCTATATCTCCCTCTTGGGGTGAAGGAGAATCTTGGAGATCACTGAGGTATGGTAATCCTTTAAACACTGGGCAGTTCTGATCCCCTTAAGTCTTATTCCCTTTGATAAAACCATAGCTAGTTCCAACAGTCAATCAACAAGCATTCATTAATAATGAACTCGCTACAAGCAGCAAATACAAAGAAAGACAAAGACGATCCCTGCCTTCCAGGAGTTGACATCCTGATGGGGGAGACAACATGCAAGTCATCAGGGATCCACAAGACACATATGCAAGAGCGGAAGGCAATCTTGAGGGGATGGCGCTACAAGCTCTAAGTGACCGAGAAAAGCCCTATGTAGAAGGCAGCATCTGAACTAGATCTTGAAGGAAGTTGGGGGAACCAAGAAGTAGGGGTGAGGAGGGAAGGTGTTCCAGGCACAGGGCACACTAGGGAATGAAGATGAAAGAGGGAGTGTGGTGTGTAAGGACCAATAGCAAGCCACCAAAACTGGATCATAGAGTATGTGGAAGGGAGGAGGACACAAGGAGATGGGGAGACTGGAAAGGTAGGAAAGGGTCATGTTGTGAAGGACTTTAAAAGCCAAACAGAAGATTTTGTATTTGATCTGGGAAGTAATAGGGAGCCATTAGAGTTGATTGAGTAGGGGAGTGGCGCTTTAGGGAAATCACTTTGGCACCAAATGGAAAATCAACTGTGGGAAGAAACTTGAGAAAGACAAATTAGAAGAGAATATATTATTTCAAGATAAACTTCAAGGGAATAAGGGAAATAAGTAATTTGGATAAGTTTCAGAATTAAAAAAACTCAATGATCACAGAACATTAGTGCTATAATAAACCTTAGAGATGACCTCTCATGGATCATCCAACACTGAACCTAGGCCGAATGATGCCTTTTTATTGTGTTTTTCAGAAGGCAATCTTCACGGTGCTGAATGAGTCACTATGGAAGATCTCTTCACCTCTTCAGATATGGTGTGGTTGGAGTTTCATCTAAATCAATTAGCCCAGCTCCCTCATTTCGTAGATGAGGAAACTGATCAGAAAAAGTAAGCAATCCCACTATTTGAGCACTGGATTTGAAAATGGAAACGCTGGGTTCAAATCCTGGCTCTCCTACTTACAAAGTGTGTGACTCCGGGTCACATATTTTCTCTCTCTGGTCTCCAGTTTCCTCATCTGTAAAATAAGAAGTAGGAGTGACCCCATAGATCCACTTCAGTTCTCAATCTTCCAGGGATCCTAGATCTCTAGCTGGCCTCAGAAGCCAGCTAGTTCAACCTCACATTATCTCCTACATTTTACGGTTTAGGGAACTGGTGCCCAAGGAATTACCCAAGAAAACCTAGAGAGTAAGACAACAGAGGTGGGTTTTGAAGTGCCTCCTCCACCCCACCCCAGGAGGTAGCACTTATTTCAAATGTTTGTTGTAAATATAAAATAAGTATACATGGGAAACTTCCTTCGAAATTGTAAAGCATCACAAAAATAGGCAGCTGTCTCATGGCCCATAAGCAGATGCTCCAATGAACTAGTTAGTGGAAAATACAAGACTAGAACTCAGATTTGGCTTCTAGCCCAAGTCTCCTTCTTTCCCTGAACCAAAAAGTAAACATGTGGGACCCAATGGCTAACTAACCCAGAGAATGCCCCATATACTCATTGACTCCCATTGGTCTCCTTCACCTGCCTTCAGAGGACTCAAACTATCAGCCTGAGGTTAAGAATTGGATGCCATGCACAGTGCCTAAAAACAACAGGAAAATAATGGATAAATAATCTATTTTTTTCTGGTATACATGCTTCCCCCACATGTGGGGCCTGAAAACTTTGTATGTGACCTTGACAAGGACTACATATTCCCCATCATTAGAGCCTCTACAATTTCCACTTTACCTCAACCCTGAGGACAGAGGAAGCAAGATTGCTCAAAATGCCAAGCTTTCAGCATCTGTCAAAACCATATCCAGCAGTAAAATTTGCTTAACACAAATTTATTGGGTGCCTACTATGTGTAAGACATCAACAGCAGTGGCCAGACTGACTCCAACCACAAACTGTTGCTCCCATGAGTATTCATTACTAAGTGTTGCAGGAGATTTCTCATAAAGTCCCATTACTCTTTCTTGTGTTGAAATAACAACTACTGAATAGCATGTTTTACCTCTAAGTACTCCCATTACATTGAAAGCTTCGTAAAGGCAGGAACTTGTCTCTAACCTCCCCTCACCCTTCTGGTCATGCCTAACACCACCACCCTTGCACTTAACACAGAGGGCAGCCCACATTCAATAAATGTTACTGACTGACTAGCATTCCTAAAATAGACCTGTGAAACCAAAGAATCAAGTCACCTAGAAAGGAAATGCAAACATATTTGAACCAGATAATTCACCTAAGAGAGCACTGCCCCGAAGTCAGACAGGAAGTAAAGAATATGGCAGTCACAAACCAGAGAACGTGGATAGTCAAGAAACAACATTTTGTTTCCTCAATTGGAACTTGGCCCAGGAATCTTTACTGCTTTGAATCTCATTTGAGAGTAGACTCAGATGCAGACGTACCTCATTTAGCAGAAATAGTATAATAAAAAGATCTTTAGAGGAGAAATCTGACCACAGGACTTTAGGCAAGCCATTTGCCCTGAGAGCTAGTTTTTTCGTCTACAAAATGGGTCCAAAAATGTCTGACCTGCTTCAACTCCATTCCATTCCACAAATATTTATTAAGTGACAGTTGTGCTGCCTTCAAGAAGCTTATATTCTTTTAGAGGTGGAAGGGCAAGTCTAAAGCATAGGATTATAGGATCTGAGATACAGAGTTCTAACAGGCCTCAGAGGGTAGGGAACCCGCATCCTGGAGGCCACATGTGGCCCTCTAGGTCCTCAAGTGCGGCCCCTTGACCGAATCCAAATTTCACAGAACAAATCCCATTAACGAAAGGATTTGCTCAGAAAACTTGGACTTAGTCAAAAGGCCACACCCAAAGACCTGGAGGGTCACATGTGGCCTTGAGGCCACAGGTTCCCCATCCCTGGCCTAGATGGACTCTCTCATTTTACCGATGACATATCAGAGGTTAAGTGATTGTCACATGGGTAGTAACAGAGGTGAATCTGAACACCGATCTTCCCTCTCCTGAGTCAGAGACCCTTCCATTGTACTACTAAGGGAAAATAATAAAAATATATTAATATTAATTATTATTAATGAAATAATACTAATTAATATTAACAAAAATAATAAGCAACTAATTTTAAGAGAGAGAAAGGTCCAATCACTGGAGAGATCAGGAAAGAGGCTCCTGTAGGAGCCTCAATTTTTTGTTGCAAATATAAAATAAACACGAAATACAAAACTTTCTTGAAAAATGCAAGGTGCCATACAAATATGAGACTGTCCCACGGCCTAGAAGCGTATTTTTTAATTGGGCAAGCAACAGCTTAATAAGCAATTATCCGTTCAGTTCAACAAGAAGTTATCACAAATCCACTCTGAGTCAGTCACCATTCTAGGGGACTGGGTATTGCAAACACAAAAGCAAAACAAGCCTTACCCTCAAGGAACTTACTTTTTACAGATGTTTTGTTTCCTCACTTCTAAAAGAAAGGCATTGGACTAGTTAATCTCAATAGTTCCTTTTAGCTCTAAATCCTATAAACTTCCCTTAAAGACCATTGTCTATTTTTTAAAATGTTTTTTAAAAAAATCCATAACATATGCCTACTAATTGAGTTTCCTACTTAGATCCAAAATAGTCATGAAAACGGCTTTATGATAAACCTATGTCCAAAATCACAGCACTGCCAAGAAACCCATTAAAGCTGGTCATTCCTGGTTTATTGGTGGTTGCAGGGCACTGGAGGCTGAGCTATTTCAGGGGCCCTCCTCCTCCTGATGAGTCCTTCCATTAACTGGTCTGTCAACTGCAAGACTCTTCAAGTAATTTTGGAATTTGTTTTTTGTTTTTTAAAGAATCTTTTTAGAAAATAAAATTTAAATTGTGCATATGCACATACACATATGGCTTTCAACATATGTGAAGAAATTAAGTGATGATTTTTTTTTAAATAGTGGTCAAAATAGCTTCCAACTACAGTCTGTGAAGGTGGGTCCTTCTCTCAAGTTCTACCCATTACAGGGAAGGAAAGAAGGAGGTGATTGGGAATCTGCTGCATCTCAAGGGCCATGAACTATGGTGGTACCCCATCTAGCAATTAGGTAGCATTGCTACACAATCATCAATGGCCTATCTAAATGACCTTCCCAGAAACACGTTTGAAATGAACCACTTCTGTAATCATTTCATGAAGCCATATTATTCTCATGATGCTACAAATTTCTAGAAAGCTCAGTAATCCCCTTAATTCTAAAAGGGCCCTAACATTTTCATGTTGTCTCTAAGCAAAGAGAGTGGTACAGAAGACGACAACCAGAATCACAAATGCATTAATTCTACTCATGTTGAAAGGCTCTGTCTCCTCATAAAATTGGGGCTTTGATTTTATAACAGAGACACTGTCTCCTTTGGTCTGATCTCCTTTCATTGTGGTTCCATGGAGAGTCCCCATATTTCAAACATGTCTGATTTAATGAATCATTCTTTTTCTGCCTTTATTATTGCTGCAATCTGTTTTTGGTGTCGGATTTACTTTGACTGGTGGGGGTGGGGATGGTTTGTTTTTCCAGGGCAGTCAGACTTTTGTGGACAAGCAGAATGAAGCTACCAGGGTAAGGGAACTGCAGGAGAAGTGGGCCAAGTCAAGCTGTAATACCACCAAAGCATAAGCCAGATTAAACATTAATAATGATTCCTTTCTCTTTTGATCAGTGAAGCAGCAAGAGACCCAGAGAGGGAAAGCTCAATGTCTTGAAGTATGTTTTTATTATCCCATGGTCATTTTAAAAAAATTTTACAGTCTTGGGAACAGGCTTCCCCAATACTTCCCAGGTCAAAGGCAGAGAGAGAGAACGCTGTCATTTATTTCAGCATTAAGGTCACTGCCTAAGTAGCAGACACAGCCTGGCATAATGGGGGTTGTGCTGGGCTTGGCATCAGGAGGCCCGAGGTCAAGCCCTGCTTCCAACAATTACTACATGAATTAACTATGAGAAAATCAGCATTTTTCTGAGGCTCAGTTTCCTCATCTATAAAATTGATGTAGTAGCAGCACCTAGGTGGCACAGTGAATAGAGCACCCGCCCTGGAATCAGGAGGACCTGAGTTCAAATCTGGTCTCAGACACTTGACACATTTACTAGCCGTGTGACTTTGGGCAAGTCACTTAATCCCATTTGCCCTCCAAAAAAAAAAATGTAATAACACATCCTCACCCTACATGGTGTGAAAAAAGCACTTTATAAAACCTATAACATATTAAATAACATGGGTTATTGTTACAGTTATCCCTTCCACATCACAAGGGTGAGGGGTGCAGCAGCAGCAGCAGCACCACCACCACCCCACACACACGTTCTGGAAAATCCATGTAAAAAAAATTTTGGCCCTCTCTCCGTACCAAAGAAGAAGTCTGAATTAATATGGTATTAAAAGATAAAATATGTTGACATTATATAATACTATATGTATATATATTTTATGCATTTCTGAGTTTCTAAATTTTTTATAAACATGCTGGCCTTTGTATGTCATCTGTGGCTTCTGCAAAACTCCCCCCAAAATTTCTATTTAATTTGTTATGCCAACCTATGATATATCAAAACCTCAATGAGGCAAGCTGCCATGTGGAAGAAATAACTGCACTCACAATGTATTAGGAACTGATTATTTGGGAAACTCTTCATCCTGAAGGACCTCAAAATATTCCATAGACAGTCATCAAGCTGATGATCCCTCACAGGAGGTAAAATCAGGTCACATTGGAAAGATGCTAACTGAAAGCTAAAAAAATGTCATGACTTTTCCCACTGAACCAGCATTCATGACAGGGGAACCTATGAACTCTAGGTCTTGAGCCCTTTGACCCTTTGTGACTTCATGAAACCATCTCTCCTCCCTTTCAAGGTCCACAGACATATTTTCAGAGAAATCTTTAAAATGTAAATGTCCTAAAAAGAATAGAAAACAAATTTACAATGCCTTCTTTCCTCACCCCTACTTCTAACCCAAGGTAGAATTTAAAAAGTGCAAACATTAGGAGTCTCTTCCTCACTCTCCCAGTTACTGAAATTCTGGGCAACCATAGAATTACAAAATTTCAGAGTTGGCAGAGACCTCAGTTGTTCTCTAGTCTAATCCACACTTGATTGAGAATTTCTTCTGCAAGTAGTCAACCAGCCTTTGCTCGTATAGTTCAAGTGAAGGGAACTTATTGCCTCCAGAGGCAGGATATTCCACTTTGGAACATTTCTAATTGTTAAGAAGTTTCTTCTGACTTTGAGTCTAGATTTGCCTTGTTGGAACTTCTATTACAGAAGAAGAGCCTTGAAAACTGGGACTATTTCATTATTTTGTCTTTCTATCCCCAATGCTTAGTATAGGCCTGGGACTTAATAAATGCTTATTGGTTAGCTGACTGATTCGCCTTGTTCTACCCTCTGAAGTCAAACTGAACAAGCCTAATTCTTCTTTTGTGTGACAGCCCTTCAAATACTCAAGGATGACTATCATGTTCCCTCTGAATCTACTGCCCTCTGGGCTAAACAATTCCAGTTCCTTCAAATGACCCTCTTTGGGTATGGTCTTAAGGCCCTTTGACATTTTGACTGCTAGACATTCTCTAGCTGATCAATGTCCTTCTAAACTATGCCCAGGACTGAATACAGTAGAGGTTGAAATGCCAACATCTAAAATGTCACACAGTCATGCTTTCCTTTCAGCAAACACAAGATGCAAAAATCCACTTATAAAAGGATAAATTATTCACTTTACCCTAAGATTCCCTCTAAGATTCCTATAAATAGACAGTACTTTTAAAACAGAGATAGCCATACTGTTAATGGCCTACGGATATGCACAAAAGTGATGCTATATTGATCATAAATAGTTTTTAAATTTTGAAGACAAACAAACAAATGCTAAACCTACTTGGAGGAAAGATAAGGAGAGGTAAGTATACAAGGTGTCAGCTTTTTTTTTTAGCAGATCATAGTGAAATCACAAGCCTGCTCCCATACCTTAGATAGATATTTCCAAAAATAGAATTTGATTCTAGTTCACAGTACTCCACAATCCCCCAGGGTAATAGAGTGCCAAGGCAGTATGGCAAGGGGGTGTGGAAGGCAGAATGGGTATCAGGAACTCTTCATTGCAAAGCCAGATCTAGAGACAGAGAAACTAAGCCAACAGTGGGAAAAGTGTAGTAACCAGGAAGCAAAAGCTTCCAGCAGGAAGGGGGAGTTGTAACTGATGTATCAAGAAAAGTCAATGAGATCAATCACACCCAAAAAATTGAGACCTGGAAATTGGAGCCATGTGGGAGAAGCAGTCGGTGAATAAGGTATAAAAGTTAATAAGAGACAACAAAATGGCAGATAACAAAGGGACCCTGCCTCTATAGAGATGTCTCTTGATCTAAGTCTCTCCTATTAGGCCATCGTGCCCTTCTAAAAGAGGAAAACCTGCCCATTATCAAAGTTCCTCCTTGTCCTACCACCCCTTGAGCATGACTTGAATCTAGGCTGGCTATGCATGCATGACACAATCTGACTTTGTAGTGTCTAGCGCCAGATTCCTAGTGTTTGTCACAATATACTTTAAAAATTTTGTGATTTCAAGGTGCAGTTTACAAATGAATTCTAAAAAGAAGCAAATAAAAGATATAATAATAATAGCAGCTTTTCACAAGAACCAAAAAAATAAAAACAAAACAATAAAAAACCAGAAATCAACTTATTCTATGGGTGATATTCTAACCAGTGCATTGGATGTTTGCAGTCCCAAAGAAGCATCACTTGGAAAGTTGTTTCAGCAAGTATCCCTTTTTCTCTTCATTTAGAACAAGTGACATTTAAAATGAAATTTTTTAAATACAATGGAGCTTTCACCAAGTGGGAAAAGAAGGACAAAGATATAGTCTTTCTCTTGATTGTCTGAAGGAGAAATTCTTTTCAGAGAGCAAAATAATAGAAAAAGGCTGTCAGTAATTTTTTTTCTGAAAACATTAGGGACCTAGGTATACTTAAAATATCTGAGATTTCCCTTCTCCTAATGCTATCATAAGAGGAGTGGACAATATGGAAAGTGACACGCCATTTCTTTTCAAAAACTTCTCAGTTTCAATGAAAGAAAGCAAAGAGAGATGTTAATGGTATGGTAAGACAAGATCGGACTTGGTCAATCAAACAAACACTTCCTAAGCATTTCCTTCTTCCACTGAGCCAAGCTAGATCCCTCAAAAAGTTGCCATTCTACAGGAGAAGGCAATGTGTACATTCATATGAATGTACAACTCACATTCAAAGTAGATTCAACGTAACTTCAGCAGAAGGCTCTACCAGCTGGGTGGACCACCTCCTCTTTCTTCTTATCAGCTTCCATGGAATTCAATGATCAACTTGAAAATCTATGCAGAATGAGCCAAAAGTCAGTGCAGTTTTTAAGCTTTAATGACTTAAGTTTTAATAGCTTAAAACTGCATTAAGACTTTTGGCACACTGTAGACAGACTTTCCAGTTGGTCTGTTGAGCATTGAACCCCATGGGAACTGATTAGATCCCTAAAAGAGAATTTAAAAGGAGAAAAGAGAACTGAAGTCAATATGTCGATTTATTATTTTTTAACCATACTTCCTCTGTTATTGAGGGGAAGAAGTGGGAAGGTGAGCTTTTAGGAAGTGAATGATTTTTTTAAGGGCCGATAAAGTGATTATTTTTAAAAAAGAATATCTAAGGACAGAATCACGGGAGAAAACTAAAATTAGAAAGTAAGATGTGAATGATTATCCTGTATATGAAACAGGGACAAGGAGTATCTAGGAAAATGAAGGCAATGGAGATCAGTTGAAGGGTCCCCAATGAAGAAAGTAGAAGAAGGGAAAAATCTTCGATAATCTTTTGGATAGATTGCCTTCAAAGGTGGTACATGCAGTTCTGTCAAACTATTGACATTGCCTCAATGACTCATTGACTCATCCCATTCACAATGCAGGACATAATTCCTACCAGGGCATCTCCCTGAGGCAGAGAAGGGGATGAATTTTATAGGGAGGAAGTGAAGTCTTCCACAGGAACATCTGGTTGGTTTCCCTTCTCCCATATCACATGCAGGGACATGCTCAACAATAACATGGGAAAGCCCTGATGAATCAAGTGGAGAGTGCCCGTTTGAAGCATGGAAGCTTCCAGAAAACGATAAGAAGAGGAGAAAGAAGAGGCAAGGCCAAAGCCCATAGCAAAGACAGCCTGATGCGAATCAGCCTTAAGGGTCTCAGAGAGACCCAGAGATTTCAAGGGTTTCGGCTTATTGAAGCATTAAATCCTATGACTATGTCTTTGAGTCCAATTATTCAATTAGATCCAAATCCACCTAATGTTCCTATTGTCTCACACACATCCCTACATTTCTGACAACAAGAATAGCTTGATAGACTTTGTCAAATACAGTGCTAAAGTCTAAAAGAATTATATCTATAGCACTCCTCTCATTCACCTGTCTGATAACCTTGTTTCGTTTTGTTTCTTTAAAAAAAGGAAATAAAGTTATTCTGCTCTTGGTGAAGATATGCTGGCTCTTTGGAATCAGGACTTGGGAATTCGTGATACCTTTTCTAGACACCCATTAAGCATCTCTTCAATATGTTCTAGAATTTTGCCAGGAATTGAAGTCAAGCTCACAGACCTAAACTTTACAGACTCCATTCTCTTCCCCTGTCTTGAAAATAACAATAACATTTTTGCATCTCCAATTCTTTCAAAAATCACTGACAGCAAGCCACTGCTCAGCAGTCATTTGCCATGTGTTTCCATTTCCAAGAACATGGTTCATCTGGGTTAGATGATCTGAATTCATCATGGACGTCTAGGTATTCTCTTAGTATCTTTTTAACTTATTGGAGTATCATTTCTCTATTAGCCACTTGTATTCTGTCCTTCCTCGACCAGAGATCGTCCTCATTGCCAGACAAATAGAAACCAAATAAGGCTCTTAATTTGGCTTTATTTTCCTTCTTTCTGTCACTTGATTATCACCATTCAGTGAAACATTCTCTGATCTCCTCTTTTCCCCAATATAGGTTTAAAAAACTCTTTATTATCATTAGCTTTTCTTGCCTATCTGAGCTCATTTTAGGGCTTTTGACATTATTTTTACAAGATCATGCTGTGCTTTTGTATTTATCTTTCCTTGTTTCCATTCTCAAAGATGTCTTTTTAAAGAATATTTTTACTAATTTCTTTTAGGATTATGATTTATTTTCATTTCCAAATATATCTGCTTCCCAGAGAGTTATTCTTTATAACCAAGAATAAAAGGGGAAAAACAGTTCAACAAAACTAATCAATACACTGAAAATATGTAATAGTATATTCAGCATTCTACACCCATAGTTCCCCACCTCTGCAAAAAAGAGGGATGGGGGCTAGGATTCCTTCTTATACCATAAACATCTTTCTAAAATCTAAGCTGGCTGTTGAATTTTCTGTGCATCAACATATGTCTCTTTAAGTCACTACTCTGAAGTAGTGACTTAACACCAAAGGAGTTGTGGCCTGACTCCATGACGTGATCAAACAATCAGAGTGGAGGAAAGATGCATTGGATTTTACCTCCTCATCTCTTTTCTTCTCTCCATAAACAACAATTGGTCTTGTCTCTAACACAATCATACCTATTCTCATCTGCAAACATTTCCCCGCTCAGAAATCCCCATTGTGAAAGTTACCAAACTCCCTACTTTGAGCTAGGAGTTGACTTCTCAGGGCATTTACTGGGCACCTTCAAAAGCAGCTGAGTAGGTGCTATTGGGAAAATCCTCTTTTCCTTCCCAGAATATCCATTCACTGGCCCCCAGATTGCCCCATAGCTACAGCAGGTATCTTAGCAAAAGATTCTATGCTCAGGGCCAATGGCCAATGAGTAAGAGCATCCCTTCATTCTCTTTTTGGGTGAGTCAGGATGAGTAGTCATGGATGAGTTGTGAAATGCATAGATCTCATTCCATTATCTTTCCCTCAAAACCCATCCCTCTTCCCAATTTCACTATTATTCTTACGGACACAACCATCCTCCACTCATCTAGGTTCACAACCTCCAGATCCCCTTTGATCCCTCACATTCTCTCAGCCCACAAAGCCAGCAATTGCCAAATCTTAGCATTTTTTCCCTTCACAACTTCTGCAATGCAATCCTCTCTCTCCACTAGTTCAGACTCAATCACTTCTCATCTTGACTATTGCAATTGACTCCTGGTCTCATGTCCCTCTACCTTCTTCCCCTTCCATTCTGTCCTCTGCACAGCTGCCAATGTGATTTTTTTAAAGCACAAATTTCCTCACTGCGTCAGTCCCTTATTTAATACAGTCTAGTGACTCTATTGACTCCAGCATCCAATACTTTTTCATCTTTATCCCACCTATTTCATTTCCATTTTTGTTTTTTTAATGTATATAATTATTAGCACAGTGGTACATGTATATTGTTTATAAATAAATTATGCATATCTATACAAACCCCCACATACATACTGGTGGCACACACACAAAAATGCCTTACTGATGGCGATGCATAATCTAAAAAGAATAAAGTGGCTTTAAAGAACTCCCCCTCTTCACTATCATCAGAATTCTCTTTGTGTTTTTGTGTTTATCCCTTTTTGTGTGCTTGTGTTTGCTCGTGGCTCAGTGGATAGAGAGCTAAGGTCTGGACTCAGGAAGACTATGGGATCAAATCCGACTTCAGACACTAACTGTGTGACCCTGGGCAAGTCACTTAACCTCCGTTATGCTCAGTTTCTTCAACTGTCAACGGAGATAACAATAGCACCTCCCTCGCAGTGTTGTTGTGAGGATCGAATCGAGATAGTATTTGTAAAATGGGCTTAGTGGAATACCTGGCCCATTGTCGACATTGTAAAAATGCTTGTTCCTTTCCCTTCTTCAGAATTTCATTCTTCATAGTTTTTCATCCCACCTGGGTCGACTTCCTCTACTGTAAGTCCTTGATCTTGCCCATCCTTTCCTTCAGAGCCACAACTAGCATGGGGTGGCAAAAGATTTGCCCCAAAATGCCAATAGACGTAAGTAAGACTTTGGCAATGGGGACCACGTCTAATTCAGTCTTCTATCTCAACACTGCCTTGAATGTCGTACGTGGGTGACCTTGGGCCATTTTGATTCAATTCTCCTATAGACTCTCCAGTGTACAAAGTCAAAAATGAAACCATCCCAGACCTCAAGGAGGTTACTGAGGGGAGAGAGGGGTAAGACGACGTGCACAGATAAGGAAATACAAAATACGCGCAATAAAATTTCAAGGTGGGGGGTATACTAACAACTTGGCAGAATCAGGAAAGGCCAATGGGAGGCAGTACTTCATCTCTCTTTAGAAGGCATATAGGGCAGGCAGAAACGACAAAGGAGTGTATTCCAGTCATGAAGGTCCCCTGTATAAATCACTTAATTTCTCTGAACTTCATAGGATCATAGAACTAGGACTGGGAGGAGCCTGAGAAGTCTTTGTGACTTTTAGACTGAGTTTGCTTCAGTTTTTTTACCTATAAAATTGAGAGAAAAATGTCACCCACCTCTCGGGATTGTTGCGAGGATAGAATGAAGTCATATTGACCGAGATCTTGAAAACATTAAACTGACATATAAATGCTAGATGTTATTAGTAATGTTAGTATAATTGTTAGTAATGTTATTAGCATAATAATTAGTATTATTAGCATTAGTGTAATTATTATCTAGACTCACATTATTAGACCCTGGTTCAAGTTGTGGGACTTCCTTTCCTCTGTTATAAGTTAGGGGTGTCCTTGTGGAAACTCAACCCCAGTTTGGATTCTGAGTTAGAAAAATTCCCTCATTTCACTGATGTGGAAACTAGACAATTCATTAGATCTCTCTGACCCTCAGTTTTCACATCTGCAAAATGAAGACATTGGACTACAGCAGCGGTTCTCAACCTGTGGGTTGCAACCCCTTTGGGGGTCGAATGGGGTTGCCTAAGACCATCAGAAAACACATATTTCCAATGGTCTTAGGAACCGAGACACCACTCCTCTATCTGTCTCGAGGCGTGTCTACCCACATGCAGATACACCAACATACGAGTATTAAAGGGTCACAGCATTTAGGAAGGTTGAGAACCACTGAACTAGAGGATCTCAAAGACCTTTTGGGGTCTTGATTTTCTTTCTATCTCTGCCTTGAGCACTGTGGGTATTTAATACATTTTTTATTTACTGGCTAACTCTCCAGTTCTAAATCTATGAAACTCTAGGAACTATGAAAGGAAAAAAAGATCCCTCCCTGCAGTCAACCTGATTAGGAGCTATTGGCACAAAAGACTAGGATATTACCATCTTCTACACTTCCCCCCCAAGCTGAAGTGGCTGGACAGAAACAAGAGGCCAACTCTCCCTGTGTTCTCTGCCAGGCTCTGTGCTAATTAACTTGAGAGTCCTGGCATCATCACAAACTTCCTATCTATTTGGCCCTTTTTCCATGCCCCTACCTCTCCTCCCCATCACTACCTCTCCTTCCACCTCCTTCTCAGCAAATAACCCAGATAGGGTCCATCAAAAGAACCAATAGCCGGATGCTAGCCATGTCTTCCAAGCTCTCCCAATAGCTTAACACTACCAGGTGTGTGAGTCTGTATCAATAGGGTCAGAAGTCACAAGCCATTGTGAATTCCTGTCTTTATGAGCAATCATTTTAAAGCCCCTCCTCCAACTGCCTCCATAAACCAACTTCCTAACCACAAGGGGGAAGGATGACAAATGGACACTGTTCTCATCTACCCTCCCAACACCCCATTGTGTTTTTTCCCTGTTATAACCAAAGGAAGAAGTAAACCTTTTGTGTGCAAAGTTTCAACTTCATTGAACCAATCCCAAGTTAAAACCCCCAAAGAACAGAGATTTAAGTAAAGAAACAGATGGTTCCTTAGGTCAGTAATAGAAAGCAAAGAAGAGCAGGTATTGGTTATTATTGCTGCAGGGATCTGGGCCAACGTCAGGTTCTGGGAGCAACTTCCATAAGCCTTCTCGGTTGCTGTTTAGGGTGGCTGTAAACCATGATAGCCCAGGGAAATCTCCCTTCTTTCCCCCTTCCTCCCTCTTTTCCATCTTTCCTTCTTAGCTCCCTCCCCTGCTTTTTCCTTCCTTTCTTCACTCCCTTCTCCTTTCTACCCTCCTTTTCTTCATTTTTTCCTTCCTTTTCTTTCTTCCTTCTGTTCTTTCCTCTTCCTGCTCTATTCCTCCTTCTCTCCCTTCCTTTTTTCCTTCCTTCCAATGAAGGCTTTTATTCACTTTTTATGTATTTAGGAATTCTGTCCCTTTTAAAATTGAGGCAGCTTTATGTCCTGGAAGTTAGTCACCAGGAATTATAGATTGCCCACAGGGAACAAGGACACCCCTAACTTATAACAGAGGAAAGGAAGTCCCACAACTTGAACCAGGGTCTAATAATGTGATTCTGAACTAAAATTACTCAAGAAGTGGTTATGGGATGTATAAAAACATAAAAGGAGGAGCCAGCTGCCTCTCCTTTCTACTCACATCATTGGCTGGCTAAACTCCCAATCAGGTCAATCAGAAATGGTTTTCATCTGCTGCTTTTCCGACAATGGGTTGACTTGATGTTGAGAGTTCAGTGAACCAGTGACCAAGAAATGTAGGTACATTAATCAATACTAGATGTTAATTCATTTTGAGATGAAGGTCCCAAATGCTAATCGAAGAATTCAGTCTCCAGACCTGTTCCATTACAAAGAACACAAAAACTGTTTAGAACCTTGAACCTTGAGGTCACATGTGGCCTTCTAGGTCCTTGGGTGCAACCTTTTGATGGAGTCCAAGTTTTACAGAACAAATCCTTTTATTAAGGGGACTTGTTCTGTGAAGTTTGGATTCAGTCAAAGGGTCATGCTTGAGGACCTAGAGGGTCACATGGGGCCTTAAGGACATAGGTTCCCCACCCTTGGTTTAGACTGATGCCTAATCTCCTTTACCAGCTCATCAGTAACTGAAGAGATTTCCAACTTGCCCAAATAGGGCAAGTCCTGCCCCGCCAATTATATCCAAGCAAGGTTCACCCTGTTGTAAGCTCTGTATCCTGAAATCTAGCTCAGACCTGGTTAGGGTTTTGGGATTAGATCACTAGAACGCACAATTTCTTCTACCATAAGATGGAAAACTCTCAACAAAGGGAAAGGAGATCAGGCAAGTTCAGTAGAAAGGTATGACCATGAGACAATGACAAAGTCTTAGAAAGAATCCGTGTATGTGGGGTAAGGAATGAGACAGGGGTTGTGTGTATGTTTTGAGAGTTAAGCTTTTTTTTTTTTTTTTAAGTTTCCAACAGTTTCTGCATTCTGAAGTTTTGTTGCCAGAAAAATGGTTAACCAAAGATTCATTAGTGGATAATATACTTGCATTTTGGAATACATTAAAACTTACTTCTTTGTTTGGTCTTTTTTCTTTTCTAACTCTCCCACACCCCAAAACAAAAACTTATCTTGGCAAGTTTATGATACAACTGCCTCTCTCTGTCCAGGCTATGTTACATAGGTAGCAATGAGATCCAGATTCACCCAAGGCCTGTTGGGTCCAACAATAGACATATAGATAGAGACACATGACTGCTGGTGGAGGGGGAGGGGTGGGGAGGAAGGAACAGACAAAGGGGGATATGAGGCTTGACTTACAGATAGATTTTCCATTCAATTTGTATTTCTTTTTTCATTTCTCTTTCTACCCAGCTCTAAAATTATTTTCCAGAAATGAATTCCTCCTTCCTAATGCCTCTTTACAATCTGTACCTACTAGAGGAAATTTAGAAAGAACTAACTGGTACCCATAAAAAGGAAAATCACTGACCTTTATAAATAGGATATAAAAAGAAATTCCTTTTTTTCTTTCTTCCTCTCTACCCCCACACCTCTCTCCTACTCTCCACTCACCTCATAAATTACAATATCTCTTCTGTTCATTTTTCCAGCATCTAATATTCTTTTCTGTTCATCTTCAGTCCATTCCATCCCTCAAATTCTACTCACTAAAATTTCCCAACAGAGCCAAAAGTCTTATCAGAATAATTTGCAGGCCACCCTGTGAAGAACTGAAAATAGCTTCCTCCGCTTAAGCTCAAGTCTAACCATTCCAGAAATGTCTTTGTTAATCAATAAAAGAAAGGCATCACCTCCAGAGGATCACTATAAAAATGTACATGTGTTACTTGAGAGAAGGATATCCATTCTGGACTGTGTGAAGGAGGAGGCTGGAGGCCCTCTCCTATGGGTACATCAGCATGTACATTTGTGCCATCATTTATCAGATTAGTGAGTCACCAGCTATAGAATCTTAGAGCCAAAAGAGACCTCAGGAACATCATGAATGAGAGTGCTGACCTGGTGGTTATGGATACCTGCTTTCAAAGGCCTTCAGCATTTCACACCTGTGGGACCATTTAGACAAATCACTCTAGACTCCCTGAACTGCTTTCTTTCCTTATAAAATCAGGATGGCTTCCTACTTCACAAGGTGGTTAGAAGGCTCAAATGAGACAGTGAACGTAGAGAGCTATATAAATGTGAGGTATTATAAATACATCTTTAATATCAGCCTAAACTCCTTATTTTACAGGTGAATAAACCAAGGCCGAGAGAAACAACATGTGTTTAAGACTAATAGCTTGAAGGTTTGAAAAGTGATTTACAAATATTAGTGCATTTTATCCCAGTAACAACCTTGGGAGCTAAGTGCTATCAATGGTCCCATTTACTGAGGCAGGAAGAGGTAAAGTGTCTTGCCTGGGGACACACAGCTTTTTTGTTTTTGTTTGTTATTCAGTCATTTCCCTGGTGTCTGACTCTTCCTGACCCCATTTGGAGTTTTCTTGGAGAAGATACTGGAGTGGTTTGCCATTATCTTCTCCAGCTCATTTTACAGATGAGGAAACTGAGGCAAACAAGGTTAAGTGACTTGCCCAGGGTCACACAACTAGTATGTATTGGAGGCCACGTTTGAACTCAGGTCCTCCTGACTCTAGGGCCTGCATTCTATCTGCTGTAATCTAGCTGGGCTTATCTATAAAACAGGGATGGGACTAGCACTCACTTCATAGGACTGTATCTCATTAAATGAGATACTATTTGTAAAACACTCCACACGATGTCTGGCATATGGTAGGTGCCATAAAAATGTTAGCGGTCAATATTATCACCATCATCACCCTCATCATTGTCATCTTCATCCGTTGTGGTTGTCATTGTCATGGTTGTTCCCTACAACTTACTTCCTAGGACTTTGTAGTTTTTGACTCAAGAAAAGGTGTGTCTGGGGAAGACCAAAGAATCCACTCATTCTATGAATCAGATCCCAGCACACAGGCCTGATTCAGTCCCTGCCCAACACAACATACTGTTACCAAAGGGGGTGAAAGGGGCTTTTTTCCCATTTTTTACAATAGACAAAAGAGGCAAAGAGAATAGCCTGCACTTTAATGTCAAAAGGTGGTTTGACAATGACCTTTAGCTACAGGAACAGCCAAACCCAGAAAAGAAACTTGGGAGTCCGAGTCATATGGATGCCAGCTACCTTACTTACCACCATCAAGTGACTGCCGTGTGAATAATTTCCATTGAAATGCTGCCAACAGCAGCATTAAAGACTCTGCCCTTTAATATACAACTGGTGATTTTGCAGGACTTTTGTGTTTTTAATTTCCCACATTTTACCAAAATTTCTTACAATTTCTACATGCCTAAATCTAAATTAGCATTCAAAGCAGAAAAGGTCTGGCATTAGACTAAAACAACATTTACTAAAAACTCTGCTATACACAAGAGCCAAGATCTTACTTTCATAACGTGAAAATACCTACTGAGCCCAGCTTTCCCTTCAAAACAAGACTATCATCATTTACTGATAAGCATTCATGAAGGCGGATGGGATTCCTTTTAAAATATGAGCAATTGACATGTAAATGGAAACCTAATCAATTAATTTACTATTTAAAGCTTCTCATTATGACTCATTAAGGTTGTTAGACTTTGCTTAGGCAATTAGACGTAGATATCACTTTTTAGAATGAGAACATGATGTCATTGGAGTAGAAAACTCTTAGCTAGAAAACTCACTCTAGCACTTAGACCCCTGTTCTCCAATGTAGAGTCTTACCACATTGCCTGGGGTGTTTAGAGGTTAGTTGACTTGCCTATGGTACCTCAGTTGGGTTATGTATGTTTTATTTGTGATCCTTTATGGCTCCATGGTTGTTATTGACAGCTGAAGAAAAAGCTTTAAACAAATATTAACCCTGATCTATGCTAAAAACAAACAAAAACTAGGGGGAAAAGCACCCTCTAAAGCATAGGCATAGACTGACCCTTTAAAAGCTCGTATCTAAATCCCAAAGCTAGCATTATTTGCAATGGGGAAACTAAATGTTTTCTCAATAAATACAACAGTAAAGCAAGGACATCCCTATTCCTCAGTATTATTTAGAAATGTTAGTAATAGCAATAAGACAAGAGGAGAAAAATATATAAGCATTGGCAAAGAAGAAATAAAATTATCGTTCTTTGTAGGCGACATGATGGTTTATTTAGAAAATCTCGGGGAATCAGCAAAGAAACAAATTAAGACAATTAATAGCTTCATTAAAAAGCAGTATACACAATAAGCCCACAAAAATCAACAACATGGCTATTTAGGAATAACAAATGCCAGGAGGAAATAATAAAAAAGGAAAGCATATTCAAAATAATTTTAAAATTAATTAAAATGAGAGTCAATCTACCAAGACACAGACAAGACAGACAATTTGCAAAATATTATGTAAATAAAGAAAATTTAAAAAAATATAGAGATATTCATTGTTAATTGTTAGGCCATACCACAATAATAAAAATGAAGATAATGCCTAAATTAATTTACAGATTTGGTGCTACACCGATAAAACTACCAAGGATGTATTTTATAGAGATAGACAAATTGATAACAAAACCATTCAGAGAAATAAAAAGTCTAGAGAATAAATAAATTTTTTTAAAGAATGAAGGGAGAATAGCATTTTCAGGACTCTGATTATATTATTAAACAAGTCTAGGGCTGTTTCCCAAAAGAGATCATAAAAGTGGGAAAGGGACCTATATGTACAAAAATATTTATAGCAGTTCTTTTTGTGGTGGCCAAGAATTGAAAATTGGGGGGATGCCCATCAATTGGGGAATGGCTAAACAAGCTATGGTATATCAATGTATTATGCTATAAGAAATGATAAACAAACAGACTTCAGAGAAACCTGGAAAGACTTATATGAACTGATGCTGAGTGGGGGGAGCAGAACCAGGAGAACATTGTACACAGTAACAGTCACAGTGTGCAAGGACTGATTTTGGTAGATTTAGTCCTTCTCAGCAATGCAAGGACCTAAAACGATTCCAAAGGACACGCGATGGAAAATGCCAGCCACGTCCAGAAAAAGAACTATGGAGTCAGAATGCAGAATGAAGCAGACTATTTTCTCTTTTGCTTTGTTTTATTTTTTTTTCTTTCTCATGGTTTTTCCCACTCATTATAATTCTTTTATGCAACATAACTAATGTGAAAATGTGTTTAATAGGAATGTATGTGGACAGTCCATATCAGATTACAAACTGTCTTGAGGAAGGAGGGAGAGATGAAGAGGGAGAAAATTTAAAGTTTACAGAAGTGAACATTGAAAACTAAAAATAAATAATTTAACAAGAAAAAAAGAACTATTTGGTAGTGGTTAAAAAAATAGACAAGTAGATCAGTGGAATAGACTAGATAAGGAAGAATCAAGAATAATCAATCTCAATAGCTCAGTATTGATAAACCCCAAAATAAACTACTTAGGAAAGAATTCTTTCTCTGACAAGAACTGCTGGGAAAAGTAGAGCATGATTAGCAGAAATATACCACCATTAGCTCAAAACAGATAACAGACAAGAACATAAAAGGTCACATCATAAAAGATATTAGAAGAGAACAACATCAGGTACCTTTGTTTGTGGTATAATTCTTAACAAAATGAGGGATAGAGGAGATAATCAAAAAGAAAAGATCGTTTTAATTACATGAAATTCGAAAGCTTTTGACTTGAAAAATATCTTTGCATCAAATATCTCTGATAAAGATCTGATTCAAGATATATAGCATTAGACTGCAAGCCCCTTGAGGGCAAGCATCTTTTGTCTCCTTTTGTATCCACGGTGTTTAGCACAGATAGGAAGCTCATAATACATATTTATTGAATTTTTTAAAAGTTAACGCAAATACACAAGACCAAAAGTCATTCCCCAATGGATAAGTTGTCAGAGGATATAAGCTACCAGTTCACACTAGAAGACTTGCTAGTTATTAGTAATCATATGAAAGACTGTTACTTCTCAATAATAATAAGACTGTAAACCAAAATGAATTGGTTTCATCTTGTCTTCAGAAAACTGGGGAAATAGCAAAAGATGGAAATGATTGATGTTGGTGGGGTTTCAGAAAGACAGGCATAATAATACAATTTGCATATCTATAAACTGATCCAATCATTCTGGAAAGTAATTTGGAATTATACTAAAAACAAATGACTAGTAAGCATATCCATCTCCTCTGACCCACAAACCCTCTTGAGGTCAAAAATACACCAAAATGTTCCCAGCAGCAATTGGTTGTAGCTAAGAAATAAAAATAAGGTAAGATATCCATCAAATGGACAACAATTTTTTAAAACTGTGGTATATGAATATAATGGAACACTAATGAACCGCAAGAAATCACGAAAATAAGAAACTGAATGCTATGTAATTATAATAAAATTATAATAAAAATTATAATTATAATAAATATTAATAATAATAGCCAGCATTTATGTAGTCCTTAAAGGTTTGCAGGGTGCTACATATATTGTCTCCTGTGATATTCACAGTAATCCTGCGAAATGAGTACTATTATGATCCTAAATTTGTAAATAGGGATATTGAGCTGGAGAGGTCAAATGACCTGACGAGAATCACACAGCTAAGTATGCATCTGACACAGGAATTGAATTAACAATTAAACTTTCTCCCCACAAAAAAGAAGCTGAGAAAACACAACACCTTCCTTTAGCATTGCACAGGTGAGGGACTATGTATATGAAATGTTGTATATAATATCAGATTTTTAAATCTTTTGTTACAAGGGATAGGTCAGGGAAAGAGAGATGCTCTGAAGTAAGATAACAATTTTTAAAATTACAGTTTTTTTATGCATAAGAAAGTAGAAGAGAAAGTCAGATCAACCAGCTAAGTGACTGTTATCATCTGGTCATTTAAGAAAGCAAAAGAGAAATGCTGGAATGAACAAGAGATTGAGAGGGAGTATGGTAATGTAGAACTAGTAATGATGTTTCTGAGGGCTTGAGTAATTGTAAGAAATATAAAATAGAGTGGTACCCAAGAAAAGGAAAAATAAATAAATTTGATTCATAAGGCCTGGGTTCAAATCCTGGCTCTGATATTAGTACCTGTGCAATTTTGTGCAAGTTACTTCATTTTTCTGGAAATCAGTATCCTCATCTATGAAGTGAGGGGCTTAGTTTAACTGGATTCTTAGGAACCTATAGTGCCAATTATTCAAATCATCAGGATGGTGGCATCTTCATCTAGGTCATGTTGGCAAGGTGTCCCTTTTCTCCTTCTATATTATTTTACTTAGTGCTCTCATTAACTCTCCATGGATTCAATTTTCATCTTTTAAGTCAAAGAATCTCATATTTATTTATCCAACCCTAACTTGTCTACTCTCCTCTACTCCTGTATCTCCAACTGCCTACTGAAAATCATGAAGTAGGTGCCCCATAGATAGCTTAAATTCAGTATATCCAAAACTGAACTCATTATTCCCAGCTCTAATCACACTCCTCTCCTTATTTTCTCTAATACTGTTCTGGGATCTGCATCCCTATCATGCAAGCTCACAACCCAGGTGTTATCTTTCACTTCACACTCTCTCTCATCCCTCTAGATCCAATCCAATCTGTTGCCAAGTCCTGTAAATTCTATCCTCATGTCACCTCTTGGACATGCCCCCTTCTCTCCTTTGACATAGCCGCCATCTTGGTATAGGTTCTGATCACCTCACACCTAGACTGTGAGAATAGCCCTCTAGTTGGTGCCTCCTGCCTCAAGTCTCTCCCCACTCTAGTCCATCTTTCATTCAGCCCCAAAAGCAAGCTTCCTAAAGTGCAGGTCTGACCACATCGCTCCCTATTCAATAAATTCTAATGGCTTCTTATTATCAGTAGGATCAAATATTAAATCCTCTGGCTTTTAAGGAATGGAACCTTCCTACTTTTCCAGTATTATTATACTTTCCTCCCATTAACTCAACTCTATAATTCAGTGACAGTGTCCTCCTTACATTTCTTTGCAAATAACACTCTATCTCTCAACTCTTTTCCTTCTCACTGACTGACTTCCCCATTCCTTGAATGCTCTCCCTCCTCATCTCTAACTCCTGGCTTCTGTCAAGTCTAAGCTAAAATCCTAAGTCCTGGAAGAAGTCTTTCCTGGCCCCCATCAATGCTAGTGACTTTCATCTGAGATTTCCAGCAATTTACTCCACATATGTCTTGTATGTTCATAGTTATTTCTGTCCGCATTAGAATGTGAGTTCCTTAAGGTCTGAGACTTCCTTTCTTTGTATGCCCAGCACTTAACACAATGCACAGCACATGGTACTAGTTCAACAAACATTGGTTAACTTGACTTAACCAACAGTAATAAGGAAACTCAGCTCAAAACAGGATTTGGGAGGAGAGATGAGTACCTCTGTCTTTGTCGTGTTTAATCCAGCATGACGTACAAAAGGAAATGTCTCTGAGGCAGAGTACATTCACACCATATTGATAAAACTCAAGACCAGATTTCCCTCTTCTATTCAGCAGGCTTTAGAACTACAATAAACCAAACCTCATAATATGCAACAGGAATCTGTCCACCATTCACAGGATGCTAACCTCACTTAGTACAAAGGAAGTGGGGTCATGTGCTTACATTTAGCATAGAAAAGTTTGCATCTATAATTAACTTAGACTTATCTTCAATTTAGTTTTCCTGTTGAACTTCCAGCGATATTTTAACTGTAAAAGGCCCTGAATTAAAAAGACTGTAATAAGAAAATCTGGTACTACTTTGTGAATCGACTTTAAAAACGGGCATAAACATTTCCATGTGTTAGCATGTCCTTGCTAGCTATTTACTATGCCTCTTTTCTCTATTCATGAGGCTAAAGTGACTGTGGCCATCTGACTCTAACATTCTGTATTAGTGGGCAAAAAGTTGGACAAAAGATGAGGATGAATCCTGGAATCTTAGATTAAAAAGGAGTCGCATGAGATTCAGATAAAGAATTCTGTTGTGACTTTTACTTTCCCTTTTCTCCCCCATCTATGACCCTAGTTAGATCCATATGACTAAATCCAGGGTCAGTTTTGCAAGTATAGTTATCCCTTCCACATCCTTCGAGTTAGGGATGCAGCACACCCAGGATCTGGAAAATCTGTGTAAAATTTTTTGGCCCTCCCTTCGTACCAGAGAAGGTTTGAATTTTTTTCTTTTTGGGGTGTTTACAGTACCCTATTATAAAATTTGGGTTGATATTCTGTAACACTGTGTGTGTATTTATAGATAGATAGATAGATAGATAGATAGATAGATAGATATAGATATAGATATATAATGCATTTCTGAGTTTCTCAACTTTTTCTGTATCATCTGCTGGTCTTCCGGTGTCATCTGTGGCTTCTGAAAAACTCCTCAAAAATTCCCATTTAACTTCTTATACCACCCCACGATATGTCAAAACCACAATGGGGAAAATCACAACATAAAAGGGATAACTGTAGAAAAAGCAGGGGATTCCCCTACATCTCAACACAGTGACTAGCACCAAATAGGTACCTGGTAAATGAATCAAAAAGTTGAATCTTTTCATTTAAGAGGAAATGCCTCTGACTTCCAAAATATCTCTTTTACCCTGCCTGAAAATGTATTCTTAGAGATTCTTTCCTTTGGATCTATAAGAAACCTTATTAAAATGAAAATATCCAGTTCAATCTAATATACACATATTAAGTGTGTCCTCTATGCAAGGCACTGTATAGTAGGCATTGAGGATACAGAAACAAAACTAAAAACCTTTCCTGCCTTCAAGAAGCTTATATTTATCTGAGGAAGGGGTGGATAACTCATGTAAGCTAATAAATACAGACATGATCTTTTGAGGAAAGGGCAGAGTCGAGGGATTGCAGGAGGCTTCCTATCGGAGATGGAAAATGAATTTAAGTTAAATAAAGTTAGGGATTCTAAGAAGCAGAGGTAGGGAATGGGGTGTGTTCTAAGAAGGGAACACATCCTGTGCAAAAGCACAGGGGTAGGAGAGGGTATGCCATCAGAAGCAGTAAAATCTTGGCAGGAATCTAAGCCATCCCTACACTAACTGTATACACAGACTAGGTTCAGTGTCAGGAGCCAGTAGGGAAGGTGGATGTCAAAAAAAAAAAAATCCAGCTTTTCCTAAGACTAGCCAATGTTGGAATACCCATGCTAATGCTTTCCCTGCAGTGAGTCAATCAGCAAGTTTTTATTAAGCATTTAATGTATGTCAGGCGCTGTGAAAAGTACTAAGGATACAAAGAAAGAAAAAAAAACAGTTCCTGTCTTCAAAATGTTTACATTCTAATGGGAGAGTCAACATGTAAATAATGAACCACATACAAGATACGTAGAGGGCAGATGGAAGGAATTAACAGCTAGGGAGACTGGGAAACACCTTCTGGAAAAGATAGCATTTGAACTGAATCTTGAAGGAAGCCAAAGAATCTAAGAAATGAAGGTAAGGAGTTAGAGTGATCCAAGGCATGGGAGATAAGCTAGGAGCAGAAAAGGGGGTTTAGAAAGTCGCATATTAATTTGAAAATCAGCAAATAGACAAGTCAGGTTGTATCATAGAGTAGGTGGAAAGGAGAAAATATGAGAAGACTGGAAAGATGAGAAAGAAGCAAGTTGTAAAAAGCTCTACGTGCCGAATAAAGGACATTATATTTGATCCTGGATATAATATATATCCCTCAGGGTTTAATGAATGTGAGAGTGGGGGAGGCAATGTATGATCACACCATAAATTTCAGGAAAACCACCTTTGGCAGTTGTGTGGAGGATGGATTGGAGTAGGGAAAGATTTAAATTCAGAAAGCTATTTTAATACTCCAGGTGAGAGACAATGAGGGCTTCCTTCTCTTCCTGAAAATTAGACAGAGGATTGTGTTAGGATGAGACTTACTTGATTCATTCATGACTCTGAAGTTCAAGGACAAGGGAAAGGTCAGAGAAATGATAGAAGGAAAGGAAGAAGAGGGCTTCACTCCCTTCCTGCAAATTAGTGATCCCAGTTACAGTAATCTGGTGATGAGCTCTACTCACACCAAGACTCACTGTGCCTTTCTCCTTCCCGTTTGTCCTCCCTCCAATGCAAATGACCTAAGCTGAGTTCTTTGTTGTTGAAGATGACTATTCTTCCTGCTCATGAGAAGCAGCATCAGTCCAAAATTGCCATGTCTTGGTGGAACTCAGAAAATCTTGCCCATAAAGAGCTGGAACCAACATATGAAAAGCTTGAGGGATGATTTTCAGAAGGGCTGAGTGGTCATCGTGCATCTCTAGAGTTCAGCTCTGAGTAAGCAACTACCAACTTTGGAGCTTCATAAACAAAGCAAACCACACAGGCAGAAGATGACGTGGGGTCATGTCAGGACCTTCCAAGTCACTCTCAGATATGAGGCTGCTGGGGTAACTTGAACAGAGTTTGGCGCCATTGAAGGTTACACCTTGATTCCCAAAGGCTAAATCTGGTATCCCAACCCTGGAATTGAGACCATAATATTTATGAGGTTCTTTTTCCCAAGGCAGTTAGAGACCAACTCAGGGCAGACAATGGCCTGCTCACTGATCTGGTGCCAAACCCTGCCCCTGAATCCCCACAACATAAATCATTTCCTCTCTGACAAACACAGCCTGGGTAGATTCATGACCCCAGAGGAAGATACTTTCCCAATAACTGGGACATAGATTGTATCTCCCCAGGATTGATCTCAGGCTGAGAGACATCCACAGATGTCCCCTCTTCCTTTTCAAAACCAGAAATGTTGAGAAGAAGAAAAATAATTGAGTATCTGTCAGGGTCTCCAAAGTTTTAGCCCTTTCAGAGTTTTCTACTTTCCACTCCCCTCTTCTTCCAAAAACACAAAAAACAAGACTAGATATTCAGAGAAATCCATTCAACAGACTCAGGTTCAATATAGCTAGGATACTTTGCAGATCTATCTTCTGAAAGCCAGCAAACTTCTACTACTTTCTGTTCTTGAATTAACACTGTATCATGATAGTAAAATGAGGGACCAAACACCCTGGTTCTAAGAATCTGAGCTCATCATATATAGAACGTTCATAATAGTAGAGGTAATGGTAGTAGCAGAGATAGTCAAAGGAATAGAAGCCATAAGGTCATGCTTCCTTTTAACAAGTATTTATTAATTGCCTATGTACTATGCACAAGAAACTATGCTAGACACTGAGAAACAAAGACAAAAGCGAGACTGTTCATGACTTCAAGCAGCTTCCATTGGTGGGGGACCAGGAGAATGACAACCTGAACACAAGCAAGCAAATACAGACATAGGCAGAGTAATTTGGGATGCTTACTAATGACTGAGAGAACAAAACAGCTTCTTCTCACAGGTAAGCCTTGAGCTGAGCTCTGAAGGCAGTTAGGGCGTCCAAGAAGCGGGGGAGAGGAGACCAAGCATTCCAAATGATGGAGTGCTTGGGTGCTTGTGCTTGCACCCCAATTCCAAGATCACATTTCTCCCTACCTCTAAACTCTATCCCTGACAGTTTTCTCCCCAGCCCAAGGACACTGATGCCTAGCAGTACCTCATGAGTGGGCCCCAGTAAAACAAACTATCTTTCCCCATTACAAGAACAAGCCGACCTCTGGAGAAATTCTCTTGTGAAAACAAGGGTATCTCGTAACCACAGAATCATCATGTATTGATTCCCACAGTTATCATATATAATCCAGAGGCCGAGCTATAGATGTCAATTCCTGAAGCTGTCTTGTTACAGATGTAACAGAGCAAAAACATACCCCTTAGAAACCCCTTCTCCTGGTTTCAATAGCAAATGATGCCTGTGATCAAGGTTGTATGTTATCACCCAATTAGCATATCTGCCAGATAATTCACTACTTTTTCTATATAAGCTTTAGCATCATTCCTGTTAAGTTGCAAGTTCCTTAAGGATCTCTTCCCGCCATATTGGCGTTACAATAAACCTTTGCCACCTTGACTTAAACAATGCTTGGGTCCGTGAATTCGTTCCAGATGACCCTTTCCTGCACTTCAGTCTTTGAAGGGTCCTTGAATCCCTTAAATCACATCATAAGGATGGGGGAGTAGAGGTAGGAGATGGAAGGTCATTTATAAAAACAGAAAGAAGGGCTCATTGGTTGGAATGTAGATCACGTTCAGAGGAATAACAATGCCCCAGAAATTAGAATTGAGGCCAGTGGAGGTGGAGACTGGTACAGAAAATGAACT
This sequence comes from Pseudochirops corinnae, assembly GCA_028646515.1. NCBI lineage: Eukaryota > Metazoa > Chordata > Mammalia > Diprotodontia > Pseudocheiridae > Pseudochirops > Pseudochirops corinnae. Next base: position 499,873,018 of record CM053585.1, read on the forward strand.
AGAGAGAGAAGGGTGAGAGTAAAATCTACTTAGCTATTCTCTCTGTCCCTGCCCTTCTCACTGGCAGAAGGTAGCCTTAAAAATAAAAATGACAATGGCAACAAAACACCAACTCCATCCCAGTGTTTTGGAGATAACCTGAGCCATGACGGAAGATTGATGAAAGGCAGAAGGAGTAAGAGAAAGAGCTTTGGGTTTGGGCTGGTCTCCCAAGTCTAACACTTAAACTTTATGACTATGAGCAAATCATCTCACCTCTCTGAGACAGGAATATGAATATTTGCATGGTTTGTACACAGAATTGTTTTAAAGAAAGTATTTGGTAAACTTTAAGCTGCCCCTGAAATGTAAATTATCATGCTACTGCCCTGGTATAAGAGCAATGCCATCACACATTTAGATGGTGCTTAATGTTTACAAACGACTTTGCGTAGGTTATTCCATTGGTACTTAACCTTACTGGGAGTTATTTTAAGTGCTAGGGATACTTAGAACAATGAAACACTACCAAAGCAACTCAAAGCCCGCCCCATCAACAGTGGCTTAGGTATATCATCCTCATGATACAAAGGAATGCTACACGTGTGAGTATTATCAATAATGCTTTTGTCTAAATATGTGATTTCATTGACATTGAGAACTTCTGGTGTGGAAACTCCTTTTGCTGTTGTACCTCCATTTTAAAGCTGAGGATACGGAGCCTCCAAAAGGGACAGTCTATAAAGCTCATAACTGAAATAAGGCACAAATCCTATTCTTTCTTGACTCTCTTTCCACTATTCCACATGGTCCTTAATTGTTCATTCCATCTGCAAGAGCTTTCCATTCCTTCTCTCGCCTCCTGTTTCTCTCCCTTTTTCCACCCTTACCCTGAATTTACCCACTTTCTCCATCCTTGCCCTCTCTTGGCTCTTTCACACTCCATTACTCTGCTCCCATGATCTCTTGCCTCTTTTTTTGTTTTAATTCTCCACAATCTGGAAAGGTTGAAGGCAGGCAGCCAATTTTGCCCCCAGTATGCATTTCTCATGGAGCCAATAGCATGAAATATAAATTAGCATTAAAAGAAAAGAGATCTTTATTTAATAACATAATTGTCTGGCACTTCAGATGTGCTGCATTCCCTGGAGATGTCTCCTGGTAATCTCCCCTCTAGAACTATGCAATACATTCAATAGGCTAGACTATTTTTCTGTATATTACAAACTGATGCATGCTAAGCCCCTCTCAATCTCAGCTCAGGTTCAGCCCATGAGAAATGGCCGAGGTTTCAACATCCAAAGCCAGGACCAGAGGGGACATAAGGTATGCAGGCACCCAGGGCACAACATGGCAAGGAGAGTAGGGGAGAGGAAGGAAAGACAAATTTCTCAATGTTTTTTTTTATAAATGTAACCCAAAACATGCATTTTAATGCCAGAAAATTCTGCTCTCCATGAGTATATATGTATTTACTTTGTGATTTAGGCAAATCACAAACATCACAGTGAATTCTCCCTCTCAGTGGACAATAACACTCAAGGACACCATTTTCAGCTCTGGCCTAGATCGCTTAGCACTTAGTACATTCCTGGCCCATGTTGCATGGTCATTTCAGTCATGTCCTACTCTTTATGACCCCATTTGGGATTTTCTTAGCACAGGTACTGGAACGGTTTGTCATTTCCTTCTCCAGTTCATTTTACAGATAACTAACTGAGGCAAACAGGGTTAAGTGACTTGCCCAGGGTCACCCAGCTAGTTGGCTGCTGGCCAGATCTGAACCCACATAGAAGAGCCTTCCTGATTCCAAGCCCAGTGCACAATCCATTGCACCACCTGGCTGCCTGCCTGGCACAAAGTAGGCCCTTAATAAATAGTTGTTGACTTGACTTGTCAAAGTGTTTTCATCTGCTTTTTCCCACAGCTTTCTAATCAAGCTGTCCGATGCCTTTCCCTGCTTCATCCCAGAGCAGCAAATAGTACTTTTTGTGCCCAAAGTAAATTCCACAAACTTTGAACTGAAACCAACTTGTTAAGACAAATTTAAGGTGTATGTGGGCAGGGGTAGGGGAAGGTAAGCAACAGAGACTATGGAACATAGTGAGTCATCTATTCCCATCAGGAAGGTTGATGCAACAAGAAGGCTGATACAACCCATGATGCAATGGCCAAGGGCAAGAAGGATTTGCCATCAAGTAAGTTCCTGCTTTAATTACTCATATTTACATAAGGGGCTTTGATACTGTTGAAGGCATCTCAATGCTGTCAGCATCCCCTCTGCATTCCAGCACCCCGGGGTAAGACCCCAGTCACTTTGACCTAGTTATGGCTCTTCCTTATTCTAATTGCTGCTCTTTGCTGGAGTTCATATTTTCAGTCTAACACAAACCTGTCATTAAATTAAAACCAACATTTAGCCATTTAATAATTAGATGCTTGCTGTGCCCTATTTAAGAGGCAACATGGTATAATGACTAGAATACCAGACATGGAGTCAGGAAGACCTGGGTTTGAACCCTGCCTCACATCAGAAGAAAATGTTGCTAAAATATTAAGTTGTGCACATATCAAAAATATGTAATATACATACAAGTGTTCTGGGTGAATATCTGGCTAATCTCCTCAATCTTTCTCCAAAATTTCTCAATTCTATTCTATTTTCAAAATATTCCATATGAAATAGATTTTACATGATTGCACATATATAACCTACATCTAATTGTTTGCTGTCTCAAGAAGGGAAGATAGGAAGGAGAGAGAGAGAGAATTTGGAACTCAGAATCTTTTAAAAATGAATGTTAAAAATAATTTTTTTTTTACTTTTTTTTTGCTTTTTTTGGAGGGCAGGGCAGTGGGGGTTAAGTGACTTGCCCAAGATCACATGGCTAGTAAGTGTTAAGTGTCTGAGGCCAGATTTGAACTCAGGTCCTACTGTCTCCAGGGCTGGTGTTCTATTCACTGCGCCACCTAGCCACCCCATAAAAATCATTTTCACATGTAATTGGAAAAAATAAAATATCATTCAATCAAGGAAGAAAAATAGATACTTCCATATATCCAGACTAATACGTATCCAGTAATCCGTACATTTGCCCAGGGGTTAGACAAACGTTCTCAGGGAAGGGATTCTTAACCTGGGTCTGTACTACTGTGTTTTTGTTTAATATTTTACTAACCACATTTTAATGTAATTTGTTTCCTTTGCACTCGCATGTATTTTATGTTGCATTTCCAAAAACACTATTCTGAGAAGACGTACATAGGCTCTGGCAAACTGCAAAAGGGGTCCGTGACAAAGATGTCAAAAATCCCTTATTTATGGGTTTCATCCATATCTTTCCAGCCACAAAATGCTCCATGGACAAATTGATGCAACCCTCCACTTGAAGTCCATTTCCATAAGACTACCTTCTTTGGTGGAAACTCATGGATTACTCAATACCGTATTAATGCAGGCATAGACCTCTGAAGGAATCATTCTCCACCAAGGAAAAGAATCATCCTTAAACGAGCTCTAATCTAAGGGTTGCATTCATTTGCGAAGCATTGGTCTACTCTATACTAATCCTGGGGTCCTCAGAAACAGGGAAGCTGAGGAAGAAAAGGAAGATGTTCTGCTCCGTATCAAAACAATCCTTTGCTTTTTCCCTGGTCCTGTATTTGCATGGTGTTGCAGATCTCAACCTATCCATACTCTGGAATTTTGTGCAGCTCCTGCCTTTCTCTTCCCATAAATCCTCTACAAAGGGCCCATTCAATGTGCTTTCCTCTATTTCTCTTGTCATTGTGTGGATGGAGCAAATAGCCTGTTCACCAGTTACCTGTCATTCTTGCTAAATAGCCCCTCACCACCTTTTCAACTTCTACATAATCCAAAGAACATTCTTTATGCCATTTCTCCTCCAAATTTCATATTGGAATGTACTACAGTCTACTTGTGACCATTGCATGCCTCTAAACTGTCTACTGGGTAACCCATTGCCATTCTTGATAAGGACAAGGCGATCAATTGCCCTATGATTCCAATCACCAATACTTCTGACTTCTCTGTCCAAAACACTCTTTCCTGGACACCACTCTCCTCTATGATCTGTGAGCTGGTGGCACAGTGAACAGAGTTCTGAGACTGGAGTCAGAATGGACCTGAGCTCAAACCTGGCCTCAGACATTTACTATCTGTGTGACCCTGGGCAAACTAATGAACATGTTTGCCTCAACTTCATTGAATGTAAAATGATGATAATGACAGCACCTACCTCACAAGGTTTTTGTGCGGATCAAAGGATATTTGTAGAATGTGCATAGCAGAGTGCCTGCCATACAGGAGCCACCGTTTTTGTTGTTCCTGTTCCGTCATTTCTGTTGTCTGACTCTTCATGACCCCATCTGGGGTTTTCCTGGCAAAGATACTGGAATGGTTTGCCATTTCCTTCTCCAGCTTATTTTACAGATGAGGAACTAAGGTAAACAAAACTTTCTAAGGGTCACCCAGCTAGTAAGTGCCTGGGGCCAGATTTGAACTCAGGAAGATGAGTTTTCTTGACGCCAGGCAGGGCACTCTATCTCGTACCACCTAGCTGTTCCTAGTAGACACTACATAAATGATTATTCTCTTTTCTCTCCCTGCTTATAATGTAAACTCTTTGAGGGCAGAGACTCTCTTGCTTAGTTGTATTTGTGTTTTCAGCACTTGGCACAATGGCCTGGCACAGAGTAAACACTTAAATATTTTTTCATTCATTCGTTCGCAGAGGCAAAATGGAAACCAATAAACTCAGAGAGATAATAAGTAAAGGTGCTCTCATATCATCACTACTAAGAAAGGTCCCCAAAATAAACTTTAGTATAAAAAGCGTGAAGAATGGAGTGTGGCCATCAGATAGCAAAAGTGGGGGGAGGGGAGTGAGATAGAGGATAGAACTCAGAATAGCCAATGATTAGAAATCAACATGAGTGAGTGATATTGGTTGGGGTTTGAGTGGGGAGGGTTTGGTTTTGGTTGGTTTGTTTCATATCACATTTGGGAAATCCTTCCAAAATCTACCCACTCACCAGATATACAGATATCCCACTTTTTAAGCCTGAAGCTTTTCTGATGTCTGTATTTTAAGGATCCGTGACATGAACATGGGAGTTTTATGGTTTATGCTGTTGTTGTTCGTTGGCAGCCTTCATCACAAACCACAACCAGCCTACAACCTAGGGGTGGAGAACCTTTGGCCTCAAGACTACATGTGGCCCTCTGAGTCCTCAAGTGACTTGAGGACTCAGAGGGCCACATCTAGCCCTGAAACCACAGGTTCCCCACCCCTGAAGTTTTCTTTGAGTTTCAATAGTCAACAAATTCATCGCCCAAGGACCAATTTTTTGGTGCCCAGGCTCTCCACACGTAGAAAGTCAGGCACTCAGATAACAGATATCCATATGGGTTTGTAGTCAAACTCCTTCCACCTTCCAAACTTGTGCTCCCTGGTACAGCCTTTGATACTATCTCCAAGGTCCCTTCCATGCCATTATGATGCTTCAGAATGGAACTTTAATGGAAGGAAGTTTTTCTTAATATGAAAAAAAATATTTTTTTAGTTTGTGTGTTTTTTTAATAGCTTCCCTCCTCCTATCCAAATAAATACTATCCATTGACCTTGCCTGAGAACAAAATATATATGTATATGGCAAGTGAGTTATGCATGCTTAGTAAAAAACAAACACTTTTATCTACTGTATAGAGATCATAAAATAAGTCTGAAAAGGAATGGGACCTTAGAAGTGATCTGGTCCAAGTCTTTTCCTCCTCACTCCATTTTAGAGATAATGAAACAAAAGCCCGCAGTGGGGAAGGGATTTGCCCATGGTCATATAATGGTAGAATGTGAACTTAGATCCTCTCTCTAGATCCACTCCTGTGCTAAACAGTCCTCTGGCAACTGCTAGCTGTGTGGCCTTGAGAAAGTCACTTACCTTCTCTCATCCTAAGTGCCTTTTAAACCTTTTCATCACAGTCCAGTAGTGTTTATGTGGGATATACAAATCTACCTGACATCAGAACATACATGGTAAAGACAAACAGAGACAGTATTTAAAAGAATAAAGAATAATCACATAAACTATTCTTAATGGCTTTAAAAGATTCCTCCATTAATATCAGTAGCCGGTATTTTTTTAAGGCTTTTGTCTGCAGGCATGCAGTATCAGCAATCTTGACAAATGGCATTTTCTTCTATACACAGCCATCCCAGGACTGTACACAGGGTTGCTTTTACCAACCTCAGAAACTCCAGCAGAATAGAATTACAGTAGGTATATAAACAAGCAGGTCACAGGGTTAATGTTTGGCTCTAATACTAATGACTTTCCTCCACCATTCACAAGACAAGACCAGCCATTGCCCCCTCCTTCCCATATAAACAGAGAGAGAAGGGGGGGCGGGGAGAGAGAGAGAGAGAATCCACCAACAAAAATCAACAAAAGATAAGCGTTCAGCTAGCCAGCCCATCCCACCTCCACTTCTCAAATGATGGAAATTTGTTCCACCACCAAAACTAAACACAACAGCTCATGCTCACAAACATGCATGTACACAAATGCACACAAACATACATGTGCCCGGGATCCCACGGTAAAAATTGCTGTAATTTTACTCCACCTCCATGGCCCAGAAATGAACCCTTACCAGGTGCCAACTGAGTACGTCAGAGGAATTTATTGTTTAAAACATATGAAAGGAATTGTAACTATTGCTTAAATAATCACTTTATGGCATTAAAAATCACCTCTCAATGGATCTGTAAAATTGGATTAAAGATCTATCATAAAAAGGGTATTTCTCAAATCCTTTATTTCAGAGTAAGTCTCCTACACATGTTCATGTATATGTGGTGTGAAAGGTTCAAAGTGAAATTACCAATTAGGACAATATTGTAACCTCACTGGGCTTTTACAAGATTTAGCCCCATTTGCTGCCCAGGACCAGTTGGAAATCTCCCTCTCCTCTATGGCTTATAAGGTAAGGAGGGAGCAAGCTAGAAAACAGCAGTGTGAGGGCTCATTAGTGTTCCTTCTGGCTCCAGCATTTCCACAACAGCCGTGGACACTTAGCAGTCTCAGACAACTGCACAAGACCTTAGGTTGAATTAGTGGATAGAAAGAGCGGGAGGAAGAATTTACCTCCAATGTCCCCTGGCATTCCCATGTTTGCCCCTAACTACCAGCTGGCCCACTTTTCCAATGACACAAAGCTAACCAGGGACAATATCCTAATTAATTAAAATAAAACTTACCCCATCCTAGTACTGTTGATGAAAAGGAGTAGGTACAGTCTCTTCTCCCTTCATTTTTACATTTCCCTTGCCTACTTTGGGGCAAAATTCCTAAAAACAGTCTTAACTTCATGGAATTGTAAATTATAATCCAGACTCTACCTTTTATGGTTATAGATTCTATTTAGAATAGTTATCTCTTCTATTAAACTTCAAGACACTGTTTTCCCATGTGGGAGATGGGAATAATAATGTCTGCTCTGTAACTCTGCACAGAATGGTCAATAGGCATGACTATATGCTGTTGCAGACATGAAATGCAACATAATTCATTTCAATAAATATTTAAGAAGAAACATGGCAGAGTAAATAGAGATCAGGACTTGGCCTCAGGCCAACCTGGCTTCAAATGCTGCCTTTAAATCCAGGTATGTATGGACAAGTCACTTAACCAACTCAAGTGTCAATTTATTTTGCTGTAGAAGGGGTAACAGGGGCAGCTAGGTGGTGCAGTGAAGAGAGCACCAGAGCTGGAGTCAGAAAGACCTTAGTTCAAATCTGGCCTCAGACACCTAACATTTACTAGCCGTGTGACCTTGGGCAAGTCACTTAACCCCAATTGCCCTGCCCTCCCCCCTCAAAAAAAAAAAAGCAAAAAGAGATAACAACTTAACATTGCAAGATTGTGACACTCAAGTGAGAATGCATGGAAAATATTTGCAACCCTTAAGATATTATATAAATGCCAGTTATCACCACCACTGTCATCATCACCATCAAGCACCTTCTTACTATGGGCAAGGCAACATGGACAGTACAAGAGTGGGGAAACTGTGGCCTTCTAGGTCCTTGGGTACAGTCTTCTGATTGAGTCCAAGTTCTACAGAACAAATGCTTTTATTAAGGGGATTTATTCTGTGAAGTTTGGGTTCAATCAAAGGGCTGTACCTGAGCACCTAGAAAGCCACAAGTGGCCTCAAGGTTGCAGGTTCCCACCCCTGGTATAGCAGGTAGAGGACCAGCCTCACAACGATAACGATCTGGGCTCAAGATCCTCCTGTGATATATACCAACTGTGTGATCCTGGGCATATCACTTAATCTCTCAGTACCTGGGCATCTCTTTAAGTCTACATTAAGTCTAGCAGTTGCTAAGCTGTATTAATGGAAAGAGGCTCCTCTCTAGGGTTCCCCAGACCAATGAAATCCACGTGCCAAGAACAATGTCAGGAGCTAGAAAGACAAACACGGAGCCATCCCAGCCTTTGAGGAGCTTACATCCTTTTGTGTCAGAGGAGTGCTAGTGAATGTTTAACAACAGGGTACCCTTTTAAAAGTTTAATCTTCACTCTTAACATTTTCTCCATTACTTTCTTAAGCCTAAACATTTGACAAAAACATAAATCAAGCTCTGGTTTGCAGCTTTTGCTGATTCCCAAGGTGTAAATGCTTTCAGTAAAATTTTAACACTCACTTCTAAACAAATTGATCAGAAGTGGCTAAAGCAAATCCCTGTGGTGTTTATAAAATTCTCCATCTAAGCCAGGAAGGAAGAAAGGAAAGAAGGAAGGAAGGAAGGAAGGAAGGAAGGAAGGAAGGAAGGAAGGAAGGAAGGAAGGAAGGATCAATGGATGGAAGAATGGACAGAGAAATGGGAAGATAGAGGAATGAACAAAAAGATGGAGGAATAAATAAATGGATGAAAAGATGGAGAGATGGGTGGACAAAAAGGCATTTATTAAGTACTTAATATGGGTGAAACAGTGTACTAAGGTCTGGGGACACACTCAAAGTAAGGCAATCCTTATATACATTCGAAAGGAGGAAACAACACATTTAGGAGGGTTAAGCTGAAGGATAAAGTGGTCATATGGTCCTTAATGGCCAACAGCAACATGGATAGCAATCCCTCTTCTTTAAGCACATTCCTATTGATAAAGTTTCTGATGCTGAATCATCTGCAGTGCCAAAGAGTTGAGTGATGAGAACTGTCTTTAGTAGCTGTGGCTGTGGAGAAGGCAGAAGCTATAGCATTCATCTAAGCAGTTGACTGGCACATCTCCACAAGGGTTACTCCCTTCTATGATGGCTGGAGAGGTTGGGCTGGAAGCAGGGCTTATGGTCTGAGAGCTCCAGATACTAGCTATCTCTGTTGGAATCTGAGGGAAGGTGGTATTTTCGATGATAGCAGTGGTTTGACCCACCTGGTACATGCCCTGACTCCTTCTCCTTCAGGGTGCCTTGCTGAATTAATGAGTCTAATTTGCCTGCTTTGTGGGCGGTGGTTGATGAAGAAGAATGGGGGTAGCTGGGAACTGGCCACTTCTCCACTGAGTTTGCCCCTTTGGATGATGGCTACAAGAGCTGGTTATGATACCTTTCTGCAGCGTGATATTGGGACATTTAAAATGTTCCCTTTTATTGCTGTTTAGTCACTTCTAGTCATTTCCAACTCTTCATGAGTTTTGGAGTTTTCTTGGCAAAGATACTGGAGTGGTTTGCCATTTCATTCTCCAGCTCATTTTACAGATGAGGAAACTGAGGCAAACAGGGCTAAGTGACTTGCCCAGGATCACACAGCTGTTAAGCGTCTGAGGCCAGATTTGACTTTACATCTCCCTGACTCCAAGCTGGGCACGCTATCTACCATGTCACATAGCTGCCACAAAATGTCTCTCTACCCTAAGTTAAGGAATACAATGCGAATGACAGAAGCAGCATCTGCACTAATGAAAACCCTCCCTACAACAAAGTATCCCGAGGAGCCTGGAGACACAAATACTAGGCTCTCTCTGGTAAACAAGCCCCAAGTTTGAGTGGACTTGGTTTAGAGAGGACCAAGGTCTGTCAGTAAGTCATTCTACACTTCTCCAAGCAGCTCTCTTCCAGATAAATGCAAATGTAATGTCTTTGCTTTATCAGAAAAGCAAATGTGTACGTATGTGCCCAGAACATGTTTACTTTGGCAGCCAGTTTCAGTTTCTGCATCTCTAATTAAATGGAGCAGATGAGACAGCAGAGCTCAGGGAGAGATCATAGGAAAGCATCTTATCTCCTGCCTTTTATTTACTTTGTTCCTCATGCCTTGGCCTCCCTTGTACATTTTTTTTTTATTAAAGGAGGAGGGCACGTCTAATTCATATGCTTGTTCCAAAGAAATGCTCAGGAAGTAACACAGAGAATTAGCAGGTCAGCACTTTCTACTCCTCCAGGACAGTCCTGGACAGCTCCCCCATCACTGCTCCTCGTCAGTGACACCAAGAGTAACTTTTTAATTATCTTTCTGTGGGCTGAAGACATTTCTCAGCACAACCCTCCACCCAGAACAGTCCTTACCCCGGCATTCTAATCTCATGTCCCTACTCCAGAAAAATAATGCTCCAATGGACCCAAGTCCCTAATCCTTGCTTGGACAGGAAATGTTCCCAATGATTCAGGGAGAGGGGAACCAACAGGCCTACAATGTGTTGTTTGTATATTTTTTAAATAACAAAGTTTCCCATAGAATCATCTACTGAAAGGATTCGTTCCATCTGCCTCTTTTCTTCATGAGGATCATGCAATCCTATTCCACTAAAGGATTAATTTCTTGTCAGAGCTAATGTTAAATCCTGAACCAAGACCACAAAGTCTTCAGCATGGAGCTATGGGAGGGCTCTTAGAGGCCACCTAATCTAACCCCCTCATTTCTTTTTTTTGTTTTTACAGATGGAGAAAATAAAACCCAGGGAACTTAAGTGACTTACCCAAGGACATTCAGTGGCAGAGCTGGGGTTTTAAATCATATCCTTATAGGTTCTAAATGTTTCTAAGGTCAATCACCACCATTTTAAATTTTTAGTGTTGTGGAATCTCTGTTGTGCATTAACCTCTTAAAAGGAAGAAACCACTTTCAGTGTGGAAGCTTAACGTATAGGTTTACTAACTGAGGACTAGACATATCCTAACTCTATGACTGTGGGCAAGTCACTTGATCTCTCTCAGCTTCAACGTCCCCATCTATAAAATGGGAATAATACTAACACCTACTTCGCTGGATTGCTGTGAAGATCAAATAAGAGAATATATGCAAGGTGCTTTGCAAAGGTTAAGTACTATAGAAACTTTAGTCATTATTAATTATTGGCATCATCATTATCATTGTAGCAATATAGACATAGAAATAGAAGAGCCTTTGATCATTTTCTAGTCATAAGAGCACACAGGAACGGACCTTGGAGCATGCCTAGAAGTCCAACTATTTCATTTTACAGATGAGGAAACTGAGGACAAGAGACAAGAAATTACCCACCAAAGATCATGCAGGTGGTAAGTGGAAGAACTGAGATTGAAACTCAGGTCTTCTGATTCCAAATCCTCTATTTTTTCTACTACACTCACTGCCCAATGATTGCTGGTGGTTATGACGGTATTCTAATAACCTCGTACATCTCTGAATCTTTAAAACCTGCCTGATCCCTGTCTAGGACCCTCATTTGGCACCTAATCTACACCTATTCCATTTAACTTCCCATGCGTGCATATGGTATATCTGCTCAAGTAGCCATGAACCCCTCCAAGGGCAAGTACCATGGGATTTACATGGTTATATTATCCAAAGCACTTGGCAGCATGCTATATCAACATGTACTGGGCAGCTAGGTGGCACAGTGGATAAAGTACTGGGACTGAAGTGAGGAAGACTCACCTTTCTGAGTTCAATTCTGGCCTCAGACACTTACTAGTTGTGTGACTCTGGGCAAGTCACTTAACCCTGTTTGCCACTGTTTCCTTGTCTGTAAAATAAGCTGCAGAAGGTAATGGCAAACCACTTCATTATTTTTGCCAAGGAAACCCCAAAAGGGGTCACAAAGAGTCAGAGATGGCTAAAAGCAAATCAACAACAGTATAGTTCAGTCCCTACTCTGTATTTATTCTACATATCAATTGTAGCTCAATATGAGAGAGTGAGCATTTGAACAGATCTGTGCATATTTTCCTCAGTTTCCTCATCACAAAAATGGGAATGATAGCACTTTCCTCACGGAGTTGTTATGAGGTTCAGAGGAGAGAACAATTGTAAGGTGCTTTGTAAGCCTTGAAGCTCTGCAGAAATGCTAGATTAGCCCTTGTTACGAACATCACACACGTCATAATCACCTCCTATTTCCATTTCCAAAAATCCTCCATCAAAACCCTACTCTGATGCTTCACCGGAGTTTGGAAGTGACCCTGGGTTCTTGAAGACTGCATCAGCAGAACACAGGATCAGAGAAGTCCCACCGATCTGGAAAGGCCAACGGACAATGCTTTTGCCCTCTGATGGCAAGCCTCGTAATCAACCAGTCCATTAACAAGCATTTAAAAAGTGCTGGGCATTAGAGATGCACAAACAGTAAATTAAATAGTCCCTTCCCCCTCGTGGCTTACATTCTACTGAAGAAGTGACATATATACATATAAGCATATCATTGTTCAGTCATTTCAGTCATGTCTGATTCTTCATGATCCTATCTGGGGTTTTCTTGGCAAAGATACTGGAGTGGTTTGCCATTTTCTTCTCCATGATGAGGAAAAGTTTCCTCCAGATGAGGAAACTGAGGCAAATAGGGTTAAGTGACTTGCGCAGGGTCATAAGCTGGTATGTGTCTGACACCCTATTTGAACTCAAGTTGTCCTGCTTCTCGGTCCAGCATTCAGTCTACCGTGCCACTTAGCTGCCCTAATAAAATATAGGGGTATACATATATATAAATATATAAACTATACAAATATATAAAGTAAAAATATACAAAAACATGTAAATTAGAAAGAAGGTGATTTTAGCAGGGCCCTCACCACTGAAAGATCAAGGAAGCTCCAAGATGACCTTTGTAAAGCAGTCAGTGCAGCACTTGGTCCATAGTACGTGGTTAATGAATACTTGTTCTCTTTCCTTTCCCCTTCCCTTCATCACTAAAAAGTTATTCAGCAGGTAACAAGTTGTTTTGTTTTTTGGTTTTCTACAATTAGCTACAATTTCTTTGTGTCTTACTTTTCCTTTATAGACGTGGTTCATTTCCCCAAGTTTACTGACTTGGTGATCATGAGACAAAGATCTCACACTGAATTCACCAAAAGTTAAGGATATTTGTAGGTAGTTTAAAATTATGACTCTTGGGGTGGCTAGGTGGCACGGTGAATAGAACACCAGCCCTGGAGTCAGGAAGACCTAAGTTCAAATTGGACCTCAGACACTTAACACTTACTAGCCACATGACCTTGGGCAAGTCACTTAACCCTAATTGCCCTGCCTTTCCCCCTCCAAAAAGCAAATATATATATATTTCAAAGTCGTTTGTCTTTACAATGTTGCTGTTACGGAATAAATTGAAGATATATACGTGTGTGTGTGTGTGTGTGAAGACAAACGACTTTGAAAGGCATAAGAATCTGATCAATACAGTCACCAGTCATGATTCCAGAGGACCCATGATGAAGCATACACCCGCCTCCTGACAGATAGGCAATGGATTCAGTTTGCTGATTGAGACACGTGTTTCTGAACATGATCAATGTGAAAATGTGTCTTGCTTGATTCTCCATGTTAATTAGAAGGGCTTTTGCTTTGCTTTGCTTTTTTCCCTCCAATGGAAGGAGGGGAAAGAGGGAGGGAAGTAAAAGGGAAACAAAATAGATTTTGTTAATTTAAAAATTTTAATTTAAAAATGGTGATTCTTGGTCCCTCTTTTCTGTTTCCTATCATTTTTGTCTTTGATCTTGTGGAAGTAAATGGAAGGATTCTACACAATGGTGAGGATCATTTTTTAAAAATTTTCTGTTCTCTAGGTCACCATGAACAAAAAATTAACTGTCAATCAGCTAACCTCCTTTGGGTGAGCTTTTCCAAGCTTACATAGACTGGCCTGGACAACAGATAACAGCTTATCACCAGGACCAGATGTGGTCCCTTACTCTCTTGGTAGTACCTGTCAGATCTCGTATGGCCCATTGGCATAAGGCTTGAGAATCCAAAGTTCCCCCATTCCATGATGAAACATCCGTTAAGAGCTTGGTGGTGGCCAATTTGGAAGTCATCAGAAACAGCCACTGTAAACATTGAGAGATGTGGGACGTCACAAAGGTATTATTAGCCACCGATGTCTAAAAAGAAAAAGAAAATCCTCTGTCATCCTAGTATGAAAGGGCTTTGCTTAATTTGGATTACACATTCAAATCACTAACTCACACACATTGTTTCAAGCATATATTTCCTCATGTTTTCGTTGGCATCTCAGCACTATGTGACTCCGTACAAGACAAGCTGTACCTTGGAATTGTTAGGAAATGTATGCAGCTCTTGCAATGCAGACGTTAAATATCCACCACAAGCCAGGTTAGTCTTCAAACCAGTAAATGAGAGAAATATTTCATTTTTAAAGATCCTGGTAATTTCTATGTCAGCCTTGCAAATAAATAGCAGTTTACCTGCCTGTCCTGCGCTGCCCCGTGGATTACCCAGAGCATAAATAGTGTTGCTTTGATACATTTGACTTCTCCAATATAAGTCATAACTGGCCCCAGGCCAGTGGCTATTTGCAAGGCTACTGAGTTGTGCACACCTTAAGCAGATGACATTTGGAAGAGTGGAATGGGATGTGGTTGCACACACAGAATTCACGAGCCTCAGACTCCAAATCAGAAACCTACTTTATTGTAGCTGAAACATCCAGAAGGCAGGTTACTGTCTCCTCTGGACTCCACAAGATCCTGGCAACATGGCTTGAAAAGGAAAATTAGTCAGGGGCATTTATTGAGCACTCACTGCACACAGAACACCATGCTAGGTGGTGCAATGGATAGTGCTGGATCTGGAATCAGGAAGACCCGAGTTCAAATTTGACCTCAGACACTTTATAGCTTTATGACCCTGGGCAAGTCCCTTAACCTCTGTTTGTCTCAGCTTCCTCATCTGTAAAATGGGAATAATTATAGCACCTTCCTCATAGGATTGTTGTGAGGATAAAGGTAGATGATGTTTATAAACTGCACTACAGTAGTTATTATCAGCTATTGGGATACTATGACATGCAAGGAATAAAGGCAGTTTGTCTTTGAGCTGCTTACACTTGAAAAGGAAAAAAAGTAATTTGCAAAAGAGAAGAACTTATACCCAGAAGACTCAGAAATCACCCTGATGGGCTAGTTACATCATATATGCAAGTGTTGAGGAGTTTTAGGATTAAAAAAAAGCTAACAAGTGGCAACTTAAGTGAGCCCTGAGCAGAAATTTGAAGGCAGAATGAGATAGAACATATAATAATAATAAATGACATTTAAATAGCACATACAACAGGTCTGCATGGCCCCGCAGGCACACCAAAGGATTTCGGGCAGCCTGTAAGAACTGTTTGCCTCTACATTTTTTACAAGTTGCCTGAAATCCTTTGGTGGGGCTCGGATTGTGCACACCCATGCTAAAGTACAATCTCCTTTGATCCTCACAACAACCTTAGGAGATAAGTGCTATTATTATCATCCCAATTTTGCAGTTAAGGAAACTAAGGCAGAGAAAGGTTAAGTGACTTGCCCAAGGTCACAGAGTAAGTAAGTACCTAAGGTCATATTTGAACTCAGGTCTTCCTGAACCCAGCCCAGCACTCTGTCCACTGAGTCACCCACCTGCCAGAGATGATAATGAATAAAATGAAGACCCACGGAGGCTAGAAGGCAGGGTTCGGAGTCCAGCATAAGCTAATACATTTGCCAAAGATCTCATCCAGTAGTTGTGCTTACTGAAGTAAATCCTAGTTATAGGGGCAGTTAGGTGGACAGTGGATACGTCAGAAGACTCATTTTCCTGAGTTCAAATCTGACCTTAGACACTTAGTAGCTGTTTGACCCTGGATAAGTCACTTAACCTTCTTTGCCTTGGTTTCCTCCTCTGTGAAATGATCTAGAGAAGGAAATGGCAGACCACTGCAGCTTCTTTGCCAAGAAAACCCCAAATGGGGTCACAAGGAGTCAGACACAATGGAAAACAATAGAAGAAAAGCAACAACAAAATCCTAGCTACAGCAATTCAGGCTCAAAATCCAGCCAGTACTAAGTTAGCATCATTCCCGGGGCTGGGTTGGTATTTCCAGGTGCTTGGTGGCAATGCGCCACCAGAAATTTGAGGCTGCCAGCAGGAAGTCTTGGTGGAGTCTCTCTGATGTGATCACAGGGCTACCTTTTTCCAAAGTGGCTTTGAATCTTAGGCTCCTTAGCCTCAGGGATGGGTTTGGAAATGAAGTACAGATTTGCAAAGTACAAACTGAGTCAGCAGTTTCATAATACCTGCCTTAAATGATTTTCATACAAAGGCAATAAACCAGGGAAGTTAAGAAACAAGGAAATAAATAAAAGACTCTAAATAAGGACTATCCAATTCTAGTTATTTCTGATGGCCGTCCCTTTTCATTGCTACTGCAGTTAACCAGTCATTGACAAAGGCTCTATTGCCAGTCAACATTTCAAAAGATCTGGGATTTAAGTGGGGTAGTCTTATCCTCTACCAGTGCAGACCCCATCCACTCTATGTATTAGAAGATGGTACTCGTAAGTTGTCGTAGACAATTTACAAAAGGATTCTCCTATCAGAATCAAATAAAGGAATCGGTAAAGACAATTTCCTCATGTGTCCAAGAACAATGGAAGCTGTCACTTAAGTCATGAGGCACATGATCATCTTATTTCTCATGAGAAAAGTAGTCAAGGGCACCAGCATAAAAACAGTGGTGAGTTATACACTGACATCTACTACAGAGGATGAACAAGTAGAAGAATTCTAAGAAATGGATGAGACCATCCAAAGTAAAACAACTAATATCTTGAGAGTCATTTACTTCAATGGCAAGGTGAGAGGAAGGAAGGAAGGAAGGAAGGAAGGAAGGAAGGAAGGAAGGAAGGAAGGAAGGAAGGAAGGAAGGAGGGAGGGAAGGCAGGAGGGAGGGAGGAAGGGAGGAAAGAAGGAAGGAAGGAAGGGAGGGAGGGAGGGAGGGAAGGAGGGAGGGAAGGTGGGAGGAAGGGAGGGAGGCATGGAGGGAGGAAAGACAGACCTATTAAGTTCCTGCAGCATGCCAAGCACTATGTCAAGTGATTTATAAATATTGTCTCCTTATATTATCTCCAATTGTAAATATTGTCTCTAATATATTATGTCCAATATATTGTCTCAAATATTGATCTTCACAACATTGATAGTTGCTATTATTATCTTCACTTTACACTTGGAAAAAAATGGAGGCAGTAGAATATTAAGTGACTTCTTCACAAGTGTGTGAAGTAGGATTTGAATTCAGTTTTTCCTGACTCCAGACCCAATGCAAGGCAGCATAGGGGAAAATATGTTGTAAAATTATAGTTCAGGATGACAGATTCTAAGACGACATGAGTGGTATTTTGTCATTTTTTCAGGACAGTCAGGAGGAGGAGGAGGTAAGCAGGGTGGGGTGGTAAAAACAGCAACTAATATTTGCATAGTGCTTTTAGTTTTGCAAAGCACCTTGTACCTACGATCTTGTTCGATCCTCCCCACAAGCCAGTGAGGTAGGAGATACTATTGGGATCCTCAGTTTAGAGGCAAGGGAACATGTCGGGTGAGATTAAATGACTTTTCCCAGAGTCGCATGACGAGTAACTGACTAAGGCTCCTGATTCCCGGCTGGGCACTCTCTCCGCTCAGCCATCGATCCACGAGTGGAGAGCCTGGTCTGATTGCTCACTGAAAAGCCATACCCACATGTACTAAATACTCGAGGCAAAGGGCTCAGAAGTTCAGATGAGTGAAATCCACAGATCAGATGACAAACTGATTTTAGCCCGTGGATTCACATTTCTCATCCAACTCTTTCCAACAGAATTGTTCACAAGGAGTAAACTGGTTTGAGTGAACCAGAGTCTTCCTCATTCCTTTATATACTTAATATAGCAAGTCAGTTTTGACACAGGAGTAAGACAAAAGAGGAGAATCAATCAGTAAATGTTTTTTAAGCACCTACTATGTGCTATTATTCACCCTGCTAAATGCTGAAGCAAGAAGAATGAACAAGATATCTTAATCTTGATATCTTAATCAAAATATCTGCTCAGAATGTCAAAGCCTACAGACTCATTACCTCTGCATAAATCAAAATGTTAACCTTAAGATCTCCAGTCCAAGGTACAGAATCTTTGCAGTTTGGGGGAAATGCTATGTTTTCCATATTTCATATTAATATATCTAAACACAGTTTCACAGAGTAACATTAATTCACTCTACAACATTTATTAAGTGCCTACTACCTGCCATTCTAGGCACTAGGGATACAAAGTCAAAAAACAAGGTAGTCCCTGCCCTCCAGAAGCTTACCATCTATTGGTGGGGGAAGGAGAAACACAACATGGACACAGAAAAGCAAAAACAAAATCTATACTAAGTAAACATGAGATAATTTTAAGGGGAGACCTCAAAATCTGGGAGAATCGGAACAGCCTTGAAGGAAGCTAGGCATTCTAAGAGACAGGGGTGAGGAGGAGGTTGCATTCTGTGCATGGGGAGCAGTCTATACACAGGCAGGAAATGGCATGCTCTGTGCAGGGACCAGTTGCTCTGAAACGTAGAGTATATGTGAAGGAGAGTCAAGTTCGGGAAGTCTGAAAAACTAGGTTGGAGCCCAATTTTGATGGGCAATTTACATTTAATCCCAGAGGTGATGGGGAACCAGTGTAACTTACAGTTTAGGGGGTCTTTGGAGATTGGCCCAACTTACTCTTTCTACAGACAACAGAACTAACGCCTGGAGAGGTTTAGTGATTCACCCCAACATCCTGCAGCGTGGATATGGAGGGAGCCAGAGCGCCCGACTTGCCACTGAGTTTCTGCTACATTCTAACGAATCAATATTTGTCAACATGAAAACCAAGTAGAAGCTGTGGCATTTGGTAGCCCCCCTTGAAGTATTAGCATACTAAGCGCTAAGTAGATGAAAAACTGGTGTTCCCATTCCTCCTCTGTTGCCTTTTCTTCTTTTAATCCAAGCTGTATATCGACAAACAACAGATTTTTGAATGATCTCAGTTGGAAGAGATCTGGAGCATTAAGGAATGGCTCGTGTTTTTATAATTGTTTTATAGCATGCTTAGGCATACCACATAATTTACTTCATAAACATCCCAGTATGAACTTAATTAAGCTATGGTGAGAAGCAAGTATGTTGTCAAGAAAAATGTATTATTAAGAAAATGGCAACAAACTTGGCCCTTGGCTCTTGGGCCTCCAAATGAGATGACTACAAATCTAGCCAACTGTGTGTGCTGCCAAGGACTGTGCTTCAGTTTTTGTGCATAAAATGTAATTTGAAATGCATGTAGGATGGTACAGCCTTTTTGTAAAAGGAAGTTATTATCTGTGATAAAAGCAGTTGTTGACATTAGAAATGCAGACACAAGGATCTAGACGGGAAATTTAATAAAAAGAAAACAAATGTCGCGAGGGAAAAGGGAGGTTAACAATATAGCAAAGCAAAGCCAGATGTAGCTATAAATATCTGTCTCCAGGCAAAACCTGGGCTACCACCTCTCAGATGGGCCAAGCAGCTTATTATGTTGGGCACCAATGGCCACCAAAGGTAGACCAGGGAGGGACTCCGGCTGCAGAAGAGGAAAGCTAGTAATTCACTGCATGGTAGCCCATCACACAACTCTTAAAGGCTTTACAATTGTAATCCTGATCCTTCCCAACACTGCCTGTCCAGCTTTACACATTTCCAGGACATTCTAGCCAGAGTACTTCAGTAGACCCCCACACAGTAGTTTAATGAACTGGCTTTAATTATATGCCCCTAGAGCCACAAAGATATGGGATGCCATGCTGTAGGGGGTAGTATTTCAGCACATTTTAAGTAGATTCAAATAATCTGTTAGAAGTTAAGTTCCATAAATAAAACCCCCTGGAAACACACACACACACACACACACACACACACACACACACACACACACCCCTCCACCTATACCATCTCCATGTTGGGAGTCCTCATGATAGGACCTGGACACAGGGCAGAACTTAGAGCATCCAATTCCTTGATACCAGTCCAAACAAGTTATCACATAATATTTAGCTCTTGGTGGTGGTATGGTTTATTAGTTAATATTTTAATGTTTTTGGAAGACAAATATATTTTTCTGATTTATGTTTCACTCCAAGCTTTCTTCTCCAAGGGCCTCATTTCTTTCTTGTCTAAAATAATCCCATGCATGTGCAAGGACACAAGAAATTCATAGGCCTTCAAAGTGTGATTTGCAAGAAGAGAAAAAAGAAAAGGAGGAAGAGGAAAAGGGGAAGAAGGGTAAAAAGAGGAGGAAGAAGAGAAGGAGAAGAAAGAAAGGGAGGAGGGGAGAGAGGAAGAAGAGAGGAATGGAGAAAGGGAGCAGGTGGAGAAAGAAGAAGGAGAAGGAAGAGAAGAAGAAAGGAGAAAAGAAAGCAGGGGAGAGAGGAGTAGGAAGAAGAGGAGAGCATATGTCTGTCTGAATGCAGAGAGCTTCACAATCTCATAGAAACACAGATTTTAGAGTTGGAAGACATCAGCGACCATTTTCCTTAGGATCATAGTCAGATCATAGTTAGAAGCCATCTAGTTCACCCTCATCATTTTAGAGATTAAGAAAGGCCACACAAGTGTCAGAGACAGGATTGTAACCCAGATCCTCTGATTCCAAATCCAGCACTCAGTTCATTCATTCTGTCTTCCTCTCTTCCCAAGCAAATTGCTATAAAAACAAAGCAAAACTCTAATCATAAACTATTGTGGGGAGGAAAGAATCAGCAGGTTGCTAGAGTCTGAACAGGTTTAATTTTTCACTACCAGTAAGGGTAGAGGGCAAATTCTACCTGTAGCCCCAGTGGCACCTGTTTGTGTGGAGAGGGAGTGAATCCAAGGGCACTTGTGCTCTCACTCTGCAGTGAAGCCTGAATCAGGACACTGCGCTTGAGAGTTTGCTCCTAGAGCCTTCCCAGTATTTAATAATAGTAGTGGTGAGCAAGCATAAGTCCATCCCTGTGAGATTCTATATACCTGAAACAGTTTTCTGAACACTCTGTGCTATCCACATAGGAAAAGAGAACACTCAAGGGTAAAACAAAGAGCTTAGAAAGCAAGTGAGGTCAGTGATAATAGGGAGCCTGCCAGGGACTATGAGTGAGTCTATGACACCACTGGGTGTTGTGAAAATATTTGAAAAAAAAAAAAAACAACCTGACTTTGGGGTCAAAAGTGATTTGCACAGATGCATAAGTTTGTGACTTCTTCATCACAAAGATGTGTGGAACGACATGATTCTGGACAGGTGGCAAACTGCTCAGTTCCTTCCTTGATACTACACAAAGGTCACAGATACCTATACTGATATAAATTGGACCCTTAATGACTTCTCAGTTAAGGGATGATAAGCAAATTCTGGCCCTAGAATAGTTTTCCACCCAGTACTCAGTTATCTATATAGATTTTTAGTTGTGAGAAACTGTGATGCTTCAACTCTTTCAGATTAATTCATAGTCACCCTGGGCTCTCTCTACACTAAATTATGATCAGCCGTGATTTTTTCAGAGGTAGGCTGGTGAAGGACCCACTTGGCAAACCACAAGTCTCAATGCTGAATGTTTCAGCTCTGGTGGCCAGTTTTCCACCTCAAAGAAGGAGCCATTGTTGCTGGAAGACAGTTCTAGTATTTTCATGCTCTCTATCAGTCATTGCTGGCATCACCCCTAGTCTTTCTGCCTGTGTAGACATTAATCAATAGCCCCAGGTGAGAGAGAGTGCATCTGCGGCCAGTCAGTTGCAAAACAACACAAGAAGACATTTTCAGGGAACAGTCATCAGCCCACAATGATTTCTATATGGCCATTTCAAACTCAAAGGATATTGAAAGGAATGACCTTTATGGAGGATCAGGAACACAACCCAGTTCCTACTTCATCTTCAAAGTCACATACAAAACCTGCACATGGTACTAGGTACTAGGCAAGTTACTTACAGACGTATGAGCCCTATGATGAACTGATATTTCGTATCGTGCTGCCAAACATAAAAAGGGATCAGCAAGGACATCACTCTATGGCACCAACAAAACCAGTGATGCTTACCATGGGACAGACTTGATGTCTTTATCAGATTACTTGCGGATGCCAGACTTCCTGAGTAGTTCATTGGTCAGATCTATCTCTCTGAACTGGCCAGCTTGATGTTCCCCAGCCAAGATTTTCTATTTTGGGGTGGCTAGGTGGTGCAGTGAGTAGAGTACTGACCCCAGAGTCAGAAGAACCTGAGTTCAAATCCAG
Organism: Pseudochirops corinnae; assembly: GCA_028646515.1. Lineage (NCBI taxonomy): Eukaryota > Metazoa > Chordata > Mammalia > Diprotodontia > Pseudocheiridae > Pseudochirops > Pseudochirops corinnae. The sequence goes on from CM053585.1 coordinate 499,895,571, forward strand.
CCTCAGACACTTAATATTTATTAGTTGTGTGACTTTGAGCGAGTCACTTAACCTCAATTGCTCTGTCTTCCCCTCTCCAAAAAACAAACAAACGAACAAAAAAGATGTTTTATTTCTCACCTCCCTGCCACTGCACGGGCTATCCCCCATGCCCTAAGTATTCTCCTCCTCCTTCCGCTTCTTGGAATTTTTAGCTCCCTTTCAATCTTAGCTCAAGTGCTACTTCCTAATATCTCTAGTTGTTAGTGCTCGCCACCCCCCCAGCCAAAAATACTTCATGTTTACTTGTGTAATTTTATATTTGTCTATATGCATACATGTTACTATTTATCTTCCATAAAAGTAAGCTTCTTGAGGGCAGGAACTGCTTTACTTCTAGCCTTTGTATTCCCCAGTTCCTATTCACAACATCTTGCACGTAATGGGTATTGAATAAATGTTTATTGAACTCAATCAAATATGCTATAGTAGGCAAAACATTGGATTGGGAATGAAAGGATACAAACTCCCCCCAGCACCACCACCACCAACAACAAAAAAAAAATACTGACCCAAATCACCAATATTATTATTGGTGACACAGACCTGAATGCACAATGATAGAATTGAGGATTGGCACAACCATCCTGGAAAGCAGTTTAGAATTGTGCCCCAACAAATATCCATTCTCTTTTGATACAGAAATTTCTTAGCTAGGCATATCTCCTAAAAAGTCAAAGACAGAAAGGAGCCATGTGTTGCAAAATATTCAAAGCCCTACATTTTGTGATAGTAAAGAATAAGAAACAAAGCTGTTTCTCAAAGTTGTTTCATTGATGGGGAAATGACTACACAAATTGTGGCACAAAATGCTCAAGGTCTAAAAAGACCCTCCACAATGTCCCAGAATCACAGATTTAGAGCTAGGAAGGGACCAACGAGGCTATCTGTTCCCCTAGTTCGTTTTACAGATAATGAAACTGAGGCCCATCGAAGGGAAGTAATTTGCCCAAGGTCACACTGATTCCCTGATGGAAATGGAGAGTATCTTCTCCTCTGCCTTTTAATGCCTTTGAGTCACCGTGGTGCGGTGGAAAGAATTCTGGATTTGGAGTTCAGAGGCTTCAAATCCTAGCGTTGCCCTCAACAATCTGCATAACCTTGAACAGGTCCCTCCACTACTCTGGGCCTCAATGTCCTCATTTGTAAAATGAGAAGGTTGGATTAGATGTGTAAGCATATGTGTGTGTGTATACATACATATGTATACATATACATACATATATACATATACATACCTATATATACACATATACATACATATACACATATATGTGTGTGTATTATACATATATATATAATACACACACACACACATATGTATATATGAAATCTCCTAACCATTTCTGTCAATAGTGATGATGATAACTCAAACCTAGGTCAAGAGAGTCATCTTGACCTGTTTGCTGCCAGTATCCCAGGTAGCTGAGAAGCTAATCTATCACAGGATTTCAGTCCTCTCTGGCCAATATTCTTCCAGGGAAGCAGGCAATCTCTGCATGAGACCTACATCTTTTCTTTCCTCTCTTATCTCAGTCCCATCATTTATTATTCATGTGATGCTGCTCAAGTCACCCAGTTTCCCCATCTCGTCAGGGTGTTGAACTAGATGACCTCTTAAGTCACCTCAAGTTTTAGGTCTACACTGCTATTCTTCTTTTTCAAAGGAATTGCCAGGAGTCAATTCTAGAATATTTGCTAATAATTTCCCAAAAGTCTATTTTAAACCATATTTCCTTCTCATCAAACACCCTAAATGATTGTCATCAAAGACTGCAAATGAGGAGCTGATAACAGTTTGATGGGTAAGTAATACTTCAGACATTCTCTGGAAAGTGGGGTTAAAACCTAAAGGAGAATCATATAATAAAGAGTATCTTCATCCATGTATATGAAGGACACCAATTCAATAAATTCTATCCCATTCAGGGTCAAATTTTTCTGATGTACTCCACTGTCTGTCTAAAGAATTTTCTTCCATGTTGGTAAGGGTTATTGGGAAATCCGAAGGCTGCTCCCTTCCTCAGTTCAGTTCATTTTCTCTGCAGTCAACAGCAGTAATGCACTGATAAGACAATATATACCCACCAAGCCAAGGCTTGATGGAATGATACTCAAGACTATCATTTTTTGTTGTTCAGTTGTTTCATTCATGTCTGGCTCTTTATGACCCCATTTGGGATTTTCTTAGCAAAGATACTAGAGTGGTTTGTCATTTCCTTCTTCAGCTCATTTTACAGATGCAGAAACTGAGGTAAATGGGGTGAAGTGACCTCCCCTGGGTCACAAAGCTTGTAAATGTCTGAGGCCAGATTTGAACTCAGGAAGGAGAGTCTTCCTGACTCCAAGCCCTGCTGCCCTTCATCCACTGTATCACCTAGCTGCCCCCATCATATAGCAGTGGTATTGTACACCTTGATCAAAACAGGCAGATCTAAATCGAAGGGGCAGAGAAATACAAGTCTGTGTTTAAAATGATGTGCAATACCTACATGAAAATCTGTGAATCTGGTAGAGGGAAGGAATGCAGATATGATGGTAAGAGGCATTTGGGAAAGGACAAAAAGGATGCATGTGATGACCTTATAAGAGTGTGCTACCACTCATTTTGCTAGAGAAGGTGAATGATGCTTTCAAACTCAGGCCTCCTAACAACAAGACCAATCCATTAAACTTGGCCTGAACTCTATGTTCAATCCATTAAACAATGCTGCCTTTCAGAAACTGGAAAGAGTGAAACGAACTTGGGCCAGAAGCAGCTGAAGCCCAAGAAAGATGAAGAGATAGTAAGAGAGGAGGACAAGCTGCTTTATATGAATTCAAGTCTTCAGGCCCAAATAAATTTAGTGGATTGCAAACTCAGCATAAGTTAACAGGGATGAATGAGAAGCCAAAAAAGCAAATCCAATCTTGGGCTGTATTTGGAGAGTCATATTTCTCCCAGACTAGGAAGGTCTGTAGCATCACTATGTGTCTAGTTAACTGAAGAGCCCCATGACTACTGCATCATGCCTTTCTAATCTTTCAAGATAAAAATCATGCTCCTAATATTTTCCAAAAAGTCATCACCTGGAGTCTACTTCCATAGCATTATCATTTATGTTTCTACTGGTTCTTCCTCAACTCCAGGTGTGATACAATGAAAAGTGTGTAATGAATTTGGAAACAGAGGTCCTGAATATATACCCAGATGTTCCTCACTATGTTTCCCACTCCAAACTCCTAAATTTTTTCAAATGAATATATTTGCCCTGACATGGAAAATGCATTTAATAAATGCTTGTTGATTAACTGACTATTCATTATGAATAAGATACATCCTCTCCAGAAACACATTCTAGTCATAAGTCTCATGTCCACCAAATTTCAATGATACCTATTGGGTCACACAACAGTTGGCCCCCATACTTTGGGAGCGCTCTTTCATCTTGCATGCTACTCATACTTTGTACACTTATATACAGATATATGAGGTCATGGGTTTTATTACTTACAGATTTCTTTCTCAAATTTTGTCTCCTGTGAATTTCTACCACTCTTTTTATTTCTACATTGTAGCTATGGTGTCTAATTCTGTAGAAAACAAGCTGTTTTACCTCTCCCTCCTTTTTAGTTTAATTTCATTTTGATTAGGTTCACAAGATTCCAGAAAGTACATTTTTTTTACCATTCATTGTTTGGTACTCTCCATCCCTGATCGGGAGATTGTCATTCCTATATTTCAAGCCATTGTTCAGAAATCCAAATCCTTTTCTCAGTCATCAATCCATCCACTAGTTGCTCATTTCTAAAATCTACCTTGTTTTTCTGCATCCCTTGCAAAAAAAAAAAACACCACACGTGCCATTAAAGTCTTCGATTTTTTGACCAAGACTTTGGTGTAGTTTTCTATGTTCTTTCTGGAAGCATCATTTGTGCCCCCAGAGACTCAGCAGAAGCAGAAAATAATTATTCAGTTTGTAGTTCTTTGTCACATCTTGAAAACTTGTCCTTGGAAGACAGCAGTCCTCTTTATTATCATTTTTAGTGTTATTGTTGTCTTGTTGCTATTATTATCAGTTTGACAAAGAGCTACCTCTCTACATCTCAGGAGGAAATCAACAACCACCTCTGTTTGTGATCTCTTGCGGCACATCACCTAGGAATACACAACACCATTCCTGGGAGGACAAGGAGTTGCTTTCTCTTCAATTCACACAGCTCCTTTCTATTCAGAAAGAATATCATATTTACTTTTTAACTCTACATGTTCAGTAGTCCTTCTTCCCTTTCTCCATCTTTCCTAATATGCCATTACTAATTACAAATAGGTAATAAGAATTATTGAATTAGAATTCAAGGTCATATTAAAATATCAGTTAGAACAAGGATCTAAGACAATTCCAAAAGACTCATGATGGAAAATGCTATCGATGTCCAGAGAAAGAACTGTGAAGTCTGAATAGAGATCAAAACATACTATTTTCTCTTTTTTTTCTTTGTTTCTTCTTTCTCATGGTTTTTTCCTTTGGTTCTAATTCTTTACAACACGACTAATGTAGAAATACATTTAATATGATTGTAAACAAAAAAATACATGAATAAATTAGAGATAGTATGGAATATTTGATAGAAAGTTAATCTTGGAGTCAGATAGATGTTGGCTCATTTCCTGTCTCTGATATGCATTGTTTGTCATATAACACCTCAGAGTCCTGAGGCAACTCTCTAAGCCTATGTTGTTATTATTCAGTCCTTTTCAGTTGTGTCCAGCTCTTCTTGACTCCTTCTGGGATTTTCTTGGCAAAGCTATTGGAGTGGTTTGCCATTTCATTCTCTGGCTCATTTTACAGATGAAGAAACTGAGGCAAACAGGGTTAAGTAACTTGCCCAGGGTCACACAGCTAATAAGTGTCTGAGGCTGGATTTGTATTCAGGTCTTCCTGATTCCAGGCCCCACACTCTATCCACTGTGCCACCTAATTATGTCCCCATAAGTTACAAAGAAGGTGATAAAATGTACTGTGTTAAGGACATTTTTCACCAGTAATACCCTAGAGAAATTAAATCATAGGCCTGGTTTTTAAAAATGAAATAAAATATTAACATATTCTCAATTCTATTACTTACTTCCTGTGTGACTTTGGACAAGTACTTCTCTCTGGGGCTCAATGACTTATCTGTAAAATTAGGGGGTTAGACTAGACAGCCTCTAAGATCCCTTCCAGATTTAAATTTTCTGTCTTATGATTATACTCACCTCCCCCTCTTTCCCAATAATAGGGCTGGTCCATTTCATACTTTTCCCAAGCTATTTACTTCTGTCTTAGCTACTTGATATGTTTGGTTCAAAACTCAGCTGGAGGTCAGCATCCCAACCCATCACTGCAGGTGAGAATCTAGGCTTAGCTCTGTGCAAGCTTCAGTGACAGCAATGATGCTTAGCTCCTATGACCTGGTCATTCTCAGAGTTTCATTACATCGACTTCCTCTAATTACCAGGACAAGAGCTCCTTCTTTTATTTTCTTCCAGAGGATCATGGACCTATTTCTTGAAGAACATGATTTATGAGAGAAGAATCAAAGTCGCTACTGAAAGAAGAATGGAAGGATACATGCTGGGTGTAAGTAGGCTGAAATGAAGTTCCAGTGATGATTTATGGGCAGCAAATTTCACTAGAGATGTCATCAAAAACTAGTATATCCAGAAAAGCAGGTGGGCTGGTCACTTAGTAAGAACCAATGAAAAGAGGTGAACAGCCAAAGTGCTTCGATGGTGTCCATTAAATATTCAAAAAGTCAAAGGAATCACAGAATCTAACAGTCATAAGGAGCCTAAGGCAATCTCTGAAGTCCATATTTGTACAGGAATTCCCAAGAACCTCACTAGCAATAGCAATCATCCAGCTTTTGCTTAAAGAATTCTAGTGAGAGAGGAACTAGAATTTAATAAAAAGTCTCATTCCACTCTTGAATATTTCTAATTTGGGAATAATTTTTCATCGTATTGCAATTAAATCTATCTCTCTACAAATTCCACCCATTTACCTAGGACTGTTTTCATTTTTGTTTATATCCCTGGCACTTAGGACAATGCATGGCACATAGCAAGCTCTCAGAAAATGCTCATTGATTGATTACTTGTCTTTGATGAAGTAGTTTCTTCTTCCTTTTCCAAGAATAGAAGTCAAATTCACCTTAAAAAAGAAAAAAGTCATGACATTAAACCTTCTCTGGTCCTACAGTATCTCTCCCAGAAGCCATGAACTTTCAAAGATCATGGTGTTTGGGCTCAATAATCATGGTGGTCAGTTCTTTAGGTACCTGGGATGTAATTCCTCTGTTCCTGTTGAATTGAACTCATTGAGGGCAATTGGATCTTTTCTTACCTTAGTTTTCAACATTTCTATTCTGTTGGTCCAGTCTTTGAAGACAAAAATGGAAGGACAATAGGCCTCTGGCATGTTGGGTAGATCCTCTATGGAGGACTGTTGGAAAGACTCAGACAAGAATTGCATAGGCTGAGAAAATATGAATGTGCTATGACATACCAGCAGAAGAAGTGTCCGCATTCATGAGATCACAGTTCTATCCAAGAGTTAACATGTAAGGTCATAGTATTGAGAATTGAAGGGGGCCTTAGAGATTATTTAAGCTAACTCCCTCATATTATAGCTAAGGACACTGAGACCAAGAGAGGTCAAACAGCCTTAATCATACAGGGAATACGTAGCAAGTCTGAGGACTCGGGTTCAAATCCCATATCTTATGTTTATTGTTTGATTAGATGCCTTACTAAAGCTGAAATACTCAGATCCGGTTGCTCTGACTCTTGACCCAGAGGTCTTCCCACTACACCATATTTTCTCTTATTCCACTTTTTCAAAGCTTGTCTCCCCTCTTAGACTTCCCAGTATGATCCCATGGCCAGACTCAGGCATCCCTCCAGTTCTCAGTTCATGAATTCAGACCCTGACTCAGACATTTACCACTTACATTACCTTGGGAAAGTCAACAAAATGCACGCTTCTTAAAAGAAAAAAAAACTACTTTGTATGCACAGTATAATACTCATCATAGGTGCTAAATAAATGCTTGATGGATTGAATTGGACATCACACGTTCTTCAAATTTGTTTCCTTACCTGTAAAATGAAAATAAAAATATTTACAAGGTGATTGTGAGGAAAATGCTCTACACACTTTCTAGTCCTTTGTAAATGAAAGTGATTATCATTGCCAATGTATTAACATCATTATTTAGAAAACTGAATCTATGCTTTTCTGGATCCAAGTGGCAAAAGATTTGGCAGCTCCCCAAAGCATCATTTTCCTTAATTTCTTGGTCCCACCACTGGAAAAATGAAGGCTACCTCACAATTCCCAGATGACAGAGGTTAGGAGCCCAGTGTTTTCTATGCCCCCAAATTTCTTTATTCCACCTCAGCCTGACTCAGTTGAACTCCAATTTATTTTAACTTCAATCTAAGTCTCTAACTTCAATAAGCATCAAACATTAATGAGGCATCTAACATTTGCCAGCACTACATCAGGTGCTGGGAATACAAAGACAAAAAGGAAATGAGTCTCTGCCTTCAGTGGCTCCTATGCTATCCTGGAAGAAACCATATAAAGGCAAAGATAGGAGCCTGAACTGTGATCTCAGAAGTATAGGAAACTCTCAGGAAAGGAAACGCCCTTTATCAATGCGGGTCAGTAACTTCTTACCAACTTATATTCTTAGAGAGTGACATTTAGGCAATGAGGTGGAGCAGTAAGCAAAAGCATCAGACTTGGAGTCCAGTACCAGTGCACATTAGCCACGCAACCCTGGGTAAGTCACTTAACCTCTTTGTTTCTTCGTCTATAAAATGGGAATGATAATAGCACCTCCCTTCCAAGTATGCAAGAAATAAAATGAGATATTTGTTTGGGGGAGCTTTGTGAAATTTTTTGCATTTTTTTCATATTACATGTAAAAACAATTTTTAACTTTTGGGTTTTTTAAAATTTTGAGTTCCAAAATATAGATTAGATATAGATATAGATATAGATTATATCTATACATAGATTATAGATACAGATTATATATGTGCAGTCATGCAAAACACATTTCCATATTAGTCATGTTGCAAAAGAAAACATAGATTAAAAAAAGAAAGAGAAAGAAAGTTTTAAAAAGTATGCTCCAATCTGCATACAAACTCCATCAGTTCTTTCTCTGGGAATGGATAGCATTTTTTATCATAAGTCCTTCAGGATTGTCTTGGATCATTGTATTGCTGAGAATAGCTAAGTGGTTCACAGTTGATCATCATACCATATTGCTGTTACTGTTTACGGTGTTCGCCTGTTTCTGCTCACTTCACTCTGCATCAGTTCATGCAAGTCTTTCCAGATTTTTTGGAAAACATTCTGCTCATCATTTCTCATAACACAATAGTATTCTACAACAATCATAAACCACAACTTGTTCAGCCAGTCTCCAATTGATGGGCATCCATCCCCTCGATTTCCAATTCTTTGGAGCTGCTATACGTATTTTTGTGAAAATTGATCCTTTTCCTTTTTCTTTGATCAAATGAGATAATATTCCTAAAGGACCTCACAAATCTTTAAGTGCTATATAAATGCTAGCTGTTATTATTATTATTAGAGCCCTGACAACTTTATGTGCCTTATCTGGGCTCATCAGCCTCTATGAATCAGAGAAAGGACTTCCACTCATTTCTTCCTGGCTCCAAGGCCAGCTCTCTACTTAGTATATATCTTGTATGTACTTACATGTTGCCCTCATTAGAAGGTGAACTCTTAAAATGGTAGAGATTGGTTTTTGCCACTCTTTGTAAGCCAGGGCTTACTGATATGCCTGATATGTAGCAAGGACTTGTTGACTGACTAAGCCACACTTCCCTTCATACAAAAAGTAAGCAAGGTAAATAGGAGGAATTGGGTGGAGTGGTGGGAGAATATGAAAAATCTGTCTCTTCATGGAGAATCTTTGAAGTTTAGATCATTTTTCAAAGCTTTTTTTTCTTGGCTTATTCAATCCTTTTGTCTGTGTCTCAAAATCTCAAGTAGATGATTCTCTTTGCACAGAAAGGGGAAAATAAGTTATTGGGAACAAAGAAACAGGAAATAAAACCAATCACCTGCTTTTTCTTCTCATCTCTTCTGACCCAGAGTCCTCCTTTTCCCCTAAGAAAAAAGAATCAAGTCTATTTTAGAGTTCAGGGGGTTAGGATAACTAATCAAATGATGGTATTCAGCATGTCATGACAGTCCCCGAAGGAGCAAGGGAAAAGGGCTAGAAGATAGTGGTTTCTTGGAAAGAAGAGATAATTGTTATGTGTTGTTTCGAATATGTTTTATTTGCCTTATTCAAAACTTCATGGGAGATCTTGGATCCTTAAACTAATGGCACCTACAATGAAGTTCCTTGTAAAGAAAAAAGACACCCCCCAAGAAAAAAGAGGAAAGCAAGATGGCCTGGGTCAATGAGAATATCTGTTTACTGCAGGGGATGTCCAACCTCAGAAGTGCTGAGGTCACTCAATCATGGCCAGTGGCCACTTATGCTCATCCCACCTTAGAACATGAGATTGACCATATAGCAAAAACCTCACCAGAACACTCCCCATCTTATTCCATTCTACCTCAGCTCTACTCTACCACCAACCCTATCATCCTCTGCCTTCTGTTTCATTATGTCTTCTGGAATCCTTTAATCTTAACAAACCCCTCCACTTAGGATTTCTTCATTTCATGTTCTTCCCATTTTCTTATATACAGAGGTCAGAGAGATTGTGATGTATTACCGGAAAAAAAATGGTCAAAAGCCAAACACTTTTCATAATTCTCTTGCCAGCACAATAGTTGCCATTTGCATAGAACAGAAAGGCTATTAGTAAGTATGAAATCAGAACACTTTCCTTTTCCAAAGATATTCAATGTCTTTTCTGTCTGAAGAAGTAGAGCCCTAGAGAGATGTACCTGAGCCATGAGGTATGGTCAGAAGCAGAGGATATGATCTGTAGCAGGAGATAACCCTGGCCGGGTGGGGGGGGGGGGGGGGGGGGAGTAGGGTATCTCTCAGTTTTCAGGACAAATACTCCAAGGAAGCCTATCCCAGTTTCAAGTGATTCTAAAAGTATGTAACCACTGAAACAATAGCTTACAAGCCCCTATCGATGCCCTTCCCTTTAATAGTCAGCCAAAGGACAAAATTATTTCATTACAAAGACTTTTAATGCAATGGAATCATTAAAAAGGAGCAATGAGACATTTCCTCCATACACCTGAGCTATACTCTACCATAAATATATATACCATGAGTGAGAATAGTGGATGCATGTAGGGAATATTCATGAAGAGGAATATATATATTATATATATGAAATATGTATGTAGCATGTGTTTTTTGAGTATACACATGGGTTAAATACGCTCAGACTGCATATACATACATATATGTACATATAAAGATCATGCATGGACACATGTGTAGGTACCACTCATGTCTCTAACACTGCAAGGTTGTTCTCTTCTGGTAATGTATGATGCCATTTCCATTGGACCTGCTCCCTTCTGATCTCCACCAGACACTGAGATGCTGGAACTGTAATCTCTGCTGAAGAATATTTCACTTAATTCCACTGGGCTCCTTTTAAGTACAATCCTTGGCTACAGTGTTTTCTCTTCCCCAGGAAGAAAGAAGACTCCACTGGGCTCTTTCAACTCAAAAGTCAGAGACTCTTCTACTACTCTCTTAGAAAAGTAGACAATTTTTCCCCAGGGGAGAAACGTCCTCAGCAATTTTTTTCTCTGTTTCTTTTACTAGAAGGTCTTTCATTTCCAATAGGAACCTCTTTGACCTGGGTATCAAACTAGTCAGCACTTAAAACAGAGTTTTCTCTGCTAGTTAATGGCCTCGCTCTTAATCTGTTCCTTTCATGGAACTTCCTCATCAATGATCTTGGGTCTCCCATAGGTCACCTCTAATTTATGGCTAGTATTTCATATACCTCCCAATTTTATTCTTTGAAAGTTAGTATCTATATAATAGCTATTTACCTAATAGCTACCAAAAAGCTTTCGGATACAAGGTTTCTCACCCCTTCAACTTCAAATCTCTTCCTTCTTCCCAGGAAGATCACTTAGGAGAGGGAAAAACAGAGAGATAAAGCTAAACCCAGAGGACAAGGCCTTTCCAAATTGCTTACCCACAATCTTGGCCTTTTGTATACTTATTTGGTCAGTCAAAGCTTAAAGAAGCTTTAAGTTATGAGTCAGTTAATAAACATTTATTAAAAGCCTACTATGTGCCAGATATTGTGTTAAGCTGATACCTTTCACTGGCACCATGTTGGCCTGAGTATTTTGTCTGAAAATAAGCATAACACAAATAGTCCATATGAAGAAAAAATGTCCCTTGAGATCTTCTTTATCCACCAACTAAACTACTAATGTGTCGGAGGGCAAGGACTACAGAGATCAGAACACCTTAATGGGAAGGAGAGTCTCATAGCCTATTTCCCTTAAAGGAGCTCTCCCCAAGGCCCTTGTAGAATTATAATTGTGGAAAGCCCTTGTTCCTATGCTCATGAAAACCAGTTGAATGTGATTAAGATGGGTTCAATCAACAGGAGATTGGTCTATCAAAAATTCTGAATTTTAAAAAAGCTACCATAGATTGAACACAATCAACCAACATTTATTAAATGCATACTAAGCCCTGCACTAAGTATGTAGTATACAAAAGACTAAAATTCAAGTCTTTGCTCTCCAGAAGCCTACATTTGCAGCTTGTCCAAGCATAGGTATGGATACACAAAGTAAATACATAGAAATTCAGCGGAAAAACATTAGGCATTCAGGGCAGGGGGATCAGAATAATCTTTGCATAGAAGATAGCCCTTGCAATAAATCTTAAAGTAAACAAGGAATTTGAAGAGGGAGAGATGACCAGGGAGTCCATTCTAGGCATGTTGGACAACCAATACAGAAGTATGAAGACAGGAGATGAAGTGTCACATATGAGAAACAATAAGGCTAAACTATGGAGAATATAGAGCATAGAAATGTGTGCCAAAGTTGGAAAGGTAGTTTAGGGCTGGGCTATGATGAGCTTTAGATGCTAAATTGAAAAGTTTATATTTTATCTGAGAGGTGCTAACAAAGTAGCTGGAGTTCATTGAGTAGTGGAGTAACAGAGGGAGACCTGAGCTTTGGGAAAGTTCCTTGGAAACTGGTTGGAAGGTGGTTTGAAATGTGAGGCAGACGTGAGACGTGAGGCAGGAGCCAGCTACTTACACAGTGAGAGGTGATAAGGGCCTGAATGACTTCTGTGGCTGTGAGTGGAGAGAAAGGTATGAGAAGGTGTGGCAGTAGAAACAAGATTTGACAACTGATCAGATATAGGGGACTGAATGAAAGTTAAGAGCGACATGCTGAAAGATGGTAGTGGCCCTGATAGCAACAGGGCAGGGGTGGGGAGAGCAGATTTGTTCTGTGAAGTTTGGCTTCAGTCAAAGGGCCACACTTGAGGACCTAGCGGCTGCAGGTTCCCCACTTCTGGTGTAGAGAATTTGGGGAAAGAGATGAATTGGGAGGAGGGGTAGGTAGTGGGTGCTGTTTTGGATATGTTGAGTTTGAGGTATTTATAAGACAACCAGTTGGAAACGTCCAATAAGCAGTTAGTCCTTTGGGACCGGAGCTTAGGGCTGGCTATCACAGTATAGAAATAATCACTGAACTAATGTGAGTGGATGAGGTTGCCAATGAGAGAAGAGAGCCCAAGACACAGCCTTGTGGAACATTCAGTTAGGAGGTGTGATAGAGCTGGTGATTGGCAAAGGTAACTGAGAAGGAATCAAGAAAGACCCAAGAAAGAGCAGTATCCCAAAAAACAGGAAGGAGAGACTATCCAAGAGTGTGAAAACAATGTCAGATGTAGTAAAGAAGTCAAGAAAGATGTGACATAAGGCCAGGAAAGTACAAGCCAAAGTAGGATGAACACTACCTCAGAGAAACATGGCCCTGGTGAGGTGGGGAAAAGAAGCGGATCCACCGAGTCGTAATAAATTATTTTATGTCTATTCAATCAGGTAAGTCTGACATCTTCCAATTTAAGACCTAAAATCTGGAGAGATTTCAAACTTAGTGCCTGCTTGGAACAGACGGAGAAGTCTGGGAAATGTGCCCCTGGCTAGGAAGAGGAGGGGAGTGAGGAGGAAATTCTATACCTTTGGAGTTTGTCTCTGTTTTAAGTCCTGAGTAGCATAGATAAGGGAAAGAGTGGGAAGTAGAAAGGGGAGAGGGCAAAGGGAAAGTGGTAAAACATTTTTAAAGCACAAAGTTAAAGGAAGACTCTTCTGTTCCTGACTGGTGACTATTTTATTAAATAGGCCAAAGGGAAATAAAATATCCTACCATCTCTTCCTTTGTCAGTGACTATTTCTTGAGAACCTTTCCTCGAAGTCATGAACCAGGATGTAAGGCAGTAATGGATAAAGAGAAAGAGAAATTCATAAGGATCTCTGACCAAGGGATTGCAGAGGCTTAGGACATTCATCCCCTTCAGTCAGAATAAGAAAGGCAGTGCTCATGGGCAGATAGCCTCTCATCACAACGGTGCTAAGAAATAGACAAAGAAAATTCATGGTCCACATGACAGACAACAGCATACACCTGAGCACGTAAGTATCAATATTAGAATTCTAGAGCTGGAAGTCATCGAGGCCAAACCCTTCATTAGGAAGATGAGATATCTTAGACCCAAAGAAGGAAAAGGACTTAGCCAAAGTCATGCAGCTAGCTAGTGGCAGAGCCAGGACTAAGACCCAAGGCATCCTGATTTCATTCATCATGCCCTCTTTCCAGAACATCCCCAATGCCTCTCTTATTTGAGAATTCCCTCTACGCTTACTGCTTTGAAAAGGGGAAAGGGTCCATTAATATGGCTTTAATGATCTATATCCTATAACCTAGGTCTTTTACTCTCTTATTTATCCCTACTTTCTCATTACTTAAGGCCAGACTACCTAAAAATCCTACCATTACTTAAAATTCAACACAATATAAAGCTAGGGCAAATCACCTTCCCCGCACACGCTCAAAACTTTCCTTCATTTCCGGTTTCCCCAGAAACACCAGGCCCAGGCTCCTTTAGTTTTATTCCCCAAATTTTCTCACTGCAAATACTACCAATTTTTTCTCTCTTCTCATCATCTTAACAACTCTTATCATAAACAAGTCTTCTCCTTTCCCAAAACAAAACTGGAGATGTATTTAATCCTGTTTAACCCCAGCTAAGCTGCCCATGATCTAGCTGCCCCCTTTTTTCTCATACAGCAGCAGCATCTTCTGATCTTGTCAGAAATCTCCACTGGTCAGCCTAAAATTCCTGACAGTGAGTTCCAAGCCTTTCTACCTGTTTTAGTGCCCGAATTATCCTCTTTTTCATAAAACTGTTTTTGTGTTTTTCATTCTGAGAAAGTAAGCCTATCTGAATTTTCCTATCCAACTTACTTCCCACCTTTAAGTTGTCACATACCTTGTTCTATCTACCTGGAATGTCCTCTAAAGTCTTGCTTAAGACCCAAGTTTTCCTAACTCATCTAACCTAGTTCCACACTACTTTAATGACCTACCCTGCCATTCTGATTACTTAATCATTAAGATGAGGGAGATGGGCTAAATGGAGTCATAGTGCCTTCTGGCCTTAAGATTCCGCGTCTGTTGATCAGTATCTATCTTCTGTGCTTATGTTTAAACATCTCCTTTTGTGTTGTTTTCCCGTTAGATGATAAGCTATCTGAGGGAAAGGGTCTGTGTCTCCAACTTCCTTTGAAACTCCCAAGAAGACTTTAATAGAGGACTCTGTATACTGTAAATATGCAATAAATTTTGCTGACTGTCACCATCAGAGAAAAGAAGGAAATGTATACTCAACTCAAAGAGATAAAACTCTAAAACCAGTTGAGCGAAATATACTTCAGAATGTTAGCCCTAACAAGGAACTTTGAAATCATTCTAGCCCAACCTTATGATAAGAAAGCAAGGGACAAAAAGCTGAATGATTTGTCCAAGGTTCTATAGCTAGTTAGTGGCATAGTCAGGACTGAAATCCAGCTGGTCTATTAGATGAGTGTATTATATATACCATGCTACTCGACTTTCACAGTGCCCAATTCTCTTGTTAAATGGAAATCTTATCTTAAAAACATACACACACACACACACACACACACACATAGCCACAAAGTACATTGTGCAATACCAATTGAAAGAGCTAAAACTAGTCTTCAAGGCAAAAACAAATGCCAATCATCTGCCAAAAATAGTCAAATTACAAAGCTCTAATCAATAAATTAAAAAAATTAAGTGCTGGGAACTCTGTTAGATGCTAGAGATTCAAATACAAAAAATCAAACCGCCTCTACTCACAAAGCACTCACATTTGAATGGCAGAGACAAGTCCCTACAGAGAGGTTTTAGAGAAAGCCTGGCTGATCTGCATCCGCCAAACAAGCACATACATATGCAGAGCACATGTAAGGAGAATCATGATAATAAGAGCTAGCATTTATATAGCCCTTTAAAGTTTGTAAAGCACTTTGAAAATATTATTAAGTTTTGTCTTCAGAGGTAGGGGGGGTTATTATCCCCATTTGACAGATAAGGGAATTGAGACACAGGATGTAGTGAAGTAACTTGCCCAGGGTCATACTAGTAGAAAATGTCTAAGACTCAGCTCCTCTTGACCCCCTAGTCCATCCCAGTCTATTCCCTGAGCCACCTAGCTGCTGTTAGAATAAGTACAATTAATATTAAGTAGTTGAACCAATTATGTTTGAGAGGGTAGGCACTAGCAGTTGGTGGGATCAGAAGGATTAAAAGTGGTGTTTGAGCTGAGTTTTGAAGGAAGAGGGAAGTCTATGAGATGGAGATGAGGAGGGGGCTCATTCCAGGCAAAGTAGATAGCCAGGGCAAGGGCACAGGAAGGGGATATGGAGTGTCCAGAGACTTAGACCAGTTTGGATGGACTATGCAGTGCCAGAGGAGGATTAACATATAATAAGTCTGAAAAGAGATCAGTGTCCAGATTCTAAAGAGCTTTAAAAGCTACAGAGGGTTTCCATTTTTTCCTAGAGGCAAAAGGGAGCCATTTGAGTTTATTGAGTAGGGGATGCTATGGTCAGATCTGCTCTTGAAGATTATTACTTTTGCAGCTATATAGAGGATGGAGGAGAACAGGGGAGGCTGAAGGAACAATTATGAGGCTATTCCAATTATACATGCAAGAGGTTATGGGAACCCATTCTAAGTCGGGAACTGTGTGAGTAGAGAGAATGGGTCAGATACAAGAGATGCTATAGGGAGAGAAATGGTGAGATTTGGAGACTGATAGGCTCTGTGGAGTGAGGACAATAAGGATGGAAAGATAGCCAAGGGCACCCATCTTACTGACAGGCCGACTTCCATCTTTTGAGAGAATATTCACTAATGTTACTAGCATTTTGATTGTGACCAAATCTCATACAAATTTCAGGCCTTACTCATCCCTTCATAAAACTCTGATTCATGCTGGGACAGTGAAACATATACTAACATATAAACTATTGCTAAATAAGTAGCTAGTTCTCTATGTAGTGTTCGTATTAAATATACATATAGTATGCATACATGGAAAATAATCAATGTATACATACATACAGCATGTACATATATAAAATGTGTATATGTATATACATACACATTCATGCATACCTACATGTATATATGCACACATGCATGTATATATGTGTGTATTTACATATGTGTCTACATATGTGCATGTGTGGCTGTGGCTGTATGTCTCCATCCCTCCCTCCTGGCTCCCATCTGCAATATCTTTCCCCTTCCCCTATCACAACCTATCACATTACCACTAGCCTGCCTTAGTACCAACAATTTCATCACTAGAATTTTATTTTGTTGGATTATGGCACAGTGGCTGCAGGAATCTTGTTAACCTATAAGATTCTCTGGAAAAAAAGCAGCATTAAATTAATATTGCATCTGAACAAGAACGAGTTAGTGAAGTTTGATTTCTACCATGTAGCCAACTGTATGCAGGTTCCTAAGGGCACAGAACCCCAAGAGATCAGTTTGAAAGGGAAGAAGAGGGACGAATAGTCCAGTCCAGTTCCTAAAAGGTTAAGTGACTTGCCCAGGATCACATAGTCACTACGTCTCACAGGGTAGATTTGAAGCCATGAGACACTGCTGGAGAGCAGAAGAAAGACAGAGGCAGACCTATGTGCAGGACTGTGCTGTATATGGCTCAAACCTTCTCGTAGGGCCAAGTGTTAAATTTTCATATCGAGCATTTACACCTTTGCAAAGTGACAAATGCTACAAATCAGGACTAGTTTTATCATTTCAGTAATTGGATTGATTTAAGAAAATAATGGATTAAATGTTTAAAATGCAGATTAAACTTAAAGGTATGTCCCACTTACATTTTTAGGGGACCCAGTCATTAAAAATTGCACCCCTATAATAAATGCAGTCTGGATTACCACAGGGCAGCATGAAAGTAGAGAAATATTTGGGAGTAGTAGAGGATGGAATGAGGAGAGAGAACCCAGGGTATGTGCAGGGCACACACACACACACACACACACACACACACACATACACACTCACACACACACACACACATTCACACACACACACACACACACACACACATATGCCCCTTCCAGGTGTTTCTAATTTAAATATGGCCTGAAATTAAAGTCAGAAAAAGTTCAGAATGAAAACAGAACACTTATTTTTCTCTAGTGAATCCCTCTTCTAGATATGATGCTGAGTCTGATAAATAATAGGGTGTTATTCATTCATTTCTATTTTCAAATTCCAGGCTCTTTCATAAACATAAAAGCCCTGGGACTGGCCCAACAGCCACCAAAAGCTTAACAGCTAATATACCTAACAGAGAGATATGATTTCCAAAAGCTGTCTGCATTCCAAATCTCCGAGGTCAATAAAGGATATCAAAAGGTTAGCTGCGTATCCTTGACTTTCCCTACTCATGCTTGCCTTCCGTGGTGTTCAGCCTTCCTCTTTTGAGGGTCTCCTGGGAAACAGGACCTTCTGAATCAGTTTCTAAAAGATGGTCATCGACCTTTCCTGATCCTCCCATCTGCCAATGATATGCTCCTCTCCATCACTTTGTACTGAGTCTGTACATGATGTCTCCTCCAAAAGATTGTAAGTTCTTCTGAGCCAGGGACTATTTCAGTGCCTTGCTTATAGTAGGACGTATAGTAGAGAATGGACTTGTGATTTCATTCATATAGGGAACTTCCAGGTGAGAAAACTCACTCTATCAATGCAGGTCAGAGCCTTTTCTGGAATTCAGAGTCTTCAGGGAGTTGTCTAGTAGAATGAGAGGTTATGCTGAGGGTCACACAGTCAGTATATGTCAGAGGCAGGTCTTAAACACAGTTTTGAGGACAATTTTCTATCCACTATGCCTCAATGCCTCTCACAAAGTCAAAGAAAACACCTACTATACAATTAATATATACTTACTAGTTGATGGACACATACAGAAGGCTCTACTGCACACATCTGTTTCGTAGGAGAGTCTATGAAAAGAAAAGCCAGCTGAGACCTTTCTCAAGTGATTGTTCATCAAAGAGTCCTTATCTGCAGCTACTCAGTGCTCCACAACAAGGCCATTACTGTACACTGGTCCCAAGGACTTTACAAAGTGGGTCCAAAAATATACTCCCTGCCTGATGGGAAGGAATTTTCCTTCAACTCAAGCAGCATGCTCAACGGCTGCCCTGTACATGTTTGTTCAAGATCAGAGTCTATCACTTGCCCAATTGAATCAAAGAATTGTAGAGCTTAAAGAAATCTTAAGAGATCCATCCTCTCAAATTGCAGAGGAAGAAACTAAGGGCCAGATAGGTGAAATTAATTCCCCAAAGTGATATAGATAGTATGACCCTGCTTTGTGATTGCCCAATCCAATACTCTAACCATTATACAACATTGCTCCCAATGAGGCAAGGTCATTCTTGTCTCATTCTCACAGAAACACAAACACCATCCAGTGCCCAGACCTTAGGGTCCATAAAATCACAGAATGGGAAAGCAGAAATGGACTGTGGAGGGTATCCAGGTTTTCACTAAGGAATCAGCTAGTCCAATAAAATCCAAGGAAGGCAGCAGAGTATATAGTAGAAAAAGCACCTAATCTGGAGTCAGAAAAACCTGGGTTAAAGTCCAAGCTCTGGGGCTTACTAGTCCATATTAACATTTAACTTGTCACTAAACTTCCCAAGCCTCAATTTCTACCTCTATAAGGTAGGTATCATTACCATCATCATCATCCTCATCCTCACAGAGTGATTATAAAAAAAAAAGTGCTTTGTAAACTTACAAAAACTATAAGGAAACTGAGGTACAGGGAAGTTGAGTAACTTTTAAGTCTTGTACTTACATAACTTTTTGTCATTCATATAAATGAAGGACAGATAAAAATTAATGAGTAATCCAAAAGTCACATTTGTGTTAATAATTATACTTTTCCCTGCCACCAAAACATTTTCTAAACCTAGAAATTATATACAGGGCATGGCCCAAGGTGAAACTAGGGTTTAAAAAAACAATACAAAAATTGGAAAGCCAAAAGTTCAAAGACCTGGAGGTTGAGGGAGCTATAAACTTCATATGAGTCAGCAGTCAACAAAGCTACTGATTTCACCAGAGCTTCTTCGAAGGAGAATATTCCAAGTCCCACAGTAGTACACCCTGACAACCAGAATGGGGTTTATAGCTTCGAACACCATATTGCAGGAGAGACGTTGACACACTGGACAAGGTTAATGGGTGAGCAAGAATGACAAAGGAGATTCAAACTGTTGTGTGTAGATGAATTGAAGGAACAACAGATGTTTAGGTTGAAAATAAGGCTTTTAATTGGGAATGGGGATTGTGAAATATAACAGTTGTGTTCAAGAAAGAGAAAAGAGTGGAGAGGAAGAAGAAGGAAAAGGAATGGAGGAAGGGAAGGGAGGAAAGGAGAAGAGGGAGGAAGAAGGGAAGGGGAAAAAGGGAAAGGAAGGAACAAAGAAGAAAGGAAGGAAGAAAAGATTTCCCTGCCCAAATACATATTGCGTCTGTCTACCAACCTCCTTGACATTCTCCAGTCTTCCTCGGGGGCTCCATTGCCTGGCTTCCAGTCTTACATGGAATTATAAAATCAGCAAATCATAGACTTAGATCTCATGGGGATAGTAAGAGAATCGAGTCCAATCCCCTCATTTTGAAAATGAGGAAACTGAAGCCACAAGACACTAAGTGATTAGCCCAACGTCACACAAGGAGTAAGTAGCAGTCAGGATTTGAACATGGCATCCTCAAACTTTGCCCCAATCCCTCCCATATTATTTGGTGATTTCAATTTCACTCATAATTCTCCTAACACTCTTGTTTGTTTCATCAGCCTCAACTCCAGCCCTCCATCTTCCATGCAACTGATCAATCTCTCCTTAATTTTTCTTTTATCATTTTGTCTAGATCTTGACTTTGACCTGTCATATTCCACCTTGCATCATACTTCTGTGTGATTTCCATTAGCTAGTAAATTCCTCAGGGACTGAAACAGTCGTCTCAGTATTTTGTGTGTTGTGCCTTGCATATAGTTAGTACTTAATACAGCTAGGTCTTGATTAGTGCAAATAATGAATCTCCTAAAGTAGACAGATACATTCAAGTTCTAACTATTAGAAGTTATAATTTTGCAAATTATAGTAAATTCTTTAGCACAATGGAGATAGACAGTATGAATTCAAATAAAGCAACCACTTCAGGGGAATTCCTTATTTGCATTCATCAGGATCTAGATCAGTGGTTCTCAACCTTCCCAATGCCACGACCCTTTAATACAGTTCCTCATGTTGTGATCACCCCCAACCATAAAATTATTTTCGTTGCTACTTCATAACTGTAGTTTTGCTACTGTTATGAATCATAATGTAAATATCTGATATGCAGGATGTATTTTCATTGTTACAAATTGAACATAACCCACAGGTTAAGAACCGCTGTCCTAGATAGAGATGTTTATTGAATTGAATACAGGTTTACATCAATCATTTATTGCCATTGTTCATTAATAGACAGTGAAAAGAGTGGGAAAATGAGATAAAGAGAAAGAAAAAACCTTTAACATTGCTTTCATATTCTTGATAAATCTTTTAAATGCAGAGATTCTACTTGCAAACAAATTTGAAAAATGAGTACAGGGCAAGTTGCATAAATAAAAATAGTGGTAGAGGGGTCGTGGGACAATGGGCGTGCTAATACCCTTCTGATATAGTTTTGACCTGATCCAATCACTCTAGAAAATGGTCTGAAATTATGTGAGAAAAGTAAACTCTTTAATCCCACCAGTACTCACAGGCCTCAAAGAGGTCAAAAACAGAAAGTTCCCATATATACCAAAATATTCACAGCAACACTTTTGTAGTAGGAAGTCTTGAAAATTGATGCCCACGAGTTAGCGAATGACCAAACAAATTATGATAAATGAATGTAACGGACTGTTGCTGTACCATAAAAAAAATGACAAATAGGAGAAATTCATAGGATCATAGGTTGAGAGCTAAAAGATCTTAAGGCCCCAGGGAAAAACTATATGAAAAGAAGAATATACAAAATGATAACAATGTAAACAAAAACAACATGGAAATACAGAAAAACTCTGATTAAACTAAATGGTTTCATCTAAACAGATGATAAAATGTCCTTCCCTCAACTCGGTAGGAAGAAAACCACTCGTGCAGGATAGTACTTAACTGTCATGTTATGTGGAAGGATTCATGGAAGGACAAGAACATGGAAAGACAAACCAAAGCAACATGAAATAAAATAATGACACCAGCAGTGGGCATATTAAACAGCTTCTCCTCCTATCACAGCTTATGTTATCTCTACCCATCCCCACCTTTGGGGCTGAATGATTTGTTGCCCTGGATTGCCAACCTTTGAGCTATTCAATGTGATTGGTGCTCCCCTGGGGAGCACCTGGGGAACCAGTCTCCTTACTTCATGTGTGTTCTATACCTAGGGGACAGATACTTTCAATCCACTTAAGGTAGTTTCTCCATTTATATATGTGTGCGTGTGTGAATATATACATACATACACACACATATATACATATATATATTTATATATGCCTTATATACCCTGCAAATATTTTTTCATTTCACAGATTCAGTTGAAAAGATGCTTAGGAAGATTTTGGCCAAAACTTGAAAATTGCTTGTTAATTGGTTTTTCTTATAGGATTTTAGAACTATTGTTTCTAAAGCCTCTGGGTCATTCCCCAGAGTGCCCTTTTGACTGGCATGAGGAATTGTGGGATTGGATTTGTTCAATACCCCTGTATAAAAAAGATTCATAGTTGTTGCTATGCTAACCAGAAACTAAAAACCACCTTTTGTGTCCACTGCTTAGATGAAGAAATCATGGTGTATCTAGGTAATGGAAGAGAGGCCGTGTTATTGTACAGTGGAGGGTCATCCTTGAAAGCAGGAGAACCAAGCAAGGTTTGAGGGCTGCCAAACAACGTTAGTTTTGTGACCTTGAGGAAGACACTTAACTTCTCACCCACCCAAGCAATGCTCTAAAATTAAATTATAGAAAAGTAGCTGATGCAAACTAGTGGAAGGAGTTTCCACCTAACTGATGTTCCCCACACCAATGAGATCACAGATTTACAACTCCCCACCCCCTCTAAAAAAATGCAAAAAAAATTTTTAATTTAAAAAACAACAACTATAAAGGATACAAGGAAACACTCGCCAAAGCACAACTCTGTGATTTTGATGCAAGGCAAAATGAGCAGAGCCAGAAGAACACATCAACCAAGACCTATACTTATATTTAAATGCATATGTATATAAAAGCCAACGGAAAGGGAGATTTACAAGCATGCAGACAGCTTTGGAAGGAGACACAAAGCAAACATATTGTTTTATTTTTTTATTCCATTAAAATATATGATATATTTGACTTCTGATCATGAGGTAAATGGTTTAATTTGGAAGAACGGGTTGCAGATTTACCTCTTGTCTGGTTGATTGTTGAGCACTGATATTTGTTATAAGTGTGGCATGTGTGATAATAACAAGAATTCCTCTTTAAGCCTATGGCTTCATTTGGAGTCTTTTTTTCCTATGTTTTATCTGCTGAATACTTGCTTTTCCACAGAACTGATTTCCTCCCACTGGCTTAGGTCACATGAAGAGGTTATTTGGAATGACAGAACGAAGCTCAAATGGATTTCCTAAAGTTTGAGGGAAATAAAATCTTCTCATTTTAGATCTACAATGTAGACAGTGCAGGTCACTGGGGAAAAAAGGAAGGTCAATCAAACAGGGATGCCCAGGGGGACTACAAAAGTGTCTCATTTTACGAGCCTGTGAATCGGGCAGGAGGAAGAAAGGTGGGGAGGAAGAGATAGGGCTAGGCCAGTAATGTTTTAAGTTCCCCACCAAATACAACATTTGTTAGGGAAATGTTATGGTTCAGAAACAAACACTGATCCAAAAGAGGGGAATGAAAGATGTTGAAAAGCAGAGGAAAGAAGTCTCTAGGGAAGTTTTCCAGCAGCTAGGATATTGGGAAATGTAAACTAGCAAACATTTCTGGAAAGAATCTCCCTCAAACTCCTGAAAAGAATTCCTCAGTGACAGACAACATCAAGGATGAGAGAGGTCTGCACACAACACAATCAGAGCTTTCTGTTATGTATGCTATGGGCTGGGGTAGGTCCTAACAAGGCTTATTTAGAACATGGACCCGTAGTAAGTGGAATTTCTCTCCCCCTCCAAGAAACCAGCCCCCAACTATAAATTTTCTAGGTGTCTTTCCCCTTCCCCTAGTATCGTTATCACCCTGAAACCCAAATAGAGTATCTTGGTCTTCATGACAGGCCCATAATCTCTTGTCAACCTGTGAAGGACTGGCCTTGGATAAAGTCCCCCTGGTATCTCAAGCATTTTTCTAAGTTTCTTTTTTTTCTCTTAAAGTTCATAAAGAGGGAAAGGGGAGGAACCATTTTCAAACTACAAAACTTTTTTTTAAGTTGCGTGCCTGGTAGAAAATAGCTTTTCTCATTCTGTTTACATGTTTCTGCCCCACAATTTTGAGTGACTCAGATGTAAAATATGGTGCAGGTTTGAAAGGATTGGTTGTTTGAATTTGAGACCATGAGTTTATCTTAGGTTAGAACTCTTCCTGAATAGTTGACACACAAATGCTAGCCTCAGCTGAAAATTTTTAATGTAGAATATAATTGTGTTATTTGTTTTAAGAAATCAATTGCACAATTCTTTCCTTCTGCTTCCCCTCCCTCAAACGTTCTGCTCGACTACATATATGTGTGTGTGTGTGTGTGTGTGTGTGTGTGTGTGTGTGTGTGTGTGTGTGTGTGTGTGTATATATACAGTGTGTCCCAAAAGTCCTGGTGCAGTTTTAAGTTTGGGACACATTATACATAAGCAATGTTATTTTTTTTTTCTGTTTAGTACCTTTGATACCACTAAATCATAATTTAGGAAATTCCACATGAAACTCCTTCACTGATATGAAATAAATAACTGTATCTGGATTATGTGAGTCCTCATTTTTTTAAAAAAAGTATTGGCACAGGGAAGCTAGGTGGCACAGTGAAAAGAGCACTAGCCCTGAAGTCAGGAGGACCTGAGTTCAAATCCTGCCTCAGACACTAACACAAAAACTAGCCATGTGACCTTGGGCAAGTCACTTAACTCCAATTGCCCTCAAAAAAAAAAGAAAGAGAAAAAAAGAATTGGCACTAACAAAGAGCTTTGTTTCTTTACTAAAGATGAACTCAAAAGTTTTGTTAAAATGTTAAAAAAAAAAGATCTTAACATGTAATTGGGGGGAAAACAAAATGTTAAAAAAATTTTAACAAATAATTGCTACAAATTTTAAAAATAATAATAATTTTTTAAAAAATAAAAATGAAAAATTTAAATAAATTTTAAAAATAATAATAAAGCCCAGAAAGTGGGTTTAGATAAATCATTGCTCTTGGATTCAAGGGCTCAAGTCCAAATTATGATCTTTTACTCTGGAACCTTGGAAAAGGTGGTTGGGTTCTCTAAGTCTTCATTTCATCATGTTACCTGTAGCACCACCTCCTTCCAATTGTCACAAAGATCAGATGAGATCATGTGCTCAAATATTTAGAGGTAGAGGACATCTAGCCCAAACCCCTAAATGTACAAATAAGGTCACTGAGCCTCAGGGAGAGTGATTTTCCTAAAGTCACAAGATCTTTTAATTTGCAGAGCCAATGGTCTTTCCCCTGTCCCATCCTGATAATGTACATAAAATATAAGTCCAACATCACTGACAGCTATTGTTACTGTAGGACCTTGTGCATGAACAAGAGGAGGACAAGAATCCAGGAGCATGAGGATATCTGGGAGTATATCAGCTTTGGCACCAGGAATCCTTACTTCTAATTCAGAACAGAGGATCTAAGCCGAAGAGAATTCCAACAGAGTCTAGAAGAGAAACAGATCTTTCTACGCAAAGACTGAAAAGAGTCAACTGTCACATTCTCGACCAATGTAACTGAAAGGGAAGTCTCCTGTAGAGTTTATTGAATGACAGTTATTGTTAGCTAAAACAGACTCATATGTTTGGGTCTGACTACAGGGTGGTATATATATTTTTCTTTTCACAGCTGTTGGAATGCAATGTGGGGCATGGAAGGGTGCAGAGGGTGTCTCCTCTCAGCCATTTTCATGTTTTTTTCAAAGTGTCACCTGGATATACAAATCCTCATTCTCTCGACATGTTTCAGAAGCTTTTTGTTAAACAGGGGGTGCAGGCACAGAAGAGTGTGGCCAAGCTTTCCCATCTACTGATGTGCAAATGGTTCAGTCCCGTTAGCTTTATATGAAAGGGGCATTTCGGTCTAAAATAATTTGCCTTGCCCTCTCTGGTTCCAGTTATCCACAGCTTCAGGCCTGTCCCACTACATAACACTAGAAACACTTTGCTGAGGTAGCAGCGCACCCAAAATTCACTACAATGTAAATCAACATTTAGTAAACATCTATTATGTATGAGGTACTGTGCTAGGCTCCAAGGACACAAAAATGAAACAGATCCTGTCATCGAGGAGTTTACACTCAAAAGTATGAGGGAAGGGGAAGATGGCAGGTACCATATACACGTAAATGCCAAGTATTTAAAGGTGAGTGAGTACTGATGCCTGAGAGCTTTAAATGCTGGGCTGAGGAATTTGTATTTTACCCTAGAGACAAAAGGAGCCACTTTTGCGTAGAGGGTATCACTGTCAGATTTGTGTCTTAAGAATATTAATTTCAAAGTTGTGGGATGGATTGAAGAAGGGAGAGAACAGGGGTAGGGAACCAGTTCAGAATCCAGTGAAATAAATAAGGGCCTTTGTGTGGATGTTAACAATTCAAAAGTTAACTCTATTTGTTGAAACATCCCAGTAAGAGCTAAAACAAAACAAAAATTACTTTACATTCTTTAAAAAAAAACATTACTTGCTTGTTTTTATTCCAGGAAGAAAATGTGGAACCCCAAGGGGAGGTTAAGACAGGAAAGTTTCTATCACCTTTAGACTACTTTCTGCCTCAAATGCAACTTTTCTAGAAATTAATAAATGATCAATTGCTAAATAATTGTTGAGCCAGATTGAATTTTTGCATTGAGGATTATGCACAGGTTTCAATCTGCTGCAAATTAGGAACCAAGAACCCCATAATGTTACAACTTGTAAGGATTTAAAAAATCTAACTCAACCCATTTGTCTTAAAGATAAGGAAGCTGAGACCTGCATCAGGTGAGTTGGCCAAGGTTTTAAGAAACGAGACAGGACACAGATGGGGTCTTCTGCCTCCAAGACCAGTGATCTGTCCACTAGAGTAAGCTGAGAAGCCAGCTTTAAACTGAATGACGGACGAAAATGTTTAACAATAACTTGGAAGAGTTCGCAACGAGTAAAAATTTTCTTTCATTAATTCTGATGCAATAGACCCAACTTGTACATGATATAGATCTTTTCCAGGAGCCTAAACATACAGGAGGAAAAGGCTCATAGACAAACTCTGCCCAGTCACACAACAAGCTTCCCACCTCACACACATCTGAATCAACTAGAGACAGCCAGAAATGGTGCTTGTTGGTGGTGGCGTGACTGTTTTGATTTCAAATAAAAATGTATTAAAGTAAGCCAGAAAGCCACCCTCACTCACCTTCCTTGAGAGGCTAAAAAGTTCATTTCTACTGAGACATTTATGGCCCTGCTTCAGGAAGCCTCGTTTACAGAAGCAGGAATCCAGCAAAGGGCAAAGAAGTCAAATTTACATTTTAATAGTTGGGGGTGAGATGGGGGGAAGGAAAGAAGGGGAGAGAAGGAAATCCAGGGAGTTGGGGGGGGGGCAGTTGTAGTTCTCCCCTTGTTAGGGGTAGAGAAAGGCCATTTAATCAAGAAGAAAAGCTTTGCTGAACAGGCAGTCTCCCTCAGATTTCAGTCTCCTAGATAATCTGGAATGGACGTTTATAAAGGCTTCTCAAATGCTCCCATGCTTTCCATCGGAGCCATGGTTTTGGCAGTTGTGAACTTCAAGTGGGCCTATTAAGCTGATCAGAGGAAACAGACTGACAGTGAGCTGATTAGAAAGCTCTTAGAGACCTTTCCTTTGAATGGGGAAAAAGAGCCTGGAATCCCCTCCGCCCCCTCCTTTCTCCCCTGGCTTTGGAGAAGAACCCAGGAGCTCTGCTGATTTGAGGGAATATTTTTTGGCAAGTGTGTTAGTAATAAAAAAAGTAATAACAGTGTAAAATAAAGAGAAGGGGACAGTGATGGAGACAAGAGGAAAAGACCCATTTTCAAACACAAAGAAAAACAACCCTCTTTTCAGCCCTTTGCCAACCTTCCTGTTGATGTCAGACTCTGCTGGGAGGGGATGTTTGAAGATAACAGGAAAGGAAATCATGAAATGATACGTCAAGGACTTACTCGTCTAGAAAAGACAAGGGTAGGCTGTTTCCTGGTCCCATTCTTATCTGAGGCCTGCCAAAAAGAATTTTTTTTAGACCCCACCACCAAGCAGAGGTCTATAAATACGTCATGATAATCAGGGCAAACGATTTCATTTAATAATATAACCACACGAGTGGGTCTGGAGGAGAAGCAAATGGGATCGACTTGCATCCTGCTCCTGTGGCCCCAACAAGAGAAAGGGACCCTCATCCGGGTCCCCAAGGGGGTGACAGGGATGTTTCCTTCTGATCTCATGCTAATCACGAGAGTGGAATTCTGTTTGGGAAATGTACAAAACACATCAACAGAGAAGGGGAACGTTGCAAAATCTCCGAATGGGGCAGGCGTTACTCAGAGGGAGAAATATGAGAGGGGGTGGGAGAGAGAAGGGGGAAAGTGGGACAAAAACCAAATTAAGTCAATCAGTTACGACGCTTTTATCAGCAGAAAATTTCAGATCCAAAATCCGTTTTCCAAATGATAGGCCCCTGATCAACTAAACCCCGGGAGGGGAAGGGAGGGAAAAGAAGGAAGATGGAAGATGGAGGAAGAAATATTTCAAACCTGATCCCTTGGGGAGTAGCAGAAGACAGAGTGCGGAATTTTGATTCCAGACCTTGAGTTGAAAATGAAGTTTATACATTAGCTTTGAACAAATGCTATCTTTCGGTCTATAGCTAAGAGTCACAGCAGCCACCTGAAGCCAAATTAGGAGGGGAAGAAAAGAGCATTGAAGTTACTAAATAAATATGGCGGACCAAGCTTGACTGGGGACCTGGGATACCAGTGCCACCCCACCATGTAGACTGTGAAAGGAATCTGAAAGGGACCTTGGAGGTGTTCAATCCAATCCCTTCATTTTACAGATGAGGAAATTAAGGCCCATTGACTCAACATGGTACAGTGGAAAGAGCTTAGGCTCTGGGGACAGAGTTCAGAAGATCTGGGTTTCAATCCTGTGCCTGATACATACTACTTGTATGACCTCAGGCAAGTCATTTAACTCTCCAGGGCTTCAGTTTCCTTATAAGTAAAATAATGGTGTAGGGACAGCTAGGTGAAATGGACCAAGCACTGGCCTGGAGTCAGGAAGACCTGAGTTCAAAACCAGCCTCAGACCTTACTAGCTGTGTGACCCCAGGCAAGTCACTTAACCCTGTTTGCCTCAGTTTCCTTATCTGTAAAATGAGTTGGAGAAGGAAATGGCAAATCACTCCAGTGTCTTTGCCAAGAAAATCCCAAATGACATCACAAAGAGTTGGGCATGACTGAAACGATTCAACAACAATGAACTGATGGGGTTAGACTAGATGCCTCTTGAGGTCCCTTCCAGCCCCAGATTTATGAGGAAATGCCTCTAGGTCAACAGGATATTAAGCAGGGGGTCAAATTCAGTCATTTTAGAGAATCAGCAGCTCCTATCCCTAAGGAAAATGTCTTTATTATTTTTTTTACATTTTTTTTATATTTGTTTATTACAAGGAAATTTAGACGAGAAATATAAGAAACTCACTGAGAGGCAGTTCCCGTGTGTCTCCTCTCAAGGGAGACACACAAATGTAGACACCACACTACTGCCTCTGAGTTATCCATGATTAAAGGAAGAGTCATTGCAGAATCCCTTAATTCTCATGTCCTTCCTTTAGGTGCATATACTGCACAAACATATATCAGAAAGAAATAGTTTGGGTGTAAGGTTATAGGCTAACAATGAATTCCCTGGTGTTCATAAGCACCGCTTGGTGCCCTGGAGGGGAGTCTACCAAATGCTGGATGAGAGCCTCAGAGATTTGAGGGGAGGGATAGAGAAAGGGGAAATGAGGCAGATAGGAGGTCTGCCGAATATCAGGAGTAGGGAGTCAATTACCCCTAGACTTCAGGGAGACTCCCAGATCCCACTCCCCACACCTTGGAGATTCCATTACTGTACTTCGCACTGCCTTTCCAGGAGCCCAGAGATGCTGGGGTGGAGGAGAGATTGAGACCAGCTCTGAAAGGGACTTATCAGTGCAGCATCCCACTCCTCCCTCCTGGGTTTCTCATAAATAGCTGTAGGTTGTCTTTGATCTCAGTAGAGTCTCATAAAAAAAGGAGCAGGAGGGGGGAAATCTTGGAGGTCAGTAGGACTACATCAGTAATCCACGAAACTAGTAAAAGGTGGGTCAAGCTTTGAGGTTCCCTGCCAGAGATGGTAGATTTGGTTGAATCAGTCATGACCTTTTTTTTTAACGGAGAGGTAAGGAGGAGGTGGCAGAGGAGAGAAAATGTGAAAACAATGATCATCCAACTATCTCAAGCCAGTCTTCTAGAGGAGGCCGGTTTGACTTGAAGATTGGGTTTGATTTTTTTAACGGATTACAGAATCATGGACCTATAATGGAGTTCCGAGGTTATCAGACCCAATTCCTTCATTTTTACAGATGAGGAAACTGAGATCCAGAAAGGCTAGCTGGCTTTTTCAGCACTTCATAGGCAGTAACTGGGAGGGCTCAAATTTAAAGGCTCCAAAGTTCAGTGCTTTTCCTACTGTATCAAGGCAAGCCCAAAGAATGACCTCTTTCTGGACAAGGACCCATATGTTAGCCTCCTTCGTCTTAAAACTAATTCCATAGACAATGTTATGGAAAAAGACAATTTGTTATCTAAATGTTCGTTTCTTATCCTTGTATCATCTTGTCATTTCTACTGCCATTTACTGCTTATGGGACCTTGGGAGAGACATTTAGTCTCTGTAGACCTGTTTCTTCATCTGTAAAATGAGGGGGTTGCTGTAGATATCCTCTAAGGTCTCCCCCCCCCCCAGCCCTGTGTTATTCTTGAAGGGAATGCAATTCAAATCCTGATTTTGAAAGGCCATTCAGCTCCTGATTGATATTTTAACACATACTCTCCCTTGGTAGGCTGGTTTCATGAAAAGAGGACTGTATTTGGAGTCCTAAACCTTGAGTTCAGATTCTGACAGGCAAGAGCTTTGTGACTGTGCAAATCCCTCAACTTATCTAAGCCTGAGCTTCCTTATACTCTATAAAATGGGCATAAGAATCCTTGCATTATCATCTGCCAGGGTTGTCAAGAAGGAAGCTTTTACCAAGCACTGTGTGAATGTGAATTATAATCAAGAGTTCAACTTAATTTTAAAAATCTAAGATCTTAGACCATACAGATCATCTAACAGGTTCATCCTTCAGCCAGGATCGCACCTAAAATCAGCCAAGACACATGGGATGTGGCCAGTTCTGAAACGCCTGGGGGAGGGTGGAGAAAAGGAAATTCCACCAAGTCCCTTGGGAGTCAACAGTCAGTAAACAGCTATTAAGCACCTAGAATCCTACGGCCAGACCACCCACCGCCAGGAAGCTCTTTACATCTAACCTATATCCTTCATGCTGTAAAGTAAGCACCGTTCCTTCTTCCTCTGTCCTCAATGGAAATGGACACCTTTTCTGGGAATAAGTGTGGCAAGATGCTTGAAAATCATCTCAACCAGCTTTCTTTCTTTATTTACAACTGAGTGAATCTAAGTTCATCTAGTCTTTCCTCAATGGTTTTATTTTTCAAATTTAAATCATCTTTCTAGGTCTCCTTATCTATCTATCTTATCTCCTATCTATCTATCAAATGAGATAATAGTTATAAGCCCCTTAGCATGTTGCCTGGCATACTGGAGGTGTTCAATAAATGCTTATTCTCTTCTTTCCTTCCTTCCTTTCTTCCTACTGCCTTACTCTGCACTTGTCCTTCAGAGTATCCTTGGTTTGTTTCAAAACACTCACTCATTTTTCCTTGCTCTTCTTACAAAGTTCTGCCCTCCCCAGTTCTTCTATAATTGATGTCACCTGTAAATTTATTAAGCCCAGCATCATCTAACATCAAGGTCATTGATGAAAATGTTAAACAATAATGGAGCCTGTATCAAGCCACTTCAGCCCCAGTGGAATAGCCTCCATGTTCTCCAAGGTTGATGCCTATCCCTTAAGAACTCTTCCAGCCAACGCTGGTTAGGCAATATTTATTTGTTACAAAGGTTTGGTTTGGATTTCTCCAGTGGGGGGCAGGGGGAGTGAAAGATAAAGAAATTCACAGTAATTTTCTCTTTTTTCCTTCTAAAATAAAAAGACACTTATAACATAAAACAAAAAGCTAAAAGATCTGATTTTTACAATAGGAAGATTGCTATGAACCAATGCAAAATGAAATGAGCAGAAATAGGAAAACCTTATACACAATGACTAAAACAATGTAAAATGGGAAGGACAACAAAACAACTGAAAGTGAATGACGCAAAATTATAACGACCAAGTTTGGTCCCAAAGAAGAGATATAAGAAGGCACTACTCTCTTCTCTTTAATGCATGGTAATGAAAAAATAAAACACAATTTTGAAAAAATGCTAATTTACCAACTGATTTCATGATGTAATTAAGGTTTCCCCATTTTGTTCAATAAGCATTTATCAAGGGCCACCTGTGTTCCTAAATATTTTCTGTACTTAGGGAACACAAAGACGGAGGCTGACTTCTTTTAGGGAGAAGGGAAAATTACTTTTCCTAAATTTAGTAACCATTAACAACAGTTTAACAAACAAAATATTTTTTGAAATCATATATAATATCCTCTGCCCTAAATTATATTTTTAAATGTATATATTAACGTTAACAAAATAATGCCTATTTGTTTCAATATCTTTTTTATTCTATTATTTTTCTTGATTGTGTTGATGTTTTTTGTTTTCTTTTATTAAGGAGAGGAACTAGATTTTTCCCTGGCAGAGGCAACTTCCCTCTATCAATGCCAGTCTCTACCTTCTCTGCAACTCAATATTAGAAAGTGGCCTAGGGAGAGTTACTGAGAGAGTGAGGAACTCGATCAGGTTGCCAAGACAGTAGGTATCAAAGCCAAGGCTAGAACTCAGGTCGTCCTGTCCACTCCACCATGCTATCTCCCATGTTGTGATTATTTTTATTATTTCTATTCATCACTCACGTGTGTATACACACACACACACACACACACACACACACACATATATATGTATTTAGATACATACATGCATACACACAGATATATTCGTCTGGGTTCTTCTTTCTTCGTCCTGAAACAAATCAGGTATTTTGCCATATTTCAATGTATTCTACGTATTTGTCACCAGGAATTAGTCTGAGGAGCTTTCCTGGGAGTAATGGAAACTGAGCAGGGCCTTAATTATTTATCAGAAGAAAAGGATAAAGAAAGAATTCCAAATAGAAAGACTATGAAGACACTAAGCATGGGCAAGTGTGACATGGGACTCCAGGGAGGCCAATTTGACTAGAGAGAAAAATCTGTATTGGAGAGTAATTAGAATCAACATTAGAGCTGAATGCTGAGCTGTGTTTGTAGTTGCTCAGAAAAGAAATAAAAATAACTAATATTTCTTTCTACTGTGCTTTACATATGTAATGTGTGCATATGCCCTTCTAAATAAGATATGTGTGTCCATACGGATTGGCTTAATAAGGCTGGGAGGAGGCATGGAGACGTGATCTGAGGCTTGGACCACCTCTTAAAAGAAGAGTATAAAGTCTTAGACACTCTAGTCAGTGGTTCTCAACCTTCCTAATGCTGCTACCCTTTAATACTCATATGTGGGCGTATCAGCATGTGGGTGGACCCACCTGGAGACGGTTAGAGGAGCGGTGTCTCAGTTCCTAAGACCATCAGAAATATGTGTTTTCCCATGGTCTTAGGTGACCTAGTTCAACCCCCAAAGGGGTCATGACCCACAGGTTGAGAACCACTGCCCTAGATGGTGAGAGCAAAGAGGAAGATGGGAATCGAGGAGATGGGAACCGAGGGGGCATACAGGCCCCCATGCACAACAAGACTCTTTTCTCCCGTCTTCAAGGAGAAGTTCCTATAGATATAGGGCATCCCAAACGTCTTAGTGCAGTTTTAAGTTTTGATAATTTGAGAAGTATAAGTGAAACAAACTGGTCCAAAAAATCATTTGAAAATTTAAATTTATTTTACATTTAGTTTTATGAACTTTAACTAATAAATTTTTCATTTTAATTTAATTTCCTGGATGATACTTTCTTGATGGTGAGTGGATTGATAGAAGACATCTGCTTGATTTGCAGTCTCAGTCACCTGAGCTATCTCCATTATCTCCATTACCAGCTCTCTCTAAATATTGCTGGTATAATGGTATGAGTAGGATTTTAGGGTTCAGGATAGTCATTCCCCTGAATATTCTTAAAGAGGAAGGTAGCCCCAAGTTTACACCAATTTATGGCCTCTTCCCACCAAACTCTGGGTATACAAAAGGCTGTCATAAATAGCAAATGTGAGTAAACCCATTTATCCAACCAAATAGCAAACAAAAATCAGAGGAGAGACACAGACTAGAATACAGCAGAAAATACACAAGAGTGAATGTGCTCCTTGGATAAGAAAAGGATGAAATCTTGGTTCAACCAAGAAAGGGGCTCCTGATCTCATCCAAAAGGAAATTCATTCTCATTCTTTCTCTTTCTCTCTTTCTCTGTCTCTCTTTCTCTTTCTCTCTCTCTCTCTCTCACTTTCTCTCTCCCTCTCTTTCTCTCTCTCTGTCTCTCTCTCTCTCTCTCTCTCTGTCTCTCTCTCTCTGTCTCTCTCTCTCTCTCTCTCTCTCTCTGTCTCTCTCTCTCTGTCTCTCTCTCTCTCTTTCCCTGTCTTTCTCTCTCTCTCTCTCTGTCTCTGTCTCTCTCTCTCTGTCTCTCTCTCTCTCTCTGTCTCTCTCTCTCTCTTTCTCTCTCGCTCTCTCTGTATCTCTCTCTGTCTCATATTTCTTTGGAAGCAAAATAGAAATCAGAGATATGTTGAAGAGATGGATTCCCCTATCTATCTGAAGCTTCTAAAAATCTTGCCTCCTTTTTCCACATATCTTTCCCCAAATAAACTCTCACACCAGCTCAGGTCCTCAATGACATAGTCTACATATTCTTTGCCAATTGAGAGTCAGGTCTTCTGTAGAATTCAAAAGTCCCAGGCTTACACTAATGCACTGTCGGTGGAATTGTGAACTGATCCAATTCTGGAGATAATTTGGAACTATGCCCAAAGGACTATTAAACTGTGCATACCCTTTGACCCAGCAATACCACTACTAGGTCTGTATCCCAAAGAGATTTTTAAAAAGGGAAAAGAACCTATTTGTACAAAAATATTTATAGCATCTCTTTTTGTGGTAGCTAAGAAGTGGAAATCAAGGGGATGCCCATCAATTATGGAATGACTGAAGAAGTTGGGGTGTATGATTGTGATGAAACATTATTGTGCTATAAGACATGACAAGCAGGATGATTTCAGAAAAACCTGGGAAGATTTACATGAACTGATACAAAGTAAAGCAGAATCAGGAGAACACTGTCTATGTTAATATTAATATTGTACAGTGAAGAACTGTGAATGACTTAGCTATTCTCAGCAATACAATGATCAAAGATAATCCCACAGGAATCATGATAAAAAATACTATCTGCTTCCAGAGAAAGAACTGATGCTGTCTGAATACAGACTGAAGCAGGCTATTTTTCAATTTCTTTCTTCAAGTCTTCTTGCACAAAATTACTAATATGGACATGTTTTACATGATTGCATATGTATATGCTCTATCAGATTGCTAATTGTCTCACGGAGGGGAGAGAGGATAGAATTTGGAACTCAAAACTTTTTTTAAAAATGAATGTTAAAAATTGTTTTTACATGCAATTGAGGAAAAATAAAATATTATTTTTTAAAACATCCCAGGTTTCATTGAAAGATTAATTACATATATATTATTTTATCTGATTCTCACCACAACTCTGTGAAGTAGACACTAATACTATCACCATTTTCACAGTGAGGAAACTGAGGTCCAGACAGATTAAATAATTTTCTCAGGCTCATACACTAAATATCTGAGGCGGGATTTAAGCTGAAGTCTCCCTGCCTCCAAATCCAGAGCTCTACTGACCATACGATGTAGCCTCTAGGGGTACACTCAAAAACCAGGACACTTTACAAGACTAAAGGGACCAAGAGCTGGAAGGCTATTGCAGTACTCTGGATGAGAGATGAGGGTCCAGACTAGAGTTTAAGGATGAGCATGTTGCAAATGAAGGTCAAAAGACAGTAGATAATAGAGTGGGATGTAAACTGGCTTCAAAAAGTGGTCTGAACTTATGATGAAAGAGGCTATCCATCCCCAGAGAAAGAACTGATGGTGTCTGAATACAGACTGAAGCATATTTGTTTTTCACTTTATTTTTCTTGAGATTTTTTTGTCTCTGTTTTCTTACACAACATGACTATTATGGATATGTTTTGCATGACTACATATGTATAACCTATATCAAACTGCTTGCCTTCTCAACATGGGGGGAAGGGAGGAAGGGAGAGAATTTGGAATTCAAAGTTTTAAAAATGAATGTTGAAAATTGTTTTTGCATGTAACGGGGAAAATTTTTTTTTTTTAATAAATGCTTTTTTTTTTAATGGTCTGGAAATCACTAAGGTAGGAGAGGCCCATAACCAAAGGGCTAGCCCAAAATATCCTTTTTTTCAGGGGAGGAAGAAAAAATGGGGGACCAGAAACTTACAAAGATTATCTGTTAAAGTCAAGACAGATTCTATTTTCTCCTTCCCTTCATCCTATTAGACCTGTTATCCAATCCAAGGAAAAGATAAGATATCTCTAAGACTAGTTCTTTATGAAGCAATACTGGTTGTTATCTAGAATATCATGGTCTCTTATAGGTATTTCCCTTTCAGTATCTTTCTAACTACAAAGCAATGTGTAGTAAGACCCATCATGCAGTGTGCTGTTATAGAAATGGCCCTGGGCTCTCAAAGATTATGGCATCAGAGTATAACTGTAGTAGAGTCTGCCAAACTAGAAAGGCTTCAGTATGGGACTGGAAACTGACTGTTGTCCAAGGACCAGCCTAGCCAACATAGGAGACACAA
>CM053585.1:499933183-499955161 GCA_028646515.1 Pseudochirops corinnae
GCCCTAGGTATACTAGGGTGCTTACTGTTACAACTAGTAGCATAAATAGTATTACTAATACTAGCCATACCAGCAGGAATACTACTATTAAGTAGTAAGTAGTACTAGCAGCGTAAATGGTATCACTAATACTAGTCGTACTAGCAGGAATACTACTATTAGCAATAAAAGAATTAGTACTACTAGGTATACTAATAGGAATACTAGTAGTAGTACAAATACTAGCATACCAGTACTATTTCTTGTGCTAATAAAAGTGCTAGTACTCCTACTTGTATAAATAGTAGGAATACTGGTACTAGTACTACTAGTGGTAGTAATAAGAGTACTACTAGTGCTAATACAAGGACTAGCACTAGTTGTACTAATAGGAGTACTACTACTAGTAAAAATAGTAGTACGCTAGTACTATTAGTAGTAAGAGTAGGGGTAATAATAGCAGCAGCAGTAGTAATAGTAGTAGCAGTAATACACGCAGTAGCAATAACCACAAGTAATGACAGTAGTAATAACAATAGTAATTATTAGTAGAAGTAAAGAGTAGACAGTAGCAGTAATAATAGTAACAGTAGCGGTTGTAATAGTAGTAGTAGTAGCTAAGGAGCACAGCAGATAGAGCACCAGATCTGGAATCAGGAAGGTGTGAGTTCAAATCCAGCCCCAGACATTTACTAGCCATGTAACCCTGAGAAAATCATTCAACTTCCTTCTGCCTCCATCTTCTCATCTGTCATGGAGATAATCACAGCATTTACTGTCCCAGGATTGTTGGGAGGATCGAATAAGATAATTGTAAAGCACTTAGCACAGTTCCTAGCAAAAAGCAAACACTGTGTGAATGTCAGCGACTATAGTAGTAGTAGCAACAATATTAATAGTAATAATAGTGGTAATTACAGTAACAGTAGTATAGCTGTATTAGTAGTAGGATTAATAGCAATAATCGCAGCAGCATTAGCAGAGGTAGCATTCATAATAGTGATAGTAGCGGTAAAAGTTGCAATAGAAGTAGTATTCATAGTAATGGTAGTAAAAGCAATAGTAATAGTAGTCGCAGTAATAAAGGTGGTAGTGATCATGGTAAGAGTTCTAATAATAGTGATAATTATGGCAGTAGTAATAGACAGTGACAAAAGTAGTAATAACAATGGTCTGCCCAAAGAATTATAAAACTGTGTATACCCTTTGACCCAGCGAGACCCCTTTCAGGTCTGTTTCCCCAAGATGATGAGGGAAAAAGGAAAAGAACCTGTGTTTCTAACATATTTATAGCAGCTCTCTTAGAGGTGGCAAAGAACTGAAAATTGGGGGGAGGTCCATCAGTTGAGGAATGGCTAAGTAAGCTGTGGTCTATGATTGTGATGGTTAATTTTAAGACAACATGGAAAGACTTGCCTGAGACAATGAAGAGTGAAATGAGCAGAACCAAGAGGACACTGGATACGGTAACAGCACTATTGTTTAAAGAATAACTATGAATGACTAAGTTATTCTGAGAATTATAAATGCTGAAATCAATTACAAAGCACCTATGAAGGAAGACGCTATCCACCTCCAGAGAACTGATAGATAGAAGGATGCAAGGTATAATTTTACATACATGTGTGTGTGTGTGTGTGTGTGTGTGTGTGTGTGTAATGGTGGCATTTTCTAGTGCAAAGTGGGGAAGGAAGGAGGGAGACAGTTTGGAACTTAAAATGTTACCAAAATAAATTAAATTAAAAACAATAATAATGGTAGTAGTAAAAAACCAAAGATCATTTCCCCCGTGAATAATCTGGATAAGTACAGCTGTGTAGATGCTGCCTTAGGACGTAGGTAAAGTGACCCTAACAAAAAGTGAATCGTTCCTTCCTACTCCTTCATCTCGTGGACACTGAGGATTTTATTTTTATTGTTTAAGATGAATGTAAAATTACTATATGTCTCTTTGGATTTTAAAAGGGAAATACAGTTGAGTAAGAAGATAGTGAATGTGGGTGGTACTAGTGAAATCCGGTAGGACTGAAAAATGAAACTGTCTCTGTGCTATATCACTGGGTAGCTCACTGGCCATTAATTTGTAATTCCACCACCCTCCTTTCCAGTGTAATTTTTAAAGTGTTTAGATTATGTTCCTTTGGAAAGATCACAAAGATATCTACCCTAAGTAGGACTACTAGTTATACATTCCTTGATTTTAAAAGGTCCCATTTTGAGACACAAATATAATCTAGATGGTTTCTGTTCATGGAGAATTGGGGGTGGGAGGGCATGGCAGCTCAGAATTCAGTAAGTACCAAAATGAGAGACTTTGGACAGTAAAGAGGACAGCATGAGAGTACTGGGTATCAACAATAGCTGGGGGGGGGGGGAGGTAACAAAAACATACACAAAGAGGGATGGGAAGATGCCAGTTTTACCAAATTCCCAATTTTCCCCAGTGCTTGCATACTGGGAACCACCATGGCCTTTCTCCTTCCCCTTGAACTGTCTCATACTACCCTTGAGCTTTCCTATTGCTTGAACCAAGGTCAAAGAGTCCAATATAGACAGTCAGCGAAGAGAATTCTAGGCATTTGCATGAAATGTTGCGACATGAATCTTGGATATCGTTTGCTATACGGCTTCTTCCATAGGAAACACACCTATGTAAGTCACATTGTGTATTTATAGTTATGGACAATCTTGTTACTAAATATGTCTAAGGTAAGGTCATGAGTTATTTCTGGGAGAAAAAAAAACAGTGACAGAAAGCAATGAGTCATTTTCAAATACGTATATACAGATTTGTAGCTTGTTTAAAGATGTCACAAGAATACCTCAAGTCCTTAAAAATACCCATAGGTCAGTTTTTAAAAAGAAGAAGGATTGCATGATCCCATTGCCCTCTGAACATTTAAGTTGTCAAAATGCTCCCATGATGATAGAATCATAGATTTAGTTCTGAATCTTAGAGGTCAGCAAGGCCAACCTCCTTATTTCATATATCAGCAGAATGAAATCCAGAGTTGGTCCCTGATGTGCCTAAGATTGTTGTTGTTGTTCAGTTATTTCAGTCATGTCCAACTCTTCATGACCCCATTTGGAGTTTTCTTGGCAAAGATACTGGGATGATTTGCCTTCTCCAGCTCATTTTTCACATGAGGAAACTGAAGCAAACAGGGTTAAGTGACTTGCCCAGGGTCACACAGCTTGTAAGTGTCTGAGGCCAGATTTGAACCCATGTTCCACCCCTTCTAGCCCAATGCCTTCAATTTACAGATATGGAAACTGAAGGCCATAGAAGTTAGGTGATTTACCCAATGTCATACAGGTACTAAGTGGAAAGCAGAAATTTGAACCTAGGGTCTCTGAATTCAGGTCCGGTCCCTTTTCCATGGCATCTCAATTTTTCTTTAAGCATATCAGAATAGTTTTAAGTCTCCTGAAATCCTTCCTTTGCCTTACCTAACCTTCAAACTCAAGCTCTCAATCTTACTTTCCAATTGTTCTGTGCATAACTTATAATGGACCTGCAAAAAGATTTTGACCCCTTTGATTTCCTTGAACCAATTCCTTCAAGTGACTTCTCTTGCCTCATGCTCAAGAATAAATTGCATCATTATGGCTCTCTTGTTATTTTGACTTTCTGACTTGCTCTGTACCCTCTGATATATAAATTAGCTGCAGCCTACACAATGCACAACTGTATTTGTTCACAAGGAATGTTTGGGTTTCTTTCGACTTCTTCCTGTCCACTTCCCCGTGGTTTACACAGAGAGGTCGAGTTTTTGAAAAATTACCCGGCATACTTGTGTTTAATGAGTACATTTAAGCATGCTTTCCCTGCAATGCTTATCAGTTGGTTACTTAACCTTTTATGAGCAGGTTAAATATTTTCTACAGCATTTCAATACACATGATACCTGGTTTCAAGTTTAAAACTAATGGGAAGGAAGTTATTCTTTCCTTATATTACTCCCACCCCTATATCTTTTCATTTGTTTTTTATCTTTCTTTTTTAAATGACCACTTGACTGAGGGAGAAATTCACATGGCAGCAGTGGACACACCATCTAACAGGAGGTTTGAACTCTTCTGGCATCTGTCTAACAATGGGGCATTTTTTAGGAACCCCCATTGTCCTGACCAGAAGAATTGAAAGTGGCAAACTTGACCTGGAGTTCACTATGCAAATGAAGTCTAAAATTAATTCAAACTGAGTTGTAGGAGAAGAATATCAGGGAAATAAGAAATAAGTGTTGAGTCCAGGGTAAGGATGACAAGAAACCATGTGATACTCAAAAAAATGCACCAGAATGCTCTCCATTCTCTAACAAAGTGGTCCTTATTTCTCTGTTTCCCAAAGGTTCTCCCTTCCCATATCCACACATACACACACACACACACACACACACAATTCCCTGCCAACAGAATAAAAACTTTGCTAAGTGCTTCATTCATTTCAACAGGCTATATTTATTCATTTTTCACCCCCAAATGGCATATTTAATATATATTCCTGGAAATACCTGAACTCCATTCATTATGTTCTCAACTAGCTTCTCATCTGCCCCTCCAACCCACAAGTTGACCCAACTGAATTAAAGTCCTTGGTGGCTCCACATCCAATTTCTTTGGAGGTTTGGCAGCAAGACAAGAAATAGACCACTCAATTTTAGGTTAGGATTTTTATTAAGCACCTAGTATATGGCAGGCCCTGTCAGAGTCAGAAGATGTGAAGTCAGGGAGACCTAGGTTTAAATCCCATCTCACACATGTCCTAACTGCGTGATTCTGGATAAATCACTTAACATCTCTTGGTTTCTGCTTCCTCATTTGGAAAATGTTGGCTTTGATAGCCTCTGAGGTTCTTTCCAGTCCTAAATCTATGATTCTGCACAAAGTTTTGTGTAAATAAAGGTGAAAAAAGTTTCCTACTCTCAAGGAGTTTACAATCTAATGAGTGAAAGGTATACTACATTGTATCTAAAAAAATGTGAGAAAGAATGTAATACGGAAGAATGAAAGAGTCAAATGCTAGGAAAAGATTTTGAGTGGAGGAGAGAATGTTTCCAATAAGCAGAAATCAGAGGAGATTTCCTGGGGGAGCTGGGCTGAGGAAGGTTTTGAAGGAAGATTTTCAAGAGATGGAGACAATGATGAAGTACATTGCAGGTCCAGGGCACAGCCTGTTCCCAAGTACAAGGGCAGAGGAGTACAGGAGAAAGTCGAAGAACAAATATTAGCCAAATTTGTCTAGAATATTGTAGTGTGTGTGAAAGGAAGTCATGAGAA
Organism: Pseudochirops corinnae; assembly: GCA_028646515.1. Lineage (NCBI taxonomy): Eukaryota > Metazoa > Chordata > Mammalia > Diprotodontia > Pseudocheiridae > Pseudochirops > Pseudochirops corinnae. The sequence continues at coordinate 499,938,443 of CM053585.1, forward strand.
TCATGAGAACTAAGACTGGAAAGGTAGGTTGGAGTCAGATTGTGTTTTGCTTTAAGAGCCATACTACAGAGCACACAATGAATCCCAGAGACAATAGGGAGCCTTTCCTACAGGATCCAACCCATACTTTAGGAAGATTATCTGGACAACTATGAGAAAGATGGATGGAAAAGGAGGGAAACAAGAAAGCTATTACAATAGTCTAGTGATAAGACTGGGGTGGAAAGAAATGGGCAGATATAAGAGAGATTAAGGAAGTAGAATCCCCCCAGGGGTCAGCAACATATGAGAGAGCAAAGATTTAGGAGAGCCAATGAGTACAAGCCTACAGAGTCTGGGTAACCTCTGGGACATCCTGAGATGTGCAGGAGGTCTTTGGATATACGGGATTATCACTCAGAAGAGGTAGAAATTTGATAGTCATTTGAATTGAGGCAATAATTAAAGCCATGGGTTTGAAAGAGATCACAAGGGAAAAAGAATTTTCTTTAAAAAGGGAAAAGGAATAAGAACAAACTTAGGGGATGCCCAGATTTGGGTGATAAGAAGACTAAGGTGTGCCTATGAAGGAAATTGAGAAGGAACATTCAAACAGATAATAGGTCAGCAAGTATATAACAATGTGACAGAAGCCAAGATCAAAAGAGGACATCAAGAAGAAGGCAGTGATCAACAATAATGCCATACAATGATGAGGACCCATTGGAGACACAGAATGAGAAGACTGGGCTCATGCCCCAGCTCTGCCACTTACTAACTATATGGTCTGGAGCAAAGTAGGGTCTCATTTTCCCCTTTTATCAGGTTTCTCTCAGCCTCAACACTGGATGAGTCTAAGAAGTTTGATTATATAAGTAACATTAAATAGAAAGCTCCAGAAACCCATCATATAAAACTCTCAGAAAACTGAATAAAACATAGTCTGTTGGGAACTATACCTAGCTTGTTCCCACAGTCTGTTGCTCTGAACACCATGATTACTGTCCTTTTTTCCTAGGAGAGACCCAAAAGTTTTAAACCGGCACAAGAACTGAATTCTCCTTTGTTCTGTAAGGTAGTAGCCATTCGAGAGTGGGGACAGAAGAGCTTCACTGAATGAAGTGTAAAGCATATAGCTAGCTAGCCAACAGGAGCCTCACTGTTAAACAGAAAGATTCTTGACATGATCTTGAGCCACAGATGACAAAGACAAATATCATCATTTCATGGTCTCTGATGTCATTCCATTGCTCTGTACCCTGCTGGGTTTTTTGCCTTGGTTTCTCCCCAGTGAGCCTCACCTCTGTGCTTTCTACTTCCATGGGAGACTCTCATTGCTGCCATCTATTGGACGACATCTGTAGTCTTCAGTTGTGGTGATGACTCTTCAAAGTCACCCAGCTAGCCATCTTGGTTTCCATCTGCTAGAGTGCAATGACTAAAAAGCCTTGATGGATATCTCTTTGGTCATGGGCTAAACAAAAGTGAGGCAGAGTGGCCCTCCCTTTATCCACTGCTGAGTCACAATCCATTGACCCCGAAAACTATTTCATTTAAGATTAGAAATTCCAGGTAACTCTCATTTAACCCATTATGGGGAATCACATGCCCCTAAAAATCTCTTTCAGGAGAATCTACCAAACAAACCCATAACTACTACATGGAAATTGACTTCACTCCCAAGATCCTCCTTAGAATGGTATGCAAAAGACCTAAACAAGAATGAAATAAGTTAAGGAAGTAATGTCATTTTCCTATGCCCACCTGATCCACCTCTTCTAAATTATTATTTATATCATATCACATTATATCACATCACATCATATCATATCATATTATATGAGAAAGGATGAAAAGAAGGATAAGGGGAGGGGAAAAGGGAAGGAAAGGACAAGCATTAATCCCTACTGTCTACCTACAGATGTAACAAGGAGGAGAAGGAAATTCACTTCTACTACAATGACATTGCTCAATAAAAGCTGAAGGATAGCAATAATGATTTTAATATCATAAAGCCTGAAGAAGAAAATAACAAAGGGCAACATAACCTTCAAAATAACTATTAAAACAAAATTTTAAAACCCTGTACTACAGACCTAACTCTGAAACTAGTAAGCTGTGAGACCTTGGACAGGTCATTTACCCTGTCTTGGCTTTCAAATCCTCTTCTGTAAAATAAGAGGGTTGGACTAAACAATATCTTCTGATTCTAAAATTCAAAGAAAATTCTGTGATTCTCAGTTCATTTCACAAAGGATGTTTTTTTTTAAAATGCTTCTTCATCTCCAGTGAAGCCTAGAAAATGAAGAATTTAAACTATAACAGGATGGATTTGAGTTTGATATAAATGGACAAATTTCCTAACTGTGAGCATGATTGAATGGTGGCTTACAAGTCTGAGCATTAGTGCACTTTCCCCCAGGGGTCTTTAAAGCTAGGATGAATTCTAATCTGTCTTGGATGGTTTAAATGTGAACTCTCAAAGGCATGGGGATGAATTATATGGTTTCATTAAGGCATCATCAAACCCCACCTCTCTGAGGAAGCTTTAGCTTCCCCAGTGAAGTGAAAATAAGATGGACTCTCCCATTCGCTTTCCTGGAAACAAGGGAGTGGGGGGAACAAGAGATTGCTGGGAGGCTGATTCATCTTCCCTTTTTTATATTTTTATAGCTATTTCTCAAGGGCAAAAGCACCACCTGAAGTCTAAATATTCACACAGTAGAGGTGATGATATTGACAGAATCATTACAAAGGGTCATCACCCAGAAGATGATGGTTATAAGGCGTGGTGCTACTTATTCCTTGATAAAAGGGAAGGACCAGCATTGAATTTAATAGAATGTTAGAACTGGAAGGTCATCTAGTCCAATGACTTCATTTTACTGAAAAGAAAACTGAGGCCCTGAGATGTTTAAGCAATTTGCCCAATACCATATAAGTGGCATTGGGCAACTGAAGTGAATTAGTGTCTTGAGTCCCAAGGAATACTCCCTGACTAGACACTGACTCTTCAGGATTCTGTGAGTAGAAAAGGAAATGGGAAATTCTTCTGGTTCCCAACGCAAACAACCTTGGAAGGTTTGAGCGTAAACACCTCTTCTATGCCCTGGAAATCTTGAGTTTGTGGTATGCATATGTATGGGTTTCATGGTGCCTGGGTTTAGGAGGAACCATAGAGAGCCTATATTGTAGTTGCTTTTTTGTATATTTGGATTGTTTTCTTCTTATGGCCACAAATAAAGACCAAAGATAGATAAATTGTGCTTATGTGATCCACATCATTACAGCACTCATGTGGATAGGGGTCCTTTGAAGCTTAGGAATAAGGAAAGAATAGAGAACCTCTGGTTGGAAATACTTGGATAAACCCAACAGGTCTATATTAATGAAATGAGCATTGCCACCAAGGAAGAGGCAGAGCCAAAGGATTGGGGTCGCCAGATCTCTGAGAACCCTAGAGAGCTTGGCGTGAGGTGAATCTCATAACCCCAAGACTGACCATGGATTGCAAGCCCCCGGCTGCCTTCCTTAAAGAGGGTCATGTGTTTGGCCAGCAGCGTCCACTGGTGATAATTGGCCATCATGGACTTGGGAGTCAATAATGAGAGTCATCAATAGCTCCCTGCACAGGGGTTGGGATAGACTTGCTAAAGTTTTTCAACTCCTTTACATTTGGCTTCCTTTTAAACTGCTTCTTTTCCTACTTGGGACTCCCAGATGCAAAGGGTCAGCTGAACTTCATAACCCACAGATTTTTTTTAAAGTATCAAAAAAGTGGACATGTTAACAAAAAAGGAACCTGAGAGAAAGAGGAAAATATACTTGATGGCAGAAATATTGGAACTCTCTCCCCTCCTATCTTGTTTATCAGAGACATGGACAGTCTAGCATTTTTAGCTACTATGTTACCAAATATCTTCTCCCTCTTTTATCCGCAGACTTTCAGTTTTGAGAAAGCTAAGTGGCCCAGTGGGTAGAGTGCTGGGCTTGTAGTCAGAAAGACCTGAGTTCAAATCTGGCCTTTGACACTTACTATGTGATCCTGGGCAAGTCACTTAACTTTTTTCTGTCTCAGTTTCCTCATTTATAAAATGAACATACTAATAGCACCTACCTCCCTGGGTTATTGGGAGGATTAAATGAGATCATGCTCAGTGTCTGGCACAACATAAATAAATTTGTGCTTAATAAATGCTTACTTCCTTCCCTCTTCCCTCTTCCCTCTGCTACACAGTTCACCTATCCTGTTAGTGACATCAGTTTTCTTGACTCAGATACTTTACCCTCTCTACCAGTTTATTCCTCCTAGTGCCTACTAGAAAACATGTTCCTATCCCTCCCCTGTGTTTTGGAGAGGTACTCCAGCAACCTCTGTACAGCCAGAATTATAGATTTTTATTTTACACGGACTATTGCATTGAGATGTCTAGTGAGTCAATTTCTATTTAAGAAGTTCAATGAAAACACTTTGTAAAGAGGACAGCACACTGGATTTGGTGCCAAAGGGTTCCAAAAGTTGGGTTGGATTCTTGATTGTGCCACTTACTAGCTCACATATATACCACATATATACCACATATATATTTGTAGTGTATATCAAAATATCCTTGTGTTCATGCTACCAAGTTATAGTACTACAGAAAGACCCAAGAATCACTCAGCCAAGCAGGAATAGCGGAAACCTAGTAGCTATATTTCTAAAAATATATATATATGGGAACATCTGGCTGATGTGAGAGAAATATACCAGAAGCAATCTGGCTGATGTTCAAACATGTGTGTGTGTGTGTGTGTGTGAATTTGTATGTGTCAATTTGTTGATGATTTCCAAATCAAATACATGCACATAAGTCCCAACCAGAAAGGATGTGGTTCAGTCATGAATATCTAACTTCCCTGGATCTTCTAGATTCCCAGATTGCTCAGCTAAAGATAAAAGGAAGGTAAAAATGTGCAAACAAGTTGGAAAAGTCCAGTCAGCTGGAGAAATTTCTTTCTAAAGTAGCTAGGGTACCCTTAGGAAATAGGCCTTGAGAAAAAGAGAAGTCCATTTTAACAAAGATTATTATGACATCAGAAAAGGTTGCCTGGAGAAAGGGTGTGCTGGATTCAAAAAGCAGGAGACTTTTTAAAGGTTCAAGCGATGTTCAAGCCCTCACTTCATTGGAACCACAAAGTCTGGGAGCTGGAAGAGATTTCTGTAACTATCTAATCAGACCCATCAAGGAAAGAAATCCCTACCAGAACACAGCCAACAAGCGATTATTCAACTTCTGCTTAAGTCTCCAAGGAGAGAGAGTTACTGTCTCCTGAAACAGCCTAGTACACCCTTGGGCAGCTCTAACTCACCTTTTCTGCACAAGGAGTACTAATCCTGCCCCTCTGGAGCCAAACAGAAGTCTAATCCATCATCCATGGATATCCCTTTAAAAGTTTGAAGACCGCCATGATTTCCTCCTGAGTCTTTTCTCTTTCAGGTTAAATTTCCTTTCCGCTTCTTCAAGAAATCTTCATCTTTACTAGCTTTGAAAACTTTCAGCAAGCTACTCAACTTCTCTGACTCAGTCTCTTCTTCTTTAAAATAGAGATTCATCAGCAAGCACTTTATTCTCTTTGACCTTGCAACCAGTACCCCACAGAGGTCAAGGACAGAAAGAAAGTTCTTTTATACAGTGTCCCTAAAGTCTCAGCACAGTTTTAAGCTTTAATAACTTAAATAGATTATATATGTATGTGTATATATATATACATGTGTGTATGTGTATATACGTGTGTGTATATATGTATTGTGTATACACACACACACACACACACACACACACACACACACACACATAGTTATCCCTTCCACATTTCAGGGCTCAGAAGAATGACACTCCTGTGATCTAAAAAATCCACATAAAAATTTTTGACCCTCCCTTCATACCAGAGAAGAAGTTTGAAATATTAAGGTATTAAAAGATAAAATATATTGATATTATATAATATTATACATACATGTTATGCATTCCTGGGGTTCTCAGCTTTTTTCTATGTTGTCTGTGGCTTCCACAAAACTCCCCCAAAATTTCCACCTAATTTCTGATGCCAACCCATGATACATTGAAATCATCATGGGAAAAGTCATAATGTGGAAGGGATAACTGCATATGTTGTTGTGGTTGAATCATTTCAGTCATGTCCAACTCACTGTGACCCCATTTGGGGTTTTCCTGGCAAAGAGAGTGGCGGGGTTCGCCGTCTCCTTCTCCAGATCATTTCGAGGAAGATGAAGAAACTAAAGGAGAGTTAAATGACTTGTCCAAGGTCACATAGCTAGCAAGCATCTGAGGCTGAATTTGAATTCAGGTTCTCCTGATTCTACCCAATGCACATCTATCTGATATATAGATATAGATATAGATATGTATGTATGTGTACGTGTATGTATGTACATGCCGCACAGTTATGTGCATACATAACATATGTATGTATGTGCATGTATATGTATGTATACACTGTGCAGTTAGCTGCCATGTGTGTATATACATACACACATACATCACACACAGATTTATATACACATATGTTGTATATACACATACATCACACATATAGATTTATATACACATATGTTGCACACACATACATCACACACATATAGATTTATATACATATAAGTTGTACATGCATATACATATATCACATATAGATTTATATACACATATGTTGTATATGCATACACACATACATCACACACATATAGATTTATATACACATGTCATATATACATACACACATACATCTCACACATATAGATTTTTATACATATGTTGTACATACACACATACATCACACACATATAGATTTATATACACATATGTTGTGTATACATACACACATACATCACACACATATAGATTTATATACACATATGTTATGTATACATACACACATACATCACACACATATAGATTTATACACACATATGTTGTACATACATACACACATACATCACACACATATAGATTTATATACACATATATTGCATATACATAGACACACATACTTTTTAAACCTAAATCGCTTAAAACTACCCTAAGACATTGAGGATACCCTGAATATAACAATATATTCAAAGCACTCTCGGGGGTAGCAATAACCTGGGAACAATTGATGCCCATCAGTTGGAGGAAGGACTGAACCATCTGGGGGATATGAACATATTCCACAGTGAAAATATCATTGTCCCATAAGAAACAATAAATAAGAGGAAACCAGAGAAATATGGCAAGACCCATATGAAGTGATGTAGAAACAAGAGAACAGTTAAACATAAATGACTAAAAATATGAACTCCAACCACTCTTGGGGCAGTAGAATCTGGTACTTGATGATGAATACCCTCAGTGCCAGGGCACTGATAATGAAACGGGCCTCTTTTCTCTCACTATACTAGTGGGGGACTAGGAATGTGAAATGTAATAGATCTTAACAGATGAGGTCAGTATACCTATTGGTTTTGTTTGGCTCGGTTTTTTTTTTTTAGAGGGGAAGGGAGGGCAATTGGGGTTAAGTGACTTTCCCAAGGTCATACGGCTAGTTTTGTGTTAAGTGTCTGAGGCTGAATTTGAACTCAGGTCCTCCTGACTCCAGGGCTGATGCTCTATTCATGTATCTATTGGTTTTGCTCAAATGTTTTTTCTTTGTTATAAAGAAAGGTTCTATGGAAAGACAGCTAAGGGAAAATGACTGTGATATAGAGTTAAAAGGCTACAATAAGTTATTGGGTTTTTTAATAACATGAAATTAAATTTAATACCTATGAAGTGCCTACTGTGTGCGAGACCCTTAGCTAGGCTCTGGACGATCCCGGCACTTCTCACATCCCAAAGCTGCAGAGATCGTATCTGAATCCTCAGTGCTTAGTACGGTCCCTGAGACACAGTGGGCATTTAATCAATGCTTGTTGATTAATTGCTTGGAGAAGCTTAAATGAGATAATGCTTTGTAATCATGAAGCACCATATAAATGTAAACTATTATTGTTCTTGACTACATAACATGAAGGGCTAAAAGAGACTTTCGAGATTACTGAATCTAAGCCCTCATTTTACAGATGAGGGTCTTAGCTGACCCTAGAAATGAAAGGAGTTTCCCAAAGTCAGGAGAAAACAACACTGAGACCCAAATCTCAGTCCCCTGATCCTTGGACCACTAGACCAGGTAAAATTGTTAGCCCCAAAATGGAACTATTCATAGTAGCGGCCAGATATAATACTAGCCCCTAGCAGCAGCAATGCAAAGGGTTTTCACCAACATCAAAGGTAACCCAGGGCTTGGCCACATTTCTTTCCCCCTTTCAGAAGGAAAAAATATCCTGGCCAAGCAGGGATTCCATCTAAAGCCACCATATTGTCCCCATGCAAGCTAAAGGAAAGGGAGGGAAAAACAGGGAACTACTGAGGTACGTTTGAAATGTTAAAGACATACTTGATAAGGAAGGACCATTTGTGAGAAAGTGATTCAAGAAATCCAAGAGAAAGAAACAAGAGTGAACTGGAGCATAAACTCTACCGTGGGAACTGAAAGGTGAAAAAAGGCTTGATGTCCTGAGAGGAGAAGAAAAAGACAGATAACCCAAAAGAGATAAAAGAAGCATTTACAGAGAACCATGACCCAACAGATAAGGAAAGGGAGAGATAGATCCAAGGATAAAGAAGAAACAGATCAATAAATAGTTGTAAGAAGCCTAAGTGGGTGAAGAAATCCAGGCAATATGTACACAGACTTTTTAGAGATAGCCTTTTCCCAACTGAAGAAGGAGAAAGCAAACCAGCACTGAGGATAAAAGACAGTGAATTAAGCACACATATACACACATACACATATGTATAGATGTATCTATGCATATACACATATATGCATATGTGTGTATGCGCATACATATCTAAAATTAGGGAGAGGGAAGAAAAAAGAAATTTACATGATACGTTTATTAAATATTTAAAAGGAATAGCAAGTTGTATATAATAAAATTACAGTTTCACGGGCAGTCATCTTTTTTATTATACCATATGTTATAGAAATACTTATTTTATTCCATAAATTAAAAATAAAACAATTTTTAAAAAGCAAACAGTGCTGAGATATGTGTGTATCCCCTTTGTTCTTTTTTATAATGTGCTTTGAATATTTTCATCCTTTGCATTTTTTTTTTGTAAAGCATCAGTTTCTTTAAGGTTTAGTCTTTAGTATTTAGGGGGTAGGAAGCTATAGTTCAAGTTAACCCTGGCAGTTCCAGTGCTGCCCTGTTTGGTTTTTGTCCCTTTCGGGTCTTCCTTCTGCTTTCTTTCGTGTAGCCTTTAGTGGTTCATTGGTATTGTTTTCTTTCTTTTCCTCCTATTTTTAATATCACTATCACTTCCCCCCCATTCCTGCTATAATACGACAACCAGTCCCCAAAAACAAAATCCCCTGTTGTCACTGATGAGCATATAGTCAAGAAAAAATTACATACATAGGCTGTATCTCCAAATATATATCTTATTCTCCACCTCTTCCCAAGAAGTGGGAAGACTCATCACAAGTCTTCTGAGTTAGTTAGTTATTAGTTATAAGGTTAGACAGAGTTAATGGCAGAGCCAGGTCAAGAACACAAATCCCCTCTTATAGAATACTGGTAAATGTTCAATAACCAGCTCTCACAAAAAGAATATAGGACATACTTTCAAATTTAATCTACATCGTTAACTCCTTCTCCATCACTTTCTCAGGTCTAGACTACCAAATAATAATAATCTCTGATTTATAGTGTTAGCTGACTTCCAAAGTGTAAATGTTCATACTCAAAATTTAACAATCAGCTCTCGCAAGCCCATATAAACTTGCTCCAGCACACACCTGCTGGATTCCCAATCTAGTATGCCATCCACTGTCCAAAGAAGTCTCTTGGGAGCCATGAATCAGTCTCCCCACTATGCACCACTTTATAAAGGACATGAAGTTTTGTTTTGAGAACCAGAACTTAAATAAATCAGTCATGACAAAGGTCAAGGACATTGTAGGGGTGATTTCTGCATGGAGGAGGAGTTAAATTGATGACTTCCCAAGGGATGCTTCCATACCTAAAGACTCTGTGTGAGACATGTTTGATAAATGCATGAACTCATAGTTCTCTATCAATAATTCATGCAAATGAAGGCACCTCTTGGTGTTGGTGATTAGAAACAGCAAATATTTCTGAAACATTAAATCTCATTTTGATTGATGGATGGTTTAGTAAGCAAGAGCTTTCTAGATATATGACCCAACAGCCCTATCTTGGAGTGCTAGAAGATGGCCAAATCAGTGGGCTCAGAAACAAGTGGGAAAGAAGAGAAAAGAATTACAAGCAAAAAAACTCTTAGGTACCTTTTCTAAGTCTCATCTCCCCTCCACCTGCAAAAAAAAAACTAACACTAAAATTGTATTCTTTGTTGTTTTTACAAAACATGAAGAGAACAAAATGAAGAAAACCGTACAGTATTTTCCTTCATAAGAAAGACGGCGCCAACACAGAAGGTCTCCAGTAATCCTGTCTGGCTGCAAAGGCAATTAAACAGGAGTGGGGTCCTGTGGAAAGGAGGCCTGCAAGCCAGATTATCTCTCAGCAAGAGCAAGAGGTAGCAAACATTTTCCATAAATCTCTCTTCCTGGCAATTTAAAAACCAGAGAAAGATAAATGGGTGGTAAACCCAAAGGCCCTTCTCCTCACTCTGCATAAGCCATGGTTACTGTCTACTAATCAAGGGGAGATAGTCTCCTTTCATTTTTTTAATGAGGTCACAATCTTTACTCACTTCCATATTATCATATGACCTGACCTTTATTCTGTGGTAGGCAGAAATTAGGGGTAGCAGAATCTCACTCTCCCACCAAAGAGCTTATCCCCAACATTTTAATGAGTAAGTACACACAGACTCAGCCCCAAATTCCAACATTCAGATAGATAGACTCTCCCTTTCCATGATAGGGAGCTCAGTGTTCCCCGTTGTGTACCTATGATATATTATTCCCCCATTCTTAGATAACTGGCTTACATAGAGATAGAGAAGGCAATTAGAATTTTTTTCTCCCTGCTGACCTTCAGGGATGTGTTCTGTCTAGCTAAAATCCATTGCCCCATTCCAAGATTTGGAATTCACTAGTCAAGTTTCCCATCACACCTTGCTGCCTGGCAACAAAGATAGCTTGTTTCAGTCTTTCCTGGAATCTGACTGGATAGTATAGGAAAGAAGGCATCTTCCTTCCCATCAACCACCAAGCCTCCCAATCCCACCTTTCCTCTAGACAAGAGAGGGTACTTGAGAGTCAGAAGCACTTTCCACCCTGTATCCAGTCAGCTGTATTGGAAACTTAAGGTTTCAGTGTGAACTTCCAGAATTTCTTAATGTTGAATCCTCAGGTATCAGTCACAACCATATGGTCTTGATATATGTCCACCAAAATAAAAAGGTTTCCTTCTGCTCTGTCATTCAAGAAACATGGATGGGGGGAAATATACTCTTCCAGAATGCATATGACCAATTCATTGTAATTCAATAAAAATTTATTAAATTTATATAACAAGTCCTGGGTACAGGATGAGAAACAACATAGCCCATCTTTCATGGGCTTCCTTATCTCCCTTTCCTCTATATGTCCTTTATCATTTACTCTTCCTTTACTCTATTCTCAAAGGGTAAGGTCATCTTTCTCTATGCCAAAGCTAAAGCCTCTAGATGAGTCTTTCCCATCCAGTTCAGACCCTCGTCCACTGGTGATTCTCTTCCTTTCTTTCATCTCTTGTCTCATTCTCCTCATACACGTATTCAGATCTCCCCTTCATTACCTACAAAGCCTCCTACCACCCCCCACTAAATATAACTATCTCCACTAGCTATAATCCACTTGGTTCTCCCTTTCACTGGTTCTGCTTCCTTACCAATCTGGCTTCTGTACATTCTATGCTAATGAAACCATTGCCTTTGAGGTTACCAGTGACTCTCTAACTCCCAACAAAGACTTAGCCTCATCCTCCTTGATCTTTCTGAAGCACCTATCACTATGTATAGCCACCTCCATGATGCTCTCTCCCCACTGTTCACTCCTACCCATCATCTTCATATATGTCTCATAAATGCTGTCTTTGGCTCTCTCCCTTTAAAAAAAAAAAATCTCATGACTCCCTATCTTAGTTATCTTGGCTATCCTGTTTCATCTCCTGGCATCAAATTATGACTTCTATGCAAATGTCCAGTCAATATCTATATTCAGCCCCTAACTTTCCGCTAAGTTCTAGCTTTCCATTTCCAAGTTCCTGCTGGACATGTCCCCATGGATGTCACCAGAGTACTTTACATACATCATCTCTTTAAAAAGTTATGTGACAACATGTTCCAATTGTATGACTATAAGCAAGAGTATAAATTCTAACCCAAATCTTTCCTGATCCAAGTCCAACCCACTTTCCACTAAGCTTTTCTACTTCACCACTGTCATCAAGCCAGGATCCTTAGGTCTCCCTCAGTAGGACAGGGGGATAAATGAATACACAGTGTGATAACCCATTTTTAGCAGCAAGTTTTCTTTTCCTTGGAGTATTTATCTCCAATGGATAGGTATCAAGCTGGACAACCCTTAGCTCGCATTGAACAATGATTTTTTCAGGACATCTTAGGAAACCTGAAAAAGTAGTAAACTTCAGAAATAGTTCAGTCAAAAATGCAGACTGAAAAAAAGTCTGATACTGTGGGACTCTTTGACTGTTCTAAGTAAGGAGCTACTGATCTGCATAAGCTTTAAATCTCTTCCTTCCTCTAAATCTTTTACTTCCTCATATTTTGTTCTGCTGTTTCAGTCGTGTCTGACTTTTCACGATGTTGTTTGGAGTGTTCTTGGCAAAGACACTGCCATTTCTTCTCCAGCTAATTTTACGGATGAGGAAACTGAGGCAAACAGGATTAAGTGACTTGCCCAGGATCACACAGCTAAGCAAGTATTTGAGGCTGGATTTGACCTCAGAAAGATGAGGCTTCCTGGTTCCAAGCCTATGCTCTATCCACGGAGCAACCTCGCTTTCCCTTATCACTTATCATAAATGATACTCCATCCAGACAGGAATAAACCAAGACCAAGACACATGCTTAGGACTGAGATCCAAGGAATTAGGGAGGGATAAAGGGGAGTTGTGTACGTATTCAAGCAATTCTATAGTAATACATCGAAGAAATATGTATTTCTATATCCAACTCTCAGTTCTTTTCCTAAATAACTTAGGAAGCAGATAAGCTAAAAGTTATGGCAAGTGGAACTCTTGCCTGTCATCCTATCCATCCTTTATTCTATATATTATTTCATGGTAACTAACAATCAGTATTAGTGTTAAAACAATTATGGTAGCCCTTCCTTTGAAACAAACATGAGATTAGTAGATAGTACAAGTCGTGATCCCCCTTTCAGAGACTAAAAAAACTAAGGCCTTAGAGAAGGGAAATGTCTTAGCCAAGGTCACAAGTGGCAGAATGTAAAACCTAGGCTTCCTGAGTTCAAGTCCAGACTTCTTTTCACATTCTCTGATGCACATAACTGTCCAAATAGGATCATAAACTCCCCTATTTAGAGCTGGCAGGAACCTTAGAAACCATTTAGTCTAGCTCTGTCATTTTGCAGATAAGAAACTGAGGCCCACAGAGCTAAGCGATTCATCCAAAGTCACGAAGGTACTAAGTGTCAGAAACACCTTCACGAAAGACTTTGAAGTGGCCACCTCACTTTTCATGTCAAGGATTGGATGGGTGGAGTGCATGGACAAAATCGGCCCCACTCTACAATTATCAAGCATGACAGAAGTAGAAGAGAAACATCTGGTCCAAGGTTGCGTTTGTAGCCTAGAGCTTTCTTTGATCTCCAGCTGGTATTCTCCATAGAGTCTAGCAGATCAATTAGTTAAGAGACCTTTCTCCCACTCGTGGTCCCAATAGCTGACTACCAGGATACAGTATAGCAATCAGCTCTCTTTATCAATCCTTTCCTTCCCGATCCTATTTTAAGCAGATCTTTTTTCTTCCCCCTCGAAACAGCATAATTATTAAACAACTTCAGTGCCTTCCGTTTGGTTAATGATTTCCCTCCTTTCTCGGTTCCATTCTCATGTTGAAACCTATTTGCAGGGGTTTTAAATATGCCACTCCATAGCTACAGTTTCATTTCCTATTGCAGTTGAGGTTATGAAGAACTTGCTATGTCATTATTAAAAAACCAACATCTTGTTCAGGTTTCTCTGGTATTTGGAAGAATTCAATCATTACGGTTTTATTATTATTTCTTGAAAGTTCAGGGATGCTGATGGGACGTTTCCTTTTCACCTGGATTTCATTTTGATGGGTTTGACTAATTTCCCTTGTACTGAGTGTCTGTTTCAAGGATGTCCATGAGTATAGATAGTTTTTTCCAAAAGAATCTTCAACTCATTCATATCAGCCATAAATTTGATGTCATAAAGATGATGGAAATTGTGTACTAGGGAACAGTGATGAATTATTTTGAAACACTAAGTAAGATTCCTTTTAGTTCCAATGGTTTTCAACAATATGATTCTCTAAATCTATATCTAATCCCAGATTATGATTTCCAGGGAAATTAGGCTAGGTCAGTTTTAGCTCTAAATCATATGATTTACAGAATTGATCAGTCAGCTCAGTCAAAAAAAAAAAACCAGACTGTTGCTTCTTTCCTTATTTTAGTGAATAAATCAATCATTTGTGGGGTTCAATCCAAATGGTAAAATGAGTTGGGTAGTTTTGTTTGTTTTCTAGATCTGTGATTTCATTTCTTGGGGGATTCTCATTGTAACAACTCTCTCCATCAATACAGATAGGTAACTTCTGTTGATGCTTTGTCTTACAGGGTTACCAGAGACACCAGAAGGGTGAGTGATCTCCCCAGTTCCTACAGCTAGTATGTGTAACCTGCAGAACTTGGAAATTTATTAACCTCTCTGTCTCTGAGGCCAATCCTCTCTCAATTCCTTTCTGTTCCATTCCATTCAAGAAATATGTACTAAGCACCTATGTGCCAGACACTGTCCTAGTCACTGGAAATACAAAGCCAAAAGCAAACCAGACCCTGACTTTAAGGAGTTTACTCACGATGCCATGCTCCCTCCCATTTGTGCATAGATAGTTATTGGTAACACATTGCACTGGCGGACTTCCTTGCAATCTATACCATGCATACAATGCATTTCATGGCCACAGAACTCAGCTTGATTTATGGGCTGTGGTAAAATGCACACTGTGCAGGAACTAGGGCTGGCCATGAATTAAACACACAACACAATATGGGAAACACGGCAACCATTTCCCAGGGTTTACCCAAATGAGACAGACAGTTAGGATCACTTCACTCAAGCAGAACTAAGGAGAAAATTCAGGAAGCAGAAGGTAATTATCCCCTTTGGAGTTTAGTTTGGACGTATGGACTATCCATAGTATCCTCTGTCATAGTGGAGGAGAGGGGTGAGGAGAAGAAGGTCAAAGGATGTACTACACCCACTTCCAGGAAACTGGGAAGGAGGGGAGCTTGGGGGTCTGTTTGACCCTTCCTGAGTAAAGGTTCAGCATGGTAGACAGAGTGCCAAGCTTGGAGTCACATAGACCTGGGTTCAAATGCTACTTCTGACATTTACCAGCTGTGTGACTTAAGTAAGCCACATGATCTCTCTGAACTTCAGTTTCCTCATTTATCCAAGGGGGTAACAATAGTGTTGTAGTGAGCCTCAAATGGTATAATGTATGTGAAGCTCTGTTTCGAATGTATGAAATGAAATGAAAGACAGCATGTCTTTGACGTGCTCATATCTATGAAAGGAGCAGATTGGGCCAAGGACCTCTAAACATCCTTTTCCATTTGAAATCCATAATCCTAAGTGACTTGTCCAGGATCACACAATTTGGTGACTATAAGAGGGATGATGCAAACCCAATTGTCTCCTGACTCCATGCTGATTTAATCTGACTTGGCTCTTAAAATTATACCAGGCTGACTCTCAGCTATTATGGGAAAAATTAACCATGAAATTAAAAAAATTAACTGTTCTTTAAAAATTGTTTCTTCTGTGACATTGAAAGCAAATGTGGGCTCTTCTATTTTCTTTTCTCTTTTTTTTTTTTTGCTTTTTTGGAGGGGGAAAGGTAGGGCAATTGGGGTTAAGTGACTTGCGCTAGGTCACATAACTAGTTTTTTGTGTTAAGTGTCTGAGGCTGGATTTGAACTCAGATCCTCCTGACTCCAGGGCCACTGTTCTATTTACTGTGCCACCTAGCTACCCCTTTTCTCATTTTTCTACAGAAAGAATTAAGCTTCCTGTGAGACAGAGACTTTTCTTAGGGGTCTCTCTGGGTCACGCATAGTCCCCAGAGGCTAGGACAAGGGAAAGCTCCATTGCTTGGACCACAAATCAGGAAGCAGCAAAGATAAGTAAGTTCTGGTGAAGTGTCAGCATGGTCAGGAATGTATAAAACTCCATCTGCCCATTTTTCTTCCATGCCATTAGTATACCTAACATGACTATATTTGGTGTCTTTCCTACCAGAACTACCATAGCTCCTACCAGAGCAAAGAATTAATCTCCCAAAGAGTAGTTCTAAAGGTCTCATTTGGTGAGAGAGGAATATATTGGGAGAAGGAGAGGGGGAGAGATAGAATGGGATGGATTATCTCCGATAAAGGAGGCAG
>CM053585.1:499955661-500002674 GCA_028646515.1 Pseudochirops corinnae
AAGAAGAAGATCGTGTCTGAAAACAGAATTTGGATAACCTAATCACAGTGTAGGAATGCATCTACTAAGAGTAAAAAAAAAATAGTAGTATTTGCTTGAAAACTTGGAAAAGTTAATATGGCAGGGTGGAAAGAGCTCTGGACTTGGAGTACAAGTTCTACCCTTTTCCAACTATGGACCTTAGACAAGTCTATGAAACTCTAGAGGTCTCAGTTTCTCATCTATTAAAAGAGTAGGTTGAACTAAATGATGTTTAAGATCTCTTCCAACTCTACATCTATGGTTCAACAATCAAAAAGACCTTAAATTAAAAATGGATAGGGAAGGAACAACTGCCTCCGTATTTCCACCAACCAAAAACCACAGAATTAGACAACACATACGAAGAAGAATATCAGTAGAAAAGAATAATTGTCAAAAAATAATATTTGAGAAAAAAGGAAACAGTAAACTTCATACAGACAGTGTTCAAAATAAGGACAACTTTTTTTAAAGGTATACTAAGGATGATAGAAAGAGGTAAGTGTGAACTCACTGAGCCTTGGTGGAGTACAACTTATGCCTGGAATACGGTCATAAAAGGAATACTTTCTTCAAAAAAAGAAAATCAATGAAATAAATGGTAGATATATATATACATAGATTAAAAAATATATATAGATACAAAAAAGGGATATAAATTGACGTTTGCTCTTGTTGAAGACAGCCCAGTAGAAAGCATTAGAATGAGAATCAATAGAGGGAGAGCTAGAAGTATGCTAGAAAACAGCTTTAGAGTTTGGGATACATGACGGAGACAAGACACAGTGGGGATTGGGGACTTCAGGAATCCAGACATCTTTTGAGTGCTATTCTGGACCCTGGTGGGGACCAATAAAAATAAGTTAGCATGCAAGTTAGAAGTGACAGGAACCTTGGGAGGAAGCAAAAGGTTTGCATTAAATTTCTTGATCTATAAGCAGGAGAAAGCTCATCATAATCTGCTGTAGACTCTAGATTTGAGGAGGATGGATTTAAAATGATTCAGAGAAAAGACAAGTAGGATCCCATGTCCTAAAATTGTACTTAGGTAAGTCAGCTCAAGGAGGAATTAGATGTTCTAAAGCATGAAATTCCAATAACACAAACACAAATGATTCCAAGGAGGTAGAAAAAGGTATATGGTCTAAAAACACTAACTCATGAACCGACCTAGACATTAAAGAGACAAGCACAAAAGACGAGAGCAGGTAACTGAGGACAAAAATAAATACATGGCATGGTCCTTTAAGAATTGCCTCAGAACAACTAAAGCTGAGACCTGAGTGTGACAAAAATGTTAAAAGCATCAAAAAGGCTTTTTGATCTATGTTGGGGACAAAAAGGAGATCATAGAAGGAGTAGGAATGTGGCTTGGTGCGGTTGGGCCAATGAGAATGAATAACAGAGAGAAGGATTATAGGATCCTAGCTTTAGGGCTAGAAGGGGACCCTGAGAGGCCCAGGGCTAGGTGGAGCAGTGGAGTCAGAAAGGCAGGTCTGAATTCAAATCTTGCCTCAGGCACTTACTAGTGGTATGACCCCAGGTAAGTAACTTAACGTCTGCCTCAGTTTCCTCATCTGTAAAATGGGGAATAAATAAATAAAATAGCACCTACCTTCAGTTATTATAAGTATACAATGAGACACTATTTTTAGTGAGGTTTCATAAACCTCAAAGCACTAAATAAATGCCAGGCATTATTACTGAGTCCAATACCTTCATTTTACAGATGAGAAAAGTGAGACACAGAGAGGTTAAGTGACTTACCTGAGGTCACACAGCTAGTAAGTATGTGAGATGGATCTGAACCCAGGTATCCCTGAAGCCAAGTCCAATACTATTCATTCCCCTCTTCATGTCCCAATAATTGTGTAATTTGGATATTGCTTCCATTTTCATGGAAAACTAACTTTTGGCTGAAAATGGCAAAACAAAATATAATTGGTGGATGAAAGTCAAGATAAGTGACTAAAGTGTCTAGCTTTCTTCAACAGGTAAGAGTCACCAAACACAAATCAACCACATTCCAGGGTATCAAAAGGACTGGGTCTGATGTAATTGCTAAGCTACTGGAGATCTCTGAAAAGTTCCAAAGGATGGGAGGGCTACTGCAGAACCAGAGATGGTCCAATGTCCCAGCTTTTGAAAAAGGGAAGAAAGTGAATTCTATGAATTACACACCAGTAAATTTGATTTTGGTGCCAGAGAAAAATCTAAAACATTATTAAAGGGGCGGTTTATAAGTATTTAGAAAAGTAAACAGTGTTCACCAAAAACCAACATGGTTCCATCAACTGATAATATTAAGAAAAATGGAACACTGACATATCCCTTCAAACTTGTCAAATTGGAAGAAGGTAAAATATGTTTTAAAAAATTTGGTGTCAAAAGGACTATAGAAAGACAGGCACGGGAATATACTTTTGGTGCAGGCATGAATTAACCCCGCTATTCTGGAACAAAATTTGGAATTAAAAAGAAAAATAATTACTAAATTGCTTGTACTTTTTGATCCAACAATTCCCATACTGGGTTTATATAAAAGGAGGTCAAAGATAGAAAGCAAGGTCTCACATATGCTGCAATATTTGTCTTGTCGAAAGAGGAAAAAAAAGGAAGAAAAGGAGAAAGAAAAGCAAGAGAAAGAGAAAGGAAAGGAATAGGTAAGGGAAAGATCACAAGAAGAAAAACTGAAAAACAAAGTCTGCATACATCATTGGGAAATGGCTGAACAATTTATAGGATATGAATAAAATGGAATATTATAGCATAATAAATAATGATGAATATTGGGAGAGCAACGGTTTACCTGTCAGATTTATAACAAAACAAGGGATAGAGAATATTATGAAATACAAAGTGGATAATTTTTATTATATTAAATTGAAAATGTTTTGAACAAACAAAGACAAAGCAACCAATATTAGGAGGGAAGCAGAAAAATGGGAAGGAATTTTTACGAGTGTCTCTGATAAAGGCATTATTTCTAAAATATAGAGAGAATTGAGTCAATTTATAAGACTACAAGTTATTCCCCAAATGATAAATGGTCAAAGGATATGAACAGGCAGTTTTCAGAGGAAGAAATTAAAATTACCTATAGTGATATGAAAAATATGCTCTAAATCACTATTGATTAGAGAAATGCAAATCAAAACAACTCTGAGATACCTATCAGATTGACTAACATGACAAAATAGGAAAATGATAAATGCTGAAGAAGATGTGGGGAAATTGGAACCCTAATGCATTGTTGGTGGAGTTGTGAACTGACCCAACAACCATTCTGGAGAACAATTTGGAACTATGCCCAAAGGGCTATAAAAATGGGCATACCCTTTGATTCAGCAATACTAATTCTAGATCTGTATCCCAAAGAGATCATATAAATGGGCAAAGGGTCCACATGTACAAAAATATTTTTGTAGCTATTTTTGAGGTAGCAAAGAATTGGAAATTGAGGAGATGTCCATCAGTTGAGGAATGACTGAACAAGTTGTGATATGTGAATGTAATGGAATATTATTTTTCTATAAAAAATGACTAGCAGGCAGACTTAAGAAAAACCTGGCTTTCCAGGTTTTATATGGAGAACATTATACACAGTAAAAGCTACATTGTGCGATAACTAACTTTGATAGACTTATCTCTTCTTAGCAATGCAAGGATCTAAGACAACTCCAAATGATTTATGATGGAAAATGCTATCCATATCCAGAGAAAGAACTATGGAGTCTGAATGCAGATCAAAGAATATTATTTGTGATCTCTCTCTCCCTTCCTCCTTCCCTCCCTCTTTTTTTAATTGTTTCTTTTTCTCATGATTTCTCCCTTCTCATGGCTTCTCCCATTGCTTCTAATTCTTCTTTACATGACTAATGTGAAAATAGGCTTAATATGAATGTGTATGTTGAACCAATATCAAATTACATGCCATCTTGGGGTAGGGGGAAGGGAGAGATTGGAGGAAATTTGGAACTCAAAATCTTATGGAAGTGACTATTAAAAACTAAAAATGAATAGATTTAATTACTTCCTCATTCTGGACCATTCTGGACAATTTTCAGCTTGTCAGGATCTATGCATGGATCTTTAGAACAAAAATATCAAACACCCAGCCCACAACATTTCCCAGTACTGCCTGAACCAGATTAAAATATAATTGGAAAATAACAATTACTAAAATCATTTTTACTTAGTAAGTGCCTTCTATGTGCTAGGCACTAAGCTAAGTATAGGGGATACAAAAAGAGGTAAAATACAGTCCTTGTCCTCAAGGAGGTTACAGTCTAGTGAGGGAGACACCATGCAAACAAATATACAGATGACACAAGCTATATACAGGATAAATTGGAAATACTCAAGAGAGGGGAGGCACTGTTGGCTGCTAGGTGGCACAGTGGAAAGTTCCAGCCTTGGAATTAAGAAGACTTGAGTTCAAATGTGACCTCAGGCACTTACTAGCTGTGCGACCCTGGGCAAATCACTTAACCCTGTTTGCCTAAATTTCCTTATTTATAAAATAAGAAGGAAATGGCAAACCACTCCAGCATCCTTATCAAGAAAATCCCAAATGGGATCACATACAAAGAGTTGGATGCAACTAACTTACTAAACAGCAACGACAAGGCACTGGAATTAAGAGTGGTTAGGAAACATTTCCTGTAGAAGATAAGTTTTATTTAAAATACACTAAGACATAACTAATATTACATTTTAAAACTAAGTCAATATGAGGGCTTCAGGGATTCTCATGAACAGATTAGTGGCCCAGTTTCTATTTGAAACCACTGGAAACCTCCCCCAAGTTGAAAAGCGTCCATCAAAGGTTCCTCTTTCAAACCAGTCGACCAATTCTAACTCCACCTCACCATCACCTAATAGACTTCTCTCCATCATGTCTACAAGCAGAGTCCAAAAGACTTTTGCCAAAGGCAAATCTGAAATCTGGGTAAACTATGCCTACAAGATCCCCTTGATTTTATTGGTGTAAATCCCTGTTAAAAAAAGGACAGAAAATGAGTCTTTCGTGACTTATTCTTGTTGAAGCCATGTTAGCTCCTAGTGATCTCTCTTTCCCTTTCTCCATGGTCAGCAGCCATCTCTTTATTCGAAAACTGTGTAAGGAGTTCTAAAGAAAGCTTATTGGCCTATATTTGCAAACTCCCCTTTCTTACTTAAAAAAGCAATTAAAAATTTTTGTTTTAATTTTTAAAAAGCAATTGAGATTATCTTTATCCCCCTGCAGTTCAGGGGCATCTTTCTCTCTCTCCAAAAAAATCTCTCAAAGAACATTAACTTCTCCTCTGGACATTGTGTGGGAGCCCCCCTAAAACAGCAACTTGAACTTATTGAAGACAATCTCTGATTTCAATTCCATATTGAATACACCATTTCTGTTCTATCCTTCCCACTTTCCTTGGTAGAGAAAACAGAAGTAAAAGGAGAGTGTGGCAGTACTGCCTTCTCCCCATAATCTCCTAAGTTTGTCCTTGTCACAACAAGCATTAGTCCTATCTCTTCTTTGATCCTCCCCTTTTCCCTCAATATTAATTTTTCAACATCCTATTTGCTTGTCTTTATCATTCCTTGCCAGGCTCAGTTCATTTCCTCCCCTGGGCTTTCACAGACAGTTCCACCTCATTCTGAACATTCCTCTATTCTGCATCTTGGCATGCTATAGACTCAGTTTTGGCTATGTGTCAAACCACAAGTACAAGAAGCTCAGAGCAATCGTCTGAATTCATTTGTTGTACTGGAATTTTGTTGTAAAAGAACATCAGCCAAGGTTTGTCTATGTGCCCTTGTCAATATATGTCATACAGAAATTTTCATCGTAATAATTATATGTTGTAAAAGAAATTGCCCTCTACATCATCTTGTGCTCCCCAAAATGTTGCATTATTTTTTTTGTGCAGGTTGACTCCTTGTTTAGATTCTAAGCTCCTCCTTGCTCTAAACAGAGAGAGTGTGTCTTCTGTGTTTATCCTACACTCCTACTCCCCACCAAGACCTCTAGTGCCTAATAACAGCTCTCCGCACACAGAAGGGACTCAGCAAATGCTTATGTGATGAATAAGCACTCTATAACACAGCTTTCCTTCAGGGCCCCTGAAGGACTGACAACATTTAGGAGTCATATTAACGGTTCCATTTTAGAATTTACATTTTTTCTTCATTTAACTACTAACTCTTCTGTAAAATGGGAATGAGGTTGAAGAGAAAGACATTCTGTGATTCTTGATTCTGTTAAAGGGGTTTTCCCCCACTACGGAGTTTTAAAGGCTATTCAATTGTGACCAGTGAACTCAGATGCCTTAAGTTAGGTCTTTCTGGAGACAAGTGCTAAACCTCTAAAGCAGCGATTCTCAACCTGTGGGTTATGTTCAATTTAAATACATCCTGTATATCAGATATTTACATTACGATTCATAACAGTAGCAAAATTACAGTTATGAAGTAGCAACGAAAATAATTTTATGGTTGGGGGTCACCACAACATGAGGAACTGTATTAAAGGGTCGCAGCATTAGGAAGGTTGAGAACCACTGGTCTAAAGCCTCTTCTCAGCCTTGTCACTATTTCCAAGTTAAGCCTCAGTGAACTCACCCACAAAGTGAGGACTGAAGCAGAGGTCCCAAAGGAAACTGCCATTCTTTGGGGATAGATAATAGGATTCCTCCATTCCTTTGGCCAACTGTAGCCCTATCATTCATTGAACCCCTCCCCATCTGCCTATCATCACTTATTCTTGTTGAATCATGACTCCAATGGTATGTTAGACCACTAGCTGGGCAAGTCACTTAACTTCTCTGAGACTCAGTTTACTCAGATATAAAATGGTAATAATAGCGTCATTGTGAGAATCCAGTATGTGTGTGTATGTGTGTGTGTGTGTACACATATTTGTGTGTGTTTGTACATATGTATGTATGTGTATATGAAAATTCTTTTAAAACTAAAGTGAATCATCCTAGCTCAAGCCCACTTCTCACCTGGACTATTTCCTTCCCTGCCTTAATCTCTTCCCCATTCCAAATCATCTTCAACACAGCTGTTGACTCTTTTCCTGGAGCACAAATTTAACTCTGTTTCCCATCACTTCATGTCTCTAAGGAAACTCTAGTGGCCCTGCATTACCTCTAAGATCAAATGCAAACAGAGATGTTTGGCATTTAAATGTAAGTGCCCAAGATAGAGGGCTAAGTATTTTGGATAAGGGTTAAGAGCTGGAAATGCAGATAAATGACCTCAGAATCTATGTGACCTTGCTCACAGTCGTACCCAAGAGAAAGGCTAGATAACAATAACAATAAAGATGATGATGATGATGATGATGATGATGATGATGATGATGATGATAGCATTTATATGGTGCCTACTACGTGCCAGGAATTGGGCTAAGCTCTTTACAAACAGCATCTTATTCGATCACTGGGCAGCCCTTAGAGGTGAAGGAGACAAGCCTTAGAAAAGCCAAAAAAAGAATTCAGAATTTCCACCATTACACATTAATTTCTTTGGACTCTTTGAAAATGCAAATATCCTTTCTAAGGGTTAGTTGTAAGTTATATGTTCTCTTACAAATTTTTGTTGTTATTATTGTTCAGTCTCTTTTATAAAACTTCTATTATATCTTAGTTATAAGTAATTCATACCTAAGTGTGAATGTTTATTCAGATATTTGCTTCTAAACAATGAAGTGAAATTGACTTCAAAGAAAGGAGTGAAAAATAGAAGAAATAAAGGAGGGTCAATTATGGAGCTTGAAAAGCTTCTGGGGATGGGAAGGGGTGGAAACTTCCAGCTAAACCGGCTGCCTGAACAAAGGCAGACCATTCAGGTCCCACGCACCTACCTCGGCAAAAATCTAATATTCACACCAGACCAAATACTAATGAAGAAATCTAATGAGGAACTATAGTAAGTGATTTCTTCCATACAAGAAAATATCACCCAGAAGTCCATAGGTATAAGAAAGGAGGCCACTAGAAAAGCCAAGAACCAGCACAAGCAAACCAACCTGCAGTCACCTGGTATAACCAGAGATGAGCCAAGGCCATGTGTCATCTTCAGGGCTACACGTCTGGAGGCAACAAGAAGAAAGGTCCCAACCTGCCCCCCTTCAAAACTGGACACCAAGAAGGCCTAGGGCAGGGACATTAGGAGCCTCTAAAAGCAATAGTGACCAGTAACACTCAGATCAAGATAGCCCAAGCCTTTAATTTCTAAGGTACTTAGCACTTTATTCTAAGGCAGCAGTTCTCAACCTGTGGATTGCGACCCCTTTGGGGGTCAAATGATCTTTTCACAGGGGTCACAGGGATCACCTAAGACCATCAGAAAACACATATTTCCTATGGTCTTAAGAACCAGGACACCACTCCTCTATCCGTCTCTAGGAGAGTTCGCTCACATGCAGATACGCCCACATATGAGTATTAAAAGGTTGCAGCATTAGAAAGGTTGAGAACCACTGTTCTAAGGGATCATGGAAGGTACTGAAAATCCAGATCTCTGGATCCCAAAGACTTGGAATGGCCTGGGATATAGAAGTCATGGTAAGAACCTAGAGGACCCAGGGCAAAACCAATTGAACCAATCATGGCATCAAAAAGTATGATGGGAGTGGAGTCTAGTCCTGGCACAAAGTTCCAATTTGGGAAATAAAACAGGAAAGATGAGTAAGTCAAAGAAGACACAGACCAGTATTAGAAATGATTATAGATCTAGAGATCCACTAAAAAGGAGAGACTAACTTTTCAATAAATGTAAGCAGCAACAAAGGAAAAATTTATTCTACCAGAAATACATTAACACCTAGAATAAATAGCACAAGAGAAAGAAAATGAAATAAAATCCCTATCGAAAGAATTAGAAGGAGAATATTTTGCCTAGAAGAGAAAATGACGGTTGATGGATTATAGGCCAGGACCCTGCTGAGCTTTCCTAACATTCCCCCTCTCCCCCAAAAGAGCTTTAAAATAACTCCTCAAACCAAATTTTGAAGCAGCAGAGCCAGCAAAAGGTCAGAGGGAGACATTTTTCCAGCCCAAGACAACTTGGGGGTTCACAGGAGCAGTCTGTACCATCAGTGTGGGCACAGGCCCTGAGCATGGCAGGAGCACCATCGGTTGGTGTCAGAGGCTGCCAGACAATACAGCAGCTTCAGGAGTTCTCAGGCCAGGGGTAGTAAGGGAGTCAGACAGCTGGTCAGAAAGAAATTACGAATTACAAAATTACAATTTTGCTAAAACTGGGTGCAGGTGGTACCCATAAGCAGCTCTGGGTGGATGGAAAACAACAGTTGTGATTGGTCGCAAGGGAGCAGGGGCCCCGATCACTATTCTAGGACCAAGAAGAACACTAACACTTGTGGCTGAAGGGGAACAGGAGCCCTTCCTGGGTAAAGACCAAAGCACAGAATAGGAAAGCAGTGACCACACCTCTCCCAGGATCAAATCACCTTGAAAGCACCAAAAATTTGAACTAGCTCTGAAAACAGCAGCACAAAAAATCCTGAAGCTTGGCATAGTGCTTCCCCACCCCAAGGTGAGCAGAACCCAACTTTGACATAAAGTTCAAAGTGAAGAAATAGCCTGGGAAAACAAGTAAACAACAACAAAAAAGAATTTCACCATAAAAAGCAACTACTGTGATAGAGAAGACCAAGACATAAATTCTGAAGATGACAATGTGAAAACAACTAAAAGCAAAGCCTCAAAGAAAACTGCTATTTGGACCCAAAGCCAGCAAGAATTTCCAGAAGCGTTAAAGAAAGAGATAAGCGTGGTAGAGGAAAAAAAAGAAAAGAAATGAGAGTAATGCAAGAAAATTAACAGTTTGGTAAAAGAGGCACACACACACACACACACACAAACGCAAACACACATACACCTGAAAATTACATCTTAAAAAATAGAATTGGCCTAATAGTAAAATGAAAAAAGACCTCCTTTAAAAACAGAATAGGCCAAATAAAAAAGGAGGCAAAAAGCATTCACTAAAGAAAAGAACTTCCTAAAAAGGAGAATTGCCAGATGGAAAAGGAAGTACAAAAGGTCACTAAAGAAAATAATTCCTTAAAAATTAGAATTGGGCAAAAGGAAGCTAATGACTCCATGAGACATCAAAAAACAATAAAATAAAATAAACCCAACAAAACAAAGTCAAAAGAATGAAAAAAATAGGAGATAATATGAAATACTTCATTAGAAAAACTGACCTAGAAAATAGACTGAGAAGAGATCATTTAAGAATTATTAAACTATCTAAAAGCCATGATCAAAAAAAGAACATAGGGGTGACTAGGCAGTGCAGTGAATAGAGCACTGGCCATGGAGTCAGAAGGACCTGAGTTCAAATCCAGCCTCAGACACTTAACACTTACTAGCCATGGACCTTGGGTAAGTCACTTAACCCCAACTGCCCTGCCTTTCCCCTCCAAAAAGAAAAAAAAAGAGCATAGGCATAATATCTCAAGAAATTTTCAAGGAAAGCTACCCCGATATCTTAGATCAAGAGAGTAAAATCAAAATTGAAAGAATCTACTGATCACCTCCTAAAAGATATCCCAAAATGAAAATTCCTGGGACTATTATAGCCAAACTCCAGAGCTTTTAGGTCAAGGAGAAAATATTATGAGCAGTCAGAAAGAAATAATTCATATATCATGGAGCCAGTCAGGATCACCCAAGATTTAGTGACTCCCACATTAAAGGAGGGGATGACTTGGAATATAATACTCTGGAAGGTAAAGCAGCTAGGATTATAGTCAAGAATAACCTACTCGACAAAACTAAGTATAATCCTTCAGATGGAAAAAATTGACATTTAATGAAATAGAGAACTTCCAAGCATTCCTGATGAAAAGACCAGAGCTGAATAGAAAATATGATGTTCAAAAAGAAGAATCACGAGGAACATAAAAAAGTAAATGTAAAAGAGTAATCATAAGGATTTCAATAAAGTTAAACTGCTTACACTCCTATGTGGGAAGATGATCCATGTAACTTCTAAGAACTTTATCATTATTAAGGTAGTTAGAAGGAGTCTACATAGAGGGCACAGGTATGAATCAATTATGTTGGAATGATCTCAAAAAAAACAGAGGTGAGAAAGAGAAATGCACTGGGAGAAGGGAGAGGTAGAATGGGGTGAATTTTCTGACATAAAAGAGGCACACAAGGAAAAACTTTTATAGAGGAAGGGGAAAAGAGGATAGCAGCAGGTGATGCTCAAACCTCACTCTCATTGGAATTGGTTCAAAAAGGGAAGAATATATGTATATATGTGTATGTATGCATATGTGTATATATATATTATATATATATATGTATGTATGTATGTATGTGTGTGTATACACACACATTCAACTGAGTATAGAAATCTATTTTACCCAATTTGGAAACAGGAGGGGAAGGGGATAAGAAATATGGCAGAAGGGTGACAAAAGGGAGGGGGTATTAAGGGAGGCAGTGATCAGAAGCAAAACAGACTTTTGAGGAGGGATAGGATAAAAAGAGAGAAGGATAAACAGAATAGGATTGAGGAAAATTCAGAAAAACTGAATGGGATGAGTTAACCCATAAAGCAGAATTGGAAGTAGATAGCAGAATGGATTAGAAATCAAAATCCAACAATATTTTGTGTACAAGAGACACACTTGAGACAGAAATACACAGAGTTAAAATAGTGCTGGAGCAGAATCTATTATGCTTCAGCAGAAGTAAAAAAAAAGGCAAGGGTAACAATCAGGATCTCAGACAAAACCAAAGCAAAAATATACCTAATTAAAAGAGATAATCAGGAAAGCAATGTTTTTCTAAAGCGTAGCATAGACAATGAAGTAAAATCAAAAATTTAAGGGAAAATTTCTCTAATAAAGACTTCATTTCTCAAATATATAGGGAACTGAATCAAATTTATAAAAATAAGAACTATTCCCCAAATGATAAATGATCAAAGATATTAATAAGCAGTTTTTAGAAGAAGAAATAAAAGTTATCTATAGCCACATAAAAATACTTTAAATCACTACTGATTAGAGAAGGGCAAATTAATACAACTTGATGGTACTTCCTTACACCTATCATAAACATCGAATGCTGCAGGGGACAAGGGAAAATAGGTACATTAATGAATTGTTGGTGGAGTAGTAAATTGGTCCAACCATTCTAAAGAACAATTTGGAACTGTGCCCAAAAAGACTATAAATCTATGTATACCCTTTGGTCCTGCAAAATCACTAGTAGGTCTGTACCTCCAAAGAGATCAAAGCTAAAGGAAAAGGACCTGAATGTACAAAATATGTGTAGTCACTTTTTTTGTGATGGCAAAGAACTAAAAATTGAAGAGATGCTTATCAATTGGGGAATAGTCAAAGGAGTTTTGGCATATGATTGTGATGGGGTTCGATTGTGATATAAGAAACAACCAGGGGAAGGGATGTGATTTCAGAAAAGCATGGCAAGACCTATGTGAACTGATACAAATTATCTAAAGTGAAATGAGAAGAACCAGAGGATCACTGTGCACAGGAACAGCAAAGTTGTAACAATGATCAACTGTGAAACACTTGGCTGCTCTGATCAATATAATGATTCAAGTCAGTTCCAAAGAACTCATGATGAAAAAAATGTTATTGACCTCCAGAGAGAGAACTGATGAATTCTGAATGCAAACTAAAGTGTAATTTTCTTGCTTTTTAATTTTTTTCCTTTTTATTTTTGTGAGATGGCTAATATGGAAATATAATTTACATAATTTCACACATATAATTGATTTCATATTGTTTGCCTTCTCAGTGGGTGGGGGGCAGATGGGAGGCAGAGAAAGAATCTGGAACTCAGAATTGAAGAATAAAAGAATGTTTAAGATAAATAATTTTTAAAAATCAAAAGAAGAGAAAATGGTAAATCTTACTTAAGTAACAGTCTCTCTAAAAACAAGAGTAAGCCAAACAGAAATCAATGATTCCATAGAACTAGAGGAAATAGTAGAAAAAAATCAAAAGACTGAAAAAAAAAAGTGTAAAATATCTGATATAAAAAAACAACTGACCTGGAAAACAGATCAAGGAAAGAGAATTTGAGGCCCATTGGTCTCCCTAAAAATCATGATTTTTAAAAATCCTGGACACTGTATTTCAATAAATAAATATTACCTAGATCTATTGGAACCAGAGGAGAAAGTAAAGCTCGAAAGAATCCATCAACAATCTCATGAGAGAAATCACAAAAGGTAAAGGCCCATGAATGCTATAGCCAAAGTCCAGAGCTCCACCATCAGAGAGATGCCTAGCAAGTATCCACAAAGAGTTCATGTACCAAGGAACCGTGATCAGACAAGACCAGAGAAGGTTTTTAAATAGAGTGCTGTAAAAGGCAAAAGATATATGCTCAAAATGTGGAAATATTTACCCCAGAAAGTTTTAACATAATCAAACAGGGAGAAAAAGTGAACTTTAATTGAAGAGAGGACTTTCAAGTAATTCACTGGGGAGGTAGGGTGGATAGTGAGTGGGAGGGAGAGGGAGAAGAAGAGCAAGGAAGGAAGAGAGAGATTCAAAGTTGTTTTTTTTAATACAGAAAGAAAAAAACAGAAGGAAGCAGAAATAATCAGGACAATTTTAAAAGTAACATGTGGAATTTATTATGTACTTTTTTTAAAAAAAAGCAAGAGGTATGAAATAGAGAGTCACAGTTTCACAAACAGTCCTCTTTCTGTGTTCTGATGTGCATGTGAAAATACAGTACGCTTTTTTGTCCATGTGTTTAAGTACAAAACAAAACATTCAAATCATTCATAAACAGAAATGCTTTAAAAAAAAAAAAAAAACCCAACCCTGCCTGGCTCCCCACAACTTGACAATCCAATGGTGACACCTGGACAGGACCTTAGAGGCATCTAGTCCCACAGGAATAAGTCCCTCCTGCAGTAGCTCTCTCAGCTAAGTACTCATCCTCTGTCAGTTCTCCAACGAAGACCTTCCCAAGTACCACATTCCACTTTTGGAAATCTCTAATCAAGAAGCCTCTTGTGGAGACAAAAATTTACTTTTCTGAAACACTTGCCCATTCCTCCTAGCGTTGCCTTCCACCACCAATTAGAAAGCAGCATAGCAGCACTTCGAAGTTGACAATTATCTTGCCTTCTAAAAGTAAACAACTGTATTTCTTTCACTCAATCCTCATGTCAGTCAGCCACTAAGCATTTATTAAGTGCCTACTGCATACCAGACACTGCTAAGCCCTGGGGATTCAAAGAAAGGCAAAAGACAGTCCTTCCTTCAAGGAGCTCACAGTCTAACAGGGGAGACAACGTACAACAAGCTATACAGAGAACAAACTGGAGATAATGAACAAATGAAGGCACCAGAATTAAGGGAGAAATGGGAAAGGCTTATTGCAGGACATGGAATTTTAGCAGGTATTTGAAGGAAGCCAGAAAAGCCAGAAGGTAGAATGAGAAGTCATAGTAAAGTCCTTCACCAGCCTATGGACTCTTTCCCACTGAGAGTCTCCCTTCTAAAATGTGACACTCAAAAGTGGACATTGTCCTTCACGTGTGATTGGAAAAGCACAATTGGAATGTTTTGAGGTAAAGGAAAAATGAGATGTGGAAGGATTTTGATGGAAAGCTTTCATTTCTCCAGGGCCCATCTCCACTTGTGTGGCCCGCAGGGGATCTGCCCAAGGCAGAAAGAAGGATGTATGTTTGCTGGATAGTAAGTAGCCTCCTTCCTGCCTTCCCTTTCAAGTATTATTAACGCCCAGTCTATGAACATGCATCTACCTGGCCTGCTACCAGACCAGAGACTTAGAGAGACAGAAATAACAGAGCAAAGGTGGCAGAAAGAGGGAAACAAAATGAAAAGAACATGGCTAAAGATTTTATACATTAAAAGCTAGAAGGCACCTTAAGGATCACCTAACCTAGGTCCCTTATTTTACAGAAGAACACAGTAAAACCCAGAGCAGTAAACTGATTTGCCTGGAATCACACAGCTACATAGTGGCCAAGACTGGATGAGTGGGGTCCAGGGTTGTTTGCACCAGCCCTACACGATTTTGACTTTATCCACTTTAATACTTTAATGCATCTAAATGAGTATTCCCTCGAGGAAAAAAATGGTCATACCCAACCTTCACATTTGCATACCGGGTAATTCTTGTCTCTGACCTCCTCTAAATCCACCACACAGATTCTACCCAACAAGCTGGAGGCCCTCCCTGAGGTCTTTTAACATTCCATGCGTTCCACTGGTGCACTGGGACTGCCTCCCTCCATGACAAGCTCACCTTTGCTAATATCAGGTTTTGTGGACGATATCTGTTACAACACTTCCTGCATGAAACATTACCGGTGATACACTATGGCTAGCTGAGTGCCCACCACATGGGTCTCCATTGCCCTTTGGCTCACCCGAGTCAAATCAACAAGCCTTTGTCAAATCATCATTTTTATTCATAATCTTGATTCTTTGGAGAACAATTGTTCACTGATTTACAGCAATGTAGCACCACTGGGAAAGTGTCGGTGTCAAAAAGAAGAGATTTGTATGTCAAAGGAGAAGTTTGGGATTACAGAAAGCGTAGCCTACTTTTTTCCCTTTTTAATTCTGGCCTCAGATCATTGTTCATCTGCATTGCCTTTCCAAATTATATCATTAACAGGAATAATAATAATTTATAATAACTTTCAGGTTTGCAAGACGCTTTACAAATATCATATCATTTAATCTTTACAGCAACCCTGAGAGGTAGGTACTATTATTATTCTCAATTTACAGTTAAAGAAACTGACGCAGACAGGAGTTCGGTGACTTGCCCAGGGTCACACAGCGAGTAAGTGGCTGAATCTGGATTCAAACTCAGGAGTTTCTGCATCGAGTTCCAATGCTTTATCCACTGAGCTACCTCACTGCATTACCTTGATGTACCAGTTCAATTTTGGTTACCTATCTAACCATACATCATCAGCATTCTTCATTTCCTTGTTTCCTCTGAGCTGGCTACAAAATATCCACAGATCGCCCTTAAATTTTATTGAAGAGGCCCTGCAAGATTTTGAGGCTTATTGCTATAAGCACCATGTCATCTGTAAACAGAAGCATCTGGAGAACTTCACAATCCAGAAAGAATCCATCTCCTGTTTGGACTCTGCACAAGGCATCCTTCATGAAAATGGCAAATACCTTTGGTGAATATCTGTCTTGTTTATACCCTGCATAACATGAGTCATCAAAACACCATCACGTTATGTTTTCTCTGCGACTTCATCTACTGAGGAATCTTGCAGGATCTTAACATACGCAGCTGAAGGAGAGTTTTTTAAGTCTTTGTTTTGCTTTGCCAAGCTTTTTGTAACAATAATTTTTAAAAGCCAATAAACACTGCAGATTATTGTTGTTGCTGAAGTCTGGGAATGCCCAGGTTGAAAAGTAGGACAGTCATGCTCCACAAAGTATGCCAAGACACAGTCGCAATCCAATCTGTGGGCTTTACTTAAAAGACATTAATATGCGCCCTCCAGGTGTGTGGAAGGAGACTTAGCATGTGAGTTGTAGGTAGAAGAGTGATTCCCTCTGTAGAGCATTAGAGTTTGTTTAAAAGAGGAAAGAGTCATTAGATGATTTCAAGGAGAAATTTCTCTTTCTAAATTTCTCTGCACTCTTGTGTTGTATTACAAAGTTCCTACTCAAAGGGGACTTATTTTTTATGCAAAGATAAATGGGGGAAGGGAAGACAGAGTAAAAAGATTACAGGTATGAACTAACAGGCAGTTTTATTCTCACAAAGAAACGGAATTCTAAACAATAAAAAAATTATGTAACAATTACAATTCATTGAAAAGCTAGTATTCAGACCTTACTGGGACATTTATAAAGGGGCTGCTCTTTAAGTATTTTACATTTCACTTCCACTGATCCACGCCAATCAGGTTCTTTCTTCCCCTGTTCTTTGTCAGTCTGTCTAGCTGGCTCTCTGTTTCTCTGTCTCTCCCTTCCTGCTTCCCTCCCTTCTCTCTTCTCCCTCTCTTTCTCTGTCCTTCTCCTCCCTTCTCCTTTTCTCTTCTCCCTCCCTCTCCTCTTTCTTTCTCCTCTCTTTTTGTCTCTCTTCCCTCCTCCTCCTTCTAATTCTTCTTACTCCCTCTCTCTTTTCTTCTTCTCTCCTCCTTCTCTTTCCCTCTCTTTCTCCTTTATTTCTCTCCCCCTCCTCCTTATTCTCTCTCTCTCTCCCTCTACCACTGCTTCCCTCACAACTGCTCCTATAACCTATACTCTGATTTTCACGTGTCCTCCAAGGAAAAGAAAGACTCTAGCTGTCTTTCAAGATCTCACAAGAGCCTGTCTGTACATCGCCATCCTGTGCACAGGTTTGCCTAGGAAGCCACATGTTAATGGCCTGTGACCCAGTGGCGGGGAAGGGTGGGCGGAAAAGAAGAGTATTATTCCCACTAACCCTTCAGAACTCAGAGGATCATCCTTACACTTCAAGGCCAGAGGGACAAAGATTGCTCTTTCCACTAAACCATACGCTTAAATGACTTTCCTCAACACTTGACACAGTGGGTAATCTTTCTTTTCTTTCTTAAATGATGACCTTTCTCAACATGACCTCTTCCTGCCTTGCCAGTCTTCTTACCCTTTGCTCCCCTCCACATACTCTATGATTCAGTGACATCGGCCTTCTTTGCTGTTTCTTTCATGACAGTCCATCACTAGCAGTTGCTGGTGCCTAGAATGCTCACCCTTCTCCCCTTCACCTCCTAACCTCCCTGGCTTCCTTTAAGTCTCAGCTAATATTCTATTCTCTGTGAGACTTTTCATCCCACAACCCTTCACTTTGGGATTACCTCTCCTCCTTGTTCACACTGTAAATATCTCTTACATCCAAAGCTGTCCTTTTACTGTATGCCACATTAGAACTCCAGCTCTTTGAGATCAAGGAGTGTTTTTACGTATCTTTCTATCCCTATAGCCTGGTACAGTGCCTTCACATAAAAAGAACTTAATAAATACTGAGTGATCGATGTATCTATATCTATTCTATATCCAGTAGAATATAATGTCCTTGAGGACAAAGAAGGGTTTTGCGTCTGTCTTTGTATCCCCAGAGCCTAACCCAGTACCTGATATGTTTAAGCTTAGTATGTGCTCATTGAATTGAAAGAACATTTCTGAAAGTACCAACAAATGATTAGCAGTCTCTTCTCCCCAGGCCCTTTGGAGGGCAGTGAAAACTGTCGGGGTTTCCCCTCTACTCTGAGCCGTCAAGATTAAGCCCTCCATCAACAATGCCAATTAACATTCTAGGCAACCGAGCTCTTGGCTTTCTAAAGGGGCCTAAGCTCTTCCCAAAGAGTTTCTGGGGCACAAGGTAGGAGAACTCAAGAGCTCTGGAGCAATAATTTAAAATATCATACCAAATCAGTATGCCATGTTTTCTTTGACTTACTTGTAAAATGACCATTAAAAACAGGAAATTAAGCCACAAGAAAAAAAATTCCAACAAATTAAAGTAATGTTCCTTCTCTGTCCTGAGCCCACCAAAGCCAGGAATTTTACAGGCACATTTGATGCTCTACTCTTAACTTGCCCTCATGAGCCAAGGAATTAGAAGGGAGCAATTTTACAACAGGGCTGAGCAAGAATTTCCATTCACTAAAAGACTGAGCCTAGGACAGAGTTTCCACTATGGATTTGAATGATTGGTTTTCAGCTCTTTTCATTGAGCCATTTTGAATGGAAGTATAGTATTTTGTTGTGAAGAATCTTGAATTAACACCCTCACATTCAACCTCATTTCATGAGGCAGAGCTGGGCTTAAAGGATGGTATGCAAGAACATGAGCATGCCTATCTTGGTAATTCTCTAGCATTCTTCCATCACAATTCCTCATCTCCTTCCCTTCCTCTTCATTCCCATTGTCCTTCCCCTAGTCCAGGTTTTCGATCAAACTACAAATGTTTAAGTGTCTACAAGACACCAAGCGCTGTCATAGGTTTATTATCTCATACCTAAATTACTCTAGCAACCAATCTCACTGGTCACTTATTTTGGTCAATTTCCTCTAGAGACTATCCTAACTTCCACTGCCAAAGATGGCTTTCACCATAGGATTCAGAAAGAGACTGAAATACAAGGGCAAAAGTCACTGCCTTCAGGAAGCTTCCATTTTACAGGTGCCTGTGTTCTTAACCAAGATTCTCAAGTGCCCATAAACATGGATGGCAAAAAAAAATGACATTTTTTTCACCATCTTCTAACTGAAATTCAGTGTTTTCTTCAATTATAAATGTAGGCAACAAACTATAGAAGTATCAGGCTTCACCAGATTGTCAAAAGAGTCCAGAACACACACACACACACACACAAAAGATTAAGAATTCCTGCACTCACTTCACTCAGCATTTGCTGCCCTGACTGGTTTCAGTTCCTGGGAACAAGATGCCCCTCCCAGGTTAAATTTATCACTTTTAATCTCACCACCAGGCAACCAACTCTAGCTTTGATTGTTACCACCTCCCTCAGCCTGTTCTTCCCTCTTACTGGAGGACGGAAGGCTAGAGCACCAAACTCCTCTCAAGGCCTTCTTTTACAGAGGGCAGAAAACAGACTCTCAGTTCACTCCACTTCTCTGCCTAGTTTCAGCTCCATGGAACAAGATGGCCACATACCAGGTACCCCCTAGTTTTTCTCCCCCCACCTTCTTGCCTTCTTTTATGTGTTGTCTCCTTCCATGAAACTGTAAACTGCTTCAGGACAGGGCAGTCCTTATTATGAATTGCATCCTTAGCACAGTGCCTGGCACCAATAGGTATTTAATATATGTTGATTGGATTGGATTGTACCCCAGGAACAGATAAGTCAATATAGGATGTATGTGAAATAAATATAGCTACTATTTAAAACTATGACCCTAGAAGTCATAGAGGGGTCACAATGTGTGTTATTAGTTCAGAGTCATGCCTCTAAGTCAACAGGGAAATAAATACATCAATTGTAGTAAAGTTTCCATCAAAAGCGGTTTTACTTTATTTTGTTTGGTGCTTAATAAGCAAGAAATTGTTTGGAAAGGGGCGGCTGGGTGGGATGGTAAATAAAGCACCAGCCCTGGAGTCAGGAAGACCTGAGTTCAAAACATGTCTCACACACTTAACTCAAAAAACTAGCCGTGTGACCTTGGGCAAGTCACTTAACCCCAATTGCCCTACTTTCCCCCCTCCTAAAAGCAAAAAAACAAAAACAAAAAAAGAAATTGTTTGGAAAACTCCATTCCGTGAAATCTTCATTCCCTAACAACCTGTCAATACTTCTAGGATTTTGTCAATCTGTACATTCTTTCTTCTGACACAGATTACAACTCCTCCTTACCTTACAAGACAATCTGCCCATTGCAGGGACCAACAAATCACCTTGGGTTCTTTCAACCTTCTCATACTAGGATGTGCCACTCCCAAATCATCAGCCCTGGTCCTCAGACAAAAATCATATAGTTAATCTATCATTACACTTATACTTGAAGACTTTCCAGCTTGGTAGGGACTGCCAGAGCGTGAGCTCCATTGGACTAAGAACCCTGGGGCACCTCCACACAGAGATGAGGCATCGTCAATAAGCATTGCTTAAATAATAAATGATACAGTAGATAGAGCACTGGGCCTGGACTCAGGAAAACTCATCTGACTCCAAATCTGGCCTCAGACACTTACTTGCTGTATGACCCTGGGCAAGTCACTTAACTCAGTTTGCCTCAGTTCCTTGTCTGTAAAATGAGCTGGAGAAGGAAATGGCAAATCACTACAGTATCTTTGCCAAGAAAATCCCAAATGGGATCATAAAGAGTTGAATACAACTGAACAATGACTAACAATAATTGTGGATATATGAGGCATACTATTATATACTTCTTTGTATGTATGTGTCCTAGAATCATGTTGGACATACAGTCTATAATCAATAAATATCTGTTGAATGAATGAATAGGAACCACTCAGTAGGACTTCTCAGAATTTAGTCAAGGGAAAACCACTTCTACTCTCTCTTCCAAAATTAAATACTGATCCCAGAAACAAAAATGTTGTGACATGTGAAATGCATGTGTAGGTGTATTTGGGGGGGTTAACCTAGTTTCAATACACCTAGTAAAAGCCAGCCTTTAACAGTCAAGTTGACTGTAGCTACCAGCCATCAATATATATGCCTTGTACATGGGCCACATACAACATTCTTTACATTCCCTATAGTACCAAGCACCAAATTAAGAACCGAGGTATCACCCCATGATTGGTATCCAGCAGTGTTCTTGGCTTGAAAGTTTTGTTTTTAACAGGAATGCTTACCTCAGTCCTCTTTGCCAAGGAAGGCCTTACCAAGGAATAAGACTTCACTACATGACTAAGAATCACTTCTGATATTTTACATTATATTTTTCATTGTATGGTGCTGAAGTCATTCAAGTTCCAGGCATTCACCTGGGCCCATGATATCAACAATCCATCTGTCCCACAGGACTACCAGATATTTTAAATAAAGAACTAGTTCCAAAGTACTTGCATTTCAGAGACAGTCTGGAAACAAAAGAAATGGGAAAGAGAAGGGAGGAATTTTTATCTGTGTTCCCATTTGACAAAGCAAAAACCAGTTTAACCATTTGGTTTCATTTTCTTTCTTGATCCTCAGACATAATTGAACTCTGCACAACAGGAATGAAAACCAGAGTTCCTTACTCATTATTCCTTAAATCTTTCCAGCTTCTTCCCTGAGTGGCAGGATCAAGAGGGTAGTGAGGCATCTGGGAAACCCATCGCAGTGGTACTGAGCACCCCTAAAATACTTGGGTCTCTCAGGAAAGAAAGTCATGTAAATGAGAAGAAAATGTAACATTCAAGAGGCCCTAGGCAAGCAGCTTTTCAGAAACAATTATCTCATGCAAACTGTAGATACATAGCTTTTTTCCCCTCCTTTTGGCAAGGGAGCCTTTAAGAAAAGTGATTTACTGTTGCCTAAGAGGATTAAATTCTTAACTGAAGCATTTTTGTCTAATCCATCCACTACTTTCTAATC
This sequence comes from Pseudochirops corinnae, assembly GCA_028646515.1. Classification (NCBI taxonomy): domain Eukaryota; kingdom Metazoa; phylum Chordata; class Mammalia; order Diprotodontia; family Pseudocheiridae; genus Pseudochirops; species Pseudochirops corinnae. Next base: position 499,977,755 of record CM053585.1, read on the forward strand.
CCTCGTGAGTCAGAGAACCTAAGAAAAAGTTTCTACTTTGAATCAAAAGCAACAATCTTCCATTCAACAAATGTTAAGAGTAGGCCCCACACCCCTCTGCCTAAAATACCCCTCTTCTGAAGCGACACTGGACATCAAATTGGCAACAAACCAACACAGGTAGTCTCAAGAATACCAAGTCCCCTAAGGTCCTCCTTTAGATCTTTGGTCCAGCCTCTGGATGACCTTTTCTTCTACTTTGGCTCTTCTGCCTTCGCAGCAGAGGTATGAGTAGTTCCACCTGGCCCATGATAATATTTATGAGATCTTGGAAGGTAATCGTTCACTGCAATGTGCTTCCAGAGTGGTTTTGTTTCCCATAATACTGATTTTGCCTTGAAAGCCTCTATGAAAAGCTTTGTTTGCATGTTGACTCCATCATTAGAGTGTAAGCTCCTGGAGGGCAGGAATTGTCTTTTGCCTCTTTTTGTATCCCCAGTGTTTAGCATAGTGCTGGCACACATTAGGTGCTTAATCAATGTCTATTGAATTGAATTTATTAAATTCTTGAATAAAACATTGTAGTATAATGGGAGAAACAGAGAATCTGGAGTCGGAAAACCTGAGTTCAAATCCTGGCTCCAACATGGACTTCCTGTGTGACTTCTCTTGTTTTGGATTCTGTTGTTTCATCTGTAAAATGAGGGGATGGATTTTCTGACTTCTAAGGTCACTTCCAGCTCTAAATCTATGATGCAAGGACTAGAAGATCCTGTCGTCTGTTTCAGCTTGAAATCTATGACTTTCAGATTAGGACCAAAGCACCACTTCTTGGTATAATATACTGTTAAGGACAGGAGAGTGAAATATAAAGGATACAGATCTAGAAGGAAGAAGACTCCACTAGCCTAGTCATGGGACCTAGATCAAATCATTTAACCTCTCTGAATTTCAATTATATGAACTTGAGATGTTGGTTAGCATCATCCCATGGGCTTGTTGGGAAGATTAGGCAAAATTGCAAAAAGTACTTTGAAAATCCATCAAGTTCATCACAAACCATCGTCATGATTATTAATGACATCCCCATAGTACCTTCATACACGTGGTATTACCTTCCATTCCAAACCTTAGTCTCCTAGAAAGTGGTTAAAATCCCCTTCACTTAGAATAAATACGAAGTATTATTTCCAGTATTATCTTTTGTATAGAGTATCCACCCTAATAAATACCAGTTATCTCTGGTCCTCTGGACAAGCCTGTGGGTCTATAAAAATAATATTAATGTTATTTAATCCTGGGTTATCAGAGGCTTTTCTGTTTGGCAGGTGTTGTAGCTCTATTGGCATAAGATGAGACTGTTAGACAAGGTCAATGTTTTACAGAAATATTTATTTCTGTAGCTGAGCAGGAATTTGCACAATTAAATCACTGGAAAGATCTTCATAGATATATGATATAAGAGCATGCATTCCCATGAAACTGTGCCTTGGTATAAAGTACCAAAGTAGATACCTATAAATTGGGAAGCATTCTTGTGTCCTATTTATACAACAGAAAGGGAATTAAGTATTTCATGGTTCTAATGTCTTGTTGGAGACAAAGTTCATGGCTTCTCTATCACTTTTTAGATATACTCTATTGAATCTTTCCCCAAGAAGCTAACCCTCTACTCAGTGAACTCAGCATGCCTCCTGCTCTACAAATCATAAAGATGCCTGTCAGACTTGAAACAGTTGTCCAAGAACCTAACTAATTGAAAAGATGCTGAGTTCAAGCATCTCCGCAAAAGAGGACCCTCAGATTGCCAGGCCCTGGAAGGATCTCAGGCTGCTGATCCTCCTTCTCTGCTCTGTCCTCCCACCAAAACTCCCCCATCCCTTCCTGCAAAGCACTGTAACCAACAGGTTACCTCCCAGACCACTGGGAAAGGTGTGGCTATCCTCTGATTAATTAGGCCCTTAATAAATTTCCCAGAAACCTGTGCTGTCTTCACATTCCTTGTCCCACCAAAGTCCCTCTCTAACAGGTGACTCACTAATTACTAGATAATTACAATTCCAGAATAGGCCTGTACCCATTTCCCTATGCAAATAAAGGTTTCTATCCTTATAACCATAACTGGCTGAAAATATATGCTATTGTGGCATGTAATTGGAATTGGCCAAAAGACTCAACCATGCATATTTAAGAGAATAAAGTCTTCCCTTAGGAGTCCCCCTCTAGTCAATGAGTCAGCTTAAAGAGATGTTTGATGAGTTGATAATAGGTGAAATGACCAGAACCAGAACACTGTACACAGTAACAGCAACATTGTACAACAACCAGCTTTGATAGTCTTCTCAGCAATACTGCAATCTAACACGATTCCAAAAGATTCATGATGAAAAATGCTATCCACATCCAGAGAAATAACCATGGAGTCTGAATGTAGATCGAAGCAGACTCTTTTCTTAATTTTTTTTTTCCTTCTCGTAGTATTTCCCTTTTGTTCAGATTCTTCTTTCACAACATGACTAATGTGGAAATATGTTTGATATGATTGTACATAGACAGCCTATATCAGATCGCATACTGTCTTGGGAGAGGGGAGGGAAATTTGGAACTCAAAATCTTATAAAAGTGAGTGTCGAAGAACTAAAAATTAATTAATTAAAAATAAAGTTGTATCTGTGCTCTTTTTTATTCATATGGCAGAGTTGTTATTTTCAAACACTAATTTTTCCTTCAGCATGGGATAAAATCACATGGTCACCATTCACTATTTCAGACTAACTGGGGAAAAGACCAATCAGAATAACAATATCTTAAAGGAATACAGTTCAATGAGATTAAAAAGTAATGGCAGTGGAGTATAAGCTCATTGTAGACAGGGACTGGTTTATTTTTTCTTTGTCTGCCCAGTAAACTACTCTAGTTTTCTGTACAAATAATCCCCATACCAGACATTTGATCAACTGAATTGGATGTTTAGTGGAGATGTTTAAGGGAACCTGCTTTAATAAATAAGAATGATTTTGAATTACTGAAAGTTACGCTGACTCAATGTTCCCAGACCTGCTTGTCAATCAATGTTAAGGAAGGAGTCACCTAGTCTGAAGTTTTGTTTTAGATGTGGTTTACCACCTACCAAGTCACCCATTTCCTGTTTGTACCTGGAAATTGTCACTCCTTGCTACCTTGGGGATACGAACTGAGATGTAATGGTCCACCCCCTTTTGCTGACGTGGACCTATCTGATTTGCCTTTATCTCTTCAAGAAAGTGATCAATAAAACTTAGCCCCATCTTGAAACCCTTGCTGATCTCCAGAGATCAGGCTTTCAATGAACTGCTACCTTGATGTACTTTCAATAAACTCTTTTTAATTTTCTTTGTCCTGAGTTTTATGTCCTTGATCAGGGTAAAAGCCCAAACAAAGAATTTTCCTTTTAGCAGTGTCAAAGACTTATATGTGAATGATGCCCCAATGGACTTGAGAACATCCGGCTCTTCTAAATACTTTAGAGCTTCTCCCTGAGCTCTTGCTAAGCTATTAGTTTACTTTAAACATTTTCTGCACAAACAACAACAAAAAATAATTATAACCAGCATTTATAGGCTTTTGGGTTTAACCCTGGAAGCACAAAAGTAAACTGTAAGGAATCTTCTTCCTACCCCCTTTTTCCAATTCATCATGAATTCTGAATTTTCGAAGTTTGAGTTAATGAAGTTCGGCTGTAATCTCACTAAGAAGACCCAGGAGACCCAATACTGATAGGTTATGTCAGACTCCTGAGTCCCCATGAATCATTTATCAGCGTAGCCTAAGGCATGTTCTGTTTTGTGGAATACGTGAAATTACTAATCCTTACATCTTTTTATGGCACAAAATAAAAAAACCACAAATTATTAACACCAGATTCTTGTACATTGTTTCTCCCTGCTCTCCCCTCCCCCGCCACGAAGTGGAGCTTTGTAGGGGAAGGCTCCAGATGCCTTGGTGATAATGCATTAGCCTAGAAAGGAACAAAAAACACAACAAAACAAAAATCCACAGACATCACCATGCCAATGCAAGAAAAAGGGGGGAGACTGTGTAGCATGTAGCCGAGAACTCACCACAGTAGCAATTGTGGACTTCTGTCTCTTTCTCAGATGCCCAGCTCCCTTCCCAAGGCTGATCACATTCCCTAGGAGGTTCCGTTAGCAGCCTCCTGCAAACCCCTTCCTCCTAAAGGGACTTTGGTCGCTAGCTCCTACCGGGGCTGATGTCCTGCTAGATTTCCTGTGGGTTATGTTCAATTTGTAACAATGAAAATACATCCTGCATATCAGATATTTACATTACGATTCATAACAGTAGCAAAATTACAGTTATGAAGTAGCAACGAAAATAATTTTATGGTTGGGGGCCACCACAACATGAGGAACTGTATTAAAGGGTCACGGCATTAGGAAGGCTGAGAACCACTGTGCTAGAAGGATCTTGGCCACACTTGGTTTTCAGTGCCCTTTTATGAAAAGCCGCCCAGTTCTGCTTAATAGCTCATTGTTTGTCCTTTTTGAAGAGAACCAAGGATGTCACAGGTGACAACTTGAGAGAGCATTGTTGCTCAAAGTCAGCAGCCCACTCCTCCTCAGTCATGGAAGTTCAAGGGCAAAGCAAAAGTTAAGAGTCTTCTGTGTCTGACCAAGCTCCAAGCGCCGCACAGCGCCTGCTTTGTTGGAACAGATTGCTCTCATCTCGGCCTACCAGGGGAAGTCTTCGAGTGCCTGGGTCAACAACCCTATAACTCACCAGCAGGTCTGAGGCCTCTAGGTTACCCTCAGCCTGGTTTACCAGGGTGTGCCCACTGCACATGCTCCTGCTTCTGGTAGCTACAGGTGAGAATTGGGTTAATCAGGTGGAAGCTGAAGGTGGGTGGGCAGCCCTAGCAAGGGCTCACACCAGAGTTGCTGGTCCTCCTGAACACCCCATACCCTCTAAGGATAGCTTGGTTGGCTTATGGCTGTAGCTCAAACAACAGATCTCAGAAAGTGGGAAAACAGTGAGTGGGTCCAGAGGCTGCTTTGAAGGAGCAGAATTGGGCCTCTTCTATGGGAGTGCTCCAGAGCACATTCAGTCCACAAGCATTTAATATTGCACAGGACTTGGAATGTAGAATTCAATTCCCTTGAAGGCCAATAGACTCTGGAAATGACCAAAAAACCCAAAGCCATACCTGCCCTCAAGGAGCTTATTTTCTGCATAGGGGAAACCTATCATAGATAAGTGTGTTTATCCATGGACAAGAGGTGACTTCCATATTTGAAAAAATAAATAAATATAATTTAAGAGAGGAGTAATAACATGGGAAGGGGAGGGGAGACAGAAATTAGGAAGAGCTTCTTGAAGAAGACTGGAATTTTGCCTCCAGCTCTCAGTGGATGCTGAGGATAGACTAGAGACTTAGAAAGAATGGAATTATCTCTGACTAAATACACCCGATGACATAGGAAAGGACATAGGAACTAAAGAGGCATCTGCTTATTCTCTCCGCTCTTGGCTTCCCTTTCTGGTGGGCAGAATAGCAAGAGTCAATCTTCTGCTCTTTCTGGTGACCTTGGGAACTCCCAAACAGGACTGCCTTTCCCCACCACCCACCATCTTCCCTCTCAGAAGGCTGCATGGCCCCTTGTTCAACTCAGCTGGGCCCTGGGGGGAGACAGTTCAATTTCATTCTAAGTGTAGAAATGGTTGTAGGTCTTTAGGGTTACCATTAAGAACTACCGCCTCAATTTATGGAAGTTGCTTTTGATAAATCTGTACCTTTATGCTGAGAGTCCATAAGCTTGGAAATTCTCATTAAGTGATCCTATCTGTCCACCTCTCTAAGAAAATTATCTCTGTTTATTCAGTGGGCTTCATCCAGCCCAGCGTTCAACTTTAAAAATCCCTAGAGCTGCTGATAAAGACAAGGACGTGAGTTGGGCCAAGAAATCATTTTCATGAGCAATACCTTTAATAATTTTGTAATAGGGGCAGCTAGGTAAAGCAGTGGGTAGACTACATGCCTAGAGTCAGAAAACCCATCCTCATGAGTTCAAATCTGGCCTCAGACACTTACTAACTGTTTGACCCTGGGCAGGTCACTGAACCCTGTTCACCTCAGCTTCCTCATCTGTAAAATGAACTGGAGAAGGAAATGGCAAACCACTCCAGTATCCCTGCCAAGAAAAGCCCAAATATGGTTTTCCTATTCGTTATAATTCTTCTGTATAACATGACAAATGTGAAAATATGTTTAATAGGAATATATGGGTAGAGCCCATATCAGATAGCAAGCCGTCTTGGGGAGGGAGAAGGAAAAAATTTAAGATGTATAGAAGTGAATGTGGAAAACTAAAAATAATTTTTTTTAAAAAAACCCAAATGACATCACAAAGAGTTGGATGCTACTGAAGCAATAACAACAGAATTTTAAAAGGTAGCAAGCAGGGTTGCTTCCATGATAACAGCAGTGGCCTTCGAATACAGCAATTACATATTAAAACCCAAAATACAAAGAGGTCCAGAACTACGTAGGAAAAAAAGAGGGAAGTCAGAGAAGGTAAAAGGGTCCTAAGAAATAGGCAGGGGGCGGCTAGGTGGTACAGTGAATAGAGCACTAGGCCTGGAGTCAGGAGGACCTGAGTTCAAATCACACACTTGACACACTTACAAGCTGTGTGACCTTGAGCAAGTCACTTAACCCCCTCCAAAAATCAGATGGTAGGAATTGCTAGAAGGAAATAAGGCAATGTCCTTCACTGTCTTGTCTGTACTGCTATGATTTTTCTGGTTTTGGAGTGGAGATGGGTTGCAGTCCTAGCTCCATCACTTGACCAGCTCTAAGACCAAGAGCCCTCCCTGACTTTGTTTCTTCATTTGTAAAACGGGGGTATCTTGTTGTATCTCTAGCGCTTGGCACAGTTCCTAGCACATAGTAGGTGCTTAACAAATGTTTCCTGATTGATTGATGAGCACCACCTTCTACATAGTCTTTCCTGATCCCTCTAGATCCTAGTGCCCTCCCCCCCAAACTGCTTTGTGTACATTCTGCATGTGTTCTGTACAGTCTTATATATGTATACATTACTTGTCCTGATAGAGTATGAGTACCTTGGGGTCAGTCATTGTTTTGGTTTTTGGTATCCCTGTCAATCTACTAAGCACCTGTGATGGGCATTGTTTGGCGATGTCTGACATATGCTAAAAACTTAAGAAATCCTTGTTGACTGATTAGCATCCCCTTCAGGAAAGCACTTTGTAAACCTTTAAAGCATTAAAGAGATGGGAGCCATCGGGATCAGCACGGTTATTATTGGCTTGGCCTTTAGAAAAATGGGGGAAAAATGAATCTTCACCTCATTTGAAGTGCTGGTTTCAATCATTTGTAACATTTATCATCTAGAATACCACACCAATAAAAACACCAATCAACATTTCTTAAGTAGGTGCTATGTGCCAGACACTGGGCTGGATACTGGGTATACAAAGCAGTCTCATGTGTCCTGGGCCATCTCCAGCCATCCTGATGAATATCTGGCCACTGGACCCAGATGGTTCTGGAGGAGAAAGTGAGGCTGGTGACCTTGCACAGCCCTCCTTCCCTCAAATCCAAGTCAACTGCAAGTCATGTCATCATCTCCCTGATGTCATGGTCCTCTTCAACAAGAAGGACAAACACAACAAGAAAGCAGTCTATGCCTTCAGGCATCTTACATTCAACCCAGGGAAAGAAGCCTATTCCAAAGGTATATGAAAGTCCTATTTGTCAAATGAAGTGATTCTCAGATATGATTATCCACATATGAACAACAGAGGAGGTCTCATATCTCATCTCTGCCCTTGCCTCTGAGAACTTGGTTCAGAGGAATAGCCTTTATGCTACTGTCAGTACTGTATCCCTTTCTTTTTTTTTTTTTGGAGGGGGGAAGGCAGGGCAATTAGGGTTAAGTGACTTGCCCAAGGTCACACGGATAGTAGGTGTTAAGTGTTTGAAGCTGAATTTGAACTCAGGTCTTCCTGATTCCAAGGCCAATGCTCTATTCACTGTGCCACCTAGCCCTGTACCCCTTTCTTGATGATGAATTGACCTAACAGTTTTCTTCTAGACTTTTTCTTTTTCCCAAACCCCACCTCCGACAAAAAGAACCTGAATGACCAAAATATACCAAGCTCTTAAGCCTAAAGATAAAATAAAAGAATTCTCTTTTAACCCATTATTCAGGCTTCTTGCAAATGACCAGATAAATCCCCAAACTTCCTGCATAATCCCCCTAATCTGTTTGGAGCTCACAACATTTAAGAGTATGTGTATAGACACCAAAATTGATTTTTAAATGAGATCACATTCCCTAGTTAATATGACAAACCCTTAATACACAGAAACTCAACTTTAAGTGTTCATAGTCTCATCCATGTTAACAATTCATTAATACAGTCTCTGTACAGTCTGATGTCTCAACATCAGGAATGATCATTTTAAAGTACTGTTTTTGGTAGACTGCACAGGGTGTAGGGGCAACAGTGGATATAGGATCAGGAAGACTCATCTTTCTAAGCTCAAATCTGGCTTCAAATGCTAACCTTGTGACCCCGGACAAGTCACTTAACCCTGTTTGCCTCAGTTTTCCTGAGCTAGAGAAGGAAATAGTAAAACACTCCAGTATCTTTGCCAAGAGAACCTCATATGTGATCACAAAGAATCAGACATGACTGAAGAATAACAGAACATCAAATACAAGGTGTCAGAGTCTTGGTTCAATCGACACATCTGAAAAAAATTAAAATAAAAAGGGGCAGCTAGGTGGTGCAGTGAATAGACCACTGATCCTGGAGTCAGGAGGACCTGGGTTCAAATCCAGCCTCAGACACTTGAGACACTTACAAACTGTGTGACTTTGGGCAAATCATTTAACCCCAATTGCCTTGCCTTCCCCCAACCAAAGAAAAATTAAAAACAATCAACACATCTGGAACCTATTGAAAATTTGATTTGAATATCTATTATTCGGAAAGCTTTTTTTCCCCCAGACTCCCATCATAACTGAGCCATCTCTCAAGCTGTAGTGAGCTTGATAACCTGGGACAATGTAATCATTGGCAAACTGGTCACCCCGTCATGGAGATTCTGATCTGTGTTTCCTCCTGACACCCCAAGAGAAGAACCAGTCACCTAAACCTACTCTTTTCCCTAAGCCCCCATTTCTCCACAAAAATGAATTGACCCTACTGTCCTATTATTTTTTTTCCCTCAAGGGACACAGATGGAGAGAGAAGCTTAACTAATGAATAAGACTGTACTTTGTCAAGGCCATCCTATATAAAACAGCATAGTTAGGTGTCCGGTTTGGAGGCAATAGAGGCCTGAGTTCAAACACACATTTTCTTATCTAATCCTTTTTGAAGTTCTAGAGATCTTCACGCTAACTCAACCTCACACTGATGAGTCAGGTGTCCCAGAGAAAGACCTGCTATATTCTCCCTTCAGGGTCACATGCAAACATTATACCGTGGATAATCATATCTGAGAATCACATTATTCACTTAATGAAGATGAATGTCATATGCCCCTGAAACAGGATCTCTGATGCCATTACCTCAAGCCCCCCATTTCCATAGCTTTTCCCCAATATCTGTTGCCAGGGATTTGTGCCCCAGTTTCATTTAACTAACATCAATTAGCTTTTTTTTTTCAGCTTGACTTATTTTTTTATGCTTCATTTAGTATTTTATTTTTTCCAAGTTACATGTAAAAACAATTTTTAACATTTATTTTTAAGACTTTGAGTTCCAAGTTCTCTCCTTTCCTCCCTTTCCACCCTCTCTCATTGGGAAGACAAGCAACTGGACATAGGCTATCTGTGTGTAGATATGCAAAACATATCCATAATAATCATGTTGTGAAAGAAAACATGGACAGAAAAATCTCAAGAAAAATAAAAAAGCAAAAAAAAAACATATTCTTCAATCTGTATCCAGACACCATCAGTTCTTTCTCTGAGAATGGATAGCATTTTTCATCATAAGTCCATCGGAGTTGTCTTGGATCAGTGCATTGTTGAGAATATCTCATCAATTAGCTTTTAAGAAGGCCTATTAACTGAGAAGACATAGTAAAAACAGCACAAATATTTCCCCAACACCTGAGAGTATATACTCTCCTCTGAAACACCTGAGTCCCTAGGGAGAGTGGGTTGAAACCTAAAGAGATGTTATGAACATTTGATCCACCCCCTTGCCTTTCCTTTCAGTGCAACACCTGGAGGAACGAACCTCTCAGCTGTGACTGGGCTTAATCCCCACTCCCAAGTAGGCACTGGGCTGCTGCCTTGTTAGCAAACTGTCCTGGACTCCCCACATTGGATTTGTGGCTTTCTCTCCCAATCTTCTGAAATGCGCAAAGTCGTAATCATCCATAATACTCCTTTACCTAAAAGCTGGTAAAAACAAATACACAAAGAGACATAAGGTAGGAGCCAGTATGTACCAGCAGCTTGACCCAAGGTAGAGAAAGCCCAAGGAATCTCCCCAGCCAGAGGCTTCCTGCCCATCTCTCTCACTTGAACAAAGCCAGTCAGGAAAGAGAAAATGTTTCAGCCAGTCAGTGACTTTTGAATATATCCTCAGTTTTGGCTCAGCAGTCAATCAAAAAGGTTCTCTGCTTCATGTAATAGAGAGGCACGGAGATAGCCAGGATATCCGTGCATCCTCTGGGACCTTCTCTAATTCTGGCTTTCTCTAAGCAGGCTCTTTCAGTCTCTTCCGTGTAGATTGTCAGAGGGCAGAGGATGCTGTCCATGCTTTGATGATGAGACTTCTGGTGGTCAACTCTCCATTCTCCATAAGCATCAGAGGTCTAGAGCTAGAAGATACCTCAGAGGCCTCATTTTACAAATGAGAAATGAGGCCCAGAGAGGTCAGACAGAAAACAAAGCCAGCATTTGAACCCAGGTTCTCTGACCTGTATTTACTAGTTATGACCCTGGACAAGTCACTTGACTCTCTGACTCCTTTATCACCTCCCTCATCGAGTTATCTAGGGATGATTTCTGACATTAATGTCTGTTATTGCTACCATTAAAAAAAAATTGCTGGTGTAAAAACAGTGCTAAGTCAATAAATGAATACTCTTTAAAAAATTGGAAATGTTAAGGAATTTGGAAATAAGAAAAAATACAAACTCATTTGGTCATGAAGAAGCTAAAGTTCTCTTTCATGTTAACAAAGAAAAGTGATTACAGTATTCTGAAATAAGCCCTCTCGCTTTTTTTGGCCAAGGAACAGAAAGGTCACCTGACCTGGAATGTCAGGAAAGAAAGATATTTTTTAATTAAGAAATACATGCACAAAGCAAAATGCCTTTGGTGTAATTTTACTTAAAGAGTCTGTAAGCTACATGGGCAAAGCCGAGAGAGCTAAGTAGTATTTAATAACAAATTCTTCAGAATACTGGTGCTTGCACTGGTTGCCTGCAGCCCCCTGGAGAGAGAAACCACTGAGGAAATGAAGATTGACCCTGGATGCTTGTGGCAGGGACAGGCAATCTGTACAGAAGCAATCCTATTATTCGGTAACTCGTATGAAATTAGATTCGGAACTAGAAGGGGACTTTAGAGAACATCAAGCCTAAACACTTTCTTTACTTTACGGAGGAGGAAAAAGGTCCACATGAGTTGGACACCTCAGCAAAATGTCTTCTGAAGTCATGTGTTAGCCTCATTATACTACTTATAGCTTCTATAGGTTAAGTACCAGAAAGATGAAAAGGAGGGACTCTGGGAGATTCTACTGGGGAAGGCAGTGAATGTGGGACCCCAGAGGCCACCTTGCTGAACACCTTTGAAGGTCCTGACCACAGCACCCTTGTCCTTCTTCGGGGTCCCAACTCCTCCAGCTCCTCTGATGAGAGAACTGCTCCCCTATCTAAATTAAATGCTGAAGCTGAATTCATACAGAGAGGAAGGCTGTGGGCATAAAGCATGGGTTTTCAGAGTGGGCAGGGCAGTGAGGCTCACTAGTCCAGAGGATGCCAAGGTCTCAGGCTCTGGCTCTCCTCACGGAAGAGGAGGTCTTGGTTTGTGCCACTGAGACATTTCTATTTTGAGACTGTCTGCTCAGAAGATGAGGTTGCCACATCAGTGAGGGCCGTCTTGGGCCTTTTTTTCCCCTCCTCTCTTCCTCCCACTTGTACTCCAGCCATTAATTCAAAGCATAGCTCGGCTTCTCCTTTCCCACTGGGCCTTTCCTATCAACCTCTGCTTGTGCAGAACAAACCTTTCCATTTGAAAGATTATCTGACTCAAGACCACTTGGAGGTCTATTGCATCGAATCCATTTTAAGAGTCTGTCTAAGCAATCTAGGAGAGATGGGCTTTAGCACATGGGATGAGTTCCCACCCCAACCCCTCCCTAAACTGAAAAAGGGCTTGATTTTCAACAGGGCAATTTTCACTCAGCTGTGCATCTACTCTTGTTCTCTTTTTAATCATTTGGACTACAAAGTAATTAGAGGGAATGACATTCCCAAGTAAAAATACCAACAGAGCTTTGTAATTCTAATTCATACATATAGATCATTGTAAATGCTCATATTAACACTAGTCTGGGATGGGAATTCCATGCTAATTACAACCCAGATCCCTGATTTTTTTTAAACACCCACAATTCCACAGGACCCAAGATGATGGGTTCTAATCACCCCCATTTCCTACCCCCCTATAAACCCATCTGGGACTTCCTTCCCTTCAGCTTCTAAACCACCACTACCCCCAACAGCTGGATTCAAAAACAGTCATTCTTCATTAAGTCATTGCACCAGCAAAGTAAAATAATGTTTTGGGAGAGGAGGGGGAGGAGCAGGGAATGGTAATTATATTCCTAATCACATGTAATTTTAGAGAAAATGAGTAGATGTGAGAAGTAGCAGTTTTCTTTTTGTCTCATATATAATTCCACAGTCTGGGGGCACCCCTGTTATCACCTGGGTGACTCTCAAAGCTACCCCCAAACTCAGTAGCCAACCTACTAATTACCACTGCTTAAGAAAGAGAAGCTTATTCATTCCCCAGCATCTGCAGCCAGTGAGACAAAAGCATCTTCAGCTCACTCCCAAGAGCCAGAGATCTTGGTGGCCATCTCCTTTCTTCAAGGTTTTCAGTCTTGTGGAGCAATGATTCAGGTGACTAAGAAGATACACAGGGACCTAACAGAAATCAAAATCATCTATTTAAAGCTGTAAGATACCTTAGAGAGCTAGTTCATTACAGGTAAGGAAACTGAGGCCCCAGAGATAAAGTAATTTGCCCAAGGTCAAAAAGATGGTGGTCAGATGGAGAGCCAGGATTCGAGGATGTCTGCTAATTCCAAACCTGTTACATTTTCTGCCACACCTTGTTGCCCTCTAACCTAAAAGCATCTCATTATGGCAAGGTCAAGTTTCAGTAACATTCCCATTATTGGCCTGGTGAACACAACCCCTCTGTAATTAGACAGGCCCAGACCAATTCTTACCTCCTTAAGGAAGCCTTTTTCAGCTTCCCAAGGTCATAAGCATCTCTCCATCCTTGATCTTCTACAATGGTCTCCAAAGTGAGACCATGACATCTCCCAAGAGGGACTATGATCTGACTTTAGGGAGTATGAGATAGCCAATCAGAGCCAAACACAAATCACATTTCACCCTCACTAATAGCCATTTTGGGGCTCTCCCACACAACCACCACCACTCCACTCAGGTCCTTTGCTAAGTAAGCTCCCAACATCCCCTCCTCTGATTAAGGTGCAGGCCCCTTAGGGCAACCTAAACTAACTGCTTACCCAGCAGCTATGAGTGTATCACTGGAAAAATGTCATTCCCACTCTGATCACCTCCCAGATCACCAAGTGACCATGCAGGTGTCTCTCTATACTTAGGGGCAGTGACTAGTTAATATAAACCTTGACCTTTGAGTGGAACACGGTGAGTCACACAGGATAAGTAGGCAGGATGGGTTGTGATCTGAATGGCTGTTCTCATTGAATTATTTTCTTCCCAAACCCACCTATCTTCCCCATTCGCCTATTGCTGTCAAGGGCACCACCATCTTTCTAGTTACTCAGGTATTCCCAGCCTTGGTTTCATCTCTGACTCCTTGAACTCTACATATCCATTAAGGTACAGAATCTTATGAGTTCTGCTTCCCCATCCATCATATCTCTGCCTTTTTCTCTATTCACACAACCACCACCTTTGTTCAAGTCCTCATCATCTTTTACCTGGACTATTGCAATAACCTTCTGGCTGGTCTCCCTTCCTTAAATCCATCTTCCATACAATGGCCAAAGTAATTTTCCTAAAATATTGGTCTTACCATGTCACCCTCCTAATTAGTAGACTGTACTGGTTCCCTGTTAACTCTAGGACCAAATATTATTTCAATTTTTAAATCACTCCACCACATTAAGCTTTTATCCATTTGTCAGTAAATATGATTGTCACTAAATGTGAATAAGGCCTGGGAACCTCAATAGGTACAACAAGAAATCTATTCAGACTGACTTAGAGACTTGGCCATACCAGCTAGGGGCCTGTACAGAGCCATCACACTTATTGGAACCAAGATATCAGAGCATCTAGCAGCAGAGAGGAGACTGAGCTGCCTTGATTTGGTATGAAGGATTTTGACTTTCTCTATTTCCACCGGTATCCCAGTGGTTTCTTCAGAACAGTTGGCAACAGTATCTGCATCAGAAGTCAAGGACAGACTACGTGTACCGAGGAAAGATGATTCAAGGCTCCACAAAGAGGCCAGCAAGAAAGCTAGAACACACTTTCCAGGAACATCATCAGCATTCCAGCAACAGAATGTCCAGGAGCTGTGAGTTACCCTGGACCACATGTGCTCTCTTAGCTTGAGCCCCCTTCCTCATGGACTCTGTGTACTTATGAGAGAGTGTATCCCAGACTTTTCAGAGTACATTTTGTGCCAATTATTCTTTCTATGCCACCTTACTAAATAGCCCATCTAAAAGCTAATTAAGTCTAACTAACTAGTTGGTATCAATCAATAATCAAGGCAAGAAAACTAACTGGCATAAAAGATATAGCACTAAAAAAAATGCTTCCCAGCCCCCTCAATACTAAGCCTAGAGCCCCAAGGGGATGTAGTAGCCACACTCTGGGGATCTCTCCTGCCTGTGGGAGTAGAGGATGGGACAGTACCCCCAGATCATGTGAGCATTAATCTTGTCCTTTTAAAATGTCTATGTTTATGTAAGTTTCATAATATATGTAATTACTAGTACATTAATGCATGTATATTGTTTATAGATAAGTAAATATACATCTATTAAGGAATGACTGCCCAAAAACTTTTTAATGATTGAGACGTGTGATCAAAAGAGTTTGGTGTTCTAGAGAACCTGGATCTAAACCCAGACTGATGGTGCTAAAAGGGAACTAACAGGTCATTTAACCCATCCTCCTTGTTTTAAAGATAAAGAACCTAAGGTCTCATTTACTATTCCACTACATGCTGCCTTTTATTATTAGTTCTATGCACTTATCTCATCTCATATGCATGTGAAGGCAACATGTCACAGTAGAAAGAATAGCTGACTTTAGAGTCTGTATCATGACTCTTCCACCTGGGTAACACTGAGTAAATCATTTAACCTCTCTAGGCTCTATTTCTTCACCTCTAAAAGGAAGAGATTGAATGAAATGACTTCTAAGTTCCCTTCTAGTCCCAGAAATGTGATTTTATGGTCTCTCCAAGCAGCTCTTGACAGCAGAAGCCACGTCTTAGAGTTCTTCCATGGAGGCCTAAGAGAAGATTTAGATTCAGAAAGACCTGGATTTGAAGCGCCACCTCAGGCACCTACTTACTAACAGTGTAACTCTGGGCTAGTCATATGCTACCCTGAGACTCAGTTTCTGCTTCTGGGTAATGAGGATGACAACAGCACTTATGTCACAGGGTTGCTGTGAGACTAGTCCATGTCAAACTTTTTCAAACTTCCCTGTATTTAAGTGTAATCTCATCCTAATTGCCACAGTCTACGCTGGTGAGGACCTTTCTACCAAGAAATGAATAGAACTATTACCCCCACTTCATAAGAACGTGAAGGATCTACAATTTCCCTCCATCAAGCAGATCACAATTGGCATATTTCTTAGCAGGTAAGTCTTAGGCAGTTTCCTAAGGCACACAGAAATTGACTGACTCACAGAAGTTTATCCAATTAGTAAGTGTTGGGAGTAAAGATTCAAATCCTGTTCTTCATAATTCTAGCCCACTCTATCCAGGATACCAGACTTCCTCCATTATCCCCATATTATAGATCTGAAAATAGAGGCATTGCAAAAAGAGAGTTTATAGTCACACAAGGCAAGGACGATGCCAAAATGCAAGGTCAGCATTTCTAATGCCACGTCTTGTGTGCTACACGATACAAGATCGGAAACCACTTTACTGAAATCTTTGCTGAGTGCAGTATAAGGAAAGGGGTTGAAAACATAGGCCTTATATGAATGTTCAGCTATAGTGACAGTTTGGCTGGATCCCAAAGCAAGAATATAATCACCTATTCCCACACATGATACAGGTGAGTATGCTTGGAACCCTCTGAAGAACCCGGCTGCCTGAACACGCAGCCAAACTGGCGGAACTTGAGAGAAAATCCACCCAAGTGTTTAAGTGGATTTTTGAGGTAAAGCATCAAAGAATGAAATATTCAAAACGAAGTTAACTGATGACTGGGAATGGGACATAATCACTGGCAAGTTGAAAAAGGGTACCAATTTAGGAAGAGAAGAATATTTTAGACACAAACAATATTTTGTAAATGAGCAAGTCCAAGTATAGGGACTCCCTTGGTTTATGAAATAAAGACACTCCTGAAAATTGCTATGCAAAGCAAATTCCACAAATGCAATCCTATTTTCCCAATGACTTCTATGTTAACACTGAAAATACAACCTTGAGTTAAAGAAGCATTGAGCTTAAGTGCTGGGGCTTTCTGGGTGGTGGCATACTTTAGCAGTACAATACAAGCTAGATTTACTCCCCATCTGGAGGTAACTTTGGGGAGTCTCAGAGGTTGCTTCAATTCAATTCTACAAAGGATCTATCCTCATCCCCCCAATTGCTCCTGCTCTCCTTTCTCACAGTCACTTTGTATTTATTCTGGATATGTTTTCTATTTACTTATCTATGTATACATTATTTCCTCCAAAATAGAATATAAGTTCCCTGAGGGCAGGAGCTGATTTTTTTTTTGTCTCTATCCTCAGAGCCTGGCATGTCACAGGAACTTAACAAATATTCATTGAATGACTGTTGAGTGAAGTTAACAATTGCCATCAAGGAATGTATAGGCTAATTGGGGAGATAAGACATACAAGTGAAAAATCTAACAATTGGACTAAAATTAATTAATATAAAAGAATATTATAATATAAGGCAATATAGTAGGAGTAGCAAAGGAATATTTTAGACTACAAGTAGGAAGGCTTTTATTTTTAATGTATTACCTTTGACCCCCAGAAAGCATCAGTGAAAAGATAGCAATTAATTGATGCTTTCTTAGATTCAACAGTACTCAGTTTACTATGGAATAAAAGGATCCCAATATATATTATAAGAATTCCAAGGAAGAAGATATCACTATGGGCTGGCTGGAATGCTCATAGAAGGCTTCTTTAAGAAGATAAGATTGTACTCAAAGATTCAAGCTTTGGGGAGCAAGAACTCACCGATAAAAATTTCTGGGTAAACTAGAAAGCAGTTTGACAGAAACTGGGCACAGACCAGCATCTCACACTATATACCAAGATAAGGTCAAAATGAGTACATGACTAAGACAGAAATAGCACTCTCACAAGCATATTAGGGGAGCTTGGAAAATTTTCCCTCTCAGATCTATGAATAAGGGAAGAGTTTATGACTAAATGACAAAATAGAAAGGATTATGAGAAGTAAAATGGATAATTTTGATTACATGAAATTTAAAAGCTCATGAACCAAAAAAACCCCAAATGCAGTCAAAATTTGAAGGAAAGCAGAAGGGGGTGGGGGAATTTTGCAGTCAGTTTCTCTGATAAAGACCTTCTTTCTCAACTATATAGAATACTAAATCATATTTATCCAAAAAAAAAAAATCCATTCTCCAATTGATAGATGATATGAACAGGAAGTTTTCAGAAGGAGATTAAAGCTATCTATAGTCATGTGGAAAATGCACTAAATTATTATTGATTAGAGAAATGCAAATTAAAACAACTCTGAAGCACCACCTTACACCTATCAGATCAGCTAACAAGAAGAAAATGACAAATGTAGGAGGAGATGTGAAAAATTTAGGACATTGATATACTGTTGGTAGAGTTGTGAACTGTTCCAACCATTCTGGAGAACAATTTGGAATTATTCTCAAAGGGCTATAAAACCCTTTGACCTAGCAATTTCACTGGTAGCTTTGTATCCCAAAGAAATCAAATAAAAGGGGAAAGGACTTATATGTTCAGAAATAATTATAGTACCCATTTTTTGTACTGGCAAAGAATTGGAAATTGAGGGAATACCCATCAATTGGAGAATGGCTAAACAAGTTTGTGCTATATGATTGTGTTGGAATACTGCAAGAAATTATGAGGGAAACCTGGGGAAGTCTATATGAATTGATACAGAGTGAAATGAGCAGAACCAGGAGATCATTGTACATGGCAACAGCAATGCTGTAACAATGATCACCTGTAAAAGATTCAGCTACTCTGATAAAAAACAGTGATCCCAGACAATTCAGAAGAACTCATGATGAAAAATCCTATCTGCCTCCAGAAAACTGATGAAATCTGAGTGAGCATATTATTTTCACTTTTTTTGCTTTTTGCAACATGGCTAATATGGAAATATGATTTCATATGTATAACAGATATCATATTGCTTGCTTTCTCAGTGGATGGAGGAGGTGTAACAAGGAGGGAAAGAATTTGGAACTTTCTAATGACACTGATATAAGTCACGAAAAGAGGGGCTATTTCTGTTCTAGAGACAAGTCTTTTATCTCTATTCAAATTGGGAGAGCATGGAGTACATAGAGTAGAATGCAACAGTTTCATTCTGGCACTGAACCAGGATGGGACAAGAAGAGTTAGGTGAGACTAACAGACTTCCTATGTATCATTGAGAAGATAACTTTCTATGCAAGGAAGTTCCATCACCTTCTAAAGGGACAGTACCTTGAAAGGAAGGGTAGCTTATACTCCTTGCCTTTTCTGTCCTTGACTCTGGGGCTTTAGCAACAAGAGTACAAATCCATCCACTTTATCCTCTTTAGCACTTACAATCTGTACTTCATCTCTGTCATTAAACATGGTTTCTCCACCCATCCCCTGTGTACTTGACGACCCAGAGACTTGAGCAAAGAGCACATTTGTTTGTGTCAATCCATAAACAAATTCAGCTCTTTACCAGTTAGGACAAATTGTGACAGAAAACTTTAAAAACAAAATCTTGAACCAGATCCACAAATTTTATTTGATTTCACATCATAGGATCATACATTTAGAGGCCATCTACTCTAGCCCCTCATTTTACAGACAAGGAAAACAAGGCCCTTCAGTCACTGCTAAGCCAAGGCAGCTGGTCAAAATGAATGAATGAAAGAATGATAATGTGCTAGACACTGTACTAAGTATTTAGAATACAATTACCAAAAAAGCAAGATAATCCCTGTCCTCAAGACGCTTGTATTCTAATGGGGGAAACAACACATAAAGAGGAGCTGGAATGGTTGGTTCCTGTTAGCTGTCAAAGAGTAATTTCCCATCTCACACACACAGGAAAAAAAGGAAGGTCAAATCCATGGGGTTGTGATCCTATAATGCAAGACAGGACCTTGAAGGAGATAATTCCACAGCTCTGGACCAATCTCAAGTGCTATCCAGTCTTTCATATGTTCTTGTTCAAGATTCTTTTGCCTAAAACTGAATTTCCTGGGCATCAGGCTTAAAGATTCAGACTTCAATTTATATAGCTATGAAAATTTTCACCCAAATGATAAATGATTGATATTAATATTGTGCTTTAAAGTGACAAAACACTTCCTACAACGAATTCGGCAAAGCAACAGCCAGCGTGGCATGGTAAAAAGCAGTAAAAGAGAGCTAGACTTGGATTCAGAAAATCCTTAGGTTTGAATCCTGTTGGTGACACTTGTTTCCCATGTAACAGATGACATTTGACCTCCCTGAGACTCAGTTTCATTTTCTATAGAATGAAGATAATAATATCACTCACACCTACCTCACAAAGTCATTGTAAGGACCAAATGAGATAATATATCTAGAGGGCTTTGCTCATTTTAAAACCTTACAGAAACATCAGTGATCATTATCCTCACTTAACAGGGGAGGAAACAGGCTCAGAGATGTCAAGTGACTGGGGCAGGATGAATCAATCAACTGGTGTTTTTTGAGTGCCTCCTATGTGCCAGGAACTATGGTAAGTGCTGGAGATATAAAGAAAGCCAAAAGGCAATCCCTGCCCTCAGGAAACTTAGAGTTTAAAGGAGGAGAAAATGCACCAAGACTATGTACAAACAAGTTATCAACAAGATAAATGGGAGGTAAAATACAGATGAAAGGTTCTAAGATTAGGGAAAGCTGGGAAAGGTTTCTTGTAAAAGGTAAAACTTTAGCTGAGACTTAAAGGAAGCCAGAGAAGCAAGGAGGTCACATCACTAATAAATATTGCAGCTGGGATTCAGGTCTCTCCTAGCATTGGTTCAATGCTATTTCCACTACACTGTTCTGCCTTTTCAAAAAACTGAAATTTTCAACTATGCCACGAAAAAAAAAGTTTACAACTTATTGTAAGAAGAAGCTTCAGTAGTACATTTTATCCAGAACCACACTATAAATTGCACCTAACAGTTTATTCCCAAAGTCAGAATATAAATTGAAAAAAAAAGAGTCAAAAACAAGTCATCTCAACAATATATGTGACTCCAACCAGTTTGTAGCCATCATCAGCCAGTCAACTTGTTAAGCTCCAAGGACCTAAGCGAAGCATTATACAATATCTTTTTCTGTTTCACCTTAACTATTGAAACAAGAAAGATAATTCCTGTTGGCTTAAATAGAAACATAATAGCAAGTCCCTACAGCAAGTGAAAGCATGATAAATCCACCCAGGCAGCAGCGATTTCTGCCTAAACTAACAATTCATTTCATTGCTACAGTTCGCTGCTATTGTCATCACTTTCATGCCTCTAATTAACGTACATCTGTTTTACGTTTGAAGTTTACAACACTTGCCCACTTTGGCTACAGTAGTTTACATCTAACACCAAACATATGTTTATGTTTACTACATTCCAGTTCTGCATTCTTGGACTTAAAATTGTATCAATTTATAATCCCATTAATGGAAAACTTATGAGAAGGATCCGGCTCTTTTAATAAAACTAGAAAGAACAACCATTTGGATGCTGTTAAGTCCAAGACCATACTGAGGGCTAAATGCTTCCATTAGCAGTACCTCACTCAGATAAGTGGCCTTCATGAAATACTATCTTGGCTGCCACAGAGAAAACTTTGCTGTGAGATGTCTTAAGACCTCCCATTTTCTGGTCCTTTATTCTCCAGTCCCATGCAGTCTTCATTTTGGAGACAAGCAATGATCAAAGAGATGAGAATTGGGGTGTACTTTCATCAGAATAGATTAGTTTCTAACTGGTATTCCAGACACATGGAAGTCATGTTTGTGAACAAACAAGATTTTGACTTGGAGGACAAGGGAAGAGACAAGTTGAGGGTGGGTAAAAGGAGTTAGGAAGTTGAATTACTGATTGGTAGAAGCCTGTTCATGCATAGTTCCTTAAAAGATGGCTGGTAACACATATTTGGACATCTCTATCTACTATTGAAAGGATTCCAAAGCAAACTATATGCAGATAAGGACAATATTTGGATCTGGGACTCTTTCTGAAGGCTTTCAGCTCTATTAAAAAAAAAACTTTGGGAATTTGGAAGAGATAAACTTCTACTCCCACATGTTTCATTCCATTAAAGGAAGAACAACCCTTTTTCCTGAATTCTAAGGAATCCAGGCATCAAATGATTGTCTCTGCTGTCTTTTGGAGTCTGTCTTTTATTGACAGGAAATTTGATCCCTAAACATAGTAAATAAATGAAATCCTCTTTGGCTTGTTGACAATGATTTGGAGACCCTTCCAAGAAACATTTCTAAAAAACATTATCAGAGAGAAACTAATGTGTAGTCTGCTCACTTACTCATTCAAGCAATCAGCATGT
The DNA here is from genome assembly GCA_028646515.1 of Pseudochirops corinnae. Classification (NCBI taxonomy): domain Eukaryota; kingdom Metazoa; phylum Chordata; class Mammalia; order Diprotodontia; family Pseudocheiridae; genus Pseudochirops; species Pseudochirops corinnae. The sequence goes on from CM053585.1 coordinate 500,000,040, forward strand.
GAGCAACAGACACACCATTTGTGGACATTTGAGAACTGCAAACCAGAAAAATATCTATCAAGAATTTGGATCGTTTTTCACTAACCTTTCTTAATTCCAGCACTTTCCCTCCTTTAATTATTTTCTATTTTATCCTATATGTAGCTTGCTTTCTATATGTTTGTTCACATGCTGTCCTCTCTCATTAAACTGTAAGTTTCTTGTGGGCAAAGACTGTCTTTTGCCTCTTTTTGTATACCCACCACTTAGCCCAGCATCTGACACACGGGAGACACTTTAAAATGCTTATTGATTGCTATAGATTGATTGTTCTGTTTCATGAGAAGATATTTTGGGATGAGAGGTAATTTCTCATCTACAGAAGGGTTCAGTGGGAAAAAAAAATTACACAATTAAAATGAACCTCAAAAAGTTTTACCTAGAAACAACACACATCAATTAAGACTTAAAAATAATGATCCTTTTCAAGCCCTCCAAGCAATAGTGAACAAAACTAATTATAACATCACTTTGTTGATCCACAGCTATGGTTGATCTAGAGTGTTTTGCTGGAAACCTTTCCCCACTTCTTTCTCCATCTTCACTCCCAGCTCCTACCTTCCCACATCACATACACACACACACACACACACACACACACACAAATTTATCACCTTGGAATCATCTGCTTTCTAAATGAGCACCAGAAGACCAGCCTACACAGCAAAATATGTCTCCCCCACCCCCCATGTAGGATCTCTCCAGTACCTCTGTCATGCAGAAAAATATATCTTTAGGTTGTGTAGATTTTTTGTATGCCAGATTTGTTCCTGTTTCCAACCAATCTGGATTTATAAGATTGTACTATACAAACTAATATTCATAGGATCATGAATTTACAGTTCCTGGAGGGCATAGAATATTCACATTTTTGTCTGTTTATCTCTAGCACCTAGCACAGTTACTTATACATAGTAAAACTTTAAGAAATATTTGTTGAACTGAATTGAATAAAAGGTCAGTCTCCTAATTTTATAAATGAAGAAATTGAGGACCAGGAAAAGTAAATATCTTGCCCAAAGTCACTGGTATTTAAGTATTATATTAATATTCTAAGATATGACTCTATATTAGAATATATTATATTAAATATTATAGAAAGGTATTAAATAGCAGTGTATTTCTAAACCCACATCCCCTAACTCCAGACCCTTTGGGTGTCTCCTAAGAATATGTACCATATGTGCCACAAGGAGATGACAGCAAGGTTCTTCACCGAGCACTAAGGACAAAGCAGGTAGAAGCCTAGACCTCAAGAATGTATATAGACCCTTGGACACACAGAGTCCACTTGGAGGTTTAGGTGAGAACTAGGCTGTCACTGTGAATCTGGAGTCCTCTTAGAAGAGGTAGTAACATGGTACAGAGAGGACAATGACCTCAGCATCAGAAGAGACCTAGTTTTGAAATCCTGGTTTTCATATTTAGTAGATGTATGATAATAGAGTAATCATTTCACATCTCTGAATCTCATTTTCTTCATCTGTAAAATATGATATATACAGATATAATGATATATATATATATATATCATGTACATACATACAGATATAATGATATATACGTAACGATATATACAGAACCTACTTCATGGGGTTGTTGGCAAGAAAGTGCTTTATAAACATTAAAGTGTTATATAAAAGAGAGCTGTTATTATTAGAAATTCTTCCATAGAGCAAACAACATTAGTGAAAGAATCTGTCAGGAACTGGGGAAGGGGAGAAAAGAGAGAAGTATTTCCATGCACTTCCATGGGAATCCTAAGCCAGTTTAGAGAATTCCGGGTCAGTCAAAGTCTCATTAAGATATTCCCAGAGGTGAACAGAACACTCAGGGGAGTTTCAAAGATGGCTTGCCTTGCTCATAGGTTCTCTCCATTTGTCTCCATCTCTTTTAATCTCTACCTCTCTGTCTCTCTCTGTCTCCATCTGTCTCTTTCTATCTCTGACTCTCTGACTTCATCTCTGTCTCTGTCTCTGTCTCTGTGTCTCTCTGTTTGTCTCTTTCTATTTCTGCCTCTCTGTCTCTAATTCCAGCTGTCTGTGTCTCTCTGCCTCTCTCTGTCTCTGTCTCTTTCTGTCTGTTTCTGTCTCCTTCTATCTCTACCTTTCCATCTTTCTGTCTCCATCTATGTCTGTCTCTCTCTGTCTCCATCTGTCTCTTTCTATCTCTACCTCTCCATCTCTCTCTCTCTGTCTCCATCTATCTCTGTCTCTGTCTGTCTCTCTCTGTCTCTGTCTCTCACACACTCTCACACACACACACACCCCTGAGGAATTCCCTAATTCCATACTTAAAGCTCCCCAAACTACTCCCTTTCTCCATTTGCCTGGAGTTTTCCAAAAGCTAGCAGAACTTAGATGCAACATGGCACTCTACCAATATTAGTGTCATCATTTAACACATGGTGAAGTTCAAACTGAAAATTTCTTGAAGTCAAGGCTCTAAGAAATGACAGATCTGGAGAGGCTTATACGGACTGATGCTAAGTGAGAAGAGCAGAACCAGGCAAAACCTGTACACAATCACAGACACATCGTACATATGATGACCAACCTTGATAAACTGGACTATCCTCAACAATGCACAGCCAAAG
>CM053585.1:500003174-500044085 GCA_028646515.1 Pseudochirops corinnae
TGAAACTCAAGTGATTGTGGAACTGAATCTTGTAAATTAAAAGTAAATGAGTAAATAAAAATAAAATAAAATAAAATTAAAAAAGGAAAAAAAATAAAAAATAAAAAATAAAAAATAAAAGAAATGACAGATCTGTAGTGAGAATGCTGAATATTGAGTCAGGGAATTCTAATCTCAGCTCTGTCTTTGACTTTGAGTGGGTCACTTGGCTCTCTTTGAGCCCCCTTCTCTTTGGCATGGGAAAGTTGTGGAAGGGAGGAGGCAAGGGAATAAGCATTTATTAAGTACCTGTTGTATGCTAGGTACTAAGTACTTCACAAATATTATCTCATTTGATCCTCACAACAAGGGGCAGCCGAGAGATAGTATTATCATCCCCATCTTACAGATGAGAAAGCTGAGTCAGAAGGTGATTAAGTAACTTGCCCAGGGTAACATAGCTAGTCAATGTCTAGACCATGTTTGAACTCCAGGTCTTCCTGACTCCAGGTCCAGCCCTCTATCGGATAGAGTCTATCCACTGTACCACCTGGCTACCTCACACTAGATGACTTTTGACATCTCTCCCATCTCAGAACTGGTGATCCTATAATATAACAAAATGAACCTACACAATCAAGTTTGTACATCAGATTTCCTTCAAATCAAGGCTAACTGGGCTTTGATAGAATTCCAGGTACTTAGTCTGGATATAGGAGTGCACCCTTCTGAGGTAAAAGCACAGCATATTATATGGACAAAATGCTTCCTTACTGATATTAGCAAGAGTTTTCCTGACAGAAAATTTGTTTGTCTTCTCACTTGTGCAGGAAAGATATTAGTGAAAAAAACTAACTGGATGCCAAATAGAGTTTAATCTGGTGAATAGCCTCCCAAACCTTAAATTAGAAAAGAAATCTATTCCTGGAAATCTGCAGCTCAGAGGCATAAATTCTCACTGACCTCCCTTGGAGAAAGTCTTTCTAAACAAGCATCTTTCTGCACTTACCCAGGGCTTAAGCCATAGTACTGGCCACGGATTGCTTTTGGCCCTCTTTGCTTTGGATCCTGGGTAGATCCTTCTCTTTAAAAAACAAAACAAGATTTTTGTGTAAACAGTTGTATCTACTGGATCTTACAATCAGGGTGTAAATATCCAGGCCATTGATGAAAACAGAACCTTTTCCCATCAGGAAACCAAAAGTCATTCTGAGGAACCTCCCCAAGGTACAAAACTTTCAGGAACAGAGAAAATTACAGGTGCAGTGAAAGGCAGTCCTGACATTGTCCACATAATGCATATTTTCAGAAGTGAATGACAAAAAGTTGCATGCCACTCCTTTTTTTTAAGCAGATGGAACTTATTGGTTATTTGATTCTGTTTAATTTCTACCCACCTCATCACCCAAGGTCATGTAAGTTCCTAGTTACCTCTATCTCTTCCTTCTTTTTCAACCACCACAACAAGTCACCAAGTCCAGTCAATTCTAGTGCCCTATTTCCAGTATCTTTCCTGCACAAAAACAACTCAACAACAATATTGTTACGGAAGTACTATAAACAGATATGCTGTATACAGTAAGTGACTTCAACTGAAACATCAAAAATGGAATAAAGTAAGAAGTCTCTTGGAAGAGGATGGAGGCTAAGCCATGATTATGCTGACCCTTTAGACCAGTGGTTCTCAACCTTCTGAATACCGTGACCCTTTAATACAGTTCCTCATGTTGTGACCCCAACCATAAAATTATTTTCGTTGCTACTTTATAACTGTAATTTTGCTACTGTTATGAATCATAATGTAAATATCTGATATGCAGGATGTATTTTCATTGTTACAAATTGAACGTAACCCATAGGTTGAGAACTGCTGTTTAGACAAATAAGACAGTATTGCCACCCATAAAAGGAACAGAGGTGGGGGGTGGGGGAGAAGGAAGGAGAGATATTGAGAGAGAGAGAGAGAGAGAGAGAGAGAGAAAGAGAGAGAGAGCGCTCTCTGAAAATCAAAAAAAACTTAGTCATTTCCCCAGAATAGCCTCTGATATTGGATCATGCACATATCTACTAGAGAGGAACATTAGGTTGAGAATACCTGGTCCCTACCACTGTAGGCAAGGCAGGGAGGGGTTGCAATAATAGCTCACATTTATGTAGCACTCTAAGGTTTACAAAGCAATTTACCCAGAACAATCCCAAACATTTTATAGAAGGGGGAACTGAGGCTAAATAACTTGTCCAGGGTCACACAGTCATTAAATATCAGAGAATAGATTGTACCCAGTTCTCTCCTGACTTCAGGCCCCATGCCATCCCACTATACCATCCTCCTTTGATACAATATGCAGAATACCTGGATGTGAGTTCCATCTTACTAGCCATGAGACCCTGGGTAAGTCACTGCAGTTCTGTAGCCTCTGTTTTCTCACCTATACAAGAAGCAGATTGGACTAAAATCTAATCACTGGAATGTCTGTAAGATTCCTCCCCTCTTTAGCTCTGATTCTCTAGTCTTTGGCAAATACCGAACTAAACTTCTAGCCTAGACTTGGAACTGCCCTTCAGAAGCAAAGTAAGAAACTTCAGAACTCAGGGAGAACTGAGGCTCATGGACAGAGACATTAACAGGAAGGGTATCTAAACCCATCTGTTTGCCTTGAGGGACTAGTTAGAGTAAAGGAAAAGTTTCCAGCTGATAGGCAAATGATAATCTAGCAAATTCATTAAGCACTAAAGGCTAGACTAGATGAATATATGCTTGGGAGTTACTCCAGTCTCCCACTTATGTAGCTTTTTAGAAAGCCTATTTTATATACCTCCAGCGGGAATTGTCCTTCAAAGCCATTCCCTAGATTGAATAATTATGTAGCATGTCTTCAGGGAGGGTTCCATCTGTAGTCAAGAATCCTCATTAAAATTTGTGGGAAAATGCCCCTGCTCTTTCATTAGAGCCAAAATGTGATCACCCGAGATTAAAAAAAAAAGAGAGAGAGGAGTGGTTAAGTGGTTTTAAAGGTGAACTGCAAAGCTAAATTGAGAGTTGACTTAATCCCATTTTTATGGGCTGATTAATGCCTCCAGTAAGGAAGCTGTGGAAAGGGTTTAGGGTCTATTCTCCCTTAATGGAATGTACCATACTTCTTGGACTTGTCATGCAGCCCAATGGCCCAGACCAGATCTTCTGAGAAGTTTGCAAAGAATATTCAGCAAATAATGAGGCTTTTTTCCAAGTATTTTTCCAAGTGCCCCCAAATAGTCACTCACCAAAAATCCTTCCAGGTTGTAGTTCAGCCATACACAAGGGGAAATAAAATAGACCCAATAACATGGGATATTTTGATAACAGGCTTTTAAAAAGCTTGTTATTTAAGTGTGAATTCTAATCAAGTGTGCACTAGGATTAAGTCCCAAGTACCTAGTACTGAAAAGTTTAGATTGATGCCCTACTTTCCTAACCCAAACTATACTGTTTTCCTAGTTCCAGGACCTGCATTTATTTACAAATTTGTGATAGTTTGAAAATACATTCAAAAAGTTTTTCCCTTATGGGATTTTTCCCATCCCATAAATTTCATTCTCTAATTCAAGGTTATCCAGTTAAATACCTCAGACACTTAGGTACCTTGAAAAGATACCCATGGCACATTCTACCATACTGAATTTCCTGAATTCCTTTAACTTTGTATGAGGCGGTATGGCGTAGTGCAGGGGTGAGAATAGAGAGTTAGTCAAAGAGCCAGGAAGAGCTGGGTTCAGGTCCTGTCTCTGAAGTATCCTGCCGCTATCATCCTGGGCAAGCCCCTTAGCCCCACAGTACTCTTGGCCAGCGGTTCTCAACCTGTGAGTTATGTTCAATTTGAAACAATGAAAATACATCCTGCATATCAGATAGATTCATAACAGTAGCAAAATTACAGTTATGAAGTAGCAACCAAAACAATTTTATGGTTGGGGGTCACCACAACATGAGGAACTGTATTAAAGGGTCATGGCATTAGGAAGGTTGAGAACCACTGCTCTAGGCAAATCTAAATCTATAAATTGCAGTGAATGTGCCAACCTATATTCATAGAGGGAGTTCCCTCCTCTTTGTATCAATGACATCATAGGTCCAATCACTATCTCTGACTTAACTTTAGAAGATCACATGGGGGGTGGCTAGGTAGCCCAGTAAATAGAGCACTGGCCCTGGAGTCAGGAGGACCTGAGTTCAAATCCGGCCTCAGACACCTGACACACTAGCCCTGTGACCTTGGGCAAGTCACTTAACCCCAATTGCCCTGCCTTCCCTCCTCCAAGAAGATCACACGATATAGAGAATAAAAAGTCAAGGTGTTAGCAACCATGGTAGAGAAAGCATGGAAAATTGTTGTTTTGTATAGTTATAGCTATGGATCATTACACATACACACATACACATATATGTATAGTGTGACCGTAAATTTCTAGTTTGATTCCATAAGCCCCAGATGAAAAACAATTTTATGGATACATATGTACCTGCACACACACACATATACATGTGCCTATGTGTGTGTATTTGCATCATCTATTTTAGAATTCTTGTAACTTTGTGTGAGGCACTGTGGCATATTGTGTGGGTGTGTATGTGTGTATCTCTCTATCCATAAAAGCTACAGATAATGTTTTCCCATATGAACAGTTTGACCTTATTAAATTCCTTATGGTTGGTCTTTAATGTTTACCTTATTATGTTTCTCCTGATGCTAATAGGTCAAATAATGCCATTCAGTTCTGGTCCTTTCCTCATGAATACCTGAAAGTCCTTTAATTCATTCAATATCCATTTTTTCATGCAGGATTACACTCAGCATTGCTGGGTAAATTATTCTTGGTTGCAAACCCAGTTCTATTGCTCTTTGGAATATAATGTTCTATGCCCTTTTGTCTTTTGATATAAAAGTTGCTAAATCTCATGTTAGCCTGACTATAGCTCCACAGTATTTAACTTGCTTTTTTCCTACTTGCTTGTAGTATTTTCTCCTTGACCTGGAAGCTTGGAAACTTAACTATAGTGTTTCTGTGAGTTGGGATCTCTTCCAGTGGTGATTGGTGGATTTTTTTTCCAATTCCTATTTTGCCCTCAAGTTCTAAAACTTCAGGGCAGTTTTCCTTAATAATTTCTTGAAGTTTCATGTCTAGACTCTTTTTTTTTTTAATTGTAACTTTCAGGTGATCCAACAACTCTTATATTGTCTCTTCTTGATCTGTTTTCCAGGTCAGTTGTTTTTCTAATGAAATGTTCTACATTCTCTTCTATTTTTTCATCCTTTTGATTTTCTTGAATTATTTCTTGGTGTCTTATGAAATTATTAGCTTCTCCTTGCCTGCCCAATTTTAATTTTTAAGGAGTTGTTTTCTTCCATAAGTTTTTGGATCTCTTTTCCCAATTAGTTAACTTTCTTTTCATAATTTTCTGGATTTTCTTGCATTACTCTTACTTTTTTCCTAATTTTTCCTCAACTTCTCTTATTTGATTTTTGAAGTCCTTTTACAGCTCTTCCAAGAACTCTTTTTGGGCTTGTGATCATTTTATACTTGTCTTTGAAGTAGAAGTTGCCATTTTAACTTAATTTTCTTCTTCTGAGTTTGAATCAGATCTACTCTATTACCATAGTAGCGATCTATGGTGGGGTTCTTTCTCTCTTGCTTACTCTTCTCTTTTCTAGTGGCTTATTTCTTGGCTATTAACTTTGTGTTAGAGTTGGGCTCTAGTCCTGAGGTTTGGGAAATAATGTCTTGGGCTTTAGATTTTTCCTGCTATTGTTTTCTGCCTTCAGGTACCCCTGTCCTCAGGTACCTGTCTCCACCCCTAACCAGGGACCAGGGCCCTCAGCAATGTCCCTAACACTTTTACTTCCTGCTGTCCCTCTCATGGCTACAAGCTTCAGCTCATCCTTGTGCCGTGGACTAGGGACTCTGCTTTTCTGCAAGTACCCACAGCCAGCAGGATCCTGAACTCAACAGCATGTGCTCCCTCCTCCTTGCCCACAATCACAGCCTGGGACCTCTCCAGTCAGTACACCTGAGCCCTAAGTCCAGTGCCAGCAAGCAGAGACCCTGTAATCTTCCCCTGATCAGCCTCCTGACCGGACACCGTCCATGGGACAAAAGTTCCTGAAACTGAGGCTGCCACCAACACAGCTGCCCCCAGGGCTTATTGTTTGTGGATTCTGGAGTATCTGCCCCCAAACGTATCTGTACTTCAATCAGACTAGACCACCACCTGAGAGGGCAGGTCCTTCCTAAAGTCCTACTAGGTTGTCTGAGACTGAGCAACTGCTCTACCCTACCTTTTAATTATTTCTGCCACTCAAAGTTCACTTTGAGGCATTATTATAAATTGTTTGAGGAGGAATTTGAGAGAGTCAGGTAATTTCTTGTCTTATTCAGCCATCATCCCAGAATCTTCCCTACAAGAATTTTTTATAAACTGGTTTCTCTTTGCAATATTTTTTTTTATTTTGTGACTCCTTATAAATTCTTATCAACCTCCTCCATAAGATCTTCAAAATGACTTTACAATCTAAACTGTCATTTTCCTTGGCTTCCATATCTATCACTTAGTAAGGAAATAAAGTATTGGCTATCTGAGGTAGTTTCTGGGCTCTTGTGGAATTTGATTTACATCAGTTCAATTTCCTTAGGTAATTGCAATAGTCTGTCACAACATCTATTTTTCTAACCATTTCCCATTTTTTTTAATGTGTCATTTTGTGTAAATAGGTTAGGTGAGAGTTTCTGCAAGTTATCTCTAAAAGAAATAGTATTTAGGATATTGCCTGACACATAGTAAACATAATATAAATGTTAGTTGTTGCTATTATCTGAGTTACAAAGCATATAGAATATTAGGCTTGGAGTCAAGACGACCTGAAATTTAATGCTGCCTCAGACATTAATTGTATGACCCTGGACAAGTCACAACTTCTCTCAGGCTCAATTTCCCCATCTATAAAATGTAGCTAATAATAGTAAATCCCTCTTAGGATTATTGTGATAAATGAGATAATGCGCATAAAAGCCCTGTGTAAACCTTAAAGCACCATATACATATTAGCTATTGTTACTATTATTATTCAAACAGCCTTCCCATTTTTATCCTCAGAGACCCAATGTTCTCCCAGAATTTTTCCTGTCAAACTTAGTCTCAAGTAAGATCTGAAACTCATTAACATTAAAATATAAATGACTAATGACAGTTTTAAGTTGACTTCTCCCAAAGGTGATTAGCATCTGAGCAGGTATCAGAACTTTGAATTTAAAATTTTTAATTTAAATTTTAAACTTCGGTAAAGAGGTAAGTGAGATTTGAATTAGAGAAGAGGGGAGGAACAAATAAGAAGCCTTTTTTGACCTCCTGAAATCACCTCCTGGCTCTACCTCTGGACCTCATCCAAAAGCTCCTTTCTACTCTGGCAGTGATATCTCAGCTGAACCAGAACCCAGGCATGATCCTCTATTTCTCCCTCCATCCTTCCACTGAAAAAAATTTAAAAGATCCTTTAGACCAGGAATTCTTGACCCTTTTTGTGTGATTTGGATCCCTTTGGCAGTCTCCTGAAGCCTACCGACTTCTCCAAATAAGATTTTTAAATGCATAAAAAGAGATTAACTGCCACAACTCTTGAATAGAGTCCCTCGTCCATCCAAATTTAGACACACCTACAGAGCTGCCAAAGACCCCAACATGTTTTTGTGTCCAGAGTTTGGGAGCAAATTGAAAATCAGGTGCCCAGGTTATGGACGGACTCCTAACTTCCTGATTAGTATCTATTACTTTGAGCCTAAAGCCAACAAGACGGGTCATTTCATCTCTCTCTGTTTAAAGCCTCTACCCTTTGAGAGAAGACCTAGGGTATACTGGAGCCAGCTCAAACAGCCCCTCCAGAGAGTTGTGAAATTTTCAGCATGAGCACCTAACCTCAAAATTTTTCAATTCCTAATAATTAGAACTTGATTTATTGTTTTATTGATTACCTGGACTTAAAGTAATGGGGAAAATATTAGTAATGTAAATTAAATTTTAAAATGTTAACTTTTTTTTTTTAACAGAGAGCCAGTTGGTAAACATTTACAGCACACTTTTAGCCTTTTCCCACTCCCACTCTCCTCCAGTGTCACAATCAGGGACAATTTTCACAATAGGTGTGAATCAAATCCACCTGTACTCTGAGCACTGTGGAATCCTAGAGATAAAAGGAGTTCTATAAATGTCCAGTTGTTATCATTATTCCTACTCTCCTTAATAGGGAACAGCAGTACTAATTTTATACAGCCCTTCAGGGAGTTTTCATGTCCCTAGATTCTTTTTCATTTGCCACTTAAATGATAGCCAGAGAAAACATTTTTGTGATTAACACTGAGTCATGTAGCTGAGTCTCTCTCCCTGTCTCTGTCTCTGTCTGTCTCTGTCTCTCTGAGTCTCTGTGTCTCTTGGTGTTTCTCTATGTCTGTCTCTGATTATCTGTCTCTCTCCCTTTCTCCTTCCCTTCTTTCTCCCTCCCTCCTTCCCTCCCCCTCTCTCTCCTTCCCTTCCTTTTCTTTCCTTTCCCCTCTCTCCTCTTCCTTCTCTCTCTCTCTCTCTCTCTCTCTCTCTCTCTCTCTCTCTCTCTCTCTCTCTCTCTCTTTCTCTCTCTCTCTTCCCACCTCCTCAAAAGTAGTCTGCCAGTAAGAGATGACTAATTGTATTTATTCCCAGAGTGTTTTTTTTTTCTTCCAATTTTGTGTTTGAGAGGGAGGGAAGGAGATAATAGTTGGTATTAGTGGTTGGCGTGTCTGCCTTATTTCCTCTTCTACAAGTTGCTTCCTCTTTCCTTTTCTTACTTTGGATCAACTTGTCCATTTTAATGTTTGAGCCCTTAAAGTTTTCCTGTATCTTCTAGTCATTTGTGTGGAAGAACATGCCTGGAAGCCCAGGAATATATTACTTTGGTACAAAAACTAGATAATGGATTAAACTTTATTTCAATAACTTTCCCTCCTTCCTTCTTTCCTTCCCTCTTTGCTTCTCTCCTTCCTTTTTGATTTGTGGCTTAATTTCTTTTTTGTTTTTATAATAGTTTATTATAAACTTAATTACAATGTCCACAAATGCAATAACTCAAATAAGTGGAAAATCCAAATATCATTTATATTTTGATCAAAAAGGAATATATATAAACTAACAAAATTATCATAATAATTTATTTGCTCTGGGTCCCCTTTGTTGCCCTTGTTGTATTTGGATAACCAAGGTGCACATTCTAATTCTTCACTTTGTGTCAATTTAGTTTTTCTACATTTTTTCATAGGCTTCATATCTTTCATGTTTATCTTATGTTAATAATTTTCTGTGTGGATTAATGGACCACAATTTATTCAACAGTTTTTATATGTGTACATTTTTTCAGTGTTTTTCATATTATAAATATATTTTGAGTGTTTTTGTATAGTTAAAACTTTTTTCTCATGAATAACATCCTTAAAATAGTCTTGATCATGTAAATCACTGGGTCAAATATTGTGATTACTTTCACTTTTTATTAAATGTTCTCAGATTTCTCTCAAAAGAATTATATTAGCCTTCAGTTAGTTCCAACACACTTTAAGGATACCCAGTTTGCCCAAATCCTTCCACCAATAAATTTCATTTTAAAACTTTTTTTTGGTCATTTTTATGGGTGTAAATCAGTACTTCGGTCATTTTGATTTACATTTCTCTAATTGTTAGAGTTTGAATAATTTCAAGATAAAATGAACAATTTTTTGTTGCCCCTTTTGATAATCATCTGTTCAGCCAGGCATGGTGGTACACTCCTTACTACCAAAGAGACTGAAGCTAGTGTGTTACTTGACCTCAGGAGTTCTGAGCTCCCATGGGCTAAGTCAATCAAATGTCCTCACTGTCTGCATGGCACTCCAAGGAGACAAAATTAATCAGAGCTGCTGATGGAAAATAAAACTAACTATATCAGTTTATTATAGCATGATAAATTTTAATTTTCTAAGTTAAATATTTCACAAGTCACAGGAACTAAGCTGAAAAGAACTTTAGAGGTCTCTTGTAATCCTAGAGACTTTTCTTGGACAATTTCCTGAAGTATACAAGTGTTTATATTATTCTCTTCTTTGATATTTTCTGAGAATCTAATCATCCAGAAAATCCTTTCCCTCATTTGTCCTGAAAATCTGTTACTTCCATTTATATTGCTTTCAAACTTTTTTCTAATCATGTTATTTTCTCCACCTTTCTAAGACACACAAATTTCCCATTACAGTTAATAGAAGATTCCTTACCCCCAAATCTTCTGAGTCAACTATATGGACATAACCTCATTGCCTATAGTTAAAATATAGGCTCTTTATCCTAGCATTTTAAAGCCCTCAGTTATATCTGCAGCCTTATTTCATACTACTATTCTCATGAATTCTAAATTTCGAACAGCAAGACAACTCCCCAGACTTAATACTTCATTTCCACATTTCTGTGCATTTACATAAGCAATAGATTTCCCAGAATGGTCCATTCCTAGAATGCACTCCCTCCTCATCTACAGCTTTCCAAATACTTCTCTTCCTTTAAGATTCAACTCAGGGGTCATCTCTTCTCTGAAGCTTCCCAAATCTCTCTATTTGTCAGTGTTCTCTCCCTCTTAATTTTTCTTTTTTAACGTCTTTACATTTGTATGCATACTACCCATAAGCAGAATGTAAACTCCTTAGTACTAGTAACTACTTAATTTTTATTTTTATATACCTATTGCCTCGAATACAGTAGATAATAAATTACTAAATTCCATTTATTCCTTTTCATGGTAGTATACCTCTTCCTGTTTAATTTTTCTAGTGTGCCTGGGTAATCATTCTCTATTCTATCTACCACCTATCCCCAACACTTTCTGCTTCCTCTCTCAATGTCAAAACCATTTTATATCTATTTTAAAATATTCTTACTATTCAACTGCATTATTTCAAAACTTATGTTCTGATATAGATGAGGTTATTTTAACTGCAAGTCACATCAAAAGGAAGCTCAAATCTAATCCTATCTGGGTGAAGTTTTCTATGGAACTACTTTATGTAAATTAGAAATCAAACAAGTTTTAGCTTCAAAGGACAAAGAGAAGTACTGTTGAAAGGGAAAATTACTCCTTTGGAAAAAGACAATCACAGGGTTTCACATGGGTAAATGTAGAGACAAACTAGGTGGGTGTTTTTTTCCTTTCTTTGCCTAATTCTGGCTGTGGATGGAGTGTTTGCTCAGTGTCTTACACATGGTAAACACTCTATAAATATTTGTTGATGGGTGGAATGACAGAAGAAGCTAACAGAGCAGAGGAGACATTCAGAAAGCCAAACTAACTGTTGGCAGAGACTCTTAAATCAGAAAGAACATTAATAGAGGCAAACCAAAGCCTATCCTTTGAATAACTACAAACAAGTATTACAGACACACATGATCATAGAGTTGAGTTGGAAACGAGCTGTGCCTCTCCCCAACTCCTCCAACTTGTCAAAGTCTACTTTAAAATTAGGGAACATATGATAGCTGTCTTCAAGCATTAAAAGGACTGCCATGTGAAAGAAGGGCTAACGTTTTACTGCAAAAGGTGGGATTTGGGAATAAAACAGCTATGCTTTACATAAAGAAAGACTTTGTAACAATTAGAAGTATCCAAAAGTGAAATAGGCTGCTACAGGAGGTTGTGAGGGATCAGTCACTAGAGAGCTCTATTTGAAGGCTGGATAAACTCTTGTCAGTCTAGTTTGTAGAACAGACTCATTTTCTTATGGATTAGATGAGGCAACCCTTAAAGTCCCTCCCAAATTTGGCATTATGCAATCTCATCAAATGTAACTAGAACACTTGAAACTGAAAACAATACTCCAGATGGGATCGGATGAGGTCTAACCATAGTACAGTGGGACTATTACTTTCCTGTAAATTACTTTACATTTAATGTAGTTGAAGATCACATTAAAATTTATACTCTGTTAGATAAGTCTAAAACTTCTACGATCCTAAAGTCTGCAATGCCATCATGAGTTTTCTGCCTTTTCATTCTATATTCTATAAGGACTGAACTGTGCATCAGCACTATCTTTCCTTTGTGTGCAAATAAAAGGTGATATTAGGAGGTTGGTGGTTGGTTTGCTCTCTTGGAACCTACTGGACTGTGCTACCAAGTGATCAGGCAGTAGCTTAAACTGCCCTGAAGGGAGAGGAAATAAGATATGTGCTGGATTATATAGAAGTGTTACCATGGCCAGAACTGGAAGGTTTGAGGAGGAAAATGTGTTCTAAAAAGGAGACTCAGAACTGAGAAACACAAAGAAGTAAATAAGTAGTCTTGATCTAAGCTTGTTTAAGTTGTTGTTCCTGTCCTCAGCTTCTCTGTATCTTCACAGACGATCATGACTCAATTCTTCCAGCAAAATGTTCTGTTCTTGACTCAGTTTTAAGGAATCTGGGACTAGGCAAAATAGACTCTTTGAACAGAGAGAAGGAATGACAAGGTGGAGACCTAAGCAAGGCAATTGTCTCACGAGCTTCAGCTCCTCCCCCCTCAATTCTGGGGTCTGGCAATGTTCCAACTGAGACCCTGCAGTTCATCCAAATGGCTTCAAAGTTGGGTCAAATACCCTTACAAAAAATGTAGAGGTTCTGGGACATGCCTAGGGGTTAAAGCTCATCAGAATCCAGAGTAATCCTGAGAAATAGGGGATGAATCTTGAGCCAACTCTAAATTAGATACTAATGGATACCAGTCCTCAGAATAGTGAAGGAACCAAACTAACCTCTCAAGAGTTCCTTCAGTAAGGGCTAGACCTTCTTTGGAATTGCTATGGACAAGAACAGACTCATCTGTTTAGACATAAGACCTTGAAAAACCAGTGCTGGAGAAGACAATAAATGTCCAGGTATGATTAGTCTAGTAGAAGGAGCACTAAATTTGGAATCATAGGACCTGGATTTGAATTACAGCTCTCAAACTCATTACCTGCATATCCTAAGGCAAGACCTTTTACCTCTTAAATCTCAGTTCCCTCATCTGCAAAATAAGGGAGTTGGTCTTTGTGACCTCTGAAGTCCCTATTTGCTCTAAATCTATGATGCCACACAACATAAGAAACTTTTCTGAGTCCCCTGAAGGGTATGCACATACTTCACGAGTTACCTCACTAACTTGCTGAAGTTAACACTTTCAGTAGCCAAATCGAGCATAGGACTATAGTGCCTCATCCCAACTTTCTTCAAGTATTCTGTTACCTAAGGGTGGTGTCTATTGAGACCTGGGAGAAAGAAACCAATCAGTTGTACATCTCAACCTTCCAGTTAGAGGATAGAGCATGTAGGCTCCAAATAAAGTCCAGAATTTGGGATCTAGGTTGGAAAATATCATCTTCTTTAAAGGACGCTATTGTAAACTAATAGAATCAACATGAAATGGATAAAAAAAATGGTTGTGTTCAGAAGTAACACTACCTTGAATGGTCTGGAATTTTACTTATGACACTGAGGGGATTCACAAATTTCCAGTGAAGTACATCTGACACATGAAAACTTTTCAACTGATAGTTTCTAGCACATGGAAATGCTCTTTCTCTCTCTGTCTTTCTTTGTCTCTGTCTCTCTCTCTCTCTCTCTATCTATCAATATATTTATCTATCTATATCTCTCTCTTTCTGTCTCCATTTGTGTCTCTTTCTCTTTGTCTCTCCTCCTCCGGATGTGTCTCTGTCTGTCTGTATCTATCTGTCTATCTCTGTCTCTCCCTGTCTCTCTGTCTCCATCTCTCTCTGTGTCTCTCCATCTCTGTGTGTCTTTTTCTCCGTCTCTATCTATCCTTCTCACTCTGTCTTTCTCTCTCTTTCCGTTCCTGTCATACTCATGTCCATTTGTGTTGATTTAAGTTAAACTTTGAAAAAAAAAGTATTGATTAGTTATATATTAGGTCCGTTCTTAGTCAAATATCAAGTAACTCATTCAATGGCCCAATGACTTTATGATTCCCATGCTATTTTAGTAGCTGTCTACCCCCATTATACTCTTTCTAATAATGATATAATATCAAATATTCATTGGCAGATGAAAAGTTAGATGTATCTGTACTGGTCTATTATGATGGACTATGATGATGGACTATTATAACGCACTATTCCATGAACTCAATCACATTTTTTCAAAAAAGGTTCTGCTTTGCAATATTCATTGATTATTTTCTAAAAATGGGAGTTCTTTTAGTAGACCTCTATGAATGGAGCTGTTAGAATTTGACGATGAAGAAACTAGCTTCTGAAGGAGTCTCAAAACCCATAAAAGAAACCTGTTGACACACACAGTTTCTTCAGAGAGCTGTAAGGCCATGGAAACAGTAAATCAGGCAGAGTTTCAAGCTAATGGCTGCTAAGAAGTGTGTGCGGATATCATTTACCTAAAATTTTACCAGGAGTTCCACTCCTAGATGGAAAACATAAATCAAAGTTTCTGCAGCATTAAATTGAATGGCGCATTTTGGTTAGTTGAAATGCTTTATATATTTTCATAAGATAGCAAATTACTCACTCAAAAAAAATAGTTCTCTTAAAAAGGCTCATTCCTTGAAACCACATAAGATCTCCAGAATCAATTGACTTTCTCTAGAATCAATTGATTTTTTCTCTTAATACTTAGGAGGGCAGGTTGATAGAAGAGGAAGAGGGAGGCATAAATGTGATAAAAAGGAGGGAGGATCCTCTTTCTCCTTCCCTCTCTCTCTCCTCTTTTCTCTTTTCTCTGTCTCTGTCTCTCTGTCTCTCTCTTTGCTTATGTGTGTGTGTGTGTGTGTGTGTCTTTCCTTCTGTCCTCTCTCTCTCTTCAGCCATGTTGGATGGGAGGGGACAGGGAAAAAGGATAAAAGCAATTTCTCTTTGTCTGAGGAATGAAGTTTTCACTTGGGGACTAGAAAAGGTTACAAAATTATACTCCCGGAATTGAAGCAGAGAAAATGAGAAGAAATTTCTTCACCACCCCAGACCCTATCCCAAAAAAATCAGCAAGAAAGAAAATTCTTTCATGCTTCCATTGGAGGGGATGGTTTGTAATTTGGAAGAAGCAATGTGGGTTTTGGATGGCAGGATTAAGGTTTTGGTTTAGTTTTTTTCTTAGTTGAGTTTTGCTTGCCTGAAAGGTGAAGAACCTATTTTGGACAAAGCTTCATTGTGAAGCTCCTATTCAGAAATGAAATATCACAGATTTGATTTTTTCCACGTTTTTTTTCTCCAACTCTTGACAGAGGAAGGTTTAGCCTTTAGTGCCCAAGAGACAAAAATGATTGGTCTGTCTTTAGTTCTACCATGGCCTTAGGCAAATCACTTGACCAGCTTTTCAATCTATGTGAGTGAGAACACTTATCGTTGCAAAATGTTTTGAGATCCTTAGTCAAAAATATACTACAAGTGCCTGTTAGTAAGCATCTGATGAGGAAAGAAAATGAGATATTTTCACCTTTAGAAAACATGACTGTGCCTGGCATCCTTATTCTGCACATTCTTCATTTAATGAATTTGGAAGAATTATAGGGAAAATTAAAAGCAGAGATTATTTCATTGTTACCTAACATACCTGTAAGGTATTGGGTGGAGGAGGAAATTCTGTTTAAGTAAAGTTATCTCTACATTGTGATTTGTCTGGTCAGGCTTTTGTTTTTTCTTTCCATTTTATTTGGGAGCCTCAAATTAAAATTAGTGTGCTCATTTTTTTTAATGTGTAACTAATGTGCTAATACTACTACTACAACCTTTCTTTTTTCTCCTTTTCATCTCAAAGAAAACAATTTCAGGCTTATTGTTTTAAACTTAAATTACATTGTATATGGGGGAAGGGGGATATCATGCTTGTGATTTCCTTGGTGCAGGGCAGAGAGGGGCTTTTATAATGATGGATAGTTCTCAGGGAGTCAGTTAAGTCGACTAGGAAAAAAAATTGATCTATATTTTAACTAATCTCTAATTGAATTATAGCATTTCTTTCAATGATGAATGTAAGCAACAAATCATAGAAATAGTAGCAATATCTTTGATTTTGTCATCAGTAGAAATCACAGGTATTTTCACATCACTTTTGTTGCATTTATCTAAACATATTATTGACAACCATTATGACTTAGGGATTATTCTAGTTATTAAACTAGATGCCAAATATCATCTTCAAAGTCTTTCTACTGACAAATGCTCTTTCAACATAGCTGATCAACTGTCAGGCTCCATAGGCTTTACCTGACTTCCAGAGGAGTCTGTGATGACAAAAAAAAAAAAAGATAGGGGTGGCTAGGTGGCTCAGTGAATAGAGCATGGGCCCTGGAGTCAGGAGGACCTGAGTTAAAATCCAACCTCAGACACTTAACACAAAAACTAGCCATGTGACCTTGGGCAAGTCGCTTAACCCCAATTGCCCACCAAAAAATAAAAAGAAAGGGTAAAAAAAAAATTTAAAAAATAAAAATAATAAAATAAAATAAAAATAAAAATAAAAAAAGATAGGAACCCCTGGGAAAAAGGGAATTCTGTCCAACAGTGCAGATCCACAACAGCTCTGCAACTTCGTCTTAGAGGCACGTAGAGATTCAAACAGTTATGTGACTTAGCCAGAATCACACAGTCAGTTTGCATCAGAAGCTGAATTTGAACTCATGTCTTAAATGTAAGTAGGCAACATGGGGTAGTGGATTAAATTCTGGATCTGAAGTCAGGAAAACCTGGGTCTGAATACTGACTGACATTCACTAGCTGTGTAACCAAGGACAAATCCCTTCACTCTGTTGATTATTATTCTTGTTCAGTCGTATCTGTCTCTTTGTGGTTCCACTTGGGGTTTTCTTGACAAAGTTACTGGAGTGGTTTGCCATTTCCTTCTCCAGCTCATTTTATAGATGAGAAAACTGAGGCAAAGAGGGTTAAGTGACTTGTCTAGGGTCACACAACTAGTAAGTGTCAAAGGCCGGATTTGAACTCAGGTCTATCCCAACTCCAGGTCTGGTGCTCTATCCACTGAACCATCTAGCTACCTCTATCCCACTGTTGATTACTTCCTATTTATCCCATTTATGACTCATTTATATGTAGTAGTTTTCATGTCACCTCCCCTATTAGATTCTGAGTTCCCTGAGGGTGGGGATTGTCTTTTGCCTTTCTTTGTATCCACAGAACTTAGCACCATGCCTGGCACATAGTAGGACAATAAATATCAATGGACTAACTTCCCTTCTCTGGGCCTCAGTGTCCTCCTATGTAAAATTTAGAGAATTTGACTCAATGACTTCAGCAAAGTCCTTCCCAGCTCTAATCCTATGTTTAGTCTTTCTGACTCTGAGACCACTTCACTATCCTCTCTACACCCAGATGCCTCTTAATTATAAACAATTTTATTAATGTTTTGGGGATCAGGGAAAGTTGTAGAAAAAGAAAAGATAGCCTCAAGCTTATGACCAAGTGAACACTTTCCATGTTCTTTTTCTCTATTTTATTAGTGTGGTTATAAATATTCTGTTAAAGGGACATGACTTTAAAACTTCATGAAGAGTAAAGAGAATTGAAAATATTTTTTAAAGGAAAACAGGAAAACATGATAAAAATCTCTATAACAAAAATAGTATTTTAATAATGTCTATTTGTTTAATGGATTTCCCAGGGAGATCAAAGTATCTTTATGAAATAAAAAAGTACAGTAATGGTGCTGTGGAAAGTATTGGATTCAGCCTCAAGGCCCCTCCCTGCACCACCATGACTTGTGACCTTGGACAGATCACTCCTCTAGTGATCCATTTCCTCATCTTTAAAAGGTGAGCCATGGGGAGGTTAGGTGGTGCAGTGAATAGAGCACCAGCCCTGGAGTCAGGAGGACCTGCGTTCAAATCCAGCCTCAAGACACTTAACACAAAACTAGCCATGTGACTTTGGGCAAGTCACTTAACCCCAATTGCCCTGCCTTCCCCCTCCGGAAAAAAAAAAGCAAAAAAAGAAAAGTGAGCCAGTTGGAAAGACAGCCTGCTACAATTGATGGAGAACTGGAGTTAGGAAGGCCCGGGTCAGACACTTACACTCAATATGTGACCAGAAGCAAGTCATTTAACATCTCTCCAGGCCTCAGTTTCCTCATTCATAAAATGACAAAAATTCATAAAATCAAAGGATTTCTAAGATCTCCTCCAGCTCAAAAGCTTCTATTCGAATAGGGCCTAAATTAGTTTCTTTAAAAACAAAACAAAACCACACAACTTGAAGGCAAAGACTATTTCATATTTATTTTTGAATCTCTGTCACCTAGCCCTAGGTCTGGCAATTGAAGACACTCAATAATTGTTCAAGGATTGTATGATTGATTTTTCACTGCAGCAACCATGAGCATGAGTGGCAAAGACAGCATAGCCCCCTTTCAGTCAAGGGAAGATCTGGGGGACCCTGTGGAACCTAATTCATTGTTGATAACCATGAAAAATAGCCTCATAAATCTTGAGGCTTTGATGAAAGGGGCGGACTTTCCCCGGCTGGACTAAACAAATTGAGCATTTCAAAGAGACCTCTTAGGTACTAGCCCCAGTTTGCATACGAATGCAAACAGCTAACCTCCCATTGCTTCGAAAGGAGGCAGAGACTATTGCGTCTTATTGTCGGGGTAGTCCCCGATCACAATCCATTCCCTCCAGAGACTGACCCCACCTTTGACTTCACAACCAAGTGACAGGCAGGGAAATGACCGTCTGTATTTAGCAGCCTGTGGTAGCTAGACATGTCTCCACCTCCCCAGCTACAAAGTGGAGGATGCAGGTGGGGCCCCCTAATCAATTGCCAACAACCCCTTAATTTTCTCCAGTTTGAGAAATTGTTAACAACCCCTGGTGCAGCTCAGGTTGGAATTAAACAGTAGCCAGGTAGTCAGGTTAGGCCTGGGGGATTCAAGAAAGAGAACTTTGATTCTGTGAGTGATCTTTCTTTTATACCTTTAAAATGAAAGTGACTAACTCAACTGAGAAAGTAACAGGTAACTACTTACCTTATTGTCACTTTTCCTAATCATTTTGCAAACCGATCATACTCTTAAAAACAAACGAACAAAACAGTCTTTGTTCTATGGGAAGGTTTTAGGAAGGGAAAGGGAAGGAAGATATGGTGAAATTTAGGCTATGTAAGAGCAGAAGACATCAATAAAAACTTGTTTTTAAAAGAGAAAATTAACATAGGTTTGAGGGATCCTTTAGAGAAATGTCTTTTTTTTAAGCCACGAAAAAGAAATGTTACATTCTTTAACAATCCATTTTCTCAGTTTAATCCCTATGAGACTTTTTGGGGTAGAAGTATGGCAGAATATAGTAAGAAACTGAGAATCCTCGAGTAAAAGATACCTTGGGCTATTTATATATAAAGGCCCACAAGCAAAATTGTAAAAGTAGTCTGGGAAACACTTCTCCTGAATAAAGTGACATGAAAACTCACTTCTCCCGAATAAAGGGGAGGAGAAAGATCACAGCCCAGTCTTCTGGGGGGGAGGGGGAAGGGGGGGGCCTATAGAGTCCCTCCTTAGACCCTAAAAGATGGCATTAGGTTGATATTTTCAATTGCATCGAGCAAACATTTATTAAGTACCTAAAGAACTGTGAATGCAAAAGTAAAATCTAAAAGTTTCTACCCTCAGGGAGTTTACATTCTAAAGGGTCTTATTGGAGTTTATCGCACAAAACTTTTAGGTTTTTTTTTTTTTCATTTTCTTCATTAAGATGCCTCCTGATCAGGGCCTTTTTAGTTTAGTTTTTTTGGAAAAGTAACTGAGCACCTCCCCCACTTGGGAGAATTCTGGTCCTCAAATATCTTCAGCAACTGTACCCGTACTTAGGAGGCAGGCCAAGCAATTTGACCTTTGTGATGCTTCATTAATTCCCAGGCCATTTGGATCTTTTCTGTCCCCTTTGCTGACAGTTTGTTTGCTTCAGGATTCCCCTACCAGGTCGATAAAACTGTGAAACAATGGTTTATGGGGAAACAAAAGAGGAAGACAAGGTTTGTTTATTTTGGTAAAATCCTGAATTCTGTTGGCTGTAGACAAGGGTTTTTGCTAAATCCCGATCTAATTCCCTCTAGTTCTTATGGAAATGTGCAAAGGTTAATATCGGTATACTTCAGCTCCCCTCTGAAATTGGTTACCAATTCCTCAACTGAGCCCTAAACTAGGCTTTTCTGAGGTATCTGGAAATGGGAGTCCCAAGACATTCAGTACACGTCCCCTGAAATGTCAGAGGGAACAGGATTCAGGACAACTCCCAACAATTCTTTCAGAAAATGAGACGCTGTCTTTTAAAAAGCAGTATGTCATTTTTAATTTTTTTTTTCTACAACACTCTCCCAGTCAGTGCCCCAGAGGAATTCCTGAATGAAGAAAGGATTGGTGAAGACAGTGCTTTCTGAGACTCTTTCTGGAGTTTGCTTTTTGTTTTTTAACAACTAAACTCATCTTATCCCATCAGGTCTGTAAGGCTAGATCTTTCTGGGTCAGTTTAGTCAACAGGCAGTTCATTTTATGAATTCAAAGCCGTTTGTTTTGTGCTCTTGGTGCTGAAAACAAAGAGCTAGTTTCTCAGAACCACGTTATTAAGTCCAATGAAGGTCCCCCTGCATTCAGAATCATTAGAAAAAGAAGTATCCCCAGAGTATACCATTTATTCAGTCTTGAGCTAGTTCCTAGCTTTCCAAATGAACTTGGTAGTGGCAGTGGGCCTGGGAGTTAATATGAAATAGATCTACATAAATAGTTCTTGTTTGATTGATCTTCAGGGGTCCTGTTCTGGTCTGGCCTCCAAGAAAGACAAAGTTGGACCCCAGGTGAAACAACTGAATTTGCTCTTCATATAACTCTGCAAATCTTAAGGATTTCGTGGGATGGAACAGAAAGACCATCGACTTGCATATATGGGCTGAACCTGAAAAGAGACACTTATAAATGCATTGAGATACAATCAGACTGCTCACCAACAGGTATCTCCCATTGTGTCCCTCTCCCCACCCCTTTCCTCCAGCATTTGTCAGAGCTGCTTCCTGTTCCCCAGCTTGTATTCTAAAGTTCTTTTCAAATTCAAGGGATGGAGGTGAGGTGAGCTATTGCAGAAATATAGCCAGAGGGTTCCCCTCCCACTGAAAGGCTTTACAACCTCTACAAAGGGGAGAGACCTACTGGGAAACTGGACCTAGCTCCAAGCATTAATCAGACCACTTGTTAAACTGTGCTCTTCCTACCAGTTCCTTTATCCCTCACACCCCCTCTCCTGGCCTACATTGCTATGGCGAAAACCTACACATCAGCAGAATGAAATTGGGCATGATTGGTGGCTAGAACAACATCAGATGGCAAAGCTGTGCCCTAACCAGAGGCTTGCTTTCTGATACTTCTTTTCATGAAACCTCAAATTACAAGACATGTCTTAGAGCAGTAGAGAGAAGGGAGATGTTGGCAAGTTTAGCTAAGGATGAAGAATACACACTTGGAACTTGACTTTTTCCCCCCTGATCTAGAGAATAGATATCCAAATAGATTTTCATTTCTGGCAACATATGCATATAAAGGCATACCTATTTAATAGAAAAACGAAATCCTAAAAACAAGTTGCAGAAGTACTTTCTTCTATTTGTTAGGAACAAGGAGAAAGCTTGTAAAGCAGCCCTGGAGCCATGCAGAGTGCTAGAATCTAGGCTCTGTTTCTTGCTATTAAATGAGATACTGTATGCAAAGTCCTTTGCATACCTTAAAAGTAGTATATAACTGGGAACAATTATTACATCATTATTCCCTTGTGACTTTAAGCAAAACATTTCACTTCTCTGGGGCTCATTTTCCTCATTTGTAAAATAACAGGTTGGGTTTAATATCTCTAAAGGCCCTTTCTATATGAAATCATACACTCAACTTTCTTGAAACTTAATAGTGTTCACGAAGTTTACCAAACTGGCTAGAATGAGCATGAGGCAGTGGATAGAGTTTTGAACTTGGAGTCTGGGAGACTGGGGTTCAAATCTGTGTGACAATGTCCAAGTCACTTAACCACTATAAGCCTCATCCACAGAGGTGTAGTGAGATTCCAGTGGGATCCAATGTACAGTGCTTTGCAAATTTACATAAATGTCTCTGTTATCAAAACAGACCCTAGGCTCCAGTTTCCTGAGAGGAGAAACTGGCTGCAAGTAGCAGAATTGCCAAAGGAATTACCATTCCATTACATGTTTTCTGCCAGAAAAACATCAACAGTCACCTAAAATCGAAATATTTCTATCATCAACCCTTGAGGTTATTTCGAAGGGAAACCACTGCAAACCAACCTGAAAATTAGAAGAGATGATTCTTCTCCAAAGACAGCAAACCGAGAAAAAGAAGGAAACACCCAGTGACTAGTTTGCAGGCCTCCATTTGTAAACCTCAATCCTCCTAAGAAAAGAAAACAATTACCCAGAAAGATGGAGATAAGTCCAAATTCCTATATATTTAAACTGTCATGGCAGGTCAATCCATCACTGATAGCATGTCTCTTATTAATTATGTAATCCTTAAAGTATAAAGCTTCTAAAAGATCTTAGGTTATTTGGAACAGAGGGAAGAAGGCAAAAGGCAGAAAGTAAAGGATCAGTTGGACATAAG
The DNA here is from genome assembly GCA_028646515.1 of Pseudochirops corinnae. Taxonomy (NCBI): domain Eukaryota; kingdom Metazoa; phylum Chordata; class Mammalia; order Diprotodontia; family Pseudocheiridae; genus Pseudochirops; species Pseudochirops corinnae. The sequence goes on from CM053585.1 coordinate 500,025,811, forward strand.
AAAATTATCCTAGCTCTGAAAAGGCTACTTCCAGCTCCCTGATACTGGATGCCACTGGTTGCTTTCAAGCTTTTAGCCTGTAATCACCCAATATTGAAACCAGATTTACAGGCTCTTTAGAGAGGGGAGCTTTGTGATTTCCTAAAGCATACATGTTTGGTATTTTAGAAGGTCAAACCCCCTGTGGTATAGTGTTTTTAATAGAATCAGTTCAGCAGAAGTTAGGAGGAGACACATAAACCAATCCCCAGGAAGTCTGAGACCAATTCAAAAAGAGAGAGCAAAAGAATAAAAAAGTTAGGACTATCATGCAGGACAAGATGGCCAGGAACCCAGGGAGAGCATAATGCTGAAGGACTCTCACAGGCATTCAGAAATGATGACTCCCAGCTCAAAACAAAGAGGACTCAACTCTCTTATCAAGCATGTATAAGGGTCTTGACTCTACTACCAACCAAAGAAAGCAGTATTTGAGAACAAAGGTAACCCCTCCCCAAAAAAATCTGGCAATAAATGTACTCTAGCTGCCCCACACACACCTTTTGCCAATGAGTGTAGCTTTTCTTGGATTATAGATTCCTCAAACTCTCTGCCTCAGAGGTCTTCTTGAAGAAAAAAAAAATGGAGTTCACACCTAAACCCCTAGCCTGGCTAGCTCTCAAATCAATGAACAAAGGTTAGTATTTTAAGAAACATGGTAATGTTTTCATATCAAAACTCCAATTTATCTATGGAAAGGGCATTAAATCTGGCATCAAAGAAGTAAGGTCATATCTAAAAAGTAGAAACGAAGTTCTAGGGAAGGTGGAGAGTTTACAGGGACAATCATTAGGGCTCGAGACATTGATGATCTGTTATTTATTGCCTGGTTTGACAAGCAGGATCAGAAGTCAGCTTACTTCTAATGGGCATAGGTCCAGACCTCCATGAAAAGCTAGTCATTTTGGAGGATGGGGCAGAAGGATTGAGAAGTTAGAAATATAGGACAATGGAATAGAAGCTATTACATTTTCTGAAAATCTTACTAGCTCAGACCCTAAAATCACTCCTTCCCATAGGAGTTAACCAGTTCAAATTTAATTTTGTTCACTTTGATGTAACTTTAATTTCATGATTTAACTTGACGTCAATTTTCTGACTTAAGAAGTTATGAACTGAAATTGAGAAACCTAATCATCTCCAAATATTTGAAGATCTGTCATCTGGAAGTGAGAAGGCTAATTCTACTTGGTCTTAGGGGGCAGAACTGAGAGCCATGAGTTGAAGCTGCTGAAGCAGATTTCAGCCACATATGAAGAAAAACTTCTTAATAAATGACCACAATCCAAACATGCAAAGTGCTGCCTTCGGGGAGGAAGATCCCTCCCTACCAGGGATGTTAGAGAGGCCAAATGGATTTACATCAGATCAGATTTAGGTGCCATCTGATCCAACTCTCTTATTTTAAGGTACGGGAAACTTGAAAGGCAGAGAGAGCAAATAAATTGCCCCAAAGTAGCGCATATACTAATTGACTGAGCATGAGTTCAGATACAATGCAGGTCTGCTGCAAACTGCTCTCTGCCCATTCAAGCAAGGATTGAACTAAGGGACCTATGAAGTGTTTCTGCTAATTCCCCTTCCCCTCCCCTCTCCCCCATAACTTGGCCCTGGGTAACAGTGTGTCAGTCATCTAATATTGCCATGGGGTGGTAGAGGATGGAGAAATGTCAGTTCTGCCTAGTAAGACTGGCATATCTATACGTAGAAATGCAGCTTAAGGGACCAGCCATAACCTGAAACGACAGTGGCAAAGACTACACAGGGATGTATAGGGAACAAAAGCCCATGAGGCTCCAGGCTTTTAGCTTGTTTCTAAGTTGAACAAACTAAAATACTGATAAAGGACACTAAAATTTGACCCTAAAATTAATTTTTACCAGGAACCTCAAAAACGCATGATGCTAATATTGTGACTTTAAATATTTAATTTTAAAAGGCTTCATTATTATTCCAGAGCCTCATTTCCATCATACCCCAGACAGGCTTCAAGGACCACGACAGATCAAAACTGATCCAACCATTCAACTTAACTTTGGGATTACTCTAGCAGTAGGTAGAATTGGCCATTACGTTTACCTCATTATAGGCTCAATTTTTTTTCTCTTAGCTTTCACAAAAATAACATGCCCCAGAAACATACAGTAAAAGCAAATGGTTTTTCCGAAGTCATAGAAGAAAAAGTCTATTCTCATACATATACAGGTTCATAGGTTCTCAGCAAGGCAAACAAATGCTGTGGCCAGTAGACATAAACAGATTAAATATGAATTAAAGGTGAGCAGTATCAGCCCAATGAAAGTACTGAAGAAAATAGTGAATAAGATCTTGTTTATTTTAACCACATTAGTCACTTGGCTAACATCAATGCTATATTGGGTGGCATTAATCAAGGGCTAAGTGTAAAATAAGCTAGAGACTTCCTACCACCATACATTTTCAGATCTTAGCTGGCACACCAGGCTCAGTTTTGTCTGGTTCTCTAGGAACCGAGGGGAATAAGGGAGATGTCAGTATAAGGATTGAACAAGTTTTGGAAAATAAGAGCTATGGTATAACAGAGAAGTTAGTCCATTTAAGCTTGAAACAAAATGGAATAAGGAATCAATCACCCAACAATACAAGAGAAAAGTGGTCAATTTAAATAAGAAAATTTAGATTCTGGGGAGGAAAATAAACTATAAGAAAAAGGGTGAAGCTAATTAAAACCAACACTAGAAGCATTTCATAGAGATTTGACTGAGATATCTAGCCTTGAATAATTAAAATTAGTGTTATAAAGAAGGCTGAAAAACAGGATTCTCCTCACACAGAAAATGCTGGGTAAGGGAAAGGATGGATATTGCATATTTAGGCACTATCCAACATACCCAAATACATGCGCTACTTTTAACACTGTAACAGATTAGATTGAAACATTTATTGAGCATCGAGTCCTTGCAACAGAGCCTCAAAACGTACAAGTTAATCCTGTAGTTAAATTACCTTCCAACTATTTTTTTTAATTTAAGAAAGACACCACTAAATTCCAGACCAAAAAAAAAAAAAAAAAAATATATATATATATATATATATATATATATATATATATATATATATATATACAAAAAATCAAGAAACATATAGGAGCTTGTATACGGTATATTTCAGTTTTTATTTTGGTATTCATTTCCAGCTCCCTACACTTCAGATAACCCTGGTGACAGTGTACAACTTCTACTCTTTGCTTTTACAGCTTTAAAGCAAGTAATACATTTGAGTGTATTTTAAATCTGTGCAAATAATCCTTCAGAAGAAATCTCCAAGACTCTGTTTGTAGAGGTTATTTTCTCTCTCAAAGACGATTAGTGAATTTTGTTTTGTTTTTCTTCAGATAAAGTGCTCCTGTCCAGCAGAACCCAAAGGCCTTCAAGAGTTTTTTTTCCATTAAGTTTAAGTTGGGTAAAACTTGGTCATACAAATTCCAGCTTCCCATGCCCACTGTACATTCCCCAATGAACTAGTGAGAGGATTTTCTCATTGCTGAGGTCTGTTTGTCTCATTTTATCACAGCTCATACAGCAATTCTCATGCCCACTGACTGGCACCATGCACTCCAAGTCTAACTTTGCCACCTGTCCCTTTTTGGAATGGTGTCCGTGAAAACTATAGTGCAAACGGGAAATCATCTGCTGCCGTTGGTCCTGAAGTCTCTTGTTTTCACTTCGGAGCATTCTTAGAGCTAACATGATAAGCAACACTAAGATCAGCCCACCAGCTATGGGCACCGCAATGACGGCCGCTCTGAACCACAATTCCTTGGAAGAGGTCAGCTCCTGGACCTTGGTGATAAGATTTCGGCTACTGTCATGCTGGTATCGGCTTCCTTGTCCTGCCAGGAACGGGACGAGAAAACCATCAATACTCTTATTTTAATGTAGTGACTAGTCAATTTGAACATATCCCACATGAAAAACACAAGATTACAATGAAAAGACCCAAGAGCTTACTTGGCACAAAAATGTCAATAAGACAATCCTAACCCATTTTTAAAATATTAAGCTATGGACTACAATCTCTAAGTCACCAAACATGAATGAGGACTAATGTTCTCTAATATCTTAGAAATGTTGAAAAAACCAGGCCAAGCCTATTAGGCAGACAGACATCTAATGCTTGTGCAAACATAAAAGCTACTCGAGAGAGACGCATTTTTGCATCCAGCCATGCATCTCCCTGTGGTGTCTCTAATTACATTAACAACAAAATCAATAGCAGACATACAAAGCCTTGGCTGTCACAGGCCTATAGATCAGGCAAGCGATTGAGTTTACAAAACCGCCTTCTCCCTACCTGAGGTCTCACCCTTGGGAGCAGAAAGAACATCATGCAGTCCTCTATAATTGCACATATCTTCATGACAACATTCCAATGTGGGCACAGCGGTGCCGGAGTGGTTTTGTGCCTGTTTGGCTTGGCAGATGTCTGCTGTGCTTGCAATAGAGTCCAGGCAGCCATGAGTAAGTGGGGAATTCGTGTTCTGGGGGTCAAGAAGTCTCGAGAAGCAGGCATTCAGCTCTGATTTACACATATAGCCAGTTGCAACACAGTGGGCTGCATCACAGTAGCACCGGATTTCACCTGAAAAGGGAAGAAATAGAATAATTGGTGATTAAATTCCAGTTCCTCTTAGAATTCTATAATGCAACATTCTGATCATAAGCTATGGTTCAACAGAGTTTTACAGTCACAAATTTCTGATGAGGTAGAGGGTAATTAAAACAGTGCTTTTAAAAAAAAAGTAAGAATTTCTTTTTTCTTGATTTTTCCTCCCTTTACAGGAAAGGTAAATTACATTATTTATTCACTTCATTCCCACATGACCAGAGAACATAAAAATGCTAGGCTTTTTGATTTTGTCAGTATAAATATTTGATCGGAACTGCTGAATTGTTTACTACCTCCAAGAGCTGTGCCAAGGTTTAAGAGCTTTACCTAACACCTTATAAAGTTATTAAGTAGAACCATAACAATCTAGAAACTTTTTTCAGTCAGAGGCTTTAAAAACTACGAAACTGGGCAGCCACTCTGCAGTGTCTCCAGAAAAGGCAACTTTTCCTATAAAGATCTTTTCATGCAAGAGTTTTTTAGCCAGTATACTGTAAAATGGGCAGAGAGCAGTTTACAATTAGTGGTTTATTTGCCAAAGTCAATTTCTTTCAACCTAAATGGAAAGTCATAAAAAAAGGCAAATCTGCAAAATGTTCAAGAGTCTCCTCCCACCCCTCTCCTTCCCTCCCCTTCATATTAGCTCACCCTCCCTTCCAGTTTTACATGAAATTCAACATGTGACCTAAAAGGGGAAACATTTAAACTGGAAAATCCTCCACTGGTTGTATTAAAAAAAAAAAATCTTTCAGGAAACCTCAAAAATTTCAGAAGGAAGTGATTTTTAAAAGTTTCTTTCATAAAACTCATTTTGTGAGCTCTGTCACCTCTTAAGAGCAATGTGACTTTCCTATATAAAAGTTAAAGCTCAAATATTCCAGGATCCAGAGATATCTCCAATCTTGAAGGTCCGTCAGACTTCACTCACTGTTCTTCTATGCAGTAGCTGGGGCAACTTTCACTTGAACGGATGTACCCTCTTTCCATGTCAGGTTTTCAAAATCTGGAAATCTGTCTGGCATTTGAAGTCTAAACTCTGAAAATACACCAATGACTCTCATTTGCTACTTGAGGCCCCCCCTGCTTATTCTTTCTAAGCTCGTTCCCAAACACTACATGGCCTGTGAAAGGTGAATCACCTGGTTTTTCTGTCTCATTTTCAGCCCACCTTGGCCCACAAGGCTGCTCCTGCCACTGTTTCTAGGCTCTAGAACTAGAATACAAAACACTCTCTGGCAGTTGGGTTTAAATATTGCTTAAAAGATGGAGTGTCTTACTCCTCAGTCTGAATTCATTCTCTTGGGCTTAATAAACCAGAATAAAGTGAGCTTCATTCCTTCCCCCCTCTCTGCGATCCCCTACCCCAGGTTCAGGAAGTTTCCCCCCAAGTCCTCTCTGTAGTTTCCTCCCCTGAACATTTGTCAGTGTTTTTCATGTAATATCAATAGATCTTGAAGGTATGATGAGGCTCTTAAGTCCCTGGAAAGACTAAAGAGCCTTGACATCCAACTTAAGGAAGTGAAATTAAAGTAATTTACTTAAAAAAAATTTACACATAATAAAACACTTTAACTATTAAAATGGGAAAAACTGAACATGAGATGCCATTTTAAATGTTTGTAAGACCCTGTTTAAAATGTCACATTTTTATTGACCTAAAATGATCTAATAAACAAATTTTGACAGGCTAGTCATAAGATTGTAACAACTCTTTTTAATTAGAGCCACATTTTTTTTCTTGCAAAGAGAATGGACTTTTGTACTACTGTATTAAAACTGTATTTTTTTGTCGTTTCATAAAGTTTCTTCCTGTGGTATGCAAAAGGCCAGAAAGGGTATTGGTATTTTGAAACAGTGAACAATGCTCTTCTGTTTCCCGCACCCCCATTCTTGTTACTGTATGTAGCTATTAAACAAAAATGTCTGCTTTTAGTCAAAGATGGCTACAGGAGACTGCAGGCTTCCCTTAAAGCTTTTGAAGTTAACAGCAGTCAGAAGTCTGTGATCCCCTAATTATATCATTATCAGGCACATAGTTTCAGTATCTGTGACTTCACATCAGTCTCAGTCACTCCCTGTTCTGCCTGCCTTTGATGGGGCCAGAAGGCTTCCCTCTGCAGGCTTCAAGGGCTGTTATTTAGGGTTAATTACACCCTTCCTTCCAAAATAAATAAATACTGTAGCACATCATCATCACTGCGCTAGCTTATCCTTTAACCTCATGCAGGGAACATGGCAATTATAGGAAAGAGGAGGGGGGGTGTGTGTGATGGAAAAGCTAAATACCGCTCCTTACTTAAAATACATATATTATCTATTCACATACTGTCGTGGGGGGTGGGAAGAAAGAGAATCTAACAACGTGTAAAGAAACCCATCCATTTCTACCTGAGAGCTGGAAAAACCGCGGGTAAGAAAAAGTCCAAACAATTAACCTACCCACTTTTCTTGGAGAGGTCTGTGTAAAGTATGAAGCGACTGGCAGAGAAAAAAAGAGGTGGACCGTTGAGTGAACCTCCTTGCCTGTCCTAGCAATGGAAAGCGATACACACACACTTACACACAAGCTAGGGCTAGGGGTGAGGGGAGGAAAGGGTCTGCGGATCCTTTTCCTCGCCCGCGGCCCTAAGGGAGAAGAAGCGGTGCTCTGAGCCTGTTAAGATGGCCCTGCTCCACGACTGGAAACGTTCAGAAGTTCATTAAAGACACACTAACAAAAACATTTTGACAACCACTTGCCCCGGAGGTCTGACTTTACATCAATGAACCGGGGCAACGACTCAGGGAACGGGAAGGGGCGGCGGAGGCGGAGGGAACTGGAGAGGGCGGGGGAGGGAGGAAGGAAGAAAGATCCCGAGTTCGAGGGTGCCCGCGTCTCCAGAAGCCCAAGAACGCACCGCAGCCACTTCTAAGAACGCACCAACTTGTTGTGACCTGTGGGCCCCGACGCGCTGCGGGAGGAAATCTCACTCGCTGCTAACAAAGGCTTGGCAGCCGGCTTCAAAGCCCACTTGGCCCGGGAGCCTGAGATGGATTCCCCACCACCCCCAGCCCTTGCTGTGCCCTTCGGACAAAGCTGCGCCGCTCCACTCCACTCCACGCTCAAATACTCCGCTTCCACTCTCCTCCCCCCAAGGGGAAAAGTTGGGTGTGGGGATGGTGGGGGAGAGAACAACAAATTGGGGGAAAGGACAACCCACTTCTTCAAAAAACCTGGGAGACGAGGGTGCTTTCATCTCCCAGATTGCCATTTCGGTTCATCAGTCCAGCGTGGAGTCCACGCGCATGGACATACACGCAGAAACACACACACAGACACTCGTCCTACAGCCGCCCCCCTCTCTCGCCCCGCGGGGCGCGCCCGCTCACTCACCTTTGGTAAGCAGAATGGCCATGGCGCACAGCTCGATTTGCAGCCAGATGAAGATGTAACTAGAATGGCGATCCATTTAACTCCCCCACCCTGGCGTCGCGCCCCCGCCCGGGGCTCCCGATGTCGGGGGGCTCCGCGGCAGCCTAGGACGCCCCAGCCGAGCTGCTCATGGGCGCTCGCACAGCGCGCAGCAGACAGACTGATGGACTGGAACGCAGCCAAGCGGCCGGCGCCCCCGGGTCGCCTCCGAGTCCCTGCTCGCCTTCTTCGTCTGTCCTTCCCAAAGGCCGACGAGTCAGGGCACAGTCCGCGGCAGGAGCCAGTCCCCGCCGGCTGCTGGAGAAAAGAGGGAAGGCAGGAGGAAAAGTTTTGCCGCCTCCTCGGCCAACCCAGGTTGCCCTAGTCTGCCCCGCAAGTCCCGGCGCTTCTCTCCAGTCGCCGCCGCCGCCCGTTTCTGCAGCTCCAGCCCGGGAAAGCGGGCTCAGCTTGCTCCGGCGCCCGCACAAACCAGATCGCTTTCTTTGAAAGGAAGAAAACGTTTGCAAAGCTCCCGGACAGCGACTCGGTGCTCGGCCTTAGCCAGAGCTTCTGCCTCGGCGAGCTCGCCTCCTGCGCTGTAAATAGCGCTGCCGAACCCCGAGCTCGGCCCGCCGGAGCCCCTCCCCTTGCTCCTCCCCCTGGGAGCTCTAAGCGCCGCAATACGAGGCCGGGATTGGCCCAGCAATCTTTGTCAGTCAATTTCGAGGTAGGGGAAGGATGGGCGTGAGAGAGGAGGCGGATTTGGCTTCCAAAGCTCTCGACCCGGAGAGCCTGAATCTACTAAACTAGAGCGTGCAGCCTGTCTTCTCAGCGCTTCCTCCCACTCATCTCACACACACACACACACACACACACACACGCGCGCGCACACACACACACACACACACACACACGGTCATTCACCAATTTATATTTTAAATTTAAAAATTTAAAATATTTTAACAGCTTGCATTTATACAGTAGCTCTCTACAAAGTGCTGTCGTCTCAACAGTCCCATGAAGTCGGTAAGGCAAAAATTTTATCCATGATAAAGTGAAGAAACTGAGGCCAGAGATGTAGAGATGCCAGTAATCCGCACAGCTGGTGTGGGATTGACCCGACTCTCGAGCAAACGCATCTCCTGCCATGCTCTTTTCTCGGCCCTGCGCTACGTCTGCATCCCAAATGGTTTTCATTTCCTTACTCATGCTTGCCTTCCTCTCGACCTCCACAAAGCCTCGACCTTCCCATCTCTACTTCCCTCGATCTCCACACTCATCCGTGTGCCAACCTGGATTCAGAACAACCCAACCCTAGAGAACAGGTGTTGGTCTCTCAACCTTCGGTTCTAGGCATCCTGGGACAGTCCTGTCAGGCTGTTACAAGAGCCTCTTTTGGAAAATATTAGGAAAATAAGCTGGACGACCAAACCCAGGGGCACACACATAGTTGCCAGGTTGGGAAAGGAGGTCGTTTTCAGCTGCCCTCCCATTCTTCTCCCTGCCACACTCACCCGCCTTGAACCACCCTCCCCGTGATCAATAAAGCCCAGACAGACTGTTGATCAGAAAGAGCCGAGTTGGTTCTTTCTCCCCAGTAGACTGGGTACGAGTAGCTAGCTAGAGACACTTAACGAAAATTAGCAAATCCAAAAGCACCAGGCGCCAGTGAGACGACACAGACCGAGACTGACACTCAATTATCCCCCCAAACAATCGCAGGCAAACACACAGGCAGAACCTGATCAATATCAGTCCCGCAGTGATCTCCTTACTGAGATGCTAATTCACTTATTAGGGCTTGCTCAGAAGCCAGCCAGCTAACACACCCAAGTCAGGTTAGGTCTTGGGGGATTTGGTTCGAAACTCTCTCGGGTGGGATTCCCCACAGGACTGCAACAGACTAGATTCAAAACCACTGACAAACTTGCCTTTTAAGACCAACCTATACTACAAAGTTCTCCAACCCAAACAGGTACAGAACAGACACTGTTTTCTGATTGTTAAAAAAAAAAAAAAAAGGCGTCTCCCTGGAGACGCGTTTATTTATTTTATACTAAAGTGGCAGGTGTTAGGTCAAATCCTTTAAGACAGTAGCGAACTTTCGTGCTGAGAAACGTGAACCGATCCTTTGGGTGGAATCACCTAAAAACGCCCTAGCCTTAAAGTTGAAAAGATGTTAAATGTTTACAAATTTTACTGAGGAGGAGATAATAGAGGAAACGATCTTTGAAAAGAAAATGTTTCCATAGAAAATGCTTGGAAAAACTTCGAAAAGCTTTTGAAAAAAAAATATCACTGAATTAAAATCCATTTGAAGAAAGGGAGGGGCAAATCAAGTACTGAAGAAGAATTAGTTCTGACACAAAGTACAGGGCTGAGGAGTACAGTAGATAGTTTGTGTTTCTCAAAGGCTATGAGAATGTGTCTTTGAAGTCAAGTTTCCTTAAACCAGGTTTAAATCTTTGCAATTTCTGTTGCTTTTGACCAACTAACACTTCCACCTACGATGCAGACTATTCATAAATTAGAAAGAAAATACCCTGAAATTTTTAAAGTTGCCAACCTTTAGTAGTCATCAAGAAATTAGCTATCCAACTTGGATGTGGTTATGAGAAGTGATCTTGGAAGTTCACTGGTATGTGGTAATTAGCACTTTATTTTTGTTCCCTCATTATGTATGCATTCTTTTTTTTAAAGTTTTTGGTAACAAAAATACATTCAACCTTCACTCATAATTCAGAACAACCTCTTTTTGGTAATTTCCTCCAAAAGTAAATGAAGATAGTTTCATGGCTGTAGACATTTTTAATGGTTGAAAATCATATTCAAGAAGAGCACTACTCTCAACATTTTATAACCCATATGGGCATGATGGCATTGGGGAGGAGACAGTGTCTCAGATGATGGAACAAAGTTGTTTGAGAAATGACTATGAGAAATGAAAAACATGAGAAACAAAAAATTATTTAGTAAGAAGAGTACAGCAGGCCTTCAGCAATTAGCTTCCTGGCTCTCCTTAGGGTAAAAAAGGTCTTTGTTTTATGATTTTTCACAAAATTTTTAAGATGACCTTTTCATTCCTTATTTTCCCATGTAGGTTGCTAGAAAAGATACGTTTATAACAGGAAGAAAGAAAACAAAATCTGGTATTCATTGGGCTGTCAGCTTAAGAAAACATTCGTGCTTTGAGACAAAAAGAAAAAAAGAGAAGGAAATTATATTATAACCAAGAAAAAGAGCTCAGACCTGTCTTTGACTAAGAGCAGCAAGGACCATGCTAGGCATTCTTGATTGCTGCCCCTCTTTGAATAAAGTTCTAGGTATGCCTTGCATGTGAATGTATGTATTAGAACCAGAAGTCCTCACTACGGTGTACTTTGATCTTTATCACATGCCATAAAATCATTTGCTAAATTTTGTTTTCATATGGAAACTACAGAAACAGAAACAAAAGCAAAGACTATTTTGTCACAGCAAAATTTTGCTACCCATATTGTAAAAGCTGTAATCAGATCTAGCATAATCATATTTGAATATCCAAGAAAAAACTACTACTTACCAAAGTTATACGTGATTCCCACCTTCAGGAATTTCTTTCCAGGATACTGAAGAAAAACACTTTTAGTTGCATCAGATTTATAGAAAAACGCAATCATTTTCAAGTTACCTCCTGGCTCACAGCAGTGAAGCTATGCCTTGCCCTTTAATGATAGAATCAAATATTTAGGCATGTTATATGAATTTTCTAAAATACACAGACTTTTCAGCAGAGGTCAGGTGAGATCTAGAATTTCCAGGAGCACCTTTTTAAAACCTCAGTAGCAATTGGAAGTTCAGACCTAAAATTGACTTTCATTGGAATAAGGTCAGAGGTGAGAGATTAGCCCAGTTCAAAGGAATGACAGTCTAGTGAAACATTTTTTTTCCACCAAAATGGAATGGGAGATAAGGACTGCAGAGGCCTGGGGCAGTGTGATAGAAGCTTGGAGGAAAGTTAGCCCAGAGCTTTCCTTTTGTTGACTGAAGCCCACATTCCAAAAGGGCCTTCCTCCTTCCCACAGACAAGCATCAGTACAATGAGGTCTTACAAATAGACTAGAGATTCTCTTACTGGGCTTCTCTTCTCCCTACATTCTTATGAAGCACCTTTCTGATCAGCAAATAGCCCTACGTTATAGACACACTAATTTAATTAGGCCAGCTTAATTATAAGAGGAACATATCTTACATTGTTACTGGCCTCTGCATATGTCTTAGGTCTTTCCAGGCCTTCTTGTTGTTGTTCAGTTCTATTAGACTCTTCATGAGAACCATAGTGCTGTCCACGGGGGGTTTTTTGGCAAAGATACTAGAGTGGCCGTTTGCTTCTCCAGTTCATTTTACAGATGAGGAAACTGAGGCAAACAGGGTTAAGTGACTTGCCCAGGGTCATATAGCTAGTGTCAAAAGCCCAATTTCAGGCCCTGGCACTCTATCCACTGTGCCACTTAGATGCCCAAAGACTGTTTTAGTCAACAAAGAGAGCAGCAAGATAGTCTCTGCTCTAAAGTGTTTCTTTTGGACATTAAAACTTTTGGATATTTATTTCAATTTGATTGACTCTTTAACTCCAGACTTTATTTCCTTTTCCTCTATTCCCCAGGAACCACCCCACACCCACCCCAATCATTCAATGTTTAGGCCTTTTCATCCCTCTGTCCTTGCTGGTCTCATTATTAATAACTCCTCTACTCAGAAGACCTTCACTTCTGATACTGGATCTTTCAGTTGGAGGTCTCATTAACAATAACTAGCATTTATATAGAATTTTAAGGTTTTTGAAGTTCTTTACCAAAAGTGTCCCATAAGTCTTAGTGCGGTTTAAAGCTTGTTTTCAAAACTTAAAGCAGGATTAAACTGTGTATATCTACTGATCCCTCACAGTAAACCTCTGAAGTAAGTGCTATTATTTTCACTTTAACGATGAGGTGGACACTGAGACAGGTTAAGTGACTTGACCAGATCACAAAGTTTAAAAGTTTCTGAGGTGAGTTTTGAACTCTCATGTAATATGCCAAATTGTCTCCTATTGGCTAAATAAACATAGTGATATCTTTATTTCAACTAAACTATTCCCCATTTCCATTCATCTGTCCTATTACCGAGGAGACTATGACCCAGTATAATTTCAATATACATTTATTAAGTACCTGAAATGTGCAAAGTATTATGCTATGATAAGAAAGAAAGAAAGAAAGAAAGAAAGAAAGAAAGAAAGAAAGAAAGAAAAGAAGGAAGGAAGGAAGGAAAGAAGGAAGGAAGGAAGAACAGAAGGAAGGAAGGAAGAAGAAAGGAAGAAAGAAAGAAATGAAGGAAGGAAGAAATGAAGGAAGAACAGAAGGAAGGAAGAAAGAATAGAAGGAAGGAAGGAAGAAAGAAAGGAAGGAAGGAAGAAAGAGAGGGAGGGAGGAAGAAAGGAAGGAAAGAAGGGTAAAAAGGAAGGAAGGAAGGAAGGAAGGAAGAGCCCCTAACCTCAAGGAACTGATATTCTACCAAGGGAATACATCATGTACACAGATAAATAAAATCAGATTGGTGAGTGGAAGGCAGCAACAGATAGCAAACAAACTATTCCTGGAAAATTGAGAGAGAAAAACAGAGAGAGAGAGAAAAACAGAAAGAGAAAGCTAGTAGACCAAAAAGTAGAATATGGGAAGGCTTCAAGGAGGAGGTGGCAAATTCTAGGGAGATGATTCATTTTAACAAAATTTAACATTAAGTACTATGAAAATACCTTCAAGTTGGATTCAGTTTACCATACTGAAATAACATGTAAAACAATGTTTTCGAATGGCATATTTCTGTCATTTTTATTAAATTTGGCAAATGGATAGAGATCTCTGATTCCACTGAGTTCTTTAGTCTTACAAACTACTTTTTTTTACTAAAAAAGAGGGCAATATTTTTCCCTAATTCATTTTTTTCTAGCCCCCCCCCCTTTTTTTCTTTGACCATCCATCAGTTACAAAGACATTTGTGCAAGTCTACAAATTTCTGTTATCTATGCATGGCCTTCTTGGTCTATTTTCAATTGATTTGTGTTTACTTTATCTACATATTTAGCTTGTTCCAACCAATTCATCACTTCCTGGGCATAGCTTCAAACACACAAGTTGGAGGGACGTGCTTCTTAATTTTCTGGTACAAAAATTGTATCACTTCACCCCCTGCTAGTGAAATGAGTCAAGGCCATTCCTTCAGTTTAGTTCAGCCTCTTGGGTTACAAAGTACTTTTACAAAGTTTTATCTTGTTTGCTCCTCACAACAATCCTGCTAAGTGGGTTGTGTAAGTATTATCTAATATGCCCATTTTATAGATGAGGAAACCAAGGCTCAGAGAGGTAACTCCAAGGGCTGAGCCAAGATATTGGAGTAGAAACAGAGGTAACTCCTAACTTAGAAAGATCATTGCTCTAGTAAGTAGAAGAGATAGCACTTTTCCACTAGGACTTTTCCCAACCCAATCCATTTAAATACATCATTTTAATTCCTCTTTTTTCTTTTTCTTCTTTTCCCCCATTTTTGGGGAGGAATTTTGAATCATACCCTTGATTTTATTGGTTTGGGGAACTCTGTGGAACTGGTACAGATGAACAGCTTGTCTCCAACTTAAATCCTTGGAGAGTTGCCTGGGACACTGAGAGGTTAAAAGACTCGGGGGAGGGGGGGTAGGTGGCGAAATGAATAGAGCACCCGCCCTGGAATCAGGAGGACCCGAATTCAAATTCGGCCTCAGACACTTGACACACTTACTAGCCGTGTGATTCTGGGCAAGTCAACCCCAACTGCCCTCCAAAAAGCAAAAAAAATTAAAATTAAAATAAATTAAGACTTGCCCAGGGTAACACAACCAGTATGCAAAAGGGACAGGACCCAATTCCCAGTCTTCCTCAATCCAAGGTTGGTCTCTTGTCCTTAGGCTTGACTGTACTTCAATCTTGTAACAATTCAACATTGTGTGAAACTAGGTTGACGTAGTCATAGGACCAAATTACCATGAGCCTAAGCTTATAGACTTAGAGCTGGAAGGGACCCCAGAAGCCAGCTAGTCCAATCTCCTGATTTTACAAAGCCCAGAAAGACTTTGTAAGTGGTTCAGAATTACATAGCTCATGTCTGAAGCAGGATTTGAACTTAGGCCTTCCAGATTCTAAGTTTAGCACTATGACAAGCTACCTCAATTCAATTCAGTTTGCTTTTCCCCACCATCTGAAGAGGACAGAGAAGTAAGTTCTGATCTTTGGGGACTTTGCCTTTCAAAATGTTTGAGTTTCTCTCTCTCTCTCTTTCTCTCTCTCTCTCTGTATCTGTCTCCGTCTGTTGGTCTGTCTGTCTCCACTTTGAAATAGCTTTCTTCTGCTTTGTAAAGAAACTTCTCTTAAGAGGGCCTAACATAGGCCCAGACAATCAGCTGCTGTGGAGTCTATCCTGTGTCTGTAACAGTGGTATCCAGACTGTACACAAATCTTCTAGAAAACAGATGTATATAGATAGGTACCCCTACTTACCAGACTTGATATGTTGTTGGAATTTATTTAAGTAATTTATCCTAGCGAAAAAAGGAGCTGAGGAGGTGGGGAAGAAGAGGAAGTGTGTAGGTCATTTTTCCTTATGCCACTAAAATAATCCTGCCTTAATTCTGTGAAGAAATCACTTAATACCACCTACCCCAGTCAGTTTCCTCATTTTCAAATGGGAGGGTTCAATGAGATGACTTATGGGTTCCCTTCCAGCTTTTCATCTATGATCCTTTAAGATTTATTTGTTAACTCTTTTTTTTCCTGTCTTTTTGGAGGGGGGAAGACAGGGCAATTGGGGTTAAGTGACCTGCCTATGGTCACAGAGCTGGTAAGTGTTCAGTGTCTGAGGTTGGATTTGAGCTCCGGTCCTCCTGACTCCAGGGCTGGTGCTCTATTCACTGCATCACCTAGCCGCCCCTATATTATTTGACTCTTAAATTATTTCATTTCTCTGTGCATATCTTGTAATCTCTTCTCTCTCTCTCTCTCTCTCTCTCTCTCTCTCTCTCTCTCTCTCTCTCTCTCTCCTCTCTCTCTCTCTCTCTCTCACCACACACACACACACACACACACACACACACACACACACACACACACACACACACCCTCCCCTTTGGATTTTAAATTCTGAGACCAGGGAGGTATATATCCTTTCCTCTGCTATGCATATAGTAAACCCCAATAAATATTAGTTGGATGGATAAAATGAATGAGTTGGAAAAGATATTTATGTATTTAGCAATAGATAAATATATTTACTAAATCTATTACTAATAGACAGCTAAATGCTTTGTTTTATTGAGGAAAAAAAAAGACTTCATTTAAACCAGAATTTTAAAAATCATCTTGAGAAGCAATGGGAATTAGCTAACTCTCCATGGAATCCTGGCTCTGGTTCAAATCCTGTGTGGCCTTGATCAAATAACTTAACCTCAGTGGCCCTCAGTTTCCTTATCTGTAAAATGGTATATGTGTGTGTGTGTACAAGATGACCTCCAAAGTCACTTCCAGCTCCAAATCCGTAATCCTAAAACATTCGTGGTTGGTTTCAGGATTCCTCTAGCAGTGAGAGACTTGCCTCTTCCCTGGGGCCTGAAGATTTGGGCAGGAATGCTACCAGCACCACCTCACCACCCCACTCCACCCCCACCTCCAGTCTCCCTACCTAAGCAAAGTGATGATATCTCTTCAAAAGCTTTATAAGTCTTGCCAGCAAGAGTTTGCATCCACTGGTTTGCAATTGTCTGAAAATCAGCCTAGACAAATTGGTCAGAGTGACTTACCATTATGCAAGAATTCTAGACAGTAAAGAACAAGAAATGACTCTCAAGGATCCATAATTCATGCTCTCTGGTCTCTGTCTACTAGGAAACAAAAGGGAGTATTTCTGACTCAGTAATAGTGTTCTCTCAGGTGAACAAGGCAGGTCTACAGAATATTCTTTCGAAGGCTTCTTTTGGGGCTATCTTCACTTTTGAAAGGGAAGGAGGCTTTTCTCAGGAATGCCCTAATCCCAGATCTGGATCTTGGAGCATTCCTCCTTCTGGGGGGTCTATTGCTTTACTCTTCTGTGACCCCTTTGCCCACAAGAAAGCCAGTGGAAGCATCTTGGCCCCTGTTGTCTGTCTTCCCCTACCCCTGGGAGAATGTCCAGGAAAGAAAATGGAAGGTATTTCTAGGAGACAAGTTGGTATTTGGGCATGAGTGAATCCAGCTTTGAGGGTAGTCATTCTATTAGGCGCATTACATGTGAATGGGGTCCGGTCAGAGGCAGCAAAAGCAAAGCAAATAGCCCTGTCACCTGTAGGATTAGTCAAACCCAGACAGCTGTGTGGTGGTGGTGGTGGTGGTGGTGGTGTGTGTGTGTGTGTGTGTGTGTTGGTGGTGGTGGTGTGTGTGTGTGTGTGTGTGTGTGTGTGTTGGTGGTGGTGGGGTGTGTGTATGTGTGTGTGTGTGTTGGTGGTGGTGGTGGTGGGGTGTGTGTGTGTGTGTGTGTGGTGGTGGTGGTGGTGGGGTGTGTGTGTGTGTGTGTGTGTGTGTGTGTGTGTGTGTGTGATAGACCCCTTTGGCAGTCTAGTGAAGCCTCTGATGTTAAATGAATAAAATACAACACATAGGATTACAAAGGAAATTGTAAGTTAGTGAAAATAATGATGACCTGGTCTGTGAACTCCAGGTTAAGAACCAAGTCTGGGGATCCAGAGAATGAAAGGCAGCGGGTGAGTGGGGGAAGCTTGGAGACAAGCAGATCTACCAAATTTCAAGGAAGGAAACTCCCCCTGGGGCTCCACGCATTTTTCTGCTTCCTACTTTACTGGAATGAAAGCAACTAAGGGCTTTGGGATCTTATAAAATAAACCATAAAGCGCCAGGCTCCTCTAAGTTTTTCCATTTAAAAAAAAGAGAAGAGCAGCAGCATTCGTGTCTCCGACCAATCAATAGTAAGACTTGCAGCCGTCCTCCGAGAGGACTCGGAGGTTGGGAAAGGGGCCAAGGGGATCGATAGGCAGGAGAGTGGGGCTGGGGAAGAGGCAGCAGAAGGCAGACGATCCAGAGCAGAGAGGGAGGGAGGGGGAGAAAGAGTGGGGGGAGGGAGGGAGAAAAGGAGAGGGGGAAGGGAGGGAGGGGCAAGAGAG
>CM053585.1:500044185-500064185 GCA_028646515.1 Pseudochirops corinnae
AGAGAGGAAAGGGAGAGAAGTGGGGAGACATGCAGAGAGAGAGAGAGAGAGAGAGAGAGAGAGAAGAGAGAAAGGTAAGGAGACAGGGAGGGGGAGGAGAGAAGAGAGGGGAGGGAGACAGAAAGGAGGAAGAGAGAAGAGGGGGAGAGAGATAGACTGAGAGACAAAGAGAGACAGAGAGAATGAGACAGAGTGAGAGAATGAGAGATTGAAAGAGAATGAGAGAGAATGAACGAGAGAATGAGAGAAAAGGAGGGGGAGAGAAGCAGAGACAGAGAGACGAATAAGAGGGGGACAGAAAGGAGGAGACAGAGAGAGAGACTGAGAGAGAGAGACAGAGAGAGAGACAGAGAGAGAGAGAGAGAGAGAGAGAGAGAGAGAGAGAGAGAGAGAGAGAGAGAGAGAGAGAGAGAGAGTTCCCTCAGGGGGAAATGCAAACGCTGGAGAGAGGCAACAATTATTGTAATTGAAGGTAATGACGCTGAGGCGCCAGGAGCTCCAGCCCTGCTTTACATCATTCAGTCCCGAGCCACACACGCGTGCGCACGCACACTAACACACACACACACACACACACACACACGCACGCACGCACGCACGCACGCACACAAGCAGGCTCCTGCCCCTCCCCCACATCAACGGCAGCTCACCCCAGTCCCGCAGCTCTGAATCCCAGCCCACGCTCCCGGTCTTGCCCAGGCTTCCCAGCGCCCCCAAGTGTGCATATCCCCCTCACCCCCACCCCACCCCCCCGCCGATTGTTGCCTTTGTCCCCTTAGGTCACTAGCTGCAATTACACTCTCAAAGCCAGAGTGGATTTTGTACTTTTCTCAGCCTCTCTCACCACGACCCCCTGTCCTGTTTGTTAATAATTGATCGGTACTGATTTGTCTCAGAAAGAACCAGGGCACCGGTTCTTCCCAGGACTGAAGTCTTTAAGGGTCAAAGTCAATTCCATGCTTCAACCCAGTTGCCCCCTCACCTTCCAGTCACAGACTGGGTCAGAAACCATAATACCATTTGCTATTTGTTGACTGAAAAGGGGAGACGAGGAGGAACACTGGGGACATTGGCAGTTTTATTTAGAAAAAAATAAATGACTTGGCTTGACGACGTAATCCATTAGCTCACCCAAATAGGGAGTTAGAAGTGGGGCAAGACATCCCTGTGCATACTTAAACGCAGCAGTTTTTAGGACACCTCTTCCCATCAAGGAATTTCAAGGGAAGTTAGGAAAGAAGGAAGGAAGGAAAGAAGAGGAAGGGAGGAAGGAAGAAAAGAGGGAAGGAAGGAAGGAAGGAAAGAAGGAAGGAAGGAAGGAAGGAGGGAAGGAAGGAAGGAAGGAAGGAAGGAAGGAAGGAAGGAAAGAAAGGAGAAAAGGGAAGGGAGGAAGGAGGGAAAGAAGGAAGAAGAAGGGAAGGGAAAAAGGAAGAGGAAAGGAAAAGAAGGGAAGAAGGAAGGAAGGAGGGAAAGAAAGAAGGAAGGAAGGGAAGAGGGAAAGAAAGAAGAAGAAGGGAAGGAAGGAAGGAAGAAGGAAATGAGGAAGGGGAAGGGAGATTATGGTAGATACTAGATGGGGAAGCACAGGAGATGGGTAGAGTTCCTTGGTAAAACAATGGATGCATAGTTAAGGTAGAAGTTGGGGAAGAGGATTCTAGCTGTGCACCTATGATAATATCTCTATAGTACCCCATCCCATACCCTCTTCTCCATGGTCACCTCCCAGAGGCACAACTTCTCATTCCAGATATTCTGTGGGTCTACATTCACTTAAAAACCATAGCTCATAGTTGAAGCAAAAGCATTTAATGAATTAACGTAGTTGTTGTTTTTTAAAGTAGCAATAAGACACTTCCTCCATTGTGTCCATTTCCTGAGACACATTTTCCAACAAGTACATGTACCATCCATAGACCCACCTAGGGTCTATATGAGCATATGAACATATGAGGAACACATGTGGTCCGAGTGCACATGAATAGAGCCATATGGACAGGTATGAACATGACTCAGCTAGGCAGGTCATGATTACCGTCCTTAGCCAAATTAAAAAGACTTTCTGCCATGTCTTGGCATGAGCAACTTCCTGGCAAAGAAAGAGAAGAACATGGACTCTAGTGCTGGTCCCCAAGCCTCCCTTTTCTCCATAGGAATGAAAGGGTCTCATGGGTGTCACTGAGAAATCCAATGGGCTCTCTGAGTATATGAAAGAGAACCTTGGAAACAGGATTCTTAGCACTTTAATTAAGTATTAAATGAAATCCAGTTTCAATTCAAGTGGTATTGCTTCATTTCCCCCTCAAAAAAATTTTTTTAACAAATCAAGTTATAACACTATTTCAGCTCAAAAACACTTCAACACTTTTAAAAGACATATGAGTTCATCCATGGGAGTAACTCCTGCTGCCAAGATAGGGCCTGGCTTCTCCCTTCTTTGGTAGGTAGAATCCTCATGAGTTGCTGTGGACACCACCACAAGCAATTATCAGCAGTAGCAGCAGAGACAGAGAGTGACAGAGAGTGATGGGAGCAGGGTGGGGAGGGAGAGACACTGACAGAGAGAGAGAGAGAGAGCTTTCTGGAGCCTGTGAGGATTAGTTCAGCTGGTTGTCCAAAGAGACTCAGAGTCTGTCCCTGGGCCTGGACCTGAAGTTCTTACAATTCTGTAGGACCTTCTGGAGCTGCTGCTCCATTGCTGTGACCTACCTCCAACCTTCCAAAATCCAGGGTCACTTCCATACCTGCATGAAGAAGGTGGTTTGCTGGGGCAGTGGATAGAGTGCTGAGCCTGGTGTTAGGAAGACCTAGGTTCAAATCTAGCCTCATATACATACTAGCTGTGTGACCCTGGGCAAGTCACTTCATTTCCATTTCCCTCACTTTCCTCATCTGTAAAATGGAGATCCTAATTGTGCTTATGTCCCAGAGTTGTTGTAAGGTTCAAATAAAATGTGGAAAGTGTTCTGCAAATCTCAAAAATGTATATCAAAGGAGAACTTCAGTTGGATTTTGAAAACAGCATTAATAAACATTTCTAATGATGTTGTGTGCCCATGAGCATTAAATATATAGATTTATGTTTCTTAAACAATTTAGCCATAAGATATCATTGGGCTGAAAACTATTGATGAAATTCATAAGTGTTGGTGCAGGGGATCTTGGGATATGAAATACCCCCAGGTGGTAAGGACATTTTGGGAGCTAAATAAAGAAAATTAAGTCTATATCCTCCTCCCCTATTTGGTATAGAGTAAGTACTTTTGGATTTATTTAATATTTAATATTGTGAAGATGGATTACCTCCATGATTTAAGTTAATTTAGTTAATATTTTTATTTAATTTTTAAAAATTAAACTCTTTGGTAGAACTCCTATTAATATACCGTAGAACTCCTATTAATATACCATAGAACACCAGGATTATGGGGATCACAATGTGTGAAGCACTTCTCTAAATATTACTTACCTTCATATTAGAATAGGATAATTTTAACCTCCTGAAACTAAGAAGAGTGTGGGCATTAAACTTATTTCAATGGTCAGGACCTATGGTCTACCCTGGAATCTCTTGGATCTGCGGCTGCTAAATCCAGAGGTGAAATGCAGCAGAAGGCTAGATTGTTAGGGCTTACTGATATTAACAGTTAATGGAATATGTGAACACCTTTGCCCTTGGATCTTAAGGAAAGTTACCATTTCATATAAAAGCCAAGAAATGATTTCATAAATGTCTTAGGTTATTGGTGCTTCTCCCATTCTCACTGTTCCAGTCTAACTAATGACCCCTCATGTCTCTTTCCAACTTGTCTCTCCGTGTCATTATGTCTCAGTGATTCTCTTTCTCCAACAGCTGATGCCAAGACAGATTCAGGAGACAAAAGGAATTTCTTAAGACTCATCTAGTCATGGTGGGCTTTTCAAGGCTCTCTTGATAAAGAGTACTTCTACATAGAGAAAACTGCCCCCCTCCAAAATAAAAAAAAAATGGTCTTCAACCCCCAAGACTTTTGTCTGTATCCATAATCTCCTTGTTGTTATGTCTCACTCTTTATAACCTCATTTGGGGTTTTCTTGGCAAGGATATTGGAGTGGTTTGTCATTTTCTTCTCCAATTCATTTTACAGATGAGGAAACTGAGGCAAACAGGCTTAAGTGACTTGCCCAGGACTGCACAGTTAATATGTCTCTAAGGCTGGATTTAAACTCAGGTCTTCCTTACTCTAGGCGTGGTACGCTATCCATTGCATCACCTAGCTGCTCCATAAAGAAGCATTTTAAGTTTTGTTGTTTAGTCCTGTCTTGACCTCATATAGGGTTTTCTTGGTTTGCCAATTCCTTCTCCAGAGAGTAAAGGCAAACAGAGGTTAACTGAGTTGCCCAAGGTCACACAGCCAGTAAGTGTCTGAGGTCAAACTTGAACTCAGGAAGGTGGGTCTTCCTGATGCCAGGCCCTGAGCCACCTTACTTCCCTAAAGCCATAGTCCAGGCTGCTTTTTCTCTTACTGCTCTGGTTCCATATTGTCTTCCTAGCAGCCCATTATTAAAACATATGATGATAAGTAACACTTGAGGTTTAGCTCTTATGAGAATTGGAACAATTCCATGCACCAACAACAGGTAATCCAATCCTCATTCACCAGATGCCCTTCTATCCTTCCCTCATTCCCCATCCCCTCATTGGCCTCTCAAAATATCCTTGGAAATTCCAAACCATCCCACATTGAATGATGACAGTGCAGAGATCAGGTCCTCTTCTCTAGGACCGAGACCACCAAACCTCATTTTATCACCTTTTCCATCTCAGAACATAATACACTGTTATTAATAATAGTAACTATGGTTGATATAGTGTTTTGAAATTTCCAACTCATTTGAGTCTCACAACAATCCTGTGGTGTAGACATTATCGGTATTTTTATTCCTCAGGGAGATTAGCTAATCTGTGTCAGAGGCAGGATTCGAACTCAGATCTTCTTCCCTCTCAATTTGGCATTCTATCCGCTTTGCCGCAGCTGCCTCAGTGAACGGAAAGAACTATTTCATTCTTTGGAGAACAATCTTATCCCAGACTGTAGACATGGTGTTCAAGGAACGCTAGTTAACTGACCCGAAAAGAAAAGTCACTCATTCCATCCTGTAAGCTGGGGCTAAGTCCTTTACAACTACCATCATTCATCTTGTCAGAAAGCTGCTTTATTTCGTTTCGTTTTTAAAGATCTTACATTCCCAAAGCATGGAGAAGCTACGGCAGTCTTGTCATCTTTCCGGGCCAACAGCATCATTGCCTGGATTGCACGGTGTGTGTTTCTTGCCCCCTTGTGGTGAAAAGGGAGCAGTTCTCCTTAGGGAAGCCTGAAGAGAGGTTGGATGGGGCGTCCTGAAACATCTTCAGACACAATGGTCAGTAACCAAATCTGGACATGGCTAGGGGTAGGGATAAGTGAGGACAACTGGCAATCTCTGGCTCCCATCCCTGATTCCTGATGCTTTGGGAGCTTGGGCCAATAATAGGGAAGGCTTCCCAGAGCTGAAGAGATTGAAAGTGAGCTTGGCACTTTGGGAAAGGTACTGCAATACTTTCAGAGCCCAGGTGATTCAATGTCTCAAAACAAGAGAGTCAATACCCTTATCCAAATTCCAGAACCTGTGAAGCTTTTGAGCACCAGGAGATGCTTAGATGCAAAAAAAAAAAAACTGGTTTATTCATTCCTATTGAATATTTTAAATAGTTTCAAAATAAAAAGTGAAGTTAGGAAGTGATAAAAGAGGGGAGTTGGTAGCTAGGAGGTCAGACACAGGAAGACATCAGCAAGACAGTAAGATACAAGTTGAAGTCCTGCCTGGGACACATCAGCCATGTGAATCTGGGCAAGTCACTTAACTTTTCAGTATACTAAGCAACTCCCTAAGACTTTAAATGAAAGACAGTTACTGGTCTGCATAGGGTCATCTGGATGTTAGTAGATAGAGTGCCCTGACTAAGCTTAAATTTGGCCTCAAACAGTCACTAACTATGTGACCCTGGGCAAGTCATTTAACCCTGTTTGCTTCAATTTCCAAATCTGAAAAATGAGCTGGAAAAAAGGCAAACTCCTCCATTATCTGCCAAGAAAACCCCAAAAGGGGTCATGAGGAGTCAGACAACACTGAAAATGACTAAATAACAACTGGTCTCCATGGCTGAATTTTCTATACCCTGGAGTTCTCTCCATTGATAAATCACAGATCCTTACCAAAAATTAAAAAATGCCAAGCATTGGGTAGAACAGTTATACTAAACGTTGCTCAGTGGTTTTTACACAGATAAGCTTTTGAATTTTTTATCTGAAATGTAAAATTTTTCCCTATTTTATCATTGCATGGATATCTACAAAACACTATGAGAAATGGTTGATAGGATTGTACATTTCAAGTTGGAAGGGACCTTAGGGGTCCAATTCTTTCTTCTCCGTGTTACAGATGAGCAAATTGAGACTGAGGGAAATAAGGAGGCTTACTCACCGTATACAGGTAATAAGTGGCAAAGGCAAAGTTCAAAGTCCAGTTCTCTGACTCCAAATTTGGCACTTTTTTTGTGAGGTCTCTGGGATCTTCCTTTGAGATCCTGGGCTTTGATCATTGGTCTTTCACTTTGTCAGTGAGAATCAGGCCTCCATGTCACTTCCTATCTATTTCTAAACCATGCTAAAAGGCAAATCTCTCTCTCTCTCTCTCACACACACACACACACACACACACACACACACACACACACACACAAACACACACCTTTTATAGCAGCCCTTAAAAGCCCTGCTTTCTTCTGATCTATCTTCATTACTCAGCACAGTGCCTGGCACATAGCATTTAATAAATCTTTTTTTCATTCTTTCATTTATTCATTCAAGTTCTCAACCTCAACCCTTCAAGTTCAGCAAATAATCTCCCCTCTTGTTCCATTCACATCACTTCTCTCAACTTCTTTATTCCAGTGCCTCAATTCTCTATCTTAGCCCTTCTTTTCCTATCTTCTCTTCCTTTCCTATTCCTCCATCCTGGACCTTAAACTATCATTCACCTCCCCTCTTCCTTTCATCTTCAATCTTTCCACCCATTTTGATTCTACCTCCACCTACAGCATGCTCTAGTCTCTCCTATCTGGAGTGTCCCCACAAAAAAAGCTTCCCTAACTTCTTTACATACATCCTTATATGTGTATTTGTCATTTCCCCTACTAGATTGTAATCTCCTTGAAGGAGGGGACTATTCAGTTTTATCTTTGTGTTCCCAGTTCTCAGAAACTACTAAATGAAAAAGAAGAACTCCATAGGGTTTAATAGCAGGATACTTTGTCCATCTCTAAGAAGGCAGCATTTAATTCTATCAAAAATAAAGTACAAGCAAAGCTTAGAAAGATGCAGGATTCTTGGATCAGTAATGAGGCAGATGAAATTCAGTTTTATGTTGATAGTAACAATCCAAAGCACTTTTATGATGTACTGAAGGCTATTTATGGGCCAAAGACCTATGGTGCATCTCAACTACTCAGTGCTGATAGAGCCACATTGATTGGTGATAAGGACATGATCCTAGAGAGATGGGCTGAACACTTCCAATGTTCTCAACAGACGATGAATCAATGCTGAAACCATTGACCATTTACCTCAGGTTGAAGTCAATCTCTCCCTAGCTGAATTTCCAAATGAAAAAAAGGGTTTTGAATGCTATTAGGCTTCTCTCATGTAGCAAAGCACCTGGTGCTGATTCTATTCCAGTTGATATTTACAAGGCAGAGCATCTACTGCTCATACAAAAGCTGACTGAAATCTTCCAGATTATATGGCAAGAGGAGGTTATCCCCCAAGAGTTCAAGGATGCCTCCATTGTCCATCTCTATCAAGGCTCACAGGAGGCACTTAATAAATACTGATTGATCGGTTGATTGACTGATTCCACACCTCTAAGCTACAACCTCATCTTTAAGTTTCTTTTCTCAGCCCAATTTCTAGAAAGAGTAGTTTATACTTTTGCTGACTCTAATTTCTCTCCCACCCACTTGCTACTCAACCCCACTGTAACCTGACTCCTCTCTTCATCAACTCATATGAAACTACTTCCGTAAGGTCCCCAGTGACTGCCTAATCCCCATATCCAATGAATTTTCTTCAAATCATCACCCTTGACCTCTCTATAATGTGAAAATGTTTCTCTCTTACTGCTGTCTTCCTTCTCAACACTCTGCTACCCTGGTTTCTATGACACTGCATACCCCTGCTTCTCCTAATTCTCCTATATATCCTTCACTGGTTCTTCCTCCTCTTCATGTTCCCTAAATGTAATCTATTCTCAAGGCTCAGTCTTCCTCTCCTCTCTCTTCTTCTCCTCACTCTTCTCATTTTCTCTCCACTCTCCCCGCAATAGCCTAACCTTCTGTTTAGGCAGTCTGATGCGAGCTCTACTACACATCTACCTCCTTACCTGTCCTTTCTTCCTTTGTTTCAGTCTCTAAGAAAAAAGTTCTTCTTGCCAAGATTATCTACACTATTTGCATTCTTGGTCCCTTCCTCTTTCATACCCTGTCTGTAATCTTCAATCTGTCACTTTCTACTGGCAGATTCCTGGCTGCCTGCAAACATGATTGGGTAAAAAGCCTTCCCTGGAACCTACCATCTCCCAGTTCCACACTCCTCCTCTCTCTCTCTTTACTTTCAATGCACTGGCTGTCTCCATTTCTTTGCCATCTACTTTTTAATTCCTTGCCATCTGGCTTCTGACCTCACCTCTCTAGGAAGTCCTCTCTCAAAGACCAATAGTGATCTCTCAAAGGCTAAGCCAATGGCCTTTTTGTCAACTCTCACCATCTCCAATCTCTTTGAAACTCTCAGCACTGTCAGTTGCCCCACTTCCTTTATACTTTCTCTCCCTATTTTTTTTTTCTGTTCTCTTTCTGGCTGTCTGATCATGTCTTAATCTCTTTTGCTAGATTTTCATCCATCTGCTGTGTCCTAGGACTGGATGTCTCTCAAGGCCCAGTCTTGCACCATCTTCTCTTTCTGTGTTGTCTTGATGATAGCTTGGGCTCCATTGGAATCTCAACATGGCTGAATCCTGCAAATATATATCCTGCTCTAATCTCTCTCCTGGATTGCAGTCCTGAATTTCCCACTAGATGTTGAACATCTTTACCTTATTTCTTTAGCGAGTATTTTAAGCTCAACATATTTAAATTTTAGTACTTAATCACCCCCTCCAAAATATTCCCCTTCTGTCCCCTACCCACCCCTACCCACAGTCTTTTTTCCTTCCTTAAATTCCCTCATATTCCCTGATCTGCGTTGTATCCCAAAAATAACAGGCAAGCTCCTTGAGGGCAAGAACTACATTGCATTTGTCTCCCCAAAGCTTAGCATGGTGCCTTGCACACAGGCATTTAATAAATCCTTATTATTATTTTTTTTTTGAGGCAATCAGATTTAAGTAACTTGCCCAGGGTCACATAGCTAGTAAGTGTCTGAGACTGGATTTGAACTCAGGTCCTTCTGACTCCAGGCCTGGTGCTCTATCTACTGTACCACCTGGCTGCCCCAATAAAATATTTATTAAATAAAAGTATGAGTAAATTAATATGGTGCTACTATTCCTACCTTGGGCTACATTAAAAGAAATACAGTACTCAGAACAAGGGAGGATAATAGTTCTACCATACTCCATACTGGTCAGATCAAATTTGGAATACTGTACTCATTTCCGGGTCAACATCTGAAGGCTCTGTGATTTCATCAGATCTGGAAGATGATTTAGTAGGTAAGCCCTAATTAAGAAGCTGCCTTAGACAAGTTATGACTTGCCCAGGGTCACACAGCTAGTAACTGTCAGTCTGGATTTGAACCCAGGTCTCCTTACCTCTAAGCTCTATCCACTGTACCATCACATTTTAATTAGGATATTGACTAACTAATGTATGTACAAAAGAAGATGACTCGGAGGGTATGGAATAATTTTAAAAGTCCTTGGAATTATAATTAGAAGATCCAGGTTCTGTCTGTCTCCCACTTGGCTATTAGAGAAAGCCCTGTGGAGGTGAGTCAGCAGTGCAGCCTGGCAAGGGTTGAAAGACATCTTAGACCTGGGCCTCCTCCTTAAATTGGATGTTCAAGGAGGAAACAGCCAATCAGAAGCTTCCAATGGAAGAACTGTTCCAGAGGTGGAGTGAGCCTCCAGGGTGGAAAGATTTCTATGACATGAGAGAGGAAATTTGGTGATGAGTCAGCAGTATGGCTGGGGCAGCTTGAAATTGGGAGACTTTACACCTCCTGACACCTAGGTGGTCAACTGGATGGAGTAGTAGATCTGGAGTAGGGAAGACCTGAGTTCAAATCCTACCACAGACACTACCAGCTATGTGACCCTGGGCAAGTCACTGTTTCCTCTTCTGTAGCTGTGAGTAGCAGACATTTCCAACTTCACATGAAGATTACAATTTGCCTGTCATATCATCCTTGAAAACTGCTGAATATGAAAATGTGAGGTAGGTATGCTGGAGTCAGCTTATACAGGCATTCAGAGCCCATTGTTAAATTTTCAGTGTGAACATTTATACCTCAGAAATGACAAAGGCATGATTTATTGTTTTGTTGATTTTCTAAACTTGAGAAAGTGATGGAGGAAATATTAAAAAATAGTGCAGATTAAACTTAAAGTTGTGTCATGGGTACTTTTATTTTTTTGGAGAGCTTGTTGTTAAATATTTACCAGCATACTCCTACACAAAGCCTTGCAGAGAAAAAGCACAAGACAAGCTATGATAGAAGCAGGGTTGTTTATGTGGGAAAAACCCAGGATGAAGAATCAGAAATTTTCACTTCTGAACACAACTCTGCCACTTATTTGGGCAAGTCAGTTTCCCTCTCTGAACTTCAATTTGTTCAACTGTTAAATGGGAATAATACCACCTGTTCTACTTAACCTCACAGGATTGTTGCAGGAATTTGATGAAATCATGGCATAAAAAAATGCTTTGTAAAATATATTCGAATCTAGTCACCAACACTTAATATGTGCCTTCCTTGGACCTTTTCTGAAAAATGAGGATAGAAATACTTATCCTATTTACTTTGGAGAATTGTTGTTCAGGAAACATTTGTAAGCCTCTGTCAACTTGAGTTACTCTACCATAGCAAGGGAGGGTCATGGGAGCTGAGAGTAAAGGCAGGTTTTATGAGTTGATTGACTCACCATAATTTCCAGATCTTCCCTCAGTTCCTAAAAGATTGGTCAGGGTTTCTGAAAACAGTTTTATAAATCACCCTTGGACTTGAATCTTTTTGTGACAGGAGGCAACCTGCCTAGGTATCTGTCAGTGATGAATTTTTCTGTACAGCCAATTTTGACAAGTATACTTTCCCTTTGCAGACTTTGACCTTCTGCTGTGGAAAAATGCTCTGTGCATAATCCTTCACCCCAAATCCACAATTCTCATGAAGCACATAAACAAGAGGGATGATGTGTCATAGCCCTGAATCTGACAGCAATCTGATTCACTATGGGGCAAATTGGTGACACACAGTCCACCATGGGGTCACCTGGGGGCTCTTCCTGAGAAGTTCAAGCCACATTTCATGGCTGAGTGCTCTGAAGGAGAGGACCATAAATGGTTGCTGAGAGAATTGAAGATATAAATAACTTTTAAGGTTGACTTCAAGGAGGGGCAATTGGGCCTTCCCATTATAAGGCTCCCGGAGGGAATGACTGGCACCAGAGTACAGGATAGACAAGTCATAGGTCTGACCCAAGACAACAAATCTGACTTTCTTATGACTAAGCTCAGACCGCACAGTATTATAGAATCTGGGCAACTGACCAGATAAGTTTACCAGGCTTGTCCATTTCTCTTTTCATTTTCACTTCCCTGAAAGTTTCTTTTGAAGGGAAATTTCCTGGCCCAGATGCTACAAAGAGTAGTAATTCAGAGCATTTTAAGAAACATTGATCTGGAGTCAAGTGACTGGAAGTCAAATGACCAGACTCCTAGATCCAACCCTCTCTATTGTGTGGCTGTATGAAAGTCTTTTAAGGTCTCTGGACCTCACTTTACTTATCTACAAAATGGGGATGGAGAGGGAAGTAGCCTTCCAAAACTAAGAATGAATAATTTCTAAGACTCCTTCAGCTCTATGATTCAAAGGGATTCTGTACCTCTTATTTATATCAGCAAATTTTGACTCCTATTAATTATAATGCATTATGATACTTCCATGTTATGTCAAGACTCTGGTTAGGGGAATGAGATGAGCCCAAATGTGTAATCCGAATTTCTCAAACACAATAGTAACTAATTATACCTAGAAGTATCTGAGATGAGATAAAACTTGAACACACATGTACAACCAAATTTATTAGCAACATAAAATGCACTTACTCAAGGTATGCTTTGCCCAGGGCCAATGATGTTCTTTCAGCAATTCCATTGCCCCGGCTATTTGTCATGGATTCATTCCACAAATGTTTATTGCCCATCTATTATGATTAGGGGCCATGCACATATACAAACATGGTTCTCCAACTCTGTAGGAATTCTGCAATATGGGCACAAAGCATCTTCCATTGGTTTCTGAAGACAGTGCACCATTTTCGTTGAGCACATACTGGAAGCAGAACTCAGTACTGGATGCTAATATGCTGTTGTCATGACAACTGTCTGTAGCTATTAGAACTCTGAGGATTAAAGGAGTAGATGAGAAAGAAATGAAGACGCAATTTGCCTTTTTGTGAATCACTGAGAAACTAACAGTTTTTCCCCCAGAGAGATACTTTCTAGGGACATTGTTTCATTCATACTCAACATTTATGCTTGTTGATTGATCAATTTATTTGGGGCATTTATTAAGAAGTATCTATTTTGTCAAAATACAAATTTTTTCAAGCAGTGAATGATGGTTATTTTTGTGTCAGAGCCTCTGTCAGAACCATAGGACAAACAGCTTTGCCCAAAGGTGTTAATATTTAGAGGGTACGTTTCCCCTGCCAGGGCAAGTGACTACCATTGTTATGACCACCTTCCCAGTCCTTGCTTCAGAACTCTTCTTGTGGTCATGTTTTCTTTTCCCAGTCCCCACAGGAGCCAAAGCGGGACTTCTTCCTTTCTTGCTATAGCTGCTCACATTACCCTTCTATGGTGTCCTGGCTGCCCCTACTATTTTGACCAAGGTGAATAAATTGATAGTTATGACTCTGTCCGTGGTGATCCATCTTATTCAATTCTAATTTAAAGGTGATCACTAAACCACACCTGGATTATCTCCTTTCCTTTTTGACATCTAGTACAAATACTTGGTGTTTAATATATGCTTGTTGATTGATTGATCCTAGCCAGAAGTTGCAACTGGGATTAGTCACTACTTTACATTCTATCAGATCAGTACATTTCTTCCTTCAATTGTCTCAGGAAGTATATTGATAAACAATACTAATAATAACTAACATTTATATAGTATTTTAGGGTTCCTAAAGAACTTCCCTTACAACAACCTGCAAAGTATTATTGTACAAAGTATTATTGTTTTCACTGAATAAATGAAAAAGAGGTTAAGGCTCAGAGAGGTTAATTGATTTGCACAGGTCCTTAAGTGTCAAAGCTAGGATTTTGAGCGCAGGATTCTCTTGTCTCTAAGTCCAGTGATCTTTTCATTATACCGCAATATTAACTTTTCTGTGGCTCTTGGATACCATACCTGTCCCAGTAGCTTCCCTAATTCATTTCTTTAACACACCAACATACCTGCAAATGGGTTTTGCAAATACCCAGGAAATAATTTATTCTCACCTAATCACTGGAGATCAGCAGAAACGTGCATCAGAAAGACTGGATCTCTTGCTGGAATTCGCCCAAGAAACAACCTAATGGAACCATGAGTCATGTTCAAGAACCATGTGATCAACTTTTCCCTTTATTTCAATCATCATCAGTAGCAACAACAATCAAATTTTTCTTATTCCCTCATATACTGGAGGAAAATATTCCCAGGAGAGGATGCTCCCCCAAACCCTTCATCAATGTTTAACTTTCACTTTCAGTTAAAAAGAAATCTCCTCTGCACTCTTGATTCCTCCCTTTGTTTATAGCTGACAGTTAACAGAAAGTGCTTTGAGGTATTTGGCAGGCAGAGCAGAAGGTAAAATAAAATGATGGATGTAAATCAAGGGAATGAGGTCATTCTGTCTTATGTACACACACACCTTCAGCACCAACAGTGATGAATTAGGAATAGTAGATAAAGGACTTGTCAGATAGCTCTCCATGGTCCTTACAGGGAAAGGCACCCCCATCTCCAGGATTCCTTCATCATCTCCCTGTCAATCAATGATTCCAGGCAAGAATAAAAATGCCACTCTTCTTTTGGGAGCTTGGAGGCTCTAGAGCAGACCTAGGGAACATGGTGTTGTTTCTGGGGTTGTAGGAAGCAGATAAAATTCTCAGCTTAAAAGTTCTGTCCTTTAGGACAAATGTGTTGTTTGGCTACAACATGACAATGTACTTCCATGTTTTAGCAGAGTAACACTGCATACTAATGATGTGGTGAATTACTTACTTTACATAAGATTCCATATGGGGGACTGGATATGAATGGCTTGATCTAAGTAAAAGGCCCATTTTCCAACATTTTAACATACTCAAATCCTGCCAATAAAGTTCCAAATCCACCTGGAAAAACGGATATTCATTCAAAACTTCTCTTTCCCCTTTCCCTTCTTCATGGAAACACTGCCTAAGATTTCAACAGAGTAGTATACCTATAAAAGCATTTTTTTGATTAAAAGATTGAAGACCTTTGACTTTGAGAAAATAATTTCTTCCTTCTGAGTTATTTTTCAGATAGTATCTTTGAGTTAGGGTGGTTGAGATAGGGCAAGTAGAATAGGATT
This sequence comes from Pseudochirops corinnae, assembly GCA_028646515.1. Classification (NCBI taxonomy): domain Eukaryota; kingdom Metazoa; phylum Chordata; class Mammalia; order Diprotodontia; family Pseudocheiridae; genus Pseudochirops; species Pseudochirops corinnae. The sequence goes on from CM053585.1 coordinate 500,059,087, forward strand.
GAGCCAGAGGTTGAGGATGAGAGATTTCTTTGGCTTTGGTGTTGCATAGGCAGAGGCCACAAAGGCTATAGGGAACCTGTTTTCTTGTCTATAAAAGGGAGGAAAGAGCTCATAAACCACCCATTTCAGTGTTGATGAAGAAACTGCTTGGAGGAAGTTGGGCCCAATCTAAAAAAGGTCCAAATCTGGGCCTTACTTTCCACACTTGTAAAATGAAGGCATTGACCTAGATGCCTCAACGATTCCTTCTAGCTTTGAATCTAATAAAGAATACTTTCATGTTACTTACTTTTTGCATTGAGAATTCTTGGTTCAGAGTTGATATTTGGAATAGAGATGCCCATTCCCCATTGTATATTTATTTACTAGGTTATTAACTAACTGGGTAGAAAAACTGTTATTTTATGCTTTCAGCCACTCATTAATTGAACAACCTTTTAGCTAATACCTACTATATGCAAGGCACTACGTTAGCCTCTAGGAATGCACAAGATGTGATCCCTCTTCCCTGGAGCTTACAGTCTTCTCATGTCAAATACCAAAGGCAATGAAGACCCCAAATAAAAGTGTTTGGTCTTCTATAAATTGATTATTATCACCATCAGCAATGATTTTGCCCCTCCTGTAGGCTAAGAATGACTGCATTCAAAAGGTCCCAATGCCTGCCCAAAAAGAGCTTATGATGGACTGGAGGAAGAAAACAGATCTATATTCGATGGTCTGCTCCAGAACTGCCCCTTGGATTAATGAGAAAAAGTAGGCAACAAGCATTTATGAAGTACTATGTGCCATTATCCTAAGCTCTGGGGACATAAATAGAAACAGAGAGAAAAACAGTCCCTGCCCTCAAGGAGCTTACATTCTAGTGGGTAAAGACAGCACACAAAAGGGATCTGAAAAGTGGAAATAGGAGGAGAAAAGGAGGCTGTGTGAGGTGGTAGTGTTGAAGTCCAAAAAGTCTAAAAGAGAGCCTGGAGGGGAATGAAGGTTGGACAGCCTCCCCAAAATAGAGGTTGTCAAGGGAATCACTAACTGGAAAAGGAGACAGGATGGTAGAAGGATGTTCCAAGGTGAGGGGCCCCAAATTCTAAGGGAAGAGTTCCAGGGCGAGATAGTACCATCATGGTGGCAACATAGACATTGCATCACAATGTTAATTTTTTTTTGCTTTTTTTTTTGGAGGGTAATTGGGGTTAAGTGACTTGCCCAAGGTCACATGGCTAGTTTTAGTGTTAAGTGTCTAAGGCCGGATTTGAACTCAGGTACTCCTGGCTCCTGGGCCGGCGTTCTATTTGCTGTGCCACCTAGCCATCCCTTTGTTAATTTTTTTTAATAAACAAGAGTTGTAGTGAAACTTGATCACCATTCTGTCCTTCACTCCCACTACTGGCACTCTCATAATATTGTGAGTTCAGGATGGAATATCATCCTTAACTTTAACTTCTGGGGGACAACCAGCCGTAACTCAGCTGGAGCAGACTTTTTCTATTTGATTGAGTGTTCTAATTTACTATGTACTTCCTGAGGCCCTTAGGTTAAAACAACATTGATCTAACACAGTGAGTGCCAGTAGAAAACATTCGTTACTACCCTTAGCATGAGGCCAAATGAATCTGCCCAGAAGACCCTTAACCAGCATTAATCAGCCTGAAAGTTGAAGCATTCTCAGTTCTGCCTGCTTTTCCCTGTGTCCGGACAGTGATACAGAGGGTAGGTTAAGGTTAAGGGCCTTCAGTCTTCTTCTAGTCCAGGAATTGGTTGCCATGCCATCTGGGGAATGCCCAAGCACGAATGGGAACTAAATAGAAAGGCCCCAAAGAAGAGAAAAGAACCTCAAACAGGGGAGGAAAAGGGAAGGTAATCTCCTGTGAGACTTCTCGAAATCATGCTATTCCAGGATTTAAAGCTGGAAGAGACCTTAGGGGTCATCCAGTCCAGCTCCCATATTTTACAACTGATAAAAGTGAGTCCCAGAAGAGATTAAGTGACTTTTCTCCAAAGTCACAGAAACAGAAGAGCTAGGATTTAAACTCAGGTTATCTTGATTGCAAAGCTAGTCAATTGATGTCTTATAATGCTATGGAATCAGGCAGGCTCTTGGTGCTAAGGCTTCCTCTAGCAACCCTGCCCAGAGAAGTTTGTTCCAGCCTCAAGGCTGGACTGCTCTGACTTCAGAAAAGATTCTGATCTTTCACAACTGACACCTTTACAGAAGTCCATGTTCTTTGGCAGAAGCTGGGTGACAGGAGCGTACTCCAGTCAAGGAAGGTCACTTCCCCTACCCTTTTTATCTTTAGGTTCTTTATCTAATTTCCCAACTGCCCAGATATATGCACATGGGAAAGAAGACTTTGGGTCCAAAACCTTCCCCAGAAACTGGAGCCCACATTGATCTATCCCTTCTCTGAACTCCTAAAGCACATACTATCTGTCTGTCATTTGGTCATTTCATTATATAGAGTAACATAAGGGCCATAACTACATTAGGACATTGCCCCATTTAGGGATACTTAATTCTCCAGAAGGAAATTTCTCCATTTTCTTATTTTTAAAAATATCCTATAACTATTTCTACAACAGGAAGCATTTATCATACCATGTCAGTTGATAGGAATACAAAGACAAAATTCCACTAGTGTAACATATGTAATATGTCTATAAATGATAAACTAGAAAGAAAATTGAAGAGATAGAAAGATCAGCATCCAGCAACAGCCAAGTAAATCTTCAAGGTTGGTCTGTCTTTGACTTTACTATCATCAAGAACTAGCTTTTTATCTCATTTGATTCTTACAATGATCTCTAAATTCTGGGGAACTTCTCCTTGTGTACTGTGAATTCTACAGAGCATCATAGTTCTTCATCTTAGACTCTGCACCAAATCTCCTCTATGACTGTGGCAACTGCCTTTGGCAAGCATAACTCTCCCTGTTTTATGCCTCATTTAATATTTATAACCAAAGTGTCAAACAAACATCTCTGCTGTTACATCTTTCAAGGAATACTCCAGATGCTCCTCTTTGCAAATGACATTGAACTGATGGGTATCAGGCATCGTAATAATGCAGAACCTCTTGGATTCAATCCATGAGCACTCCAGGATATGTGTCCTGCCTGTGGTCTGAGGACCGTCTTACATTGTTCTATTCACTGTTTCATGTGGGGAGGGGGGGGTCTTGATTCGATCCATCAGGCTTACCTTTTTTCTTTCTGAGGCATGTACATTTGGTCAGTACCTCATGGGACCCTTGAAGAAACAATAGCCCATCTTTGGCTTGTACCGTACTTCTGCAAGTCTATGGAAAAGCCAACCACCAATCAATTAATCAGTATAACATATATTTTGTCCACCAGATGGCACTACATGCAAGCCACCAGCCAAGTGGTTTCACCAGAGGATGTTCGGTGCATTGGTGAAGGCTTTCCTAAAAACTGCAGTATTACTATTGCCCAACAGGACACCTTCCTACAAATTCTTAGACTACTCTCTTCCATTTTCCCAAGCCCTCAAGATTCTTTGACATTGTCAGATCTGGCTTTTATTCAATTTCAATCTCAGGGTATGAAAAAGAAAACAAACTCTCGGTCTAAATGATGAGAATTGTGGAGATCTCCATTGATTTGTTCCCACTCTGTGCCTGAGAAATTTCCTTCAATTTGATTAGCTTTCAGAGGGTTGGTGAACTTGAATGGAGAAAAATAACATCTTTGTTTTTACTAAACTTTAACTGAAATGTAATATTTACTTCCATTTTTTTAAACACTCTGAGAAGAGGAGCATAGACTTCCCCACACTACCAATGGGGCCAATGTCTCACACACACACACACACACACACAAGATTAAGAACCTCTGCTTTGTATTTATATTGAGGAGGCAATTTATCTTTTGGCCACCTCACTTACATAGTAAAGTAAAATTTCTAAGCAGCTGTCAAGCACTCCCCTCTCATGAAGGCTTTGTCCAAAAGTCCTCCCCAGACCTCCTCCCAACCTCAATCTTCAATTTAGGATAGATTGAAAGGACTGACTGTATTTTTTAGAATGTTCCAGGATCATCTATGCAAACAATAGAGAAATAAGAATGCAGCCCTATGGGACGGAATTGGTCTCCCAGGCCAACTTGGCAGTGGCAGCCACCAGTCCCATCCTTTTCCATCTCTGTCTTTTCTCTGCTTGCTGTTCTGTCTCATCATCAACATGTGTTGGTCTCCTCTATGTCTTGGACTCTCAGACTCTCCATGAGGAGGATCTGCTCCAACTCTGCCTTTGCTGTTTTCCCAGTTCAGGCTTCATAGGCTCAGTGACAATGACAGCAGGAAGTAGCAAGTGGGCATTGTACTATCAGCAGCTCTCCAGCTTTCCTGTCTCTGCTCCCAGAGGCTTGGAAAGAGTGAATGGGAAACTGAAAACCTATTTCAAAGCCAGAGGAAGAGGAAGAGGAAAAGGAAACCTTGGGACCTCCATTCTCTCTAAAATGTCTCTAAAAAAGGGCTCAGCTCTGTGGAGCTCTTAGAGCTTGGTCAGACATCAAAAAACTGCCAAGGTCACCCACTGCATCCTGGACCATCGCCAGGAGTCATGACTTTTGTTTTTCCACTGGTTTTTGATGGAAGAATGAGAGAGGCTGGCGATTTTGTGCAACTCTGCCTCACTTAAATGCAATTTACAAGCAAGTCATGATGTCATTGGTCATCTTCAAAAATGAAGGACAAACAACTGAAGTTCTTTCTACTCCTATATGTCTCGTTAATCTGTGTCCCCTTGTCAGGACTTCCAAATAGTCCTACACTGGGATGAAATGGCATTTTAGAAACATCTGAAATACCTTTTAAGGAGGACACTCAAAGAATATATCTCATTATTTCCCACTCAGAGGCTCTCCAGGGTTTCTTGATCTTCAGAAAGGCATCATTCTTCAAGATGAAATGAACTCTGATAACTCAGACCTCTTCCAATTACTTCTTACTCCAGCCATAGCACTTCATCATGTCCCTGAGCACAATTCCCTCCCTACCCCCTATCTCCTTACAGTTTCTTTTAATGTGCTGTTCTCTCCCCATTAGACTGTGAGCTCCTTGAGAACAAAAACTGTCTTGT
>CM053585.1:500069185-500083897 GCA_028646515.1 Pseudochirops corinnae
CATGAAAGATTCAATTGCAACAGCTAGGAATAACTACAAGGAGAGATTTCTAATTTTTCTCTGGAAAGCACAAGCCTAGATTTAGGACAGAAGACCTCAGTGCTCTAATTAATATTATGACACCATCAGCAATCAGATCATTGATCTTAGTGCTGAAAGGGACCTTAGAAACCATTGATTTAAATTTTTTCACTTTACAACTTCTTTTATTTTTCATCTAGTTCGGTATTTTCATTTGAGTCCTAGGGAGGTGAAGGGATGTGGCCAAGGTGAGAGAGGAAGTAAAGAATCAGGTTCAGGATTTAAACTGAGGTCCACTCTGACCACAGAGTCAGGGATCCTTCCACTGCACCATGATGGTTCTTTAACTGTAAGATAATGCCTCTTCAGCAAGAGAAAACTGTTAAAATGGAGGGGAAGAGCAGGAAGATGAAAGGGAATGGGACAACCTGATTCTCATTGAATTTGGCTTAAGAAGGGAATAATATACACACTCAATTGGGTATCTTACCCTACAGGAAAGTAGGGGGGTAGGGGATAAGAGGGGGGAGGATAAAAGGGAGGAAAGATTGCAGAAGAGGGTCGTTAGATGCAAATATTTTTTAAAAGGCATAAGGTCAAAGGAGAAATAGAATAAGTGGGGGTCGGGATAGGATGGAGGGAAATATAGTTAGTCTTCCACAATATAACTACCATGGAAATGATTTGGGTAACTACACATATACAGTCTATATTGAATTGCTTATCTTCCCAGTGAGGGGTGGATGAGGAGGGAAGAAGGGGAAAAAATCTGGAATTCAAAGTTTTAAAAACAAATGTTTAAAAATTGCTTTTTTATATGCAACTGGGAAATAAAATATACAGGTATTAGGGTATAGAGACCCATCTTGTCCTACTAGAAAGTTAGAGGGGTGAAGGGGGAGGATATAAGAGTGAACATATTGGGGGAAGGGGTATTCAGTAGGCCTGCTATTTTGGGGTGGGGATAGGGGAAAGATGGGGAGAGAAAAAATTGCAACTCAAAATCTTGTGGAAATGAATGTTAAAAACTAAAAATAAATAAATTTTTTAAAAAAGAAAAAAAAAAGATAATGTCTCTTCTCATCTTCCAGCAGCTCACTGAGCTTTCCATCCTGATTTTCTTTTTAACTAAAATCAGAATTTTTCTTGCTTCATCACTACACTTCTTCCCCTTATCACCCCCCACCCCCCACACACACACCCCAATCTGGATAGACTCTCCCTATGTTTTCAATCATAGAATCTTCCAAATGGACTTCAAAGACAAATCTCCAGTCCTTACCTCGAGCCATTAGGGAAGAAGACGCAGTTGAAGCATGCCAGATAGATGAGAATCGAGAGAAAATTTGGCTATGTCCTTTGGGTAAATTATTTATTCCAGTAAGAGTGCTAATCTCAGAATCTGAGGATAGGAATGCAAAGTCCAGTTTTGCTACTTACTACTTTCATTATCTTAGGCAAGTCTGGACCTCAGCTTCCTATAAAACAACAGGTTTGGAATAGATGATATTTGAGGTCCTTTCCAGTTCCAGATATAAGATCCAATTCCTGGCACTTAATAGGGAATTAATCAAAGCTTGTGGATTGATTTCTTGATTGATTCCAGAATCACCAAAATGGAAAGTTGGAAAAGACTACATCCACCATCTCATCCAACCCACACATGAAAGGAATCTCAGCTGTAACATCTGCTTGAAGACCTCCAAGGAGAGGGAAATCCACTACCTCTCAAAGCAACCTACTCAGCTGTTGCCAGCTTTAGTTTAAGACATTCTTAACAGCAAGCTGAAAATGGCTTTTTCACAAATTCCACCCAGTGCTCTTGGTTTTTGCCTTCTGAGGACAAAGAGAACAAGTCTAATCCCTTTTCCATATGAAAGTCCTTCAAACAGTCGAATGCAGCTATCATATTTACCTTGTGTCGTTCTTCTCTTCTTCAGACTAAACGTTTGGTTCTTTTAATGGATCCTCATAAGAACTCAGGGCCTTACACTGAACTGGCCGTCTTCCTCTAAATATACTCCACCTTGGCAGGGCCTTTCTTAAACTGTGAGTACCAGGATTTGACCCAACATTACATAGGAGGTCTGATGAAGGCAGGGTATGATGAGACCATCACTTCCCCATTCCTGGATGCTGCATTACTTCTTTGACCTGCTAAGTCACACTGATGGCTGGTGTTGAACATATGGTCTGCTAAATCCCCCCAGATCCTTTCAAAACAACTTGTGAAATTGGCTTTTTGCACCTGATGGTAAGATTTAGTGTTTGTCTCCACTGAAATGCATATAATTCAGCCCAAAGCTCTGACCTCTTGAGATCTTTTCGGATCTGAACTGGGCCAGCCAGTCTGTTAGTTATCCCTGCCATCTGCAGATTGGATGAATTTGCCATCTAGGCCTTTATGTAAGTTACTGCTAAAAATGTTCAACAGCACAGTACCAAGCTCAGATCTCTGAGGGACCCTCCTAGAGACTTCCTGCCACTTTGACGTTGAATGATTAACAACTACCCTTTGAATGCAGTCAACCAGTTTTTCATTCATCTAATTTTATCTTACATGTCTTCATAGGACTAAATCCCATAAACCCTCTGCTGCTTAAGAATTTTCCTTTTGTTTAGCCCAAATCTCTTGCACAATGTGTTTGTCTCATTAGCACTCATTCTGTCCTCTGTTGAGATGAGGTATAAAGTGATTATAATCTTCCATATGGTCAAATTCACCTACTTGAAGACTAAGGCATCCCTGACCCTGACTTAGAGTCAATTAATTCCTGCTCCTTTAGCTTTTTCTTACCTGCCTTGTTTTCTAGATCATAAACTACATAGAAGATGTAGCTATGGCAGAGTGGATTGAGGTGGGAGCCTTGGAATCAGGAAGGTCTGAGGTCCAGTCCTTTCTCTGACATATCCTTGTTATGTGACCATGACCATGTCATTTAGTCTCTCGCTGCTCTGGGAAATTTTCTCTGACTCTGAAAAGTTTCTTTTCTAGAGTACAGAGCTACTTGTTAAAAAAAAATCAAGGTCAAGGGGCAGCTAGGTGGCACAGTGAATAGACCACTGACCCTGGAGTCAGGAGGACCTGAATTCAAATCCAGCCTCCAATACTTGACACACTTACTAGCTGTATGACCTTGGGCAAGTCACTTAACCCCAATTGCTTTTCCTTCCCCCTTCAAAAAAAAATCACGTCAATAGCTACCATGTGGATCTAAAAAATATACATTCTATATATTTTCTTCCCTAGCAAACAAGTCGAGGAGAAGGGCTAAGGAGAAGCAATCAGAGAGGCTAGTTCTGCCTCCTGGAAAACTCCAAAGCTTAAGAAAGACCCTTGTTCAAAATTATCTCCCACATGTGTGCCACTAATTAGAAGTTCATTTGGGTTGACAAGCGTCTCCCTACAAATGCCCCCTAGAGTGGTAAAGCTTTTCACACCATGGTGTTAATGGCGCTTAGGAAATCAACACCTACCTGACCTTAGTCTTAGTGACCCAGAATTTTGATCTGGAGTTGGAAAAGGAACAGGGGCATAAAGAAAGGAGGTATGTTAGCCCAGTTTAGATCCTTCCTCTCCTTGAATACCACCACCCACTCATTTTGCCTTCTTCCAGCTCTTTAGCATTCCTCTCCATCACTATCATCATAAAGCATACTCCTTAGTCATTATGTTATAAATGGGACAAATAAACTTCACAATTTCTATACTCGGCTTCTATTTACAGATGCCACTAGCAGGATTAAATTTTCAGCAAGAATGTATTTGGTGACAGCTTATTATTCACTGTAGCTCCTGGATATGTGTGTGTGTGTGTGTTTGTGTGTGTGTGTGTGTGTGTGTGTGTGTGTGTGTGTGTGTGTGTGTGTGTGTGTACGCTTGGCCCAAGCCACAAAGCTACAAAGCTAACTCCTTGGAATGTAAAATGAAGGATTCTGGGAAGAATCTGCATTTGAGTAAGTATTAAGTTACTCAAAGCACAGATCAGTAAGGTCTCTATTATCTTGTAAGGTTGAGGAATGGGCTATTCTCTCTACTTTAGAACTGCTGAATACGGTATAACAGAGGTAGCTAGGTAGGGCGGGGGATAAAACACTGAACTCAAATTCAGAAAGACATGAGTTCCAATCCCAACTTATATACATATTAGCTGCATGATTATAGGTAAGTCACAAGAAAACCCCAAATATGGTCATGAAGAGTCAGATACACCTGAAAATGACTGAACACGAACTGGTCATTAATAATAATGACTGGACACACTGAACTTCAAATACATATTGGACTTCCTCTACTTTCTTCCACCTACCAAGCAGGAAGAAGAAAAGGACAGGAGGAAACTTATACTTTGAGCTAAAGAGTCAGTCATTAGCTAATTAAGGTTAACACTATAGATATATATATATATGTACACACATACATATGCTTAATCATATGGGAATTGAAAATTCAGTGGAAATAACATCAATTGAATCATGAAAGGACCTTAGCCTGTCCGGGTTAACTGGATTTTGGAGGTTTGAAATGGAGGGGGGCAGGGAAGAAGAGGACTATCACCAGGGTAAGGAGAAAGGTTGCAAGAAAGAGAAAAAACATATACATACATATATATATATATGTATATATATATATATATGTACACACGTATACACATTTATGTATATATGCATGTGTGTATGTATGTATATATACATATATATATGTTTATAGCAATATCTTTTGTTGTAGCAAAGAATGAGAAACAAGAAGATGCCTGTCAGTTGTGGACTAGCTAGCCAAATTGTCATATATTAATGAAATGGAATATTATTGTGTCATAATAACAGGCAAATCTGACAGATTCACAAAATCCCCCAAAGAATTGCGTGAACTGATGTAAGAATTTTCAGGAGCATAAGTTCAACGTGATGAGCATGGTAATATAAAGACAATTCTGAAAAACTACGGAACTCTGATCAACTCAGCCATCAACCATGGCTTCAGAAGATGATAAAGGAGGGGAAGAGGGGGAGGAATAAACTTTTATATAGTGCCCTATTACAGGCTAGGTACTGTTGTGCCAAGAGTTGTAGAAATATCATCTAATAGGTATTAGCTAACATTGATGTAACATTTACTATGTGCTAGTCAAGTCTTCCAGGTCTGGTGTTCTATCCACTGTGCCAACCAGCTGCCTATAAAAGAAGCTCATGCTGTTATCTTTTGTTGTTGTTCAGTCATGTCCCACTCTTTGTGGCCCCATTTGGGGTTTTCTTGGCAGATGTACTAGAATGGTTTGCCATTTCCTTTTCCAATTCATTTTTACAGATGAGGAAACCAAGACAAACAGAAACCTGTTTGCAAATGATTTGCCCAGGGTCACACAGCTAGTGCCTGAGGTCAGATTTAAACTCATGAGCATGAATTTTCCTGATTCTCAGTCCAGTGCTCTATCCACTGTGCCACTTTGCTTTACTCCATGGGTTCCTATATAACCCTTCTATTTGTTCTCTGATTCTTCCAACAGTCTTTATTTGTTAATGACTCAGGTTCATAATGAAAAAAAATTAATGAAAAAAAATTGCTAGAGACAACAGAAAACCCAAAGTAGCAGACAGTCTCTTATAGACGGATTTTGGGCCAGTTTGAGGGTCTATTAAAGTCTCCTTATACAAGGCCCAACAGTAGAAGTAAATATAGGAGGCATTCTTTGGAACCCCCATTTTCTGGTTTTATGGGTAGGTAGGGCACGCCTACTTACTGTAGGTCTTAGCACACCTGGGCTCCGACCTTTTTAATGGATTTTAAAGTTGATATAGGACAATATCTTGATGAGGCAGTCAAGAAATTGATGAGTCTTAGACTTCATTAAGAGAGGCCATGGTGTCCAGGTCCATGGAGATATGAGTCCCGCTGTGCTCTGCCTTTAATATTGAGTCACAAGGAAGACCATGGATAAACAGTATAACATCCAAAGGATGGTGACAAGAATGATAAGGGACCTTGAAATCATGACACATAAAGATAAATGGAAGGAATTGGGGATATTCCAGCTGGAAGATAGAAGCCATAGAGGGGACAAGAGAGCTGTCTCCAAATATTTAAAGAGCAGTGGTATGGTATGGACAAGGGCTTAGGAATCGCTTTGCTTGACCCCAGAGGACAATACATAGAATAACCCATGGAAGTTGCTGAGGAATATTTGGTGGAGGAAAATTTTCCAAGCACTTAAGACCTTGTTGTTATTCAGTCATTTCACTTGTGTTGATTCTTTATGACCCCATTTGGGGTTTTCTTGGCAAAGATACTGGAGTGGTTTGCCATTTCCTTCTCTGGCTCATCTTACAGATGAGGAAACTGAGGCAAACAGGGTGAAGTGACTTGCCCAGGGTCACATGGCTAGTAAGTATCTGAGGCTAGATTTGAACTCAGGTCTTCCTGACTCTAGGATTCTCACTCTAGTCCCTGTATCACCTAGCAGCCCCAGTTAGGGCCTTATGGTAGGACAGGTTTTCTCAATCCAGGTAGTGGCTTCCTATGTCCCTGGAGATCTTCAACAGAAGCTGATCAGCCCCTTGTTAAAGACAAGATTAGGGACGAATTTTTCAGTCAGATACAGGTTGGCCCAGTTGGCCTCTGAGGTGCCTTGGAGCTCTGAGTTTCATAGATTCTGCAAAGCTCAATCAGATTTCCAAAAGTGAAATGGACTGCCTTGAGAGGTGGTCTCTTCCCTTTCCCTCCTTGTAGGTTGTCAGGCAGAGGATGAATGACCACTTGTCAAATATGAATATAGTTTATATGTCACACATAAATAAATAAAATATATACTATATTTTATATCATATAAGTCTTAATTAACTAATAATTACATATGTTCTGATTCCTTCTAGATACAGGTTGGAATACAAGACCCCTGAGGTCTCTCACAGCTCTGATTTGGTGATTCTTAGATTTCAACTTTCAAATTGTTTCTTTTAACAGGTGTTTCATCCATTCATCTGATGACAAACTATGTAAGTTACTTTGACTATTATAAGTAAATGATTTAAGAAGAGGCTTTGAAGTTGGATAAAAAAGGAATTCCTATCCCTGGCAAGGATAAGTGGCTCAAGAAAGCTACTATGTTTGGATTCTATTTTGTCCATAAGATAAGCAGAAGGAAAACTGTGATGTTTCTTGTATAGGAAGAGGAAGCATCTGGATTGAATTTCCGTCTTGATCTTGCTCCTTATTGTTTAATCTTGACCTTTGTGCCTCAGTTTCCCCACGTATAAAATAAAGGAATTGACCTAGACGATCTCTAAAATCCCTCCCAGGATTAACTGTTGATGCTTCTGTGATTCTGTAGCCCATAAATAGAAAACCTATCCATATTTTGTCAGGTGGTTTCCCTTTTGGCCAGCTATGAACATTTGGGAGACCAAAGGCTAAGAGAAGAGAATTTTCTCACTTCTATTCTCTTCTTTAAGTCATGTAACTTGTTTGCCTCAGTTTCCTCCATTGTAAAACAGAGATAATAATAGCACAGGATCAATAGCACAATCACAGATAATAATAGCACAGACAATATTTGCAAAGTGCACAATGCTTGGCTATATAAAGGCTTTCCCCAGTTCCTCCCCACTCCATTCACAGGACGCTCCACTCCCATTCATTACCTCTAACCTGGACTGTTGTGACCGCCTCCCAGATAGATCCCTTGTCTCCAGTCTCTCCCCTTGTAATCCACCCTCTAAATAGCTGCCCAAATAATTCTCCTAAAGCACATATCTTACCATGTCACTCACCTATTCAAGAATCTTCACTGGCTGCCTATTGTCTCTAGGATTTGAACTCAACCTTGGCTTTTAAAGACCTTCCCAATCTCTCCAGCCTGCCTTTACAGATTTCTGCAGAAGTCCTCTCCACACTCTGTTTTCACCAAACCATCCTACTAGCTGTTTTCCTTAATCTCTGATGTTCTATCTTCCATATTTATGCCTCTTTATGAGCAGTCTCCCATACCTGGAATACTCTCCTTCCTTTTCTCTACCTCCTGGACTCCACAGCTTCCATCAAGGCACAGGCCATTTGCTATCCTTTGGGGAGCCTCTCCTGATCCCCCTAGTTATTAATGTTCTCTCTAAATCCAATTACCCTGTATATACTTATCCATTTCCATATTATATCACAGTAGCATGTAAACTCCTTGAGGGCAGGAACTATTATTTATTTTGCCTCCGTACTCCCATTGTATAGCACAATAGCTTGTACAATTTTGTTTTGTTTTGTTTTGGGATGGTGGGAGGGGGAGAATTTCCAGACCTAAAACATCATTAATATAGGGGCCTCCCAGTGTGGGGAACTTCTTTCACCAATACAGATTGGCAACTCCTAAAAAATTTAGGGACTTGAAGAGTTGTCTAGGGCTTACGTAAGTTTAGATGATTCATCTGTGATCATATAGTCACTATATGTCTGGAAGTCTCCAAGACTGGCCTGGTAGGAATAGACACACTTGATTGAATTGGATGCATTCCATGGCCACAAACCGGACAGAAGCCAATGAATCATGAAATTGAACTCATGATCCTGGTCATCTCAGCTTCATTCATTCATCAAATATTTACCAAGCCCACAATGCATGAAGGCAACACAAGGTACTGGGGTGAGGATGGGAGTCAGGGAAAGGATACGGCATTGGATAAGGCATATGCTTCAGACTCTTTATTATTATTTTTTGTTTGTTTGTTTTTGCTTTTTGGAGGGGGGAAGGTAGGGCAATTGGGGTTAAGTGACTTGTCCAAGGTCACACGAATAGTTTTGTGTTAAGTGTCTGAGGCCGAATTTGAACTCATGTCCTCCTGACTCCAGGTCAGTGTTCTATTTACTGCGCCACCTAGCCGCCCCTATTTTTTAAAAAATTCTATTCATAAGGTAAGACTCCGAGTAGGGGAGGGGAAATATATGGGAAAATGAATGTGATATTTTGAAAATATAACAATAACTGAAAAAGAAAATATAGTCCCATCCAATTCCAATATGAGTATGCATTTTCTAGCTCCATTCCCTTTTTTGCTACCTAATCAATTTTCAGATCACAAGTCCTGAAATTCCTCCCAATTTGAGCATAGAAAGATTATTTCTTGCATTAATAAAACTACAATTGATTATTAAAAAAACAAGAACTTCACTATCAATTGGGCAATGGCTAAATAAATTGTGGTACATGAACATAATAGAATATTGCCATGCTGTAAGAAGAAACAATGAACATCAGTATGGACAGACTTATAGGAACTGATGCAAAGTGAGGTAAACAGGACAAAGAGACAATACTCATAATGACTATAAGAATGTAAATATACAGAACAACAAATGTACAGAACAAAACAATGAAAATATTGCAAAATTATAAGAACCACTCTTGGCCCCAAAGAAAAGCTTTGGGAAGTCACTTCATGTTCCTCCCCATCCTTTTTTTTGTTGGTCTTTTTTGGAGGGGTGAAGGGAGGGCAGTTGGGGTTAAGTGACTTGCCCAAGGTCATGCAGACAGTATTAAGTGTCTCAGGTTGATTTTGAGCTCAGGTCCTCCTGACTCCAGGGCTGGTGCTCTATTCAGTGTGCCACCTAGCTGCCCCTCCCCAACCCTCTTATTTGCAGGGAGGAGTGGGCAGAGAGGGAACCACTACATGAAGTACCAGACTCTTTGGGTATGTTGGTTAGTTTGGCTGAATTGATTTTTTTTCTCTTTGTTATTCTCTGCCACAAAGCTTGACTTTCCGGGTATAGGGTTAGGAGGAAGAGTTATGTGAGGAAATAAAGATTATGAAAAAAATAAAAGCTATCCCCTTTCCCCTGGCTAACTCCATAGATCTGAAGGATGCCTGGAGTGAAGGATGTGAAATAGCAAGAGTTTGTCAGGGACCTCACTGCCTTCCTCAAAAAGCCAGGGAAGCGGAAAATTCCTGAAGGGGTAGATATGATCAAATAGACCTTATAAAGATAAGGAGTTGGCATCCTAGGATGAGAATTGGTTCTATACACAAGCTTCTTCCACAATAGCCTGTCATCTGTACCTCCCAGGTGGTGCAGGTGAGGGATCCATGACCAAGATCTATGGTGGGCACCAGAAAAATGTAGTCTCCATAGTGGAGGCTCTAAAGAACATTTTCCAGGGGTGGCTAGGTGGTGCAGTGAATAGAGCACCACCCCTGGAGTCAGGAGGACCTGAGTTCAAATCTGACCTCAGATGCTTGACACACTTACTAGTCGTGTGACTTTGGGCATGTCACTTAACCCCAAGTGCCCTCCAACTCCCCCCCACAAAAAAAGAACATTTTCCAAATGATCCAAACCCTGGAGGGGCTCAGGATGGTGGAGAAGGGCTAGAATAGGGGCTAGAAGCTGAAACTTCAAGCATAGAGAGACCAGGACAGAACTGCTGGACAAGTGGGAGTCGCCGGCAAAAAACATTAAGACAAATCACATTAATAAGTTGATCATTAACAATTAAATTAATTAACAGATAATAAATTGCCCCCTTCATTAAAAAGACATCAACAAATGCTTATATTAAAAATGGGAAGGGGCTTCCAACTGTCAGATGAATTGTGACTTTTCTGGGGCTATCCAACAAGGAAGGTGGGATGAGGAGGCAACTTTACTTCAGGTGACTCCACTCACTGGGTCACAGGAAATATCATCCTTTCCTCAGTTTACCTCAGACTTAGCTAAAATCCCATCTTCCCCAAGAAGTCTTTCTAAACTTAATATAATAATGATTCCCCTCTGAGATTTTCTCCAATTTATCATGTATATATTTTATTTGTACATAGTTGTTTATATATTTGTCCCTACTATTAGATCATGAATTCTTCTAAGGCAAAGACTGTTTTTGCCTTTCTTTGTAACCCTAGTGCTTAACAGATTGCCTAGTATGTGCCCAGTAGGGCTTAATAAATGCTTGCTGGTTTGACTTGCCTTGCTCTCTAAGCCTCCAATAGTACTGCCTCTCTCAGACTCTTGGTCTAAAAAATGTCACACCAACGGATGGAGCAAAGAAACCTGATGAGGATCTTCTTTTGGGAATTGAGCTAGGGAAGGTCTAGGATTCTTCCTTTTTACCCCAAGGCATTTTACTTCTGGTATAACCCAAGAATTTTTCACTTGTCCATCCAGATACAACAAACACCAGAGATGAAAAAAAGATGAAGAGCATGGCACCCAGCCTGAAAGAGAAGCTTGTTTTGCAAGGCCAATCTCCTTATTTTGCATCTTCTTATCTCTTAATTTTTCAGAGGTCTGGCTGAATTTCTAACTTTTATTTCTACCACTTAACCCCACCTTGTCTCCATTCCTTTAATGAATGAGTCTTTGCAGGTATCTCTTCTCACCAGCTGAATCTGTAACCCGACAGTGCCACCTAGTGACTATAGAATGGTCTCCTGCATGGAACCAACACCTGGATTCTGAATATGGTGTCTTTCTGGTTTTAGTAAAGAAAATCAGTACCTCATAATCACCGGAGATATCGCGCACACCACCCATTGACATATCACCCAAGAAGGAAGCTGGGGAGAGGGAGACTGGGAGATAATGTCTGAAGCGATGAGAGAGGTGATACCAAGTTAGAGAGTTATTCAGCAGCAGGACAAGATAGATTACCACAGTGGAAAAAAAAAGCAAGACTGGGAGTGAAACATTCTAGGCTCTTGCAACTTGCTAGCTACATGACTTTGAGCAACACAGAGATCATTTGCTTTGATTTTAGCAAAGCGTTTGCCAGAGTCTCCAGTGTTATTCTTCTAGACAAGCTGGTGAGATGGGAAGTGAAGTCCTAATGTTACTTTGTAAAGAGATCTCTAGTGGAGTGACCCAGAAAATCTGTGCATGGTTTTGTGTTGTTTAGAATTTTTATCAATGCCTTCCACAAAGGTAGAGATGGAATGCTTATTAAATTTGCTGATAACACGAAGCTATGAGTGATGACGTGTTGGTTGGAGTCAGGATCCAGAATGTTCTCAACAGGTCAGTACACTGAACCAAATCTATTAAGATGAAACTTGGGGTTCAGATGGGTTAAAAAATCAACTTTACGGGTGCAGCCAGGTGGCCCAGGAGTCAGGAGGACCTGAGTTCAAGTGCGGACTCAGACACTTAACACTTACTAGCCATGTGTCCTTAGGCAAGTCACTTAACCCCAATTGCCCTGCCGTCCCTCACCCCCCAAAAAAACAAAAAACAAAAAATCAACTTTACAAGTTCAATGTGTGGAAAATATGGTAAAAGGGCAGTTTATCTTCAAAAATATTTAGTAGGCCATAAGATCAACTATAGTCCACAACAGATTTACAATAGTTAAGAAAGAGCTAATCTTGAGTTACATTAGTCAGTAAGTCAATAAGCATTTATTAAGTGCCTATTATATGTCAGCATTGTACTAAGTGCTGGGGATATGAAGAAAGGCAAAAACAGGCCCTGTCCTCAAGGAGCTCATAGTCTAATGAAGGAGATAATAAGTAAATAACTATATTAAACTGGAGACAATCACCAAGGGAAAGCAGGAAGAGAATAGGAGAGAGCCTCTTATAGAAGGTTTCATTATAGCTGAGAATTGATGGAATCCAAGTAATTCAGGAGAAAAAATAAGGAGGGTGAGAGCTCCAGGTATGGAGGACATGGCCAATGAAAATGCAAAGTGTCAGGAGACGGGGTGTCAGATGGGAAGGAAGGCAAAGAAGCCAGTGTCATTGGATAGTAGAGTATGTGGGAGAAAGAAAGGTATAAGGAGACTGGGAAGTAGGAGGGATCCA
Source organism: Pseudochirops corinnae (assembly GCA_028646515.1). NCBI lineage: Eukaryota > Metazoa > Chordata > Mammalia > Diprotodontia > Pseudocheiridae > Pseudochirops > Pseudochirops corinnae. Next base: position 500,081,981 of record CM053585.1, read on the forward strand.
GCTTATGAAGGGCCAAATAGGATTTTATGTTTTATCCTGGAGATAAGAGGGAAACATTCAAGTCTACAGAATGGAGGGAGGGAGTTGTGTGGCAACCCTTTGTTGTTGTTCACGTTGTTCAGTTGTTTCTGTCATGACTCCCATTTTGGAAATTTTCTTGGCAAGGATACCAGATTCATTTGTCTTTTCCTTCTCCAGCTCATTTTACAGATGAGGAAACTGAGGCAAATAGGGTTAAGCTAGTAAGTGTCTGAGGTCATATCTGATCTCAGGAAAATGAGTCTTCCTGACTGCAAGGTTGGCACTCTACCCACTAGCTACCTTCAAAGATCTTTTAGAAAGTTTTTAGAAGAGCTACTTAGAAAGATCAACTTGACAGCAGAGTAGAGGATAGTTTGGAGTAGAGTGAGACTTGAGCAGGGTGTCTAATCAGAAGGCTATTGCAATAGGCCCCAGATGAAGTGATGAGAGCCTGTGCTTGGGTGGTGGCAGTGTCAACATTCAGAATGGGGTATATATGAAAGATGTCATGAAAGGAGAAGTCTGGGTGACTGGGAAGATGGTGGTACCCTCAACAATAATGAGGAAGTTAAGAAGAGGGAGGATTTGGGAGAAAAGTGTTCAATTTTGGACATGTTGAGTTTAATATATCCAATTTGAGATGTGTAACAGGCTAATAGTTCGAGATGTGAAACTGGAGGTAAGGAGAGAAGTTAGAGTGGGGTAAACAGATCTTAGAATCAGCTGCACAGAGATGATACATGAATCCATGGGAAGTGATAAGACTACCAGGTGAAATTATATAAAGGGAGATAAGAAGATGGTCAGGAAAGAGCCTTGGGGGATACTTATGGTTAGCAGACACAAACTGGATGAAAATCTAGCAAAGAAGACGGATTGAGGAGTGGTCAGATAGGTGGAAGGAGAACCAGGAAAAAGCTTGGAAGAGAGCATTAGGAAGGTGACCAACAGTGTCAAAGGCTGCAAAGGAGAAAAAGGAGAAGAACTGAGCAAAGGCCATTAGATTTGCCAATTAAGAGGTCATCGATGCATTGAGCATCTGCCCTACCTCAACGTTGCTTTAGTTGAATGATGAAGTAGGAAGCCAGACTGCAGAGTTAAGACAGTGAGAGGAAAGGAAGCTGAAACACTGATTATAGACAGCCTTTCTCAAGGAGTTTACTAACAAAAGGGAGGAGAGATACAGGATGCAAGCTGCTGAGGAAGATCAAGTGAGTGTTTTTTGAAGATGGGAGTGACATGGGCATGTTTATAGGCCACAGGGAAGCAGCAAAAAAAACCCTTGAAGATTAGTGAGAGAGTGGGGATGATAGAATGGGCAATCTCCTAGATAAGAGGATGGAATGGGATCACTTGTACCCATAGAGAGGTTTGCTTTGGCAGGAAGGGCCACCTCTTCAAGTGAGATGGGGGATGGAGGAGATAGTAGGAGAAAGAGTCTGAGATGAGATGAAGAGGAGAGAAGAGGGAGTTCTTGGAGAATGGCCTCTTTTTTTCCTGTAAAATAGAAAGCAAGGTTCTTGGTTAAGAGGGTGGGAGCAGGAGGAGTCATGGGAGGTTTGAGGGAGGATGAAAAAGTTTGAAAGAGATGCCTTGATGAGTGGGAGACAGAATCCATTAGGAAGATGTGCAAGGATTCCCTTGCCATGGAAAGAGCCCGTTTGATATCATGTAACATAAATCTGGAGTGGACTCAATCAGCACAGTTTCATGATTTTCTCCCAGCTTGTTTCAGCAGCATTTGAGTAGGAGCGAAGACAACAGACCAAGAATGAGACTTGGCAGGCCCCGGGATAAGGGGGCAAGGGACTGGAGAGAAGAGGACAATATACAGTGGAACCTGGAACCAAAGGGTCAAGATGGAGAAGAGAGGAAAAGGTAGCCAGTTAAGGGGGG
>CM053585.1:500084397-500105141 GCA_028646515.1 Pseudochirops corinnae
ATTAAGTTTTTAAATTTTAAATGGTTTGATTAAATCAATGTTTTTTTAAACTGCATACAGCTTATTCTGTACTTGAATGTTTATGAAGTCATTCTAGAGAACTTATTATTTTTCTTTTTCTTTGTTAATTTTAAGATAATTCTTAAACCAAATGGAAATCTTACACTAATACCAGAAATTCCACTTCAACGTGCAATATCTAACAATAGAGGTCATACCAGGCATACCTTTTCTTTCTGTTTTCTGTGCAGGGATGGAAGATGTGGGTGTAGGCAGTTTTGATAAAGTAGATGCTCCATTAGCATCAAATGATTTCTTTGGCTGGTGATCAGATTGTAGAGGAAATGGACTAGAAGGAAGAGTGCTTGGGGTAGCAGTTGGATGAACCACTGGTTTGATGGGGTGCTGTACTGGCGTAGAACTACTGTGAGTCTCTGCTCTTGGCAGTCTGTAGTCTCTGTCATTGTGTCTGCTTGTTTGAGACAAAATATTCTGTGGGAGCATACTACTGGCATCACTGGAATGCTTGTCTTCCACTTTTGTTCAGTTCGCAAAGGAATGTTGGAATGAGGGGAAAAAAAAAAGATTACGTTAGAAACCTGTCTTTAACATTGGTTAACTGAGCAACATGCTAATACTTAAGTCTCTTTTTATAAAATTCCAACCCTATTTAGCTTCTGAAATTCTATCATAATCATGCAAATTCTCAAAGATCAATGGAAGAGTTAAGTCTCAACGATAAAACACACCCTTCTCATATCTAAACTTAAATGCCAAAATGCTTTCTCTAATTAAGTCACAAGCTTTCTAAATTTTGAGAAATGTGATCAACAGAAATTACTGCAACATATCTTAATTATTTTGTGTCTATCTCTGTGTATTTGGATGTACAGCACCTTTCAAATAAAAATATTCTAATAGGTTTTAAAAATGTAATAGGAAAATACAATAAGTCAGGCTCTTTCAAAAAAGCTGGATCCTAATCACTAATATAAAAAAAACAAACGGGATACAATACAAAAACAAATAAAGGTGATATATGTATTACCGGCCCTATTTCTAAATTATTACCTATACAACTGTAGGTCATTTTAGTGTAAACTAAGCGTTAGATAATTCTGTTTTGGAGTAGCTGACTATTTGATAAACAATATACTAAACTAAGCTAATTATAAGAAATTATGATGGTTTTTAAAAAAAGTTAAATGTAAATCATGGAACACAATTAAAACTACCTGAAAATAGTCTGTATCAAAATCTTCTTTTTAAAAAAGCCTAGTTGATACCATTTAGGTAGAAAGATACCTTATTACAACTTATAAAAAAAAGGCACATAAAACTAGTCTGCACAGAAATATTACTATTAACAATACTTATATGTACACTCACTCTCTCTCTCTCTCTCTCTCTCTCTCTCTCAAACAAATAAAAACTCCCAACATAACCCGAACTGAAGGAGTTTCACTAGCTCTGTAGTTAATATGGAAAAATTGAAAATATAAATGTCTTAATATTCAAGTCAGGATAAGGCTTTTATGCATACCAACCTAGGTTTAAAAACTAAACACAACTCTACTTCAAGCCACTACCACAACAAAATATAACAATTTATCACCAAACACGTATGCGCCAAGAAGAATGGAATTTTCAGGAAATAAAAATATTCACATTTATAAAAATTAATACAAAAAGTATCTTTTCACATGATATGCTCCAAGCAGTTATTATCTATAACACTAAGTATTAGCCTGCTCCCTTAGCTTACCATCATCTTCCTTGCTAAAACTTTCTTGATTTAAGATTAAATGGTATCCTCTCTACTTTCCATCCCCAGGCAACTGATACCTCCAACTACTCCTAATATCCAAAAACTACCACAAAAAAATGATGGGACAAGAATTCATTTTCTGGTTTTACAACACTTAACATCTGTGAACATCTGCCAACAATCTTATAATCTCTTAGGATGTGAATACAGTAAAAGGTATAGCCAAAGCACTTTAATGAGCATCATGTAATTTTGTACAAAGTTATTAACTGGTGAAACGACAACCAAAAAACTGCCTCCAATTAAGGTTACAATGTTAACTGATAGAAGAAACTTAATATTTGACAGAGAAGAGTAGGCTGTTAATAAGGCTACTATTTAAAGAGCATACCAATCAACTTATAAGCTCAGTATGAAGAAAAAGGCTTTTATTGGTTAGAAAATGAGCAAACTACCCAAAGATGAACAATAATTAGCTTTTTATTGTGTAGGTTGTCATCCTAAAAAAAGAAATGTAACTATTTTGTAAAATGCATTAGGAATGTGACTGATTGCCAAGAGAAAACTTCTGCCTGGGTAAATGAGGAGTAAGTATTTCAAGGATAGTTTTCCCAATGCCCTGTCCAATTTTCTACTTGACAGTTACCTTATACTGTCCCACCAAACAAGAACTACCAAGGTTAATCTCTATGATTAACTGGATATAAAATTCATTTCTGTCCACTGAAGAAAAATCCTTCTATCAGTCAAACTATTACACAAAAGTAGTAAAATATGTTCCAATTAACATTTTCACATTTTAATGTTGCAAATATATGCTATTCCTGCCAAAACTATATGTAGGTAAACCAAGAATTAGGCAGTGAATATGTAAACTTCACCATATAAATTTCACTCATAATTCTATAATCACCATACAAAGTCAACAGCCTATAAAGAAATGGATTTCTATAGAACATATCAGATGAGACATAATGAAACTGAAGGGAAAAAAAGCCAATGATCATACAGATGTATCATTTGCTGGCTAAAAACTAACACAATATAAAAAATGTTTCAGACTTCTTACCACATTCAAACTCTTTCTGATGTTCAATTAAGCATGTCAGTATAAACATTTATCACTTCCCACACCATTGTAAGGAAGATGGATTTAAAATTCCCAATTCTCTGTGTAAATGAGTCACTTTGGCATGGTAGATAAAGCTGGCCTTGAAGAAAGGAAGACTTGGATTCAAGTCCAGACTCTGACCCACAATAGCTGTGGGACCCAGGGCATATCATTTAACTTCTCCAAGTTGTAGAGAAAGAGCCCAGCATCCCTTCTGCCAATACCCCTCTAATTCTATGCTTAGATGAAAATAAATTTCAAGTGTCACATAGTTAGAATTTTGAGCACCAATGTATGGGAGGTACCAGGGACATCTTACCAAAGATTATGCTTATGTAGGCAAGGATGCTTACAGATGAAGGGCAGAGAACAAAAAAATGAAGTGGGTTTTTTTTTCTTTCCTACTGCACTATCATTGTACAAAAGTTCCAAAAGTTACCAGGAGAAACTGGGGCATGAGGAAGGGCAACCTCAGGCTTCTTCTCCCTAGACCCTGGATCTTCTATATGGGTCTATGTAAAAAAAAATGAGGTTTCACTATTTTAAAAATATCAACAATCTCAAAACAAGGAGTTAAGAGGGAAATTGGGCACTATATTCTGAAAGCCATTTTTACCTGTCATTTTTCGAGGTGCACCTCTAATTTACTAAGAATAAACCCATAAAACCTATACACCAAAATCAACCCATAACACCAAAAAAAATCCCATATGTTCAAGAGTAAGCAGATTGAAAATACAAGTTTTTTTTCCCCAAAAATAGGAATTTTAAAACATCTACTAATGTTTAACAAGAAGAAACTTTGTTTTAAATACACCTTAGTACCTTTTAATGTCAAAAACTGGATCAGCACAATCACTGTTAATATAAAGTTATACAGCTTCTACCTAGCAACAAAATTTTGCCACCTCTATTTTTTTACAAGTGATCCTTTAAAAATTAAACAACAAAAACAACAACACAACAAAACATAATTTAGTCTGTTTTCTCATCTGAAAAATAAAAGAGACTGGGATGGGAAGGGGAATTGTGTAATCTCAAAAGTCCTTTCCAAATCCAGAGGAATTCAAATTTCCACCAGCTTTTGAAATTGAATGGTCAAAGGACAGCACGACTTACAGAGTTTAATTATATTAAATAAATTTATCACAAAACAAAAAATCATGACTACTGTTATATATTAAATAATTAAGTATCTTACTGTAAAAGACACATCAAAGATGAATTTTGCCTTTAGCATAAGCATACTTTCAAAATATAAATAATCTCTAAACGAGTCCAACTGTTAATGTAAAAAATTACAAATGCATTTTACAACTTTTAGATTTATTACCCTATGGGATTTTTCTAAGTAGCAAAGAAGAAAATATATGTGAATGTACTCTGTAAATATGGCCAAACCAAAGCTGTTACTTGTTTATTTTTTACCTCAGAATTTAGAATAATCTACCAGGAGACTAAAACTAATTGTCCTACAAAAGATTTCTATGGCAAAGAAACAAAGCACCATACAAAAGTATCACTATTTTGATGCTCTTATAATTTTTTTGACCACCTTAAAAAAAAGAGAACAAACTACCTCTGTAGCATTGCTACAATAATTTGTCTTAAAAAAAAATTTAACCAAAAGAGTAATGTTTAAGAATTTCCAGAACTGCCTTCCCGCACCCCCGTCCCTCAACTCCATAAAAACCACATGTTCTTATTGTGGATTCTCTACTGGCTCAAATATTGATGATGTCCCTGGAAAGAAATATACCAAACCCTTTGGTGGCATTTCAAGCCTGCAGAATTAATGAATTGTGGAACAGTGTTACTGATATGAACGTAATCTGCATTTTTTCCGTAACTAAGATTCAGTTCTCCCCTAAATGGTTTTTTAAAAAAGTCTCTATCATAAATATGACTCAACATTTTTTGCATATGGTTCATGGAAATGTTCAGAAGGAATCGAACAATTCTGACAAAATTTTATACAACACTAAACCATGCCAAAGATATATGGAAATGCTGTGAGACTATTCTAAAACAATATAGTAGCTAACAAAAGTGTTTTAACAGGCATATTTTCTATAATTTTTAACAGATTTTAATGAAATAGGTAAAGGTTAAAGTGAAACTGACAGCATTTAAAATCATACTGTTGAAATTTAATTCCCAGGACATTATATTAGTATGAAAACTAAATTCCTAGAATTAGTATTATCATGGCACCAGAATCTGTTAGAGAAGCATGTATATAAAAGTGTTTCTCCTCTATAATCTGCTAGGCTACATCATAAACCCACTTAGATCTTCCCAGTATCTCTAAGGATTTATCAGATAGGAACTAGTATTGCTAGAATGCTATGTCACTATTAATTTTTAAATAAACATCTGTTTTTAAATGGTAATAGGATATGTAAAGGGGTGGGGTGTGCACACTATCCTCTCAGGTATCTATCAGGACTAAGCACCATGTGCATGTGTACATGCACGTATGTATACACATACATCCCTACACTAAGACAGAGGCATCATCAGTATACTGTTTGTAAACATAATATACATTTGCAGTGTAAAATAAACTTAGAAAAAAGTAGAGATATTTAGAGACACTTTCACAAAAATAATACTTACTTCCACCCGCAAACCCACTGGTAGCTGTGGTTTGCATCACCTCTCTTCTGTAATCCCTATCTTTTGGGAAGCTGTTAACTGCCATTTTACTTGCTTCTTTCTGTCTCTGCTCTCTGAAAAAAAATATATGCATATGCCCAGTAAAAATTGAATGAAGGATACAGAAGTCTACACATTACAAGTAAGCTCTAAATAAATTCAATATTTCTGACAAACTGATATGGCACACTGGGCATTTAGGCATTCATCTAAATTTTTTTATTGCAGTAAAGTGCAGTATATAAAGAGGTAAGAATTTGGCTGTAGCTCAACTGGGATGGGGAAAAAGTAGGAAACAAAAAGTTGACTAAAATTCTTTTTTTAGGTTGCTACCAAATTATATGCCATCTTTTCATGACCAGTCCATTCCCATTACAACCAATTCTAAGGAGGTTCACCCTCACACCTGCATGTGTGCATAAATGACAGATGTTTACTATTGGTCTTTCACAGCTATTAAAGGATAAGATATATTACTAGGTTAACTGGTGCTGTTTTCTTTTTCAAGAAATCTATCCTGATTTTGGGATGTACCCTTTATCCAATCCTGAATTTGGGATGTAAATTCAATAGCAATGATTACAATGAAGTTTTGCAACAAAAACTGAATTGAAAAAAGCTTAGTGAATGACGAAAATGGTTTTGCCCAAGAGCACACTGCTACAGGGTAAAAACGGTGAAACTTATAATACTGTTCAGCTATATTCCAGTTATGTATAAAGGGTAGCCCAAAGAATGGAAAAAATGAAAACTACAGATTAATATGGAATGAGAGTAATACTTATTTCAATTCCTTGAAAAAGAAGAAATAATCTTTCTCTAGAACTTTCTTACATCCATCCCAGGGGGGTGAGAGGTGAGGGGAATACCTATATCAAAAAATATCTATAAAAGAACTGGTACTGGGGCAGCTAGGTGGCGCAGTGAATAGAGCACCGGCCCTAGAGTCAGGAGGATCTGAGTTCAAATCCAGCCTCAGACACTTAATACGCACGCGTGCACACACAAAAACAACCTAGCTGTGTGACCTTGGGCAAGTCACTTAACCCCAACTACCCAGCCTTCCCCAGCTCCCAAAAAAAAAAAAAAAAAGAATTGTATTGAACCTAAATGGAGAAGTATTTTTATCCTAGGATTGGATAAAGGTAGAAACAAAAAATAAAATTCACAGGACAATGGGACTCAAAAAATTAACTTAAAACACATTTTAAATAGAGAATAAAATTCTCCATAAAGTCAAACTACTTATATTGCAGTAACAGATTTGTTTAAACAAAGGCAGAATTTGCTTATTTAGATCAAAACAGCAAATGTATCAATGTATAGTATGTACACTGTTTCAGCACCTGGGAATAGCAATATATTTATGCCTATATTTATGCCCTCTAAAGTAACTGTATAGGATTCTGATCTAGTTTTCTCAATTCTTCTGTTTCCCACTGGTCTTGCCACCCCACTGCATTCAGTCTTCCTTCTTGCAATTCAATATAACTTTAGCACATAAATAACATTATAGCAGAAATCATTAATGTTGTACCAAAATAAATGCCTTCATTAAATAAATGGTTTCCAGGACAGGAGGTTTGTAAGTAAATCTGCTCTGTGAGGCTTTTCATTAAATCATACTTTGTAAAGAACACACCAAGGAATAACCACTAGGACCACCAAAAAAAGTGTTCAATAGAACTTACACCAGAAGTTGCACGGGGTACTGAAAAACTAAATACCCTGCCCAGAATGAGACAGCCAGCAAGTGTCAGAGGTGGAAACTGAACCCAGATCTCCTTGATGGAGATAGCTTCCTCTCTACAGGCAACCAAAGGCTACCTTTCTAAAAATGAAAGCTGCAGAGCAGATGTTCATCTACACTGACAGAATGTTTCTTTGCTTGAGGTGCTGTCTGCCAAAGGAATTACAGATTCAACAGGACAATAATATTCATAAAAATAGTATTTTAATCTGTAGAAAAAAATAAATATCTGTGCATCCTTTAAGTTAAGAATACCTTTCAAGCCACTCTTTTGGTTTTTCCCACTGTGAAACTTCTGTTCGACAGTTGTAGTAGTATTTTTTCCCAGAAGAACTGATGTGTTCAGACCAGTCATCTGCAGAATCATAAGACTAAAAAAAATCCAAATGCTTAAAAGGTTAGGCTATATTGTACAACATATTAATATTAAATAACAAGATCAATTATCTAAAAAATAAAAATATAACACACAAGGTTATAAGGAATATATGGAACAAGGCTGGCATCAATTAAAAGTTAAGCTTATTAAATATTTATAAATGCCTTAGGGAATCCCACAAAAAACAGGGTTGTGATGCTTAAAAAGGTTTGCGACACATAATTCCTAGGTAATTTAATCACTTTTTAAAATAATGCCAGCATTTTAATAAAAAGATGATCATTTGGCCATTTCTCTCAGACCAAAACATTCAGGGCTGTGGGCTCAGGGCTAATATGCCCACTGGAAGAAGGGTGTTCCCAAGAATGGCAATCAACTCTGATCGGTTAGCAATTAACGAGAGAATGAATATTACAATGAAGAGCTAGACCTGACCTTTGATCATATCATTTGCTTCTAAGATACCCTTAGCCTTGGGCAATCTGTTCAAAGAATTTATCCCTGTCCAAATCTGAGCAGAGCACACTTGGGTGGTGTCTGGAGAAAGAAAGCTAGCTCAGCTTTCAGAGAGGGAAGTCTTAAAAAAGGGGGGAAATCTGAATCTCCCCCAAATCACTGGTTATTAATAATCATTTCTCTCTGGGTAAAATCAAACTCAAAGCTATCACACTATTTATACCGGAAAAAAAGTGGTAAAACACAACTTTCCTGTATTCAAAAATATTACAAATATTCTCTATGCTACAAAATTCTTATGTAAGCTTGGGTTTTTTCCTGTAACAATGACATCAAAAACACTGCACCCACATTTCATTATTTAATCCCTCTTCAAATATATTCTTGAAAAAATACAATTAAGCTGCATGTAGAATTATTTTAAAAAATTACTTTCATTACTGATTCTAGATTAACTGGCATAGAAATTATATCTGTTATTCTGAAGTTTTGAAGACAGAAAGATTTACATGTACATTAAAAATGATTTAGGGGGCAGCTAGATGGTGCAGCAAATAGAGTACCAGCCCTGGAGTCAGGAGGACCAGAGTTCAAATTCGGCCTCAGCCGTTTGACACACTAGCTGTATGACCTTGGGCAAGTCACTTAACCTCAACTGGCCTTCCCTTCCCCCCTCCAAAAACAAAATGAATACAGTGAACAACTAATTTATTGTTCTGAACTTTTTTTTCAAAATAAAATCCCAAAAAGTTGGAAAGAGGTAGGGCGTGAGTTGCATACTTCTTGGGGTAAAATGTGAGGATAAAACAAAAATCATTTAAGAATAAGTTTATTTGTTACACAGATTTTTTCACAAATTTTTTTTTCACAAAAATCTGTTACACAGATAATTTCACAATTCTCAAATCACTCACCATGATTCCAAAAGCTTTTATCTGAAGCTCAAGATTGACACAGTAGTATTTATTTCATACACTTATGTGAAAATTAAAGCCTCAGCTGTAATGCTTCTAGAATATTAAAACATTACCCATCCCCTAAACACCTCAATATGTTTGTTTTTTACAAGGGGAAATAAGCATCTGATTATGGTACATTTGATACATATGGTGAATCTTATTCAAGTTTTGAAAAACCGATAAAACAAAAATTCTTTACTTTAAAAGTAAAGAATTCAGGGGAGGATAGGTAGCACAGTGAATAGAGTACTGGCCCTGGAGTCAGGAGGATCTGAGTTCAAATGTGACCTCAGACACTTTACACTTACTAGCCATGTGACCTTGGGCAAGTCACTTAACCCCAATTGCCCTGCCTTCCTCCCTCCAAAAAGAAAAAAAAAAAAAACACCTCATATAGTATATTTTTTAAAAAGTCTTTTGCTAGACATATACATTTCATTCTTCTAGCGCCAACAACTGAAGGATAGTTTTAAATTAGTTAACACTATAAATACTTACTGCGTCTGAAGTTTTGCTTGGATTTGGATTATTGCTTGGATTAGAAGAATGTGAATTTGAACTATGAAGAGCACTGTGGTTATGTGAATTTTCTTGTGGAGAGTAACTGGTCCCTAAAAAACAAATTGTTTTTCAAATTAAATTTAGATAGAAGTTCAATATAAAACATGTCTCTATATTTTATTTTAACTCAAAGATTTGCAAACTATATTTCTAATCTTATTCATAAACAATGCACATAAATACTCCTAATATAATTCATAAACTGAATTTGTGAAAGTATTATAAACATGATACACACAACCACGTATACATGGCTCATATATACTGTGTAATAGCATACATTATATTATGGGGGAGAATATCAGCTATAATTTCCAAGAGTCTCTTAACTAGTAATCTAGTTAAGATAGCTAGTTGTGCTAGATTGTGCTTTGGCATGTTATGCTTTAAAGAAAATCTAAATTTCCCAAACAAATTAAACAAAGAGTTATACCAAACTCGTGGTTTAAAATTACTTGTTTTATAGATGGATTCATCATGGTTTTTTTCCCTTTTATAGTGTTTTTATTGATTTAATTTACCCCCCAAATTTCAGAACTTTTACAAAAAGAGGTAAGCCTGCATTGTAAAAGCAATTTAAAGAATTAACCAACAAATATTTCATTAAGCCCTGTGTATAAAAATTCTGTTAGATGCTGTGTAAAATAAAAAAACATTAATAGGCCAAAAGTTAATCATAACTAAATTGTAATCCACTTGAAAAAACAAATTATAAACTCAAAAAGATTAATTAACAATCCAATAATACAAGAAAGTTTCACCAGGAAATTATTAATTGACAAAAAATGTAGTTCAGACATTTATTTAAATAAACATATTGGGTGCTAGCTGAGATGGCTGGAGAAAGCTTTGTGAAAGAGGATGGAATGGTAACACATATGGGTAGGTAGAGCTAAAGACTGAACAAGGGTAGGAAAGCGAACATATAAACAGGCTCTCTGAAGCAGAAATTTTTAAAAAAGAGAATAATGAAAGATGAGGCTGGAAAGACAGGTTTGGCTATATCTTAGAATACCAGACTATTAAGTTTAAAAGTTGTTTGGTAAGCAATTATTTCTGAACTGGAGAAAGAAAGCATCAAAATGATCTTTGAGAACATTAACCTTATGCCAGTGTGGCAGGACTGATTATAAGAGGTAAAGATCAATTAAGATGTCACTGCATTAGTCCTAGTATGTGACAACAGCACAAAACTATGCCAATGGAATTATAAAACTTAACTATAATATGGAAATAATATTCCTATAAGAAAAAAGGTATTCTTGGGTATTTATGACACTAGAGCTCCATAATGATATAAACTTCAAGTGACATTTCCATCTTTGTTAAATTCTTAGGCTATACCACTCACTTATCACCTTGTCACTGAAGCAAATACATAACCCTTCTGCAGCAATTTAAAAAACATACAGCTGGTGAAACTGTAAACTGATCTGACCATTTTGGGGAGCAATCTGGAATTGCTCAATTGTACCCAAGCTGTGTACAACAATACCACTTTAGCAGGTCTGTTTCCCAAAGGTAGGCAGGAAAAAAGGAAAAGAACTTGTATGTTCTAAAATGTTTACAGCAGTTCTCTTTGGGGTGGCAAAGAACTAGAAACTGAGGTAAATTGGGGAATGGCTAAACTAGATGTGGTATATGACTGTGATGGAATACTACTATGCTGTGACAAATGAGGAGCTGTGCGGTTCCTCCCATTTGTTCTAATTCTTCTATACAACATGACAAATGTGAAATATATATTTAATAGGAATGTATAGGTAGAGCCTATATCAGAGTGTATGCCATCTTGGGGAGGGGGAGAAAATTCATGAAATAATAAAGAATTAAACGCAGAGAACCAAGAGAACTTTGTATACAATAACAGCAATACTGTTTGAAGAACAAGTGTGAATGACTAAGTTATTCTGAATACTAATATAAATACCCAAATCAGCTACAAAGGACCTATGGAGGTAGATTGTCTTGCACCTCCAGAGAGATACCTGGTAAGTATGTTTAGTAAGGTCATACATACATGCACACATGCATACATATGTGCATATGAATTTGTGTCAAATGGTGGCCTTCTCTGGTGGGCAATAGGGAAAAAGTGGGGCACTCTGTAGCACAGTGGGGAGGACAATAGTTCAAAATATAAAATGCAACAAGAAAATAATGCTCCTCACCCATAATTTGGGGTTCTGCTTTTGTTTTACTTAGTGGGAGAAAAAAATGAGTTAGAAATATATGGTGGGAGGACAATTTTTCTGAGAAACACTAGAAGAGTAGCAGCAGTAGATATGGACATTACTCTTTCCTCTTTTCTTTCTACACAAAAATCATCCTGTCCTGGCTCTAGTTAGCCAGTTTCACAAACTATGTTTTTTAAATTGCTGCAGAAGGGTTAGGTATTTGCTTCAGTGACAAGGTGACAGGGGAGTAGTCCAGGGAATAGATAAATCATGGTCAGAAACAACAAATGGTAACACTGGAGGGAGGAACAGTTGGACTAACTCTTAGGGTTTAATAAGAAAAGAGGTAGGGTGGTATAGCCACAAACATGGAAATGTCACTTGAAGTTTATATCATTATGGAGCTCTAGTGTCATAAGAAGGAATAAAGGAGACCCAGATAATAAGGTGTGGAACTGCAAAAAGGATAAGGATAAAAATGGAGTGGAGAGAGAATTCCATAGGCAGTGGTTCTCAAAGTAATTCTCTTCAATTAACATTTATTCAGTGCCTACCAAATATAAAGAAAGCACTATCCTAGATGCTAAGACATAAAAGGTATATATCATCTGAGGACTCCATAAACTGGAATCAAAAGGAAGCAGATTTTAGTTAGGTCTCCTGTGGAAATATTAATAGCTAACTAGAGCTTTAAGTTTTGCAAAGCACTTTACATCTATTATCCCATTTGATCCTCATAATTTTATGAGGTGCTATCACCTCCATTTTAAAGATGGAGGAACTGAGGCTCAGAGAGGTTAAGTAATTTGTCAAAGACCAGACAGTTACTAGGTGGCTAAGGGTGGATTTAAACTTAGGTCTTTCTGACTTTGAGTTCAGCAGCACTCTATCCACTGTTCCACCTAGCTGCTCTTTAGGATATGTATATTTTATATATATCTATATATATCTATATATAGATATATATAGATATAGATATAAATAAATAGTATGTATATGGATATATATGTATAGATAAGTAGGGGGAGGGACAGGAGGAGAATGGGGGAGGGGAGAAGGGGAGAGAGAGAGAGAGAGAGAGAGAGAGAGAGAGAGAATATATATGTATATTCAACATTCACTTCCAACTACATCCCTAGAACCACGGTCTCCAGGGAACAATAAGGTAATCTGTAGATTCTTTAAGAACTATTCCTAGGAAAGTGTGTTAGATAGCTGGCAATTTCTGGACAGCACCAAATTATTATTGGCTCTTAGGGTAGAGGTGCATGTCCTACTGAACTCTGTCTACTGATCCAAATTATCTTTTTGGGGTTTTGAGAAACCTGAAAGGCATGCTTAAGCTTTGGTACCAATTAATACAATCATGCTATATATGGGAAACTATGCTATACTGGCAAATAGCAACAGGGGTAAGTTACCCTCCCTGGTGGTGTCTTACTTTATAGGCATTTTCTATTCAACATGTCATCAGCCCATGGAACAACCATGTAAATACAGGTATGGCACCTACTCTTCCCTCACCTTCCAGTCATTGGCTACATACACAAATGTCTAAGAGTTATGCAATTTATGGCATAATATAGTACACAAGACATAATACATACTACATTAGACCTGTATGCTTATTGTATGCAATCTCAAGTGCAATGATTGAACAAATTCTTACTAAGAAACCCAGAATTCCAAGAAATAAGCATAGAAATTTCTAAAAATAAAAATTATAGATAAGATTTTAAATCTCCTGCTTTTGTTGGAAGAGAGCAGGACTAAAGAAAGTAGAAGGCTAATTCTAGGCTTCACCTTCCTTAACCAAATTTCCAGCAGTTAACTTTCCTAGATAGTTTCAAGACTGACCAGAATTTTGCCAAACAAGCAAGCCATAATAAAGCTAGTTATTCTTGCCCTGCTCAGTTTCTAAGCAGATTAACAATAGTAAAAGTAAAACCAACTAGCAATTTGTTACTTAATTTAAGTACAAAAGGGAACCACACTACTTATGGCCCTAATTGGTACTATTCTCTCTCTTATTTGGTACTATTCATTTCCTTCAACTGAAAAAACTTCTCTAAGAATTACTAGTCTTTTGAAAATTAAAGGTTAACATTTCTTATGATCACATTGATCATTCTTGATTACCTTGGTATTGCTCTAAAACGTCTCTCAGAAAATATCAAAGGGATTTCCTAAATGTTCAATCTCGTTACTTCTCAAGTTCAAAATTTTTAGGTTACTACTCCAGTCATCTCATTTTAGAGCTAAGAAAACTAAGGACCTGAGAGATTAAGTAATTTGGCCTGAGGTAATTGGCCTGAGGTAGCAAGCCAGAATTTGAATCAGGGTAATCTGTCTCCAAGTCTTGCATGTTTTCTACCATATCTGTGCCCATGATTAGTGCAAAAAATACCAGGGAGTAAGGCTGAAAAATCATAAAATCCTAGAGATATAGCACAAGCAAATGGCCTTGTGTGAAATAACGAAATACAAATATAAAAATTTATTCAGTTAAAGTAGTCATCTATGAAAAACCAATACACTGGTTTTAAAAGGTATATGAAGAACAGAGAAATAGCAGGACTAAAAGAAGACCGCATGGTGTCAAGTTCATATTTGAGAAGTAAAAATTTAGTTTCAATTACATAAAGTCATATGTCTCCAAAGTAGGATGTGCACATAATGATCCACTGGGGTACAGGAAGAAAAATATTAAAATTTAGACTTAAATTTGGTTTTTAATCCAAAAAAAGAAAAAAAATTGAGCACTAACATTTAACATACAGATTAACAACGGCACCCAGGATTGTTATCTAAAGGTATGCAAGGTATCCTGGAGGAAGAGTAGGAGATAACACAATGCAGAGTTAGACAGTAGTATACTCATTTAACTGTCTATTTCAACATACTACAATGTGCTACAGTTTACATATACCTAGTTCAATGGATTTACAGATTTTAACAAGTGGATTAAAAAGATAATTTCAGACTGAAGAAAACAATAATTCGAGCAAAAGTGAACAATGGATGAATGAGTCAATGAAAAAATATTTATTAAGTACTTACATGCTATGCATGCTATGTACTATGCTAAGTACATAGGATACAAATATTAAAAACAAAAAAGGAAAGTTACTGCCCACAAGTTTACATTCTTATGGTGAAAGATAATGTAGTAAGCAGCTGTGACTAAGGAATGGTGTTTTGTTCAAGAAGGTTTAAGTGGTGGGAGGAGAAGGTACACATAAGAGCAGGCAACAAATGAGCTGGCCTTGGTAGAATGGCTAGATGGGATGTGAAGCTAAAGCAGGGGATGAGTCAATAGATGTGATGTGTTAAGTGGGCTAGTCTGAACACACTCAGTTACCAATAAACTCGGTTAGACCCTATGGTAGAACTACCAAGAGCTGCTAGGGACTGGGAAAAAGAAAACAGAATTGACTGATTCTCCAATTCTTGGTACTTGCTTATGAAGTAAAACTGATTAATTAATTAGAGCAAATTGACTTTGGAAAGTCTAATACTATGTAGTAAACCTCAATCAATTAACAAGTATTTCTTAAGCATTATGCACTTTATCTGGACTATGATGCTAATATACAGTTTCAAATTTTGTAATTCTTTAAGCTTAACATTACTGAGAGATTTAAATTCAAAGAAATAAAATGATTCTCTGGCTTCAGGCTGATGCTTGCTTTTGTGAGGAAAATGTTTATGGTAAGGATAGTGGTGTTTTAGAAAGGAAATTCAAGAAACCAGAGACAAAAACAAAGCACAGTAAAGGACTAATAAACAACCTAACACAATAGCTGCTTAATATAAGTTCTGCTTTTAAATAACTATTGAAAAAAAACAACCTCCTAATAATAAAACCAAAGTCAGATGAATTATAATCCACAAAAATATCTGACCACCATTTAAGGAGCTTCTATTATATGGCATGTTCAATATAATAATCACATTATTCTGCATAAGATAAACCAATCCAAAATTTTACTACCAATTATAGTTTAAATTTCACTAGCATTTAGTTAAACTCCCTTCTATACAAATATTTCAAAATTTTTGCTGAATACAGCTCACAAATTATTTCCCTAGTAAATGTATCTCTTCTATTGATCTGGCAGTGATAGGAACTTTTCTTATAAAGAATGTTTTAAACGGGGGCAGCTAGGTGGCACAGTGAATAGAGCACTGGCCCTGGAGTCAGGAGGACCCGAGTTCAAATATGGCCTCAGACACTTAACACAAAACTAGCCATGTGACCTTGGGCAAGTCACTTAACCCCAACTGCCCTACCTTCCCCCCTCCAAAAAGCAAAAAAAAAAAAAAAGTTTTAAACATCACTACTAAAGGCTACACCTAGAAAAAAACAAAAGGCAAACACACTAGTATACCAGGACTCTGCTTACTTTGCTAGCTGTCAATCATTTATTTTGTTTTAGGAATGATATTCTGCACTGATTGTGCAGAAATTATGAATTAAGAAATTATCTTAAATGTCATGGGTTACCATTTCATAACAGGAACTTGAGACACTGTACAAGCACTAACACAAATAGAATTTAAAAGATTATCTTCTGTAACATCAGTATTAAAAGCTTTAAATTAACAAATTTAATAATGCTAAAATTAAAAAAAAATTTATTTACACCTCTGCTGTTTAGAGGTTGACTATATATGATTCCCCAGGCAAGCTACCTATATACTATCAGTAATAAAATAAAGAGAATTAGAAGGAACCTGAAAGGCCATCTAATCCATCCATGTACAAGAGTCTCCTACTGTAATGTTTGACATCTATCAATTTTAGTGGCATTGGGAAACTACAGATGACTAACAATTAGCACAAAGAGTTAGGAAGCCAACGATATATTGTTTTGAAAAGGGAGGGAGGGGAGTGGGGGGAGACAGACAATGGGACAAAAGACAAGCCAAGCAGAGACAACTACCATACCACCACACCCAAAAGCCTAACGAGTTAAAAGCTGGGTCTAGACACAAAGTCCCAGTTCAGGAAATAAAAGCTGAAGAAAAGAATATTAAAAAAAAAAAACAACTTGTATCAAAAATCATTCCATGTAGAAAGATAGTTTTGTTTTGTTTTTTAAAAAGGAGAGTAAATCTATAATGGCAAGTTAAGACTCAAAAAATGGATTTAACATAAGGATTACATGAATACCTAGAAGGAATGAAGTAGCAGATAAAATGCAATGGCTTTGCAAGGAGGCGGAAGAAGAGAGCTAAATAATAAGAATAACTGGCATTTAAATAGCACTTTAAAGGTTACAAATAATTGTACAAATATTATCTCATTTGATCCTTACACCAACCCTGGGAGGTAGATACTGTTACTACTCCATTTTACAAATAAGGAAATCAAGCCAGAGAGAGGTTAAGTGACATGCCCTGGGCCATACAAGTAACATCTAAGGCCAAATGTGAACTCAGGAAAATGGGTCTTCCTGACTCTATCCACTGCATCACCTAGTGCCCCATGATTTCATGAAACAGAAATAAATATCAGAATCAAAATATTTTTAAAATACGGGGAAAATGTAAACTATATGATATCAAAAACAATTAATCTGGAAAAGAAGTCAAAGATCGGTTAAGAATCACTGGACTACCTCAAAGTAATTATTAAAAAAAAAAAAAGCTTGGACACTATGTTTCAAGAAATTATAAATGAAAGTTGCTCAGATTTATTAGAACAGAGAGTAAATATAAAAACTCCCCCAAACATTTTGAAACAAATTCCCAAAAGAAGAGTTCTATGAATGCCAAGAGACAAAATCTAGAGTCTCCAAAGGATGAGAGTCAAGATCATACAAGACCTAGCAGCTTCTACTATAAGAGATGAAATCTCATAATACAATATTACAAATGACAAAAAAGAGAAGCTTACAACCAAGAATAACTTATCCTTCAAAGCTTTTTACTCAGGGGGTGGAGGTGGCAGGAATGTTGAGGCAGGAAAGGGGGATTACAAATAATTTTTTTAAAAGAGCCATTCAAATATTTTTCAGAACTCCTAGTAGTTCAGAAAAGAACACAGACAAGCAGGACAATTCAAAAAGTAATGTGTAGAATATAATATAATACTTTGAAAAGAAAAGCAAGCTGTATAAAACGAAGATTGATGTTTCTTTTCTATATGCTATATGTATAGAAATGTTCTTTTTGTAGTATTTACATTCAAAATAAAAATTTAATTTTTAAAGAAAAAGATCAATTTTTTTTTTAAGAAGGCAGGGGACTCTACACGCACAGTATTACATGCATGGTCAGATTTCATCAGTGTTGTCCTGTATATAGCTTTTTATAGATAGTTGCTTGCATGCTGTCTGCCCTATTAGACTATTAGCTCCATGAGAGTAGGGACTGTCTTCTGTCTTTCTTGTACCTGCTAAACTTTAGCTAGTGCTTGGCATACAGTAGGTGCTTCATAAATGTTTACTGACTGACTCCATTTTTACTTTATTGGTGACAATCTATCCTGAGAGTAGAATAGGGGCTATTTCAAAAACTGACTGGAAATATGATTTAAATGACACTAATAAACAAATGGCATCAACAGTAAAGAGTAAAAGAAATTTTGTTATTCCATTCCAAAAAGATTGTTAAAAGGCAAAATATCTTAACAACCTTAAATTTTTTTCCCTCTTCTTCACAAAGGAAAAATAACTTGGAGAAAGTGCTACAAACAGGAAAAGAAATACTACTATACAATAAATCTCTCAATAATATCTTTAGTTAACACAGGCTGAATAGGTAACAAAGCTAACAGTTCAGAAATTTAAACTCCTAAATAATATGCTAAGGGCTCAATAATGAACAGTATCAAATAACCAAGAATACATAATTTATCTTCTACAAAAATTTTCATTTTTACTTATATATTTTGTTTTTACTTTACTGAATACATCCCCTATCTCCCAAACACAATGAAAACAGTCCTTTCTCACAAAAAAATGAAAGAGTAAGGGGGAAAAACTCTTTAACAAAACTAATCAATTCATCTGTCTGATAGTACAAGCAATGTTCTGCACCCATAGTTCCCAGTTCAGCAAAGAAGTCGGGGGGAGGGGGGGGGAGTGATATTCTCATCTCCTCTTTAATGTAGAAGCCTGGTCATTATAATTAAAAGGTAATAACATTCAGGCTAATTTTTTGTTGTTTTTGTATTTACATTATAGTTATCACTGTATGTATTGCTTCATTCTGAATAAATTTAAGTCTTCCAATACTCCTCTAGATTCTTCATATCATTTCTCACAGTACAGTAATTCTATTATTTTACCACAAGTAAGTTTAGACTTCCCTCAATCAACGGGCTTCTACTTTTTTTCATTTCTTTGCTAGCACAAAAAATGATGCTATGCATGTTCAATGTATATGAAATCACTCTTTGAATTCCCTTAGGTATGTACATATGTCTTTTAAGAGGATCTCTGGGACAAAGGGCATGGACTTTTTTTTTCTTTTTTTTTTTTTTTGTGCCTTACTCCAAATCACTTCCCAGAATGGCTGGATCAAGTCTATTCCCATGATTTTGTTAGTTTGTTGGGGATAGGTGAAACATCAATTGCTTTGATTTGCATTTCTATTACTAGTGATTTAGAATAATCTTTCATATAATTATAAAAAGTCTATGATTCCCTTTGCTTTTTAAGAATTGTTTGTTTATATCCACTGAACATTTATCCATTTGGGAATGGCTTATGGTCTTGTCAGATATGTAAATATACCAAGTCACAGCTTCCTTTCTTATCTTAAGCATATAAAGTCACATGTGAAAAAGATTATGAGAAAGCAATTTGCTCTAAAGCAGAAAAGAACGCTTCTAAAATAATTACTCTCTTGTCCACATCCTCCACAAACTTGCCACAAGAGGTCTACCCACTATGTTGGGTAATGTCTTGGCACTACAAGGTCACTTATGAGAACTCATTCAATAGTTATCCTCTGGCAAGTCCATGATCTTCAAACCATTATATATCCTAAATGAAATCCTTTATTTTTTATTCGGAGTTCCTTGTTTGTTTTGTCTTACATTCTACACAAACACATAATGAGTCATACATTACCTTCTGATGATAGTTCAATTTAATTTCTTCAGAGAATCTATTGTTACAAGACTCAATCATACAGAATATATTGGTAGAATATCAGTATTAAATAGATGTGCATTAGTTTCTGTGGCAAATTTAATGTCATTAAAATAATTCTATAAAGACAGTTCTTGTCTCCTTTGTTGTTTCATGTCCAAACTCTTCAACACCCTCTTTTGAGGTTTTCTTGGCAAAGTTACTAGAGTGATTTGACATTTCTCCCGCACATTTTACAGATGAAGAACTGAGGCACATAGGGTTATGTGACTTGCCCAGCCCAAGGTCACACAACTAGTGAGTGTCGGAGGCTGGATTTTAAACTCATGAAGAGGAGCTTTCCTGATTCCAAACCCAGTGCTCTATTCACTGCATTACCTTTGTTGTTCAGTTGTTTCATTAGTGTCTGACTGTGCCAACTAACTGCCCATATATATCTCATATCCTGATTTAAATTAAATTAAAATCTTTTTGCTAAATTCTTCCTGAATTCTGTCAAACGACCTTTCTGAAATCTCCTGACATAAACATTAAGAGGGCGGGAGGGGGAGAAAGAGAGAGACAGAGACAGAGCATGTGTGTATATGTAGACAGACATATACGTGCGCACACACTCACATATGATCACAGATCTATATATAAAAGGATGATAGATTTGGAAAGAATCTACCCATAATCAAGATATATTAAGTACCTACCATGTGCCAGCAATGTGCTAGAAGCTGAGGATAAAAGTCCAAAGAATGAAACAATCCCCACTCAATGAGCTCACTTACATCCTTACAGAGGAGACAACACATAACATATATAGCATGAATAT
>CM053585.1:500105641-500122176 GCA_028646515.1 Pseudochirops corinnae
ACATAACATATATAGCATGAATATAAAAATAAGCATAGAAAACACACAAAATAGTTAAATACAAGGTAATTTAGGAAGAGGAGCACTAGTAATTGGGGAGAGGAGAAGAAATGGAAAGAATCAGGAAAAGCTTCAAGCAGAAGATGGTCCCTGAGCTCCATTTTAAAGGAAGAGGGGGACTCTGTAAGACAGATAAGGATGGAATACATGACAGTGTAAAGATATGGAGGAGATGGGAATGTTGCAAAAAAGACCCTTCAATGTGGCTGGATCTTAAAGAGTGCAGGAACCCAATCAGGCTGGAAAGCTAAAAGCAGAAATGTGTATTTGATCCCAGAAGTAACAGAAAGTCACAAGAGTTGGCTGAATGGGGGAATGACATAGTCAAGTCTATGATTAAGGAAAACTGCTTTGACAGAAGCATGTAAAATGGACTAAAGTAGAGACAGACAAGAGAGACCAATATTGCTGTTGCAATAGCTAGAGGTAATGAAGGTCTGAATTAAGGTTGGTAGCTATGTGAGAGGAGAGAAAGAGAAAGAAGAGGAAATAAAGTTATACTGTGTAGGTAAAGATGGCAAGATTTGGCAAGTGAATGGATATGTGGTATCAGTGAAGAATTCAAAATTAATGTCAAGACTACAAACCTGAACACTGGAAGGATAATGGTGCCTGAGACAGAAATAGGAAAGTTTGGAAAAGGAGAAGGTTTAGGGGAGAAGATAATGAGATTATGAGTTCAGTTTTAGTCCTGTCGAGTTTAAGATGTTAAGATGTGACAGTTCAAAATGCTCAATATGCAACTGATGATTCAGGACTGAAAATCAGGGGAAAAAGAAATGGGAATTATTTGTATAGATTGACAGGGTTACCAAAGAAGAAGAGAACCCAGGAAAGAACTCTGGAGAACAACCACGGTTAAAGGGAACAATATAGATAATGAGACAGTAAAAGAGACTGAGAAGCAGACAAGCAGGAGCTGAACCAGAGGAGAGCAATGCCACAAAAACCCATAGAAGAGTAAGGTCAGCAGGTACTAGGACTGAATTAAGAGCATCAGATTGGGCATGTAAGAGATGACTTTGGAGAGTAGTTTCAGTTGAGCGTTTGAGGTTGACACTGAAAGCTAGAGTGCAAACGGTTAAGAAGTGAGAGGAAGCAAGTGGAAGCAAGAGGGCAAACAACTTTTTCAAGGCATCTCGCTGAGAAAATGCAAGATAGACTAGAAGAGCTTAAATGTAATATAGTTAGTGAAAATATCCTTAAAGATGGAGGAGATTTGGGCATGTTTGAAGGCAGTAGGGAAAAAAGTATTTGATAAGGAGTGGTTGAAGATTTAAGAGAGTTGGGATGATTGACTGAGAGTGCAATCCTCTAGAGAAGGCAAGAGGGATGGGATGGATGGGATGGATCAAGTATACACGTGGAGTAGTTGTTCATGGCAAGAAGAAAGGCCACTTTTTTGGTCAAGAAAGGTGGAAAGGAGGAGAGAGTGGGACATGATAAAGAGTTTTGAAATGAGAAAACTAGGACAAAAGTCAACTTTTTTTTTTTTAAACTTTAATTTTTCATTTTTCATTAAAGAGTCTGTAAGAGTACGAGACTGGGTGGATGTTAGGAAGAGAAGGTCTGGAATATCTACAGTGGGGAAATGGCGAGAGTGAGAGATACAGAGAAAGAGAGAGAGAGAGAGAGAGAGAGAGAGAGAGAGAGAGAGAGAGAGAGAAAGCGCAAATGAGGAACTTCCAAGCCCAGAAAAATTGTGACTTACCCATAATCACATAGTATTAAAAAAATAAAAAACTAGCAAGTCCCTTGTCTTCCCCACTTCTTATATTTAAAAAAACCTTAATATATAATATATATTATGTAATATATATTCAGACAGTTCTCTCCCTTTAAGCAAGGGAGCTCTAACATTTGACTACCTCATGGGGTTAAGACTGAAACCATTTCTTTGTAGAGGCAGCTTCCCGGTGGCCTCAGGCCATTCTGACATGATGTCTCGGTCATCTTAAAAGGCATAAAAAAGCTCAAAAGCCCATGGAATCTGGGCCCTTCAAACTTAGCAGATATTTCAAGGACCAGAGTCAATATGCCTTGCCCTGTTAACCAGAAACCTAAAAGCGCTCTATCTTTTTTGAGCATTGTAGCTATATTACAGCTAAGCAAACCCTTCTTTTGTTAACTTTTAAATTAAAAAAATTTCTTAATTTAATTTAATTTTTAAATTTAAATTTCTGTTAACTGTTAAAGTACCAAGAGGTTGACCTGTTTCAGGCATAGTTTTCAAGTGGAATTCAGGCCTTTAAACTACCAATTCAGTATTCTGTCTCTATTGAATCACACTGCCTATTATTCAAAGAATGCTTCATTCTAAATAGTGTTTACAAATCACAGTTAAGATCTGCTGTTCAAAGCTCTTAATAAAACATCCATGAGTTTCTCCTGAATTTTAAGGTTATAAAATCTATAACATAAGCTTATCAAAAAATCATGGAATATTAGAAATGTGAGGGGTTCTAATGCATCTCTCTCTTTTTATACCTAGTATATAGGTGTGTCTCAAAACTAAATAGCTTGCCCAGCACAATATAATCAATCAGGAATTTATTAAGACCGATGACTAAATTTTCCTCAACCCCAACAAGTAAGAATTAAGGAATTAAAGAATATAATGTAGAATATTAGAACTAAATTCATATTGCATGTAATTATTTCCTATAAGAAAACTATCAAACAGGGCAAAATGAAAGTTGCATCATGGATACTTGGCAGTACATAATATGCCCCAAATGCTAAGACCAAAAAGCATCTTATTCAACATTTATGACTGTTTCTAATTTTTAATTATTCTCTCCAAGCATTTCATTTCTGACAAGTGTTTTTACAAGAAGTTGAACTTATTTTTGTACTAAAACCGTCAAACAAATGTTGGTAGTTAAAAATATGCAAATTATCACTTTTCCTAATAAGTTTACATTGTAAGAACTTAATGTACTTTGATGAGCATTCTTTTTACAATTTTGTCATTAAAACTTTTTTCAAGTATTCTATGCAAAGATCCTTTAAAAGTCACACAGTAATGAGACATGAATTATATGTACTCCTTCTTAAAATGTGATAATATACTGAAAAATAAAGATACTACATTTTTCTTTCATCATCTTTCCTTTAATATTCAGTTTTTGGCCTTTCTCATGATATCTTTTCCAAGATGCTACTCCTTGCTAGCATTCTATTTGCTAGAACTATATAATTAACTTATATCAAATCACAAAAGTCCGTAACTAGAATATAGATCTTAGATACAGGATGAACATTTGTTCAGATTTATAAAGCAAAACAACAATGTTCAAACTCCTACTTCTGACCCACAACAAAATCTCAAATTGCCCTGTCAATCATCAAGTGCAGCCTAAATTCTGTTCAGTATTATAACTGGATTCTTAGAAAACTGGCAATCTATACATAGTAGGTATGGTTAACCTTAGTTAACAAGCACACTCCTTTCCCAGAGAATTTTATATTACAGAGATTACTGTGTTAATTTCCACTTAACCCTTAGTTCCTTAATGGGGTTCTCTAAAAATAAGAAGTATTAGGATAAAAAATATGTCCAAGTAAATGCATTTCTGCACTAAAATAATTATAACATTTGACAAGCTACCTTTAATAGTAAAATTATTTCTAAATGTCACATGAAGACACTCAAGCTGGGCAGATAATGAACTAGACAACCCAGGAGAAAGTTTACACTAAACAATTTAAAAGTAAACTTAAAATGTCAACAAGTCAGACAAAGAGTCCCAAGGCATGTTAAAAGTCTCTAATAATAAGATAAATGAAGATTAAACCAACTCTTAATATCTGACAGCTATCATATTAGTTAGAAAGTAAAAAGCAATTGGAACTCCTGAATGAAACAACTCTGGTGAAACAATATTATACTACAGATGAAGTTATGAATTGTTCCAATTTTCTTAGAGAATATAATAGAATTATATGATTAGAGTTAAAATCTTTTATCAACAGGAACATACTACAGGGTTATTGACAAGGTAAAAAAAGAGATCTATCTGTATGCATACAAACATTCTGCGGAACACTACTTGGAAGACTGCCAATCCCCAAAAAAGGGAAACAAAAACAGAACTTTCAAGATTGGAGAATGGTCAAATTATGGTATACAAACACAAGGCAATATTATTATGTAGTAAGAAATTCAATAAAGATTCAAAGTCCTGCATGTGATAATATAGAGTGGGTGAAAAAGAAGAACAAAAGAACACAGCACAAACTAAGTACAACATGTAATTATACATAGGAACGAAAAACATGATTTCTCACACACACACACACACACACACACATAAAAAAGGATCACAAATACAAGGCCTATATAAGTATATGTCAATTGATGTAAACTTTAAAGTTAAGGGATAATAATAAATAACGGAAATTTATCCACATGCCAAAGTCTTTATATGTGTTCATTTTTCTTGTTTTCTCTTCTTATACTCCTGCTAGCTTATCTTAAAATCTTAAAACCTACATTTAGAAAAGAAAGTTAAAACTAAATTCTCACACAAGAAAACATAAAAATCATAATTAGTGAATATCACTGGGCCATTTTAGAAACTGTCAAAATTAAGCTAACCTAATTTAAGTAACTAGAATCCAGTAGAGTATAATGTACCTGAGAATATGAAAAAAATGATTCAATGGAAATTAAGTTGCTTTGTAACAATGACTCAAGTCAAACTAATACCATCTTAGTTGAGTCAACTTACTTCTTAATCAGTTAATATAGCAGTTGGAGTCTATAAACACTTTGAGGCATCTAGTTTCATTAATATGAATCTTCTCTTCACTGATACAGAGTACAAACTTTTTTTTTCTTAACCTGTTTTTCCATAAATCCTCCTTAAAGGAGTAACTTCAAAAAGTCACTGAAACCCATTAAGCATAAAACACTGAAAGGAAGGTTGAGCATTGAGCAGCAATCTCCAAAATAGGTGAGTTCAGCTGCAGCAAATGGGAGGTGAGGGAAGTGAGAATTGGGGTTGGGGGGTGGGGGAGAAGAGAAATGATGAGTTGTAATTTCTAACACAGAATTCCTTAAGTTATCTTTCCCCAAACTCTATCTTTCCTACCAACTTCTCTATTTCTATGAAGGTTGCCACCATCCTTTCAGTCATTCAGTTATACTTCACATGTCCTAGGCTTTTACTCAATCCACTTATCAAAGCTACTGTCCAAATGTCTGATCAGACCAGTCACTCCTCTAACTCAATAAACTCCAGTGGCTTCCCATTATTTCTCATGTCTCATTTCTCTTCAAGCCAAGGTGCGAACTTACTTTCTCTACCATGCTTCCTGTCCCACTTTCCCCCCAAGTCCAGGTACCTTTGTTCCCACCTTCCTCCACCCCCATTTTCCAGCATCTTATTAAGGTTTTCTTCCCCTCCCCACAATCTTAAGTTCCTTGAGAGCAAAGACTGTCTTTCTACTTGTATTCCCAGTGATTAGGCCAGTGTACAGTACATAGTTAATAAATGTTAGCTGACTAACTAGGATCAAAAACAAATTCCTGTTTGGCATTTAAAGCTCTTTACAACCTGGTTCCAATCCACTTTTCCATCTTTATTACATATAACCTTCTCTTCCCACCCCCCTCCCTACTTCTGTACTTCTAGTTATTTCTCAGAGCAATGCAAAAACACAACCAAAATATCCAGACGTGAATAAAAAAATGCAAGTATAATACCATCCATTAAGCAGATTCACAAAAGGAACAACAGGATTTATTAAAATCAGAGACATTCACTTTGCTAATAATTTTTTTTTGCACTGTGTATGTTGAATATTAACATAAAGAGAAACATGACTCCCACTGAAAAGTTTTTATGTTCACTGTCTGCCATGATCTAGGATTTGATTACTATATTGAATATCTATCAACAAAAAATTCACCCGTTTTAGTTAACTACACTGACCAAATGAACTGAATTACTAACAATTAGTATTTACAAATCTGCTTTATGACATATACGGGTATTTTTCAAAAAAAAAAAGCTTATTTAATCACATTGCTCTCAAGAGGAAAAAGGGTTTTTATAATGGCAATAATTTTTCTCATAAATTTAATAGTTTATTTCACCTTTAATTTTAATTCCTGATTTTACATTTTACAATTTAAAAATACATTAATATCACACTACATGAATATTATATATACATAGAGACATAGACATAATATACATATATTGGAGGTTTGTGCTCAAAATTTTTTTCACTAATAGGGTATATGATTATAAAAGTTTAGAGACCATTAGCATATAAAGATGAGAATGCTAACCTAATAGGAAGACTTGAGTAAGAATCCTGCCTCAGATACTACCTATGTGATTCTGTGCAAATCACTTAACCACTTTAAACTTCAGTTTCCTAATCTGTATAATGGGAAGAAAAACACCATATCATAAAATTATGAGAATCAAATGATATTGCACAGAGCACAGCATACAACCTCCTATATAAATGCCAGCTATTATTAAATAGGCTATTCTGACACTAAGTCCTAAATTTAAATGAAAAATTATGCCTAAATTAATCTTCTATAATAGAAAGGGGGAAATTATAGTATATGTGAGCATAAAAGTGAATAAGGATGCTTTAAGTTCATCTTATGGATATGATGCCTATATAGCAATATCTAGTTTGATCTTTATTCAACTTAACTCTCAGTCTAAAAGTACACACCTGAAATTCATTGATTGTCAACAACTAAGGATTTTGATATCAGTATATCAGTTTAAAACAGGAACAGCAAATATCAACATTAGAAGAAGCTAGATGGTACAGCGGATAGGATGCTGGGTCTGGAAGCAGGAAGACCTAAGTTCAAATCCCGCCTCAAACACTTAATAGCTGTGTGACCCTGGGCAAGTCACTTAACCTGTTTATCTCAAGTCTCCTCAACTGCAAAAAGGGAATAATAATAATAGCACTTACGTCCCAAAGTTTTGGTAAGGATCAAACTAGATAATGTGAACTTAACACAATGCCTAGTACATAGCAGGCACTTAAAAGTTTTTTCCTTTCTGCTTAGCCCCAATCTGACCTCTTTGGCAAATAAGTTATTCTAGATATGCAGGTTTTCCAAATCATCACCAAATAATCATTTGATAGAGATAACATTAGAGCAACTATGCACCAAAGAGGGTTTAGGGACCCTTAAAACCCAGAGTTGTTCTACCTTTTTCTCTTTTCTTGCTGTTTTTTTTTCTTCTCCACTATCATATCAGAGTCCATAGCTCACTCGTTCACTAATAGTTATTCCAGCAATAGCTAATCTACATTTCCTACTCTCTCCTATTCTTTCTGCTTTTCTTTTTTTTTTTTTTTGGCTCTTATCACTTCTCCCATTCATCTTTACTTTCCCCAAAAGAAAAATGACATATAAAAAATATAACCAGCACTGTAACAATTCAATTTAACATTGTATATTATGTGAAATAAAATACTGAGAGGAGAGAGAAAAGTTTCTTCTAACAAGTCAATCAGAAAAAGTCAAGTGATCGTTTCATGGTTACATGCTACTGAAAATTTTTTTCTTCAGTCAGGTGTTAGAAATAAGGATACAAAGAAAAAGCTGTTAGCTTTCTCTTTGTATCCTTATTTCCTAGTTCAACAATCTGTATACTCAGCCCTAATCTCTCCTGAGTGCCTATACAACTAGATGTCCCATAGGCATCTCAAACTCACTATGTCCAAAGCAAAACATTATCTTTCACCAGAAACCCATAGCTCTTCCAGATTTCATTGTTAAAAGCAGCATTACTCTTCCCATCACCCAGATTCACAATGTAGGGATCATCCTCTACTCCTCACCCTCCATGACCAACACAACCTCCTTTTCTCATCATGCATATCCAATCATCTTCCAAGTGTTACCAATTTTTTCTCCATGACATTTCTCACACCCCAACCTTTCTCATACCCCACCATCATCACCTTTCACCTGGACTAGTGAAAGACATGAACAAGTAAAAAGAGAGTGAACATGTCCCTCCTCTTAGCCTGGGTTCACTGATTTTGTGTTCATGAAAACTGAAATTGGGCATTTCATCTCTTACAAACATTTTTATTCCTTGTTTGATTAAGAATTAACCTCTAGATCAGTGGTTCTCAACCTTCCTAATGCCACGACCCTTTAATATAGTTCCTCATGTTGTGGTAACCCCCAACCATACAATTATTTTCGTTGCTACTTCATAACTGCAATTTTGCTACTATTATGAATCATAATGTAAATATCTGACATGCAGGATGTATTTTCATTGTTACAAATTGAACATAACTCAGATGGTTTCTTTAAAAATCTGAGAAGACTAGTATGAACTGATACTATCAAGCAAGCAGAACCAAGAGAACAATTTATATAGTAACAGCAATACAGCTGTTACTGTATAAATAAAAAGACAAACAACACTGAAAGTTTTAGGAACTCTGATCAACACAATTACTACCTGTTAATTCCAGGGGGCTCAAGATGGCACATGCTACCCACCTCCTAATAAGAGAGGTAACTGACTACAGATTTGAGATATTTTTTTTTTAAAGTAGCCAATGCAGGAGTTTATCTTGCTTTCTCAATAGAGGGAAGGGATGGGGTGCAGGGGGAGAGAATGCAAATCTGAAAATAAAATAAAATTTAATTTAAAAAAAGAAGTAACTCCCTATCCATAGCTGTGAAAGTCACATTTATCAGGTTCCTTATGGTTCTTTTTATGGTATGACCTTTAATGTAAGTCCCTGTATTAATAATTTTGGGTTTCTTACAGTACAAGGTACCACGTAATTAATATTTAGGGGTTCATCATACACTGGGATAAGTTCAATTATTTTTTACTCTCTGAGAAATCTGTTTCATGGATCTATGTTTCTGGTTTTATTTTTTTAAACTAGGTATCAGAGTTTTCATGATTACTGCTTTATAATATGGCAGTATATGAAAGTTTGAGTTCTGAAAGTAATTTTCCCTTTATTCCTATTTTTCATTATTTTCTAGATCATTTTTGTTCCTCTAAATGAATATTCCTTTACTGTCCCTTTACAGTGATCCCATTCTGTATCATCTTCTCCAGCGAATTCCCTCCTCTCTATTAGTCTGTCTACCCCATCCTTAAAAAACAGCTGCATTTGATCCATCTAACCTCCACTAGGTTACTGTCCCTGATCTATCCTCCCTATTGTGGTTAAACAGGTTTCTCCCTTCTTAACTCTGCAGGTGGGCTTCCAACTTTTAACTGAAACTGCTCTCTCCAAAGGTACTAATGATCTCTTAATTGCCAAATCTAATAGCCTGTTCCTTTCTTGACCTTCATCCTTTCTTGACCTCTCTGCAATCTCTGACACTGATGATCAGTTTTCTCCTTCAAACTCTCTTCTCATTAAGTTTTTCTGACACTGAACTCTCCTGGTTCTCATCCTGTCTCCTTTACTGGATCTTCATCTAGGTCGTGTCTACTAACCTGGGTGTCTACCACGGTTCTGTCCTGACTCCTCTACTCTTCTCCAACTATATTTCAAATAGTTACCTCATCAGAACCCATGGATTCAATTATTACCTTTATGCAGATGACTAAAATCTACATAGCCTCTCTGACATGCAGACTCAAATGTCCAACTACTTTTTTACGTATCTTAAACTAAATATGTCAAAAACTGAGCTCCTATTTCCTTCCAAACCAACCTCTCTTCCTAATTTACTATTACTGTTGAGGATACAACCATCCTCCCAGTCACCCAAGCTTACAACCTAGAGCCCTCTCTCATCCCCACAGCCAATCACTTGCCAAACCTTGTCATTTTTACCCTTTATAACAAGTCTTCTCTGATACTGCCACAGCCCTGACGCAAGCCCTCATCACCTAACACCAGAGATATACCAATAAGATGCTGGATGGTCTCCCTGTTTCAAATCTCTCTCCATTCCAAACCATACTCCACTGAACTAACAATCTTCCTAAAGTGCAAGCCTGCCTCCTAGTCAATAAATTCCAATGGTTCCCTGTGAATCTCCTAGATGAAATATAAAATCTGATTTGGCTTTTAAAGCCTTTTATAACCTGGTCCCTTCCTACTTTCCTCATCTTCCTCCCCTGACATTGAACTCCATGCCATTTTTCCTATTAGATACTCCATCTCCCAACGTCTAGTATTTTTTCTAGCTGTGCCCCATGTTTGGAACACTCTCCCTCTTAATCTCTGTCTTTTAACTTCCCTGGATTCCTTTCTTTCAAATTTCACCTAAAACAAGTGCTGTTATTCAGTCATTTCAGTTGTGTCCAACTCTGTAGGACACCATTTGGGGTTTTCTTGGCAAGGATACTAGAGTAGTTTGTTATTTCCTTCTCCAGCTCATTTTATAGATGAGGAAACTGAGGTAAACAGGGTTAAGGACTTGCCTAGGGTCACATAATTAGTAAGTTTCTGAGGCTGGATTTGAACTAAGGTCCTCCTGACTCCAGAGTGGGTTGGTTATATCCACTGAGCCACCTAGCTCCTCCTTTTTATTTCTTTAAAGACTACATCCAATAGAACGTATACTTCTTGAGAGCATAATTTCATTTTTGTCTTTGTATCTCTAACAATAAATAGGAGAGTGGGGGGCACATAGTAGGCATTTAATAAATGTTGACTGGTTAAAGGAGCATATTATACAAAAATGACCAAAAATGCTCATATCCTTTAGTTCAGATATTTTTTCGAAAGCCAGGCATGTACCTCTAAGAGGTTTTTATATATACCAAAATATTTATACCAACAATGTTTGTAGTTGCAGAGAACTAGAAACATAGTAAAACCTTTTATTAGGAAATGCATATAAATGTGTTGTGATACATGGAATATTATAGTAACAATCAAAATTGAAAGCTATGAAATTATAATGACCAAGCTTGGACTTAAAGGGGGCAAAAGAATATACATCTCTCATCTGAGAATGGGAGGAGGAGGGGGGTGAGGAAAAGTAGAAGGAAGGAAAGCGTCATGATAAAATTGCTACTAGTATAGATTTTGTTTTAATTTTTCATTGTATAGGCTAAACTGAATGTGCATTTCATAAAGTCTGCATATCTTGTTCACTGTTTTTTCTAATATGTTTTTTTATAGTAACAGAAAGTAAAACTAGATGAGATTATTGTGTAAAGATTTATTACACTAGACTGTGTTCTACTGTATTTAATCAAAACAGTAAGGAGATTTTTGAAAGGTAAATCTTCCATCTATTAAAGGGCTTTCTTTTAATAAGCTGTCTCTGATGCTTGTGATGATCATAAAAGATTTCTTCTGAGAGAACTCTGTTCAATAATCTGCCAACTATCAATACCAATAAAACAAGGAGAATCAAGCTTTGTCAAAAGTGTTCACTCTTGTCCTCAAATATGTTCTATACAGAGTCCTGTTCCCTATATATGGTATCCAGATGCTGTCTGCCAATGACACTCTGCAGACTGTACCAAGTCTCATATTAATACAGTGCTACTTCAATTAGATCCACTCAAGAGTTTAGCTTAATAATCTCTAGGAAAAAAATAAGAATGTCAACTGCATGAACATGCAGTTGGAATGACTACTATACTAGTACATATTCTGCATTATAGAATAGCTGGCTCCTGACATAAAATGCCAGGGTTTTTTTTTTTTTTTTAACACCAACATTGTCCCAACGATACTATAAGGCTGAGAGAAACACAAAACATGACAACCTTCAAAGAATTAAAATTTCAAGTGAACTAAAGAACAATGAAGAGAGACAGATGGAAGACAAGCATATATTACCAAGGATAAATTGTAAAGTAGCATACAATAATTCAGTAAAGTGAAACCAAAAGAAAGTGAACCTATCACAAAAAGCAAGGCTAAGAAACAATAGATGGAAACGCTCAAGTGCTACACGAGCTGCTGTTCTCAACCTGTGGATTATGTTCAATTTGTAACAATGAAAATACATCCTGTATATTGGATATTTACATTACGATTCATAACAGTAGCAAAATTACAGTTATGAAGTAGCAACGAAAATAATTTTATGGTTGGGTGTCACCACAACATGAGGAACTGTATTAAAGGGTCACAGCATTAGGAAAGTTGAGAACCACTGAGCTAGAGGGATGACTCTGTTATGTTATTTAGTAGCTCCTTTATAAAGGATTATGGAAGAACACAAGCAAGAATTACATAGGTATGAAGGCCCACTAATTTGTGATCTGCATAACCAGATATAAGTATATATTAATGAAACTACAGAGTAAGTAAAATATTTAAGTATTTTAAAGATCATCCTACATTATTATTACATAATAAAAAAATACAGTGATCAAGCCAAACTTCTACTTCCATTTATTCATATAGAGATAAACCACTCTCATTAAGTCTAGAGCTTACCTT
Source organism: Pseudochirops corinnae (assembly GCA_028646515.1). Lineage (NCBI taxonomy): Eukaryota > Metazoa > Chordata > Mammalia > Diprotodontia > Pseudocheiridae > Pseudochirops > Pseudochirops corinnae. The sequence continues at coordinate 500,118,101 of CM053585.1, forward strand.
CTATGCTTACCTGCAAACCAAATTAGGAAAGGCAAACATCAGGCACAAGAAAATTTATATTAAATAAACTCCACTTGCTTATACCATATAAGAATAACTGAGTCCAAACCCATTTGCAGTAACAAATATTTCTTCTTGCTCTAAAATTCTGATTATGAACCAGAACATATTAGTTCATTAAGGTCAGGGATTTCTTGTTATTTCCTTTACATCTCTCTCAGTATGTGGCATGGTCCTATAGAATAGGAAGTTAATAAGTACTGGCTAAATGATTATAAGTTACTTAAACCTAACGTAAAGGAAAGAGACCTAGCAGTGCCAGATCTTAAATTATATTATACGACAGTAATGATTAAAACTATCTACCTAAGAAATAGAAAGCTGTATCAGTGGGAAAGAATAGACATACAAATCACAGTAGTAAATGATTATGGTAACCTAGTGTTTGACAAATTTAAAGATTTAAGCTTATGGAACAAGAATTCATTATTTGGTAAAAATTGTTGGGAAAACTGGAAAGCAGTCTGGCAGAAATTTGTTATAGACCAGTATCATATCATTTATCAAAATAAGGTCAAAATGGATACATGATTAAGGGAAATACAAGAAAATCAGAAGAACATGAAATGTTACATATCAGACTTATGAACAGGAGAACAATTTGTGAATAAAAAGAGACAGAGAATACCATGGGATATAAAATGGATAATTCTGATCATGTTAAAAAGATTTTGTACAGATAAAACCAGTGTAGCCAAGATTAGAAGGAAAGCAGAAAATTGGGTGGGGGAATCTTATAGACAGTTTCTCAGATAGAGGTCTCACATCTCAAATAGATGGGGAATTTTGTCAATTTCATAAAGAATACGAGTCATTCCCCAATTGATAAATGGTCAAAAGATATGAACAGGCAGATTTTGTGAAGGAGAACTCAAAACTATATATATAGTCATATGAAAAAAATGCTATAAATCATTAATGATAAGAGCAATTCAAATAAAACAACTCTGAGATCATCTCCCACCTATTAAGATTGGAGAAAATGATAGATAGAAGGGGGAAAAAAATGACAAATAGTGAAGGAGATGTAGAAAAAGTGAAACACTAATACACTGTTAGTAGAACTGTGAACTGATCCAACCATTCTGGAGGGTAATCTGGAATTGTGCCCAAAGAGTTAAAAAAAACTGTGTGTGTGTGTGTGTGTATATATATATATATATCCTTTGACCCAGCAATAGCACTTTGGTAGGTCTATTTCCCAAGATGATCAGGGAAAAAGAAAAAGAACTTATATGTTCTAAAATATTTACAGCAGCTTTCTTTGGGGTGTCAAAGAACTGGAAATTGAGGGGTTGCAGAATGGCTGAACAAATTGGGGCATATGATTGTGATGGAATACTACTGTGCTATAAGAAATGAGGAGGTGGCTGATTTTAGAAAAACACGCATTTACATGAAATAATGAAGAGAGAAATAAGCAGAAACAAACACTGTATATAGTAACAGCAATATTGCTTAAAGAACAACTGTGAACAACTAAGTTATTCTTAATATTATTATAAATACTCAAATCAACTACAAAGAATCTATGAAGGAAGATGCTATCCACTTCCAGAAAAGAACTGATAAACATAAGTATACATAGTATAGTCTGACATATACATACATAGTTTGACACACACACGTGTGGGGTGGGGAAAAAGGAAGGGACACAGTTGGAAACTTAAATGTATGTAGTTTCCTAGAATATACAAATTGTACTAAACAGAATTACCTTTTTTTTAAATGTTTACAAAGGGATGCTTTAATATTAAAAATGCATCAGAACCAAGTCAGAAATTATATATTAAAATCATTTAATTTGATAAGCATTTATTTGTATACTACATTTAGTTAAAAGTTCCATGAAAACAGATATTAAGGAAGAATTTTCTTTTAAAAGTACATAGTTTCAGCCCAATCTAGTCAAAGAAGTGAAATATATAACAGGGTGGATAACGTGAATTTAGCTCATCTGCAAAATTTCACTTCAAAAATATGGAATGAAAATACAAAAACTTTTCAATGTTTTATAACAAATTATAATAAATACTACATTCAGCAATCAGAATGGATATTTACTTCCATGTTTCAATGATCTATGATTTCAAAGGGTAACAAAGTACAGATTGACACCCCTTTACAGTTTAGCAGAGTATGTTCTTGTCAGGTCTTAAAACGTTTATCACAAAATAGCCAAACTTATGGTGATTAGCCTTTTCAAACTTAATTAGGCCACAACTCAGGACAGATTATTAAAGCCAGTCCTGGACCTATACTCAGAAATTTTTCAACTGTCTAGACCCTGCTATAATTTTATACAATCTTTAAGAATCCTCAATCACACACCCATACCAAATAAAGCAGGAGGATAGTACCTGACTATAAGAATAATAGGTACATATTAGGGAAATAACACTGAAAAACTAAAAAGAACCACCATACTGGCACCTTCAACATACCTTTCTCTGGCTCCTCCCTCCATATATCAATCAACAAGAAAACCATCATTGAATGATACAGAAGGGAAAAGCAATAAAAATTTTGGTTTTTCCTATATTAACACTGAGCCCTCCCCATAACAGCAAGTTAAAAACAGAATATGTATTACCAACAGCATGTTGTTGTCAATTCTAAATAAACTGATAGTCTCTCTTAAAAAAAATTAACTGAAAAAATTATTAATCATAAATAACATCAAAACCAACAGTTATAACTTATTAGCATTTCCAAGTGTTTTAGAATTTTGATGTTTTCTTCCAAAGGGTTACAATTTAAGAATAAAATTACAAAATATCTGTGGCCAGTAAAGAGGAGGCACTGGCTAAGTTCTAATAATAACTAAATTAGATCAGATTTACTTGTTCTCTGCCTTTTTTACTTTGAAAATGCAATTCTCAGGCTGGTTCTAAACAAGCAGGTTTAGGGTTACGAATTTTAAAAGCATATGTAAAGAGGCTATAATATGTAAACACAGCATTTTAGGTAGCCTTATTATTCTTTCTCTAAAATATGTCTCAATTAACTGAAGAACTTAAAACTTCCTTCTTGAAGACTGTGACTACTATTTCTCTTAAAACTTTTGCAGTACTTAAGCCTTATAGAGCTAGGGCTTAATCATTACCATGATTCCAACATGATATAATGACAACATGTTAAAGATCAAAGGGATAAAAAGTTATCCAAATTCCTTATCCAGACACCTTTATCATAACCCCAACTGTTTCCTGTTATCAAATCTAAAATAGAATGAGTATATTAATCTGACACATGCGCTAAAAATGTTTTAGGTAGCTGAATATTCTGGGTTAAAAAACTTCTTGCATATAGATAATAATAGTAAACTAGAGTTCCTTATTAAAAACAAGTGACTACATTAATGAAACTTGAAAGCAAAATTTAACACAACTATTTCATAGATTATTGTTCTTCAGTCATGTGTAACTCTTCTTGACCCCTTGGACCATAATTATTGTCCATGGGGTTTTCTTGGCAAAGATATTGGAATGGTTTGCTATTTCCTTCTCCATTGGTTTAAGGCAAACAGAGGTTGTTAATGGACTTACCCCATGTCATACCACAAATAAGTGTCTGAGGATTTGAACTCAAGTCTTCCTGACTCCAAGCCCAGTAATTTTTCCACTAAATTATATCTCTACTTTATATATTACCCATTTTCAATTTAAAAAATGCAAATGCCAAAATAAACTTTTAGATACTGTTTCTTAAAAAAAAAAGGAAAAGAAATCATTTCTGTAGTAAGTGAAATACTGGAAAAATATTTTCTTACCTTAGAAGAGGCTAACCCTAAATTATTTAACTTGAAATAAATGTTCTTCACAAGTACTGATTCCCTTTAAAGGATACAGTTCAGTTGTCATGGGATATGCCTCCCTTCTATCCCAAAAATTAATCTATGGAATAGTACCTTTATTTAAGGGTCATAGTTGAGAAAAGGTGGAAATTAACTAAGCCTTTAACATAATGTAATAGGAATGGGAATTTGAAGATCTTACTGCCCCTTAATAGAACTG
>CM053585.1:500122676-500155686 GCA_028646515.1 Pseudochirops corinnae
CATATACTTTAAAGCCTGGCTTTATTTCCTCCTTTTTCATTAAGCTTTTCCAAGACATTTCAAGTCCAGTGAGCTTTATTTTCCCCCAATAAACGGATACTTATCATTTCTCCTATTTTACTAGGCTTGTGTTGGTATTTAATTCTTCTATCATTAAATTAACTTCTCTTCACAAACAATAAGCACCTTAAGAATAGGTATTATACTTTATACTTCTCATATCCCCACTTTCTCTCCATAAACACACAGCGCTATATATATATCAGATACCTGATAAACATTTCTTAAAGGATTTCTATATTCCAAAAGTCTGCATGCTTGTTTCATAGAACTCTGTTGTACAAAGTCATGCTTTAATGTATGCATTTTAAAATACTTCCTGACAGTTCTTAGCATGATGCTTTGCACATAGTAAATGTTTAATAAACACTTTTTTGTTCATTCATTTCTATGGCATGGAAGAGTTTGAAATATGTATCAGTGAAGGAAGATTCTGCACTAATAATATCTTGGAATATTTAAAGTACTAACATATATGTAACAAACCTACAAGCCTTTAAAAAAATCATCCAATTCAATATGTACAATTCGTGTTTATGATTTCCTTACTGAGGTAACCAATGTGTTTAAGAAAACAATTATAGTTGTAATCTATAATTATTAAATAAATAGTTGCCAAGCTAAAACAAACCCTTAATCTTTCTTATTAAAAATCTTTTTGGTGCAACATGTCCAATTATTAAACCCTATGTGCCAGGCACTGAGCTAAGTGCTAAGAATTTAAAGAAAAGCAAAAGGCAGTCCCTGCCCTCCCTCTAGGTGTTCATAACCCAAAGGGGGACACCATATGAAAATAGCTATGTATAAACATGCTATAGACAGGATAAATCAACAAAGGGAAGGCACTAGAATTAAAAAGGGATTGGGAAAAGATTCCAGTAGCAAGTGGGATTTTAGCTGAGACCTGAAAAACGTCAGGAGGTAAGGCATTAGAGGGGAGAGCTTTCCAGGTATGGGAGATAGTGAAATGCTTCCATCAACTTTGATGGAAGAAGGAGTGGAGTTTAAGGTAAAAGAACTGGATGGGGGGGGAGGGGAGACCAAGGACAGTGTCAGCAAGGTTATGGGTACTGAAAAAGGGCTTTGAACGTCAAACAAAAGATTTTTGTATTTGATTCTGGAAGCAATGGGGAGCCACTGGTGTTTCCTGGGAGGGGAGTAATATGGTCAGCTTAGTAGGGGCATAGATTGGAAGGGAGAAAGATCTGAGGCAGGCAGACAAACCAGCAGGCTACTGCAATAATACAGGCATGAGGACAAGAGGATCTGCAAGAGGGTAGAGGCAGTATCAGAGGAGATAATGAGACATATTTGAAAGATGTTCCATAGGTAAAATAAATAGATCTTGACAACAGATTGGATAAGAGATTGGCATGAGACAGCATGAACAATCTTGGATGATATCTACATTGGGAGCCTGAGTGACCAGGAGGATGGTAGTGCCCTGGATGGTTATGGGGAAAGTTTGGGAGGGGAGAGAATGAGTTCTGTTTTAGACATGTTGAGTTTAAGATTTCTTTATAAAGGACATCCAGTTTTATATGGCTAATAAGCAGTTGGAGATCTGAGACTGGAGCTCAGCAAAATTAGGGATAGATAGATTGGAAAATCACGGCACAGAGATGAAAACTGAATCCATGGGAACTGATGAGATCAGTAAGAGAAACAGTATAGAGGAAGAAGTAAAAGAGGCACAGGACAGAGCCCTGTGGGACATCAAGAGAGAGGGTGTGACCCAGGTAAAGACCCAGTAAAGGAGACTGAGAAGAAGGGGTCAGATAGGTAGAGGACTAGGGCAGAGTATGGTCCCAAAAACCAAGGGAGAAGACAGTACTATGAGAGAGATCAACAGTGGTAAAGGCTACAGAGAGGTCAAGGATGACAAATAAGAAAAGGGCACTGGATTTGGCAATCAAGAGATTACTAGTAACTATGGTGAGAGCAGCTTCAGTCAAATGATTAAACAAGTCAGAAAGAGTTTTAATAAATTTGGAAGCAAAGTGAAAAAAGTTACATCAAGGAGTCTACTCAATGGTATACTTTACCTAGGCATGAAAAGCTAACTAAGTATACTACCACCAGTAACTGAAGGCATACAAACATATAAATAGTAAACACAGCAAATAGAAAACATAGCTCTGATTGCATAGTATTCGTAACGTTTGCAAAATGCTTTTCTCACAACCCTTCAAGCCATAGGTAAGACAAGTTTTATTGTGCCAATTTTCCAACATTCTTCTTTTAGTCCATTTTTTTTTTGTAAATATAAATCACATTTTGGAAAAAGCACTTGTTAAAAGGCCAGAAAAAAACTAGATGCTAAGTATTATGCTAGCCACTAAATATGAGACTCTGGGCAAGACATTTTTCTTTCACGTAAAAGGAGAATTCTATCTTATTTACTTCTCACAGGGATATAAAAGTTAATAATGTATGTGAAAACACTTTGAAAAGTATAAGGCACTAGATAAAAAGTATTCTCACCTTAATTTTAAATTTGCATTTAAAAACTCCTTTGGTTCTATGGAACTATCCCATTCTCTCGCAAGAAGATTTAAACGTTACTAAAATTGCATGAAGTACTTTCAAAAGCCTCTATAAGCAAGGCAATTGCTCAATCTAAAATTAATTCACTCAAATTCTTATTGGTCTATCTCAAAGTGCAAGTGTAACTGATAACACTGATATCAACTCATACCACTGATATCAAAGATAACTGATACCACACATTCTTAAGTGAATGAATTTCTTTTCAAAGGAATAATAGAATTTTTTTCTTAATTTCTTGTTATACTACATATATATCTATATAGAACTCTATACTTTTCAGCATGGATAGAGGTAATAAACCTACTTCATTAACTTGCAGTGAACTTTAAAGATACATAGCTTTAAAATCTTTAAACTTACCAAACAACAAAAAAGCATTCTTTATTGATGATTAAAAGTACCAAGTTAATAGTTATACATATAAAGCTGCACAGTTATCAGAATACCTAGAGAGATATTCACTCACTCGTGTATTTATAAAGGGCTTAATTAAAAATAATTATGGCTCATTTACTATAGACCAAGTGCCTCTTCATCAACACATTATCAAGTAGTTAGTAAAAGTCTATGTTCAATGGACTTCCATTAAAGCAAAAAGCAAGCAATGGGAGGAGGTGCACAAATCACAGTGCTAGGAACCAATTAGCAGACATTTTCACCAATTAACCTATTCAGCTTACTGAATACTAATAGGTTAATAGCCACACAGAGTAGTTTAATGTTTCTAATAACTATTCCAAGCATAACTTCTAGTTAAACAATCTGTCCATCTTTATAGGGACACAATCTGAATACCCAATTTTGGTGTTGTATATAGATTTACTGCACTGATTGCTTTGATCAGAAATCACAATCAGAATGATTTTTGGATCCATTCTGCTGCCAATGATGTTGATAAAAACTTAAGCTTAAATTTTTATGTGCCTCAATTTCTCTTTACAAAGTCATGCAGTCCCTACACTAAATAATACTTATCACAATAGACTTCATGAAAAATTAATTACAAAAGGTGTCACATAAATTCTACATCATATTTAATACTATGAAGTATTTGATTAAATAAGCATTTACTATGAGGGAGCACAAATAGAATAGGTAATAAATTACTGACATAATTGCTCAAGAACATATAAAATCACTATAAAACTAAACTATTAAAAATTCCATGCCAAGACAGCCGTGTAGTTAAGAAGAGACTTCAAGTTCCTCGTCCAGTTATTCAACTCATTTCCATGTTATCTCTCATTTATTTGAACTTTTAAAAGACTGTCTTCGACAAATTCAATGCAATACAAATTCTGGCATTCTCATTTAACTTTTATGACTTAGATATTTTAAACATGCTTCATCACTCAAATTTGAGGGAAAATGTGAAGTAATGGATGGAAAGAAACACTAAAGCTAAAGCTAAATGGATAGAAAGACACACTAAAGCTAAAGAAATAAAAATGGAGAGGATGAAGTAAGATGAGTAAAAGGCTAACTGCTTTTGATGGGAGCTCAGTGCAGTGGATAGTTCTAGGCCTTGAGTCAGGAAGACTCATCTTCCTGAGTTCAAATCTGGCCTCAGACCAGCTGTGCGACCCTGAGCAAGTCATCGAACTCTATTTGCCTCAATTCCCTCATCTGTAAAAATGAGCCACAAAAGGCAAACCACTCCAGTATCTTTGCCAAGAAAATCCCAAATGCAGGGGGGGGGGGAGGGTGTCACCAAGACTCAAACACAACTGAAAAACAAAATCTCCTCTGAAAACTATGTGTTTGTTCACTCTCTCACACCCACACTATCCCTGAATAACTGTTTTTTAGTTCACTCCTGAAGACAACGAAGCAGTTCTACAGGCTTTCAAACACTAATTAAAATAACTATTTCAAGAAAAACAAATTATTTTCATGTCGAACCATCTCCAAAGGTGAAAAGCAGTATTTCAACCCATTACTATTTACAAGTGTCTCTAAAGACCATATATTCTCTATTACTAACCCAATAACATTTACTACTTTGACGTCACAACACACAACACACATTCTATCAAATGATCACAAAAAGTGAATTTTATTTTGACTCATTTCCTTAAACATAAACCCACAGTCTAACCTTCTTACATCCTGCAATTGCTTCTTCAAAATACAAAAGCCAACATCCCTGACAAAACCAAAACACTATTAAGTGCGCACACCTCGCTGCGTGCTCCCACGGTTTCTCCCTTACCCTTAATCCTTTCTCCAAAAGCGTTTTACACAGATGAAAGGGATTATGCAGCCCCTCTCTAAAATAGTCTGGGTTATATTCATGCCTAATAAGACTAATTAAATAGCCTCTCAGGGTTTCCTCCTAGCCTATAAACATATAACAAAATATAACAAAATTTAATGAAATTAAAATTGCCTAATTTAACAACTCCAAAGTTCTACTTCAATCCTTCATCATGACGAACACTGAAGAAAACATCTTTAGAACAGAAGTTCTGTTAAGTTTTTTAAACCTCTATGTTGAGTACAGACACAACAACAGCCTATGTCAATGGACAAACAGGACAAATAAGTTCAAGTAGGCTCATCACTGAAAGGGTAACCACCAAATAACAATTATTTTTGGCCCCCTATGTGGAAAGTTCTAGCTTAGTAAATTTAAGTCCAGGGAATAGCAGCTGCCCCAAGACCACTGGCCTTGCTTTAAGCTCAGCTCCCATACCCATCATTCAGCAAAATAGTTTCTATGCGGAAGGAAGCCAGCCATTGCCATTAAATTCTGACCATATGTCATCTATGGGATGGACCAAACAGCATAGCTGAAACAGCAAGAGAAAAGAGACAGCATGTGCCAGGAGAGGCAAACTCTCACTATCAACTCACCGACTGACTCCATTCAAATCTAGATAGAAACAACTCAGGACCCTGAGCCCAAGAGCCCTGAAAATAGAAGTACTACACACCTTCCCCCACAACCAACCACCCTGCCCCTGCAGCTATCACCAAGAGCAACCTCTATGAACAAGGGGCCCTACCATCCTTGCCAACCCTAACACTAACTGATGACTAACTGCCATCATCGAGGGAAGCAGCCCTTGTGGAGATTTGACCCAACAACTATGGTTCCAAATGCTCTGGTCCCTGCCTCCTTATGTAAGCAAGACCTGTAAAAGAGAATTCTTGCCACAAAAGTCCTTGGCACAAAGAGTTTGACATTAGTAAAGCAAATGGATTTGCCAGTGGAAATAACACTAAAGAAAATATCTTGCTATTTGTTTTGCTGATATATCCTAAAGACCATGGGACCTTTTTCTATATCAACTGCAACTAAAACACTAACTGTGAACTCGCTGAGAACAGGTGCATTCTCCACTTTTTATTTGTACTCCTGGTGCTTAGTAAGGGTGCTTCTGTATACTGTTGTAGTTCAGGTGTGTCTCCAACTCTTCCATAGCACACCATAATTTTCCATGGGGTCTTCTTGGCAAAGATACTGGAGTGGTTTGCCATTTCCTTCTCCAGCGGATTAAGGCAAACAGAAGTTAAGTGACCTGCCCAGGGTCATATAGCTACTAAGTGTCTGCGGCTGAATATGAACCCAAGTCTTCCTGACTCGAAGCCCAATGCTCTATACACTAAGTCACCTAGCTGCCTCTAGTATATAGCAAGTGCTTAATAAATGCTTGTCCATTCATTCAGTCTACAGCATAGAGAGTATGTAATATGCATCAGTGGAGAGAGAACTTCCACCAATGAGATCTTACAACATTTAAAGTACTAATGCATAAATAACAAATCAACAGATCTTAACAAACACCAAATTTAATGTGTACCATTCATAGTAATGATCTTCACATTTAGGTAACTGATGTTTAGGAGAACAATTATAAGTTATAATTAGTAACTAAATAGTGGCAGGGCTAAAACAAACTCCTTAATCTTTCTAATTCAAAAGATCTATATATATCAGAACTCTTATTGTAACAAGTTAATTTTAAAAACCAAATGTGCATGGAACTTATTTCTTAGAATCATAGATTTAGAGCCAGAAGAGTTCTTTAAAAGTCACCAAGCAAGCCACCATTTTACAGGTAAAGTATGTGAGGGCCAGAAAGGATAGATGACTGGTCCCGGGTCATAGACTCAAAGTGGTAGAGCAGATAAAATCCACTTTCCTTTCCTCACACGACTTATTTTGCTGTACTAAAAAATTTACAAATGCAGGGTTCCTTCAAAACTTTTAAAATATTCAGTAGTTTCTTCTAAATCTTAACAGTGAAAAAAGTCAACTATATCTTTAAATTGTATATGTAATGCAATAAATAAATGTTCATGTAAATCACAGATGTTAGAATGGAAGGGACTTTGAAGAGCCTTTATTCTATCTCCTTCACTGTACAGCTGAGGAAATAAAGCCCCTGACATCTAAGCAACTAGCCCAGGATGACCCAGCATGTCAAAACTGTATTCAGACCCAAGAATCATGCCACTGAAGTATGTAATATGTTGTCTTAGAGATATATTCCTGTTCCTGTAACCTCTATAGCAATGACTTACCATTATTACGTGGAAAGTTAGGGCATCATGGAACAGACCTCTGGTTCTCTTAAAAGAATCATGGTTAATATGTGTATTTAGTGTCCATCACTGCCAAACTCAAACACAAATTCTGATTTTAAAAACTAATATAAGTTTCACAAAAAAAAGAGTATAATCTCTCTTCAATCTCTAGAAATTTAAAGGTCAGATAGGAAACTAAAATCCTATCTGTTTCATTTACTTTGTATCTCAATGACTAGTATAGAGTTGTGAAGGTAGTTCTTAAAGTTTCTAGTGATTAATAGAAAAACTGAATTGGATAAATTTTGTTTTCAATTTTGGCAACCTTTCATTTTTTAAAATTATTTTTAACTCACAGAAAAAATAACTAGTTATAGCAATGGAATTAAACCATAACTTTCCATTATGCATGATAGAGGGAAAGATCCAGGTAATTTAAAAATTACTTTAAAGAATTTTACCATAACTCAACTTAAGAGTCTGCTTTGTTCTTATATCTGAATATAAATTACGACAGTCATGAAAATCACAACCATCAGAAAATAATGAAGCCTCATTTCCAGACTTGCAAAACTTTAGTTTGCAGCCCTAAAAGCAATTTCTATAGAAATAAATCTGCACCTGAAGTTAGTTATGAATGTGTGTTAGTGCTATTTGCAGTGTTAAAATGCCTTCTCCGCTCCAACTTCCATCATTTCCAAACAGTGGAGAACTAAAATATGATTCTTAAATAGTGTTTTTCTATGTTAAAATGCAAATATCCTTTCTTAAGTATCTTTAGAGGGAAACAAAGTGTATGTCCTGGGGCAAATGTGTATTATGAGTCTCTGAAAAGGAATTTTATAAAGTGATAAGGTATATTAGATACAGATGAGATAGGGATAGAGATATGGTAAAGATGTGTACCAATCTAAAGGGTGGTAGGGGTAAGATGCGGGGGGAAAGGAGTTACTGGGGGGAAAAAAGAGTAAAAGAAAAAGAAAGAAAACACTAAGAGACTTAAATATTGATCATTCAAGATACCCTGATGCAGGGCAGGAGCAGCCTCAGAGGAAGGACCAAAAATCATAGGCAGGTGAGAAAAAATATAATCCTGAGTTTGTAAAACAAACAACTGCAAAATCCCAGTTTAAATCAGATGCCAAGAACAGCTACCTGGAGCCCAAGCAGCAATGAAATACATTCTCTAAAGACCAAAGGGAAAAAGCTTATTAAATAGCTCCACTAGGGACTAAAAGGTGGACTAATCTAAGAACACAAAACACCCAAAGGTCAGGGACTTAAGGAAAGACTTACAGACTAAAAGGAGTGATAAGAACAAGTGGCTGAGATTATGTAATACTCTAAAGCTAAATCAAGAGAATTTTAAAATGTAACCTCTCTCTTTTTTTTAACCTTAATTTTATAGTTTACTAATCCGGAATTCCCTCTATTATACAAAAGCTTGCTTACATACATGAAGCGACTAAAGATGCTGGTTGTGAATGGATCAGATAGAAAAGATTACAATTAGGAGTAAGATGCAAGGTCCTTGAATACTGAGAGTAAAAACTACAGATCCTACCAACAGGACACAGGTTGTACCCCATTTTCTTTCCAAATACCAACTACATTTTAAGTATTATTTATCCAATGGAATCTCTACTTTCTAGAAGATAGGATTCTAAAGGTTGTGAAGAATGAACTTATTGAATGACAGCTTAGATAGTGCACCCAGAAAATGAAAATACTGTCAGTTTAAATAGCTTATGCTATTATGCTTTTATTTTAATTCCATATGAAAATGTTGTTTTTAAGTATCACTCTTTGGAAATGATATGATGGTATACTTACAGAATGCTAGAGAATCAACTAAAAACTTGCTGAAATAATTAACAACTTTGGCAAAATTGCAGGATTTAAGGTAAACCCACATAAATCATCAACATTTCTTTATATGATCAACAAAGCCCAGCCAGCAGCAATAGACAGAAAGAGAAATGCCAATTAAAATAACTGCAAACAATATAAAATACTTGGGAGTCTACCTGCTAAGACAAACCCAGGAACTATATGAACGCAATTACAAAACACTTTTCACACAAAGTCGAATCTAAACGGGAAAAATATCAATTGCTCATGGGTAGGCTAAGCTAAAAGAATAAAAATTACAATTCTGCCTAAATTAATTTACTTATTCAGTGCCATACCAATCAAACTACTCAAAAATTATTTTAAGCTAGAAAAAAATAACAAAATTCACCTTGAAGAACAAGAGGTCAAGATGGGAATTAATGAAAATATAAAAAGATGGTTTAGCAATACCAAAATCCCAAACTGTATCATAAAGCAATAATCATCAAAACTATCTAGTACTGGCTAACAAATACAGTGGTGGGATCAATGGAATATATTAGGAATAAAAGACACAGTAGTCAATGACTATAGTAACCTAGTGTTTGACAAACCCAAAGAACTCTGCCGTTGGGGTAAGAACTCACTATCTGACAAAAACTGCTGGGAAAACTAAGAAAGGAAACACAAACTAGATACAGACCAACATCTCACACTGTATAGGAACATAAAAGTCAAAATGGGTGCGTGACTTAAGACTTAGTGATAGCCATAAGCAAATTAGGAAAGCAAGGACTAGTTTACCTGTCAGATCTATGGGGACAGGAAGAATTCATGACCAAACAAGAGAAAGAATATTATGAAATGTAAAATAAATAATTTTAGTTATATTAAAATAAAAAGCTTTTACACAAACCAAACACAACCAAGATTAGAAGGAAAACAAAGGGGCGGGTAGGTGGCGCAGTGAATAGAGCACCAGCCCTGGAGTCAGGAGGACCTGAGTTCAAATTCAGCCTCAGACACTTGACACAAAAACTAGCCCTGTGACTTTGGGCAAGTCACTTAACCCCAACTGCCCTCCAAAAAGCAACATAAATAAATAAATGAAATTCCAAATTGTGGATTTATTTTTTTAAAAAAAGAAGGAAAACAGAAAGCTGGTAAACAATCTTTATAGCAAGTGTCTCTGATAAAGGTCTCATTTCTCAACTATATAAAGAAATAAGTCAACTTTATAAGAATACAATTCATTTTCCAATTGATATATGGTAAAAGGATATGAACAGGCAGTTTTCAGATGAAGAAATTAAAGCTATCTATAGTCATATAAAAAACACTCTAAATCACTATTGATTAGAGAAATGAACATTAATACAACTCTGAAGTACCACTTCCACACCTACCCGATTGGCTAACATGACAAAAAGGAAAATAACAAATGTTGGAAAGAATGTGGGAAAATTGGTACACTAAAGCCCTGATGACGGAGCTATGAATTGATCCAACCATTCCAGAAAGCAATTTGGAATTATGGCCAAAGGGCAACTAAACTCTGCATACCCTCTGATCCAGCAGTATCACTACTAGGTCTATATACCAAAGAAAATATAAAAAAGGGGGAAAGACCTACATGTGCAAAAATATTTATAGCAGCTCTTTTCATGGTGGCAAAATATTAGAAAGTGAAACGATACCAATCAATTGGGAAATGGCTGAAGAAGCTTTGATAAACAAATGTAATGGAATACTATTGTGCAATAAGAAATGATGAGCAGGCACCTTTCAGCAAAACCTGGAAAGACTTGTACAAATCGATGCAAAGTGAAATGAGCAGAACCAAGAAAAGACTGTATACAGTATTCACAACACTGTGTGATGACCAACTATGAATGACTCAGCTCTTCTCAGCAACAAAATGATCCAAGTCAAGTACAAAGGACTCATGAAGGAAAATGCTATCCATATCCAGATAAAGAACTGACAAGACTGAATGCAGATCAAAGCTTATTTTTGTCACTTTATTCGTTTTTGTATTTTTCTTTTTGATCTGTTTCTTCTTTCACAACTAAGACTAATATGGAAATACGCTTTACATGATGGCACATGTATAACCTGTCAAACTGTCTACTATTTTCAGAAGGGGGGGGAAGAAGGCAAAGAGAAAAATTTGGAACTTAAAATCTTGTAAAACTGAATGCTAAAAATTGTCTTGATTTGTAATTGGGAAAAAAATAAAATACTATTAAAAAAATAAAATGCTGTTTTCACATAAAAAAAACTTATACGGTTTTGCCATAATTCCTTGCTCCATTATTTAAAAAGAGCTACTTTTCAGGTAACCAAAACAAGCTGCTACTCATATAGCATTAAAGAGTCTATCCAAAAGTAGAATAAGGCTTATAACAACCTATACATCAACAAGTACTATAAGGAGAAGTAAATGTCTAAGGAGAAGAGAAGTAAATGTCTTCCTCAGGACACCTCAGATAATTCAATTTCCCTCTTGAATATACATAAATCATTAGCTTATTTTAAATCTTTCTATATAACACAACATCTGCCTACAGACAACCAATCTTGTTTCTTAATCAATTGAACAGGCACTATGTCTACCCTATCAAGTAATGTTAGAGTCAATTGTCCCTTACTACAAATTTTTGTTTAGAGGTCACGCACAATCAAAAAAATGACTGGGCCAGTAATCTATGAAGGTGACAGTTGTTATCAGCCTTAATATATGCTGGTATGCTCTGGAAACTGAAAGAAAAAAAAGTCTCATCTGTTGGGAAGATCAACTATGAGGGCTTTTTGAGAAAAAACATGGAAGGAAATCAATTGAGATGGCAAAGTATTAAAGGTTTTCAACTTGTGTAAGTAAGAGGGTACACCCTCACTAATGTAATCACAGGTTCACCAAGAAGTGGAAAATAACATGTTATTAAAAGCCTAGTGGTAGACTCTGAAAACTGGGGTGTCATATGCCATACCAAGTCCATTATAAGAGATCATTTTCTATCCAGAGCATCCTACAGAGTAGTGTGGCACAATGACTTAGAGAGCAAACCTCAGAACCAGGAAAACCTAGGTTCAAGTCCCAGGTCTGTTACATACCAATTTTGCATCCCTAGCACCTACCTGCCCTAAGCAGGTCTCTTAAGACTGTATATTGTGGAGGAATGGATCTGTATTGATAAAGAAAGTTTCAGGCACCAATAAAATCATAGATCCAGTCCCTATCTCTATCATTCTTTAAACCATGAAATCTGTTAATCTGTATGATGATCTTATGTGTTGCAGTTAAATACTAGAAGTTAGCTACAACATAAGGAAAAAATTAGCACTTAATTCAGCGAGTACTTTAAGCACTGTAACTGAAATTTTAAGAAAATCAATACTGGAACTTAATGATAGCTCAGCTAATCGACAGTAATAGAAGTATACAAAATCATCTAAATTAAGCAGAATCTCTGATGCATAGGA
Source organism: Pseudochirops corinnae (assembly GCA_028646515.1). Classification (NCBI taxonomy): domain Eukaryota; kingdom Metazoa; phylum Chordata; class Mammalia; order Diprotodontia; family Pseudocheiridae; genus Pseudochirops; species Pseudochirops corinnae. The sequence goes on from CM053585.1 coordinate 500,135,136, forward strand.
TACTACACCAAAAGTTCAACATTATTTAAAGGTGTACAACTGGTCAAGTAAGCAAGCATACAGAATGTGGCCATTCATTAAAATATGAAATAATACTCCATAAAAATTTTGTATCTATAAGGGGAAAAATATGAAAATATCTCCAGAGTCATGAGGAAAATAGAAATTAAGGCTAGGAAATGTTTTCAATGTTACAAATTTTTTACATGTGCCACAGATATCTAAAATTTAAGTTTTCAATTGCCTCTGAAGATTTAAAAATCATCAGAAAGATATGAACTTGAATGCTTTTAAAAGAGCAATTTTTTTAAAAAAGCCCAAATAATCAAATTCAAATTAGTTTATGCCTCTTTTTAAAAATGTGAAAATTGTTCCATATATTTTCCTAACTTCAAAATAATCAGTCTTTTCTATATATACCCATAGAGTCAATTCCTAACTTCTCATGTCCCAAGCAAAGATACTATTATAGTCATTAAGAATCTTCTTGGTGAATCCACATTTCAATCTCTAACTGTACATCTTACTTCCAGATAAACTAAAGGATCAAAATATTCTGACACAAAAAAACACTGAGATAAATTGGCAGGGTTCACGAGTAACAATATAAATCTGTTCTATTTCACAGGTTGATTTTGATTGACCATACCAAAAAAATTTCAATAGGCATAAAATTTTTTTAAGTAAAACTACTTACCACCATCCCTCTCTCTAACTCTGTGAGTATGCATGCTTTTTGCTTTACTGTGACCTGTGCTGTCACTATATTTGTTTTCAGGACTATCAGATCGTCGCAACATTTTATTTGGTGGTGAAGGATCTGTGGTGTCTCGCATCTTTTCATGTCGGTGATCGCCACTACTGGGGTGACTCTTCGATGAATATTTAAGAGCCTGTAAAATATCATATAAAAAAAGCATAGACCTTCAACTTGAGTCTTTAATTACAACATGAAATCTATTTCATTAAGTTTCATGATTTCATATCAACAAAACCTCATGATTCAAGAACTCAATGTTTATAGAACTCAATTTATAGACATAAATGGCCAGGATTCAAAATAAGAATGAGCTATATAATCACTCCATGGAATATTTCAGAGTAGCTGCTTGAAAAAATCTTGGGGCATCACTCCTTAATAAAATTTTTTGAGAAGGATGAGGTGGGGAGAGAAATGACGTTATAACACCATACAGCAGAGCCAGAAGGGACTCAAAGGTCATACAGTCCCACCACTTCGTTTTATAAATGAGGAAACGAAGTTCAGGAGAGTTTATGTTACCTGCTGCTGCCAGAGGTAATAAACAGCAGAACTGGGATATGAACCAAAATCCTCTGATTATATACAACCAGCACTCTTTCTACTGTTCCAGTCATTTCCTTTTGTCTATATTTCCCAAATTATTTGGACATTTTGGTATCTATTTAAGTTGCCATTACTCACTTCTAGGAACCCACTTCTAAAATTTAAGCATAAGAAATCAACAACTGAGTACCAGGTCATCCATTTCTGCCCTAATATTTTATATATGTATCTGAATAGGCACTAATGGATTCCTTTTAAAAGCCCTTTAACGACAGGACTTCTGTACTTGAATGCTTTTAAAGCATTCTGTACATGCAAAAAGGAAGGAATTAGAATAAATGACCTAAAAGTTACTTTCTGACTCTGGGATCCTATGTTACTAAAAACCTAATTTTAAAGCTAAATGACCTAAGGTCCCTTTCTAACTTTGGGATCCTATGTTACTATTTAATTCTAAAGGTAATTTAAAATGCAAAGGATAACTTTGAAAAAGTGCTGCCTCTGTAAGAGAATCAGACTTTCATTTTCCTTAGAGAATTCAGCAGATTAGTTCAGGTCATTATAATGTGCAATTATATCAAGGGAAACATAACCTATCCTTTAATATCTTCCAAACAAATATTATGCTGTATTACATACTGCTGCATGTTGTAACCTACTTGGTTTGAGGCATAAGACATATCAGAAAGTCAATAAATTTGAATAAGAGAATTACTAGCTGAGAGATCTGCTCTCTCATTTAGATCCCTAAGTGTCCTTTGACAGCTGTCATCCATTTTTCATGGCTTTTGAAAACTCACCAATTTACAAGAACCCAAAAGGACTATCCCTACACAACTTCTTAGGAAACACTAGTTAACTGCTGCCCCAAACACCAAATATATCAGAACATACATCCCAAGTTTGCACATCTGCTTCTTACTCTGCACAGGCAGTGGAACCGAGTCATTCCTAGGCACCGGGGTTCAGAATTTTGAAACACTATCCTAACTAAGAGGATCCACTTGCTGCCTTTTTAAAATTTCGGCAGGCTGCCATTCAGGACGCCCAGGCTCTCCCCAAACACTGAAACTGGTGCGGCCTCCAGAGTCACTGGCTCCCTTCTCCCCTCAACCTCCCCGCTCTCCCTGGGGCACCCCAAGGCACCCGCCCCCCCATGCGGGCCGGGGGGAGGCGCTACGCCAATCCCAGCCCGGCTTCGTGGTGTTCTGGGGGGCTGCTTTCGGGTTCGTTGCCCTGCAGGGCCTGCGCCGACGGCTGAAGCCTAAGCTCGAGTAGCAGCAGTCAGTCCCTCCCTCCTCCCGCCGGCCCCTCCGCCTTCCCCGGCTGTCCCCTCCCCTAGGACTCGGCTGGTACCTGGTAGGGCTGCGAGTCCCCCCTCCGGTCGTGACAGCTGAAAAACAGGAAGACAGACAGCGACATTAGCACTCCGGGGGGGGGGGCAGAGCAGAAAAAACCCCAGGCCCCCGCCCCCCAGGACCCCCGGCCGCCCGCTCCCCGAGGCCGACCGCCCACGGGCCCGGGCCGCCCGCACGGCCGCGGGGCGGCGGCGCCGATGGGTCCCGGCGGCCCAGCCCGGCCCAAGGCCGCCCCCGCTGCCTCCTCGCAGGCCGGCCCGGATCGGGGTTAACAACAAAAATGGCGGCTCAGCCCGAGCTAGATAAGGAGGAACATCCCCCCCACCCCCCCGCCCGCCGCCCCCGGCGCGGCCCGGCCCGGCCCCGGCCCCAGTACGGCCAGAGAGAGACATAGAGAGAGAGAGGATTTACCCATCACTGAGTCTCTGCTGTTTCCTCGCATACATTACCATCAATGCCCGGCCTGTGTGTGTGTGTCGGGGAGGGGGGGAGAGGGGCCGCGGGAGGCGGGAGGCGGGCGGGCGGACGGGCAGCGGCGGCGGCGGCGGCCAGCACCCCCTCAGCGGGTCTCAGCGCCGCTCCGTTACTGGCGCCGGCGCTCTCGGGCCATGTCCCTCCCCCAGCGCCGCGCACACGCTCGCTCTCGCACGCCCGCTCGCTCCGTCCGTCTCTCGCTCGCTCGCTCTCGGCGGGGGCAGCGGCGCCAACTACACCGCGGCAGCGGCGAACCGGGGGGAGGGGGGGAGAAAGAAGACGCGACCGGCTCGGCCCAGCGGAGAGCGACGGCTTCCTCCGCCTTCTCTTCCTCCTGCTCCTCCTCCGCCGCCCCCTCCTTTTCCTTCTCCTCCTCCTCCACCTCCTCCCCCCGCCGTCGCCGTCCTCGCTGCCTCCTCCTCCTCCCGCCGCCGCCGCCGCCGCCGGTGCCGCCGCTGTTGGTGCCGCCGCCGCCGCTGCCGCTCCTCCAACTACATCCGGGCAACTCGGACGCCACCGCCTTCGGAAAACATCGGCAGTTTTCGCCGACCCGCTCCTCCCCTAGCGCTTCCTCCGTCTCCCCTCCCTCCCCCGTACCCGAACGCCGATTTCGGGACACTTCGGCTCTTTCCGGCCTTCCTCTTCCTCTGGGACCTCGCTCGCCTCTTCGCGACCCGTCGGCTCCTTCCGGTTCCGCCGCTCCCTCCCCATGCGTACGTATTGTTTGCCCCTCCTCCTTCCTCTTTTCTCTTTCCCCTCCGCCCGGGTGCGGCTCATTGAAGCGCGCCCGAGGCCCTCACCTGGGTTCGCTGTGTACCCGAAGGAAGCCTAAGCTGCTGGGGAAGTGGTGGGCCCCGAAGTTCGGCACCGGCTTCCCGCTGCGGAGGCGGCTGCTCTCGGAGGAGGGGCTGGTGGGTGCCTCGGCGCGGGCGGGCGGGCGGGCTGGCGGGCCGGAGAGGGCCTGCTTCCGGGAGGGAGCGGTGGTGCGGGCCGCGGGTCACCCTGAGGGCTACGAGGGCATATCTGCCCAGAAAAGGGAAACCCTTTCCGCGTCCCCCTGACCCTGGAGAGCCCCACCCCGGCCTCCTGCTCCAGGGATTTATGAGAAAGCCGAGGTCGGAACCGGGCCTCCGCCCGAGCCCACCTGGGGCCCAGGCCTGCCCCTGGCGGCTGAAGAGGTGCGTGGCCCCCAGGGGCGCCTCTGGTGGCGTGGAGGGGAGGGAAGCTTAGAGGCCTGGGGAGGTAATCCGTCGGGGTGGAGGGAAGGCGGCGAGTGCCCCCCTTGGCGAAGGGAAGCCGAGCTGAGGCCCTTGGGAAAGGCCGGTCCGAGCCCAGAGCTCGTGCTGCGGACGCCGGGCTTTGTAAACTCCTGCCCGGGCCACCTTGTGTTCCGTCGGCACCCGGGGCCTCGTCCTCCTCCGCCCCACCGTCCTCTCTCGCGGCCTCCCTTCTGAGAACTACCCGATCCACAGACACCGCTGTCCTCCAACTCGTTAGTCTTCCTCCTCCAGTTTTCCTCTTTTTTATGTTGAGAAAGAAATAAAGTCCAATTCGGAGTTGTGTTTTTGAGTCGCTCAGCGTTTAAGTTGTGTTTGGGACACTCAGTACTGTCAGTTTTGTGAGAGAAAGGCCTGAGGTTTCCTGATCTTTGGGGGAGCAGGGATTGGTGGGGTTTTGTCCCTTTATTTTCCTTATTTGGAAAAGTTATCGGAAATTATTTTATTAAGCGAGTCTGGAGTGGAGTGGAAGTTTTGGGGGCACTGGAACGTAGTGGGAAAGGAGATGGAATAAAAAGGGAAAGAAATCTTGCTTTGCAGTTTTGCGTAGGGCCCCTGCAGAAACCCAGAGAATGGATAACAGCTAGAAATTATACAGTGCACTAGGGCTTAGCCGGGAGGTGGGTGCTATTAAAAGCCTCCTTTCACAATTGGGGAGACTGAGGGGGTTATGGGTTAGATGACTTGCCCGAGATCACAGTTGATGAGAATGTATTTGCATTCAGGTCTTCTCACTCCAGGCCCAGTGCTTTCATCCAGTGAGCCACTAGCTGCCCAAATCACTACCATATGTTGCTCTTTGAAGTTGCAAATCTCAGTTTCCTACAAATTATTCTCTGGTTAGTTACATTTAGCCTTTGTATTTCTGCTCATTTTCTACTTTATCCAATCTGACTAGGCCAAGAGAATCAATCAGCAAGCATTTATTGGGCAGCTACTCTAGGTCAGGCACTGGGCTGGGTGTTGGGGATACAGAAATAAAAATGGAAAGTTCTGTACCCTTCAAGGAGCTTACAAAGGGAGTCCTGGACCTGAAGTCGAGAATATCTGAGTTCCACTTTAGCCTCTTATTTGCTGCATGATCTTTGGCTGATCATGAACCTCTGAACCTCAGTCACCTTATCTGTAAAATGAAGATAGCCAGATAACTGTCGTACCTACCACAAAGAACTATGAGGTTAAAATATAAGATACAAGATAATGTAATATATAAGGCATTATATAAATGTCAGTAATTTGCACTGTACAGCATTAGTGGAATTCCTCCATTTACAAGGATCCTTATCTCCCATAAATGATAAGAACCTGTTGTCAGTGTTCATAATTACAAGGAATAGTTCCACGTGTTCTCACTTTAAAAAGAACAATGACTATTTTTCTCCAAAAGAAAGCATTTGACTTTTATTTAGGTCAACTTTTGGAATGAAATGGAAAAGTATTCATTAAGTCCTCATCCCTCTTCTAAACACTAATAATAACCAACATTTATATAGTGCATATGTTGTGGTAGGGCAGTTTGCAGATGGCTCATTTCATCCTCACAGCAATTCTTTATCACCCCCATTTTACAGATGAAGAAACTTGAGGCAGGCAGGTTAAAGTAAATTGCCCAAAGTCCCACAGCTAGTTTGTGTCGGAGGCCGGATTTGAACTCCAGTCTTCCTGACTCTCTACTCCCAGTGCTCCATCCACTCCCTAGAGATCATCCCAGGTCCCAGTGAGCTCACTCTGTTACGGAGGAGACATTTACAGGAGGGTGCAGCTTCGTGACAACTGCAAAGTCTAGGTGATAATAAGGATCTAGAAGGCAAACCAACAGCAAGATGCTGCTCTCTAGTAAATCAGCCTTGCCAGAAAAGGAATCCTCGAGAAGAACAGCTAAAATCCTGTAGTGGAAAGGGTGCTGGATTTGAGGGCAGGAATATTTGGATTGACATTTCTAGCACCTACTGTGTGACTAAGGACAAATTATTTAGACTTCTCTGAGCCTCTTTGTTTATCTATAAAAAAGAGATTATACCTTTGCATGGGTTATTCTAAAATCAGCCTTTCCATACCCACCTCCTCCCACCCAGCACCTCCATTACAGCGGGTGATCTAGCTGTCCTATTTTTCTGGGAAGATTGAGGCCATCTGAGATAACCTCCCTCTACCTCCCTCTTGGATTTCTCAAAATCTCTCAATATTTTTTTTTCTTACTCAGGTCACCAAAGAGGATAGTATCCCTATTCTTCACTAAGGTTAATCTGTCTTTTTATATTGTAAATTCCATTCCCTTTAGCTGCCTCTAAGATCTTATCTCCACCAGTCATCTCATTTATTTCTTCTGCTTTTATGTTTCTTTGAGTCTGAACTTAGCAGGCAATTACCATATTCATTTCTATTTTAGAACAACAGCAAAAAAAAAAATTATCCATAAAACTGCAGTTGTGTCCAGCTTGCACTTATTTAAGTATATAATAAGCTCAACAGACAACTGTCAAAAGCTGTCCTTTTCTGTGGGTCCTGGTCTTCTGTTCTCTACTGTGAATTGTGTGTGTGTGTGTGTGTTTGCAAGTGCTTCAATGACCTTTTTGGGGGGAAGGGAGCAGGCTAGGTGGGACAGCACTCTACCCAAGTCCTTCCCCCCACCTTACCACATTGGGGAAAAAGAAAAAAAAACCCTTGTAACAAAAATGCATAGTTGAGCAAAATAAATTGCCAGATTGGTCATGTCCAAAAATGTTCTGTTCTACATCTTGAGAGTCCACCTGTCCAAAAGTAGATAGCATGCTTCATCATGGTCCTCTGGAATTGTGGTTGGTCATTGCATTGATCAGAGTTCAAACTCGTTTGTTTTTGCTGTGTTGTATATTTTTTTTCTGGTTTTTCTTCTCTTTCCTCATTCATTCTTGTCTATCTACAGATGTGCTTGGATCTCTCCAGTGTGAAAAGAAACAAACAAAAAACACCTTTCCTTTTCAATTCCAATGGGCTACTATTCCATCCCATTTTTTCCGCTTTTACTGCTAAACTTGAGAAAGTTTTCTCCCAATTGATTGTCCAGTTTCTCATTCTGCTCTTTGTGATCTGGTCTCTAATCCCACTACCCTAATAAAATTTTCCTCAAAGGTTGCAGTGATTTGCTAATCCCTTAATTCAATGACCTTTTTTCAATCCTTGGGATCCTTCATCTCTGCCACTTTTGAAATGTTAAGCGTCCTCTCACTCATTAAGCACATCTCACATACCTTGCTCTGTGCTAAAAGCTAGAGACTATAAATTAAAAGCAAAATGATCCCCTGCCATCAAAGAGCTTCCTCTTCTAATGGGGCACCATGGGCTCTGCTGGTGAGTTGTTCTTACCTGCACCAGGCTTCCAGCAGGCCCTTGCCACACGTGTGCCCTTTATGTGTTGTATTCCTCTACTTAATGTAAGACATAAGACGGTCTGGAGCTGCCTTTCTTGCTTACATTTGTATCTCTGGCTCATGACTCAGTGCTTGGCAGATAGTAAGTGCTTATCAGATGTTTCTTCTGTACTCTCAAGTTCAGAGACCCCACACTTTCTAACTTCGCTAACTAGCCCTCTTTCCTTAGTTATAGTTTGTCTTTGACTCTCTCCTACTTCAGTAGATACTCTTCCTTACCGATAGTTTACATTCCCTCTACTTCAACTTCCTTATGACTCTTAAAGCAAATACCTCCCGAATCTATCATTTCTAGGCCTGACCTGCCTTCTGCAGCTCCAGACCCAGTGAACATGTCAGTCTAGCCAGTCAGCACCTCCACCTCCCATGTCAGTAATCATGTTTCTACATAAACCTGCTACTTTATGCCTTCGTTGTTTCTGTCAGTAGAAGCACCTATGTCCCATGTTTGAAACCTTGGTGTTATTCTTTGCTATTCCCTCTCTCCCCACTTCTCATATTTAGGCATTCAATAAGTCCTGCTGGTTCCACAGCATCTCTCTTCTCTTTATTTCTACTGCCACTACTCTTGTTATGTCAATCCTCTTATAAGTCTATCACCTTGCAAGTAAAAATCAAACACCATTGTCTGCCATCTGAAACCACTGTACTTTCGTGTTTCATCAACACTCTCCAGCCCATCCTACCCCCATGCTCACTGCCTCTGCTTTTGCTCAGGTTAGTTATCTGGGTGCCTGTAATGTGTTCCCTCCTTCCCTTTCCCTGTTGAATTTCAACCCTCCCTTTAAGACCTAATTTGAAGCCTCCCTGTTTTTACTCTTTTCACCCAAAAAAGTCCCCTGTGAATCTCATAGCACTTAATTTTTCAGCTATTTGATAAATTGTAGTCTCAAATTTAATAGTTGAGTGTCATATTACATGGAACTAATTTTCATAAATGCAGAAGCTGTGGCTTAAGTAAACTTACTTCACATCCCATCCAGATTCCCTCCTCAACCATCTTGCCATCATCCCACTTCTCCCTGAGGGAGCAAATCCACTCAGTTTTGCAACTCCCTCCCCAAGTATACCCCAACTGCACTTTCCACCTGTTTGAGCTCAGTAATAAACTTGATATTTTAATTCCACCATTCTGCATCAGTTCACTTGCTTTTGCATCACTCAGGGATCCCTCTGTGTATGTGTGCGGGCGCGTACATGTGTGTGTGCATGTATGTGTGTGTGTATGTATGTATGTGTGTTTAGCTCCCTATCAGAATGTGAGCTCCTTTAGGGCAGGAACTCTCTTACTTAGAAGAAACTAGGTGTCACAGCACCAGGTAGAATATTGGACATGGAGTCAGATGTGAGTTTAGACATGGCTGTATGACCCTGGGTGGGCAACACTGCATCTCCGGCTGCTTCAGTTTCCTTATCTGTTCAGTGGGAATAATAGTGCTCTTCTCCCTCGGCTCTTGTAAGAAAAAAATGAGATAACATTTGTAAAGGACTTTGCAAACCTCAAAGTGCTACATAAATGCTAACTTTTTTTTCCTATTACTTTTGTATAAAATGTTAAAAGTACTTACTCTTTCATTCAATTTTGTATCTTTCCCCACATCTGACAGGGCTAAACAAGCACATGTATTAAGTACCTGTGTGCTCTGCCCTGGGGTAGTCTCTTTCCTTGAGGAGCTTGCCGTCTGCTGTAGGTGCTGACCATTGACATTCCTGACCTCCTCGCTTAGCAGGTCAGAAACATTTCTTGAGATCTATCCTTTGGGCACTGTCAGTGTGATCTGTCTTTGCAGTGGAGAAGGTGCCCCAGCACTCATTTGTTGCTGTCAGCTTCAAAGGAGAAGGAGGAGCAGGCAAGATTTCACTCATTAGCCAGCTGCTTGTTATTAATTTTATTGTTACTATTGCTATTGAAGCATAGTGGATAGAGTGTTGAACCCAGAGTCAAGAAGACACTGGCTCAGATCACGCCTCAGATACTTAGCCACTGTGTGACCTGTGACAAGGCATTTATTTCTCACAGCCTCAGTTTGCAAGGTTGTTGAGAAACTCAGATGAGATTATGGAGAGAGAGTATACAACAAAGCATGTTGGAAATCAGAATGACTATGGATTTTAAATTTTACTTAAATAGTTTCATTTTACCAGTAAAACATCTTTGAAAATTTATGCAGTTAAATGCCATACACATCAATTAGTTTTTGGAAAACATTTCTGAATGTTTGCAGGTTTCTCTTGAAAAGCTGTGTTTCCATATTTTTAAAGAACATTCCTTTTGAAAATTAAAAAAAAACTAACCAATATGAGTAAATAGTATCTTAATGAATCATTTGTGTATATTGTCCTTTTGGAATGAACTGGCTTTAAAATACATATTAATGATAAGCCATTCAGTTCATGTTGATTTATATCTTATGTCCCAACAACGTTTTGCCTAAGCCACACACATGTGCAAGACAAAAATATACCTCCTGACACAGCTCAGATTTATATGCATAGTTGAAGATAGCATGGTAGAACCTAGGCAATGTTGTCAAGTTCATTACGTTTTTCTTCATTATTTTCCTCTTCAAAAACTTCTTATTTACCACCCTTCTGCTCCCTCCCTGAGTAGCTTGGATTTAACTACCTTGTACTTACTTGTATTCTCTTTATTTTGTATATACATATGTGTACTTGTCTCTAAATTAGAGTGTGAGCTCTTTGAAAGTAGGAACTGTTTCATTCTTTGTGCACATAGTAGGCAATAAACACTTGCTGACTGATTATCGGAAAAAATTTTAGATCATTTGTGTTCATTTATTAATTTATGGATCATACTATAAAGCAAATGAGTTTTAGCCTACCTGTTAGCCTAATGAGGTATTTCCATTTTAACCCTTTGGATTTTCGGATGAAAGTCTTTGTTCATTGTTAATGGCACTTCAGCAAGATTGAAAGAGGTTTGGGTAAAGAGGCCCCTGGAGTCACACTATTTCTATTTATAAAGTGGGCCCAGCAGGTAAGCCCGATTTTGTCATTTTGTAAGTGGGACATAGGTTAGGGTGAGAGTGGGGAAAAGGAATAGGTGGACTATCAGAAGGGACAAGGTGGATCTGGAGAAGAATCCATTTCTCCCATCACTACCCCAGGAGGCCTTCTGCTTCTTAAGGGAAAATGGGCCAAGGACTGGCCTGACTATAGCTTCTAGAAGCCTATTTCTGGGAGTTTCTCAAAGTGGAGGAGAATATTATCATTCATTATCACTGATTTCTTCCAGGTCCTAGAGCCATGCCTACCCCTAATGTAGGTTTATTCCCATTCATTCAGTTAAAAAAATATTTCATACCTGGACACAATAATGACTGTAATACTGCCGCTCTCATCTATTTACCCCCAAAATACAAATCAATATTTCTTCAAATACATTTTGTATTTTAGATTCTATTTTTATTATAACACATGCCCCCTCTTCTGACACCCTAAAACAAATCTGCTATTATTCCTTTTAATCTCTTCCTGTAGGAATAAAGTTTGTGACAACCAAAACATTCTTTTTATTAGTAGTTCTACTGATAGTATTATTACTAAGTGGCCCAGTGGACAAAGTGCCAGGCCTGGACTCAGGAATACCAAAGTTCAAATCCAGACTCAGCTCTGTGACCCTGTGCAAGTCACCTAGCCCAGTTTGCTCATCTGTAAAATGAGCTAGAGAAGAAACTGGCAGACCCCTCCAGTATCTTTGCCAAGAAAACTCCAGACGGGGTCACAGAGAGACACAACTGGAAAACATTTAAATAACAAAAAACTATTACTATATAAAGAATACAGGTTCCATGTTTAATGATAGTGTCTCAATGTTCTGCCTTCCTAGGTATCAGATATTTTCCCACTACTCAGTCAAAAATCAAACTATTATCTATTAAACATTTCTGTCTAGAAACTTAAATTCTGTACAAATATAAGAAAATGCCAAAAAGGAGAGAGTTAAATAGTAATGGAATTAATTGAGAATGTTCTGTGCCCATGGGGACCAATCCTGATGGGCACCATCCCTGAGGGTCACCACTTCCTTTGGATACAGAGTGTCCCAAAAGTTTTCAGCTTCAACTTTTTCAGATTGTACTAAGACTTTTAGGGTACTCTGGAGTAGTGTTTTTCATATGCATGTCACAGTGTCAAAACTTCAAAAGTTATTCCTAATATAAACAGTCAGTTTAGCTAATTAAATGTTGAAACCTTTGGTTTTCCTAACTTCAATTTGTCCTTTGTTAAAGGCCTAATTCAGTGCCTCATGAGAGTGACCCTGACTTTTTGAAAGCAATACTAGAAGTATTGGCTCTGATAGGTCTTAGCAAAATAGGGCTTACAACAGGCTGTATCTTTTTCCTCTTTTACATTAAAATTTTAATTATTCCCAATTACATGTAAACAAAAATTTTAACTATCTTTTTTTTTTAACATTTTGAGTTCCAAATTGTCTCGCCTCTCCTTGAGAAGGCTAGCAATTTTATGTAGATTATACATACACAGAACATTTCCATATTAGCCATGATGCAGGGAAAAAAAAAAATAACAAAGAAGTTTTTAAAAGTATGCTTCAATCTGCATTCAGACTCCTTCAATTCTTTCTCTGGAGGTGGAGAGCACTTTTCACCATAAGTCCTTTGGAATTGTGGATTGTTGTATTGCTGAGAATAGCTAAGTCACACATAGTTGATCATCATTACAATATTGCTGTTACTATTACCTAAAGTTACATAGGTAGATTGTGGATTCAGTGCTCTTTCCCCTACCACACCATGCAACCTTAATTAGGTTGTTTATTTTTGGCTAAAGCAACTCAGCATAGGCAGTCTGTTAAGGTTGGATAGGACTGTGATCCAGTTTCATAGTGCTAATAAAAATGTGACCTTCTAAGAATTTTTGAATCTATTTCTAGAGATTGGTTTTTTCTCTTTTTAATTAAAATTTCATTAATGCTTCTCAAAAAAAATATTGCTGTTGCCTGTGTACAATGTTCTCATCATTTCATGTAAGTTTTCCCATGTTTTTCTGAAAGTATCCTGCCTGGTGGATTTCAGAAAAACCTGAAATAAAACCTGTGCTCAGCCCATATATGAAAGAAATGAAGGTAAAAAATGGAGAAAGTGAAACCGATCTTCCACATGGAGCCTGAAGTGCCCTCTTGTCTCCCAAGCTACACTTTTTTGGTGCTAGCCAATCATATTAGTTTTGGGGGCTGACTTTTGGCCATGGATGAAGGGCTTGCAGTGGGAGATGAAAGGATCTCCTGCTTTGTCTCCTAAACCTTAGAAGGTCTTCTGCTCTAGTCTTTTCAGACTTTGAAGTGTGGGAATGCTTGAGTTTCATCTGAGTCAGGTGGGGAGGAGAGGCAATTGCCCCCATATCCATGTAGCCCTCATGAGCGCATCCTGCCCAAACTAGCAGTGTAGGGTACCTTTCTTTTTGTTTGTTTCCCTTGCCTGTACCAGTTGATTACTCAGGTTTAGCCCTGAGGACTCCCTTTATCATATTCATTGACTCAAAGTTTCCCACCCCAATCTCCAACTCATCTCTCCCCCCAAAAAAACCTCAGTTTTTCTCATGACTCACATGGAGAGCCTCTCAAAAAAAAAGGTTGAAAAAAAGGTTCCTAGTATACAGTATCAAAAACTTAAGGAGTAGGTACCTTCTTCCAACACACATTACTCATATACATATTAATAAAACAGGACTTGGTAACTTACTGAGAAAACCTGTAGTTTTCCTAATTTTTCAATCAACAAGTAAACTTCAGTGCCTACTGTGTGCCAGACATCAGGCTGGGGGTTCAAAAAGAGACAAAAAAAAAGATCCCTGCCCTCAAGGAACTTAATGGACACACACACATACACAAAAAAATTAGTGCACATTATATACATGACAAATAGGAAATAATTAATTAAAAGATAAAAGACACTAGAATTGAGAGGTTGGGAAAAACTTCCAGTAGAAGATGGGATTTTTTTTAGTTGGAGTTGAGGGAAGCCAGTAGGTAAAGATGAAGGAGAGCAATCCTGGCTTGGGGAACAGTCTGAGAAAAATAGGGGCAAGAGATTTGATACCTTGTCCTGGAGCCCTCTGTTACTGGACCAAAGAGTATGTTTTGGAAAGTAAGGTGTAAAAGACTGGACAGGTAGGAGAGGGCTAGGTTATAAATGACTTTGAGTGGTAACCAGGATTTTGTATTTGGTCCTGGGGACAGTAGGGAGCCACTGGAGTTTAAGCAGGTGAAGGCTGTAACATGGTTAGACCTGCACTTCAGGAAAATCACTTTGGTGACTGGAGGATGGATTAAATTAATTGTTTGTCCATTTTTCAAAAAGAACCAATGACTTCACAAAGTGATATTTTGCTTGTGAACTGGATTTAAATAAGGCACAATTGCACAAAGTCATCAGCCTTACTCTTCCTGAGTCATCAGAGTCTAGTGTCAGGACAAAAGCTGACAACTGGTGACAGTCCAGGATGCAGTGAATGACCTTGGTGTCTTCCATGCCTGACCAAGCTCTAAGCACTCCACTTGGCCTGCTTCAGTCTGCTTCATGGCCATCAGAAATGGATTGTTCTCATCCCATTCCATTCCACCAGTGAAAGCCTTCACATGCTTAGGGTAGACATCTGTCTAACTCACCTGCAATTTTGAGGTCTGTTGGTTACCCTCAACTTAGTTTAGCCTGTCTCAAAGTTTTACTAGGATGTAGCTGTGCGTGCTATAGAAGGGTGGCCAGAGGTGGATGAGCAGTCCTGAAAAGGGCTCAGCAGCCTGCACACCAGAAATGTTGGTCTTCCCTGAACACCTCATACACCATCTCTATGGGACAGCCTAGAGGCTGGCACACCCACCAATAGGCTGGTTCAGTAGTCCAGGCCTGAGGTGATAAGACCCTGCATTGGAATGGTAGCAGTGTCAGAAGAGAGAGTAGGCAACATACTTGAGAGAGCTGAAACCAGCAGGTGGTGAGAGTGAGGAATCCTGGATGACTCCTAGACTTAGAGCCTGAGAGACTGGGAGGACTGTGTTGCCCTCTACAGTAACAGGGGAGGTAGAAGGGTGAGGAGAGTTGAAAGGGCCAGAGAATGAATTCTGTTTTGGATGTAATGAGTTTAAGATTTCTGTCTGACATCCAGTTTGAGATGACTGAAAGGCACTTGAAGGTCAGTGGAGAGATTGGGGCAGATAGGTAGATTTGAAAATCATCAGCATAGTGATGGTAATTAAATCCATAATCCCATAAATTAAAAGTAAAATAAAATTTTTAAAAATCCATAGTAGCTGATGAAATCAACAAATGAAGTAGCATAGAAGGAGAAGAGAAGAGCTCTTGTCCCAGGACAGAACTTTGAGGGATCTACAGTTAGAGGACTGATTCTGGAGAAGGAGACAAAGAAGGCACAGTCTGATAGGTAAGAGGAAAATTATGAAAGTGGTATTCCTAAAACCTTGAGAGAAGAGAATATCAAGGATGAGAGGCTGATTGAGAAAAGGCCATTGGATTTGGC
The DNA here is from genome assembly GCA_028646515.1 of Pseudochirops corinnae. Lineage (NCBI taxonomy): Eukaryota > Metazoa > Chordata > Mammalia > Diprotodontia > Pseudocheiridae > Pseudochirops > Pseudochirops corinnae. The sequence goes on from CM053585.1 coordinate 500,150,482, forward strand.
AAATAAGAGGTCATTAATAACTTTGGAGAGAGTACTTTCGGTGGTATGGTAAAGTTGGAAGCCAGATTGTAAGGGATAAAGAAGAAATGAGATGAAAGTGGAGGCACCTGTTGCAGCCAGCCATCTTTTTTTAAAAAATTATTTATTTACTTTTAATTTACAACATTTAGTTCCACAATCCCTTGAGTTTCAAATTTTCTCCCCATCCTCTCCCCCGCCCCTTCGTGGCAGCATGAAATCAAATACCTTCACATTAAACATTATTCAAGTTGTTAAGCATTATAACCAATGGAGTGAACAGTGAGAAAGAAGGGACAAAACAAAACACAAAAGAAGAGAGCAAGTAGTTTGCTTCAATCTGCATTCAGACTCTGTAGTTCTTTCTCTGGATATGGATATCCATTTCCATCTTGAATCTTTTGGAGTCGTCTTCTAACCTTGTAGTGCTGAGAGGAGCCCAGTCTATCAAAGTTAGTTGTCACACAAACCTTATGTCTATTAATTGTGTACAAAGTTCTCCTGGTTCTGCTTTCTTCGTTCAGTATCAGTTTATATAAGTCTCTCCAGGTCCGTGTGCTCCTCATTTCTTACAGCACAATAGTATTCCATTACATTCATATACCACAACTTGTTTAGACATTCCCCAATTGATGGGCATCCCCTTGATTTCCAATCCTTTGCCACCACAAAAAGAACTACTGTAAATATTTTTGTACTTACAGATCCTTTTCCCACTTGTATGATCTCTTTGGGATACAACTTTAGAAGTGGTATTGCTGGGTCAAACGTTATGCACTTTTTTTATAGCCCTTTGGGCATAGTTCCAGATTGCTTTCCAGAATGTTTGAATCAGTTCACAACTCCACCAATAATGCATTAGTGTTCCAATTTTTCCACATCCTCTCCAGCATTTATCATTTTCTTGTTTTGTCATCTTAGACCATCTCATCTATGAGATGTGGTACCTCAGGGTTGTTTTGATTTGCATTTCTTTAATCAATGGTGATTTAGAGCATTTTTTTCATATGTGTAACTAGCCTTTTCAAGGAGTTTAGCAACAAAGAGCAAAAAAGATATAAGACAACAGCAGGGATGGAAGGATTGAATGAGGGTTTTTTTGAGAATGAGGGAGACAGAGGCATTTTTGTAGGTAGTAGAGAATGAGCCAGTTGTCGGGGAAAGATTGAAAACAAGTGACAGCAGTCAATTTGTTGGAGGAGATGGGATGGAGTGGGATCCCTGGAACAAGGAGAGAGGCTAACCTTGGTAAGGAGTAAGACTACTTCATCCATGAGACAGGTTAAGCAGGAGCCATAAGAGACTAAGAAGAAGGAGGCAAGGTTCTTGGGTGGGGAGGGGGAGTCCTGTGAGGGTTGAAGAAGGATGAAAAGGTTTGGAGGAGCTGCTATATAGAATGGGATAGTGAGTTGACACGGCAGCTATAGAAAGATTGACTAGCATCACTGAGGGCCCAGTTGAGGTATAACATGAAGTTGTAGTGAACCCAGTCAGAACTGTCAAATGATTTTCTCCATCTTTGTTTGACAGCATGTGGTTAGGAGTGATGCAAGGCTGAGGCTTTGAAGAACATAACTGGTGAGGGGTTCATGAGGAGGCAATGTAGAGTTGAATTGGCTCAAGAGGTCAAGATGAGGAAAAAAAAGATGAAGTAGGAGAGAATTAAGGGGTTGAGTGTTTGGAGATCATGGTATGGGTGTAGAGTAGGGATTTGGGAGGCAGAGAGAATGGTGAAAAGCCAGTAGATTATGGTTGGATAAGGGGATTTCAGAATTCTTGGATAGGTACATTTGTAGGTGATTGCAAGATGAAGGGTATGACCATCTTTGTGTGTGACTGAGGTGGGATGGGGGAATAGCTCATTGTTAGTGGGTAGATTGAGAAACTGAGTGCTTTGGGTGTTTGAAGGAGAGTCATCCTCTACAAAGGACATACATAGTCCAGTGTCTCATGCTGGCTCTAGGTTCTTTTTTCAAACTAAGTCTCCCTATCCTGCCTTGGCTGAATGTGCAATGTCTGCTCACAGGCCTCAGCTTTCCTCATAGAAGTTTCCACCTGCTCACTTTCTGACCTGGGCTGGTTTCCCCTTTCACAGGCAGCTTTCTGCCTCATTCCTGGAGTTTGTCCCATTGGTGCCTGAAGTACTGCAGACGTCCTGTTGGCCTCAGCCCTACTGTAGCCCAGAACTCCCACACTCAAATAATCCAGCAGTCCTGGCCACTCCAGTAGCAGGGACAGGTGTGCCCACCATAAAACAAGCTTTGACAGGTCCCACTAAGGTAGAAGAGCTTCAAGTATGGGTAAACAGGATAAAGAATGAAAAAAATGGGGAAGAAACCTTGAGAGTGCTGTACAAAAAGCCAACCGATTCAAAAACAATTTTATGGGTTTCTTTTTAATGTTATTCCATTACTAGATTAGCATAATTCTATCTTGAATTACATAACCATGACTACTCCATTAATCCTTTCTCTTAGGTCTATCTACAAGTTCTATTTCTTGGAGCCTTGACTACATTTTTCAAAAGTAAATGACATTAAAAACATTAAATATCAATACAAACAACTATATATACTTGCTTATGATTTACATTTAAATTAGTTAAATGCATAAAATTATCAAGGATTGTTCTCCCCCGCCCCATGTCCTCCCTCAGGAGAACTCTGTCTATCATCATTCATTCTTCTTCATATACTGAATTATTCATAGAAAAGGGAAGTTCCCTGCCGCGTGCCTCCTGAAAAACACAGCAACTGTCTTCAAAATTCCTAAATAATAGTCTATAGCATAAGTGATTTCCCCTCAAGAAATTGGTAATCAAACTTTGACCAATTCTTAAGTTCAAAGTAAATGAACAAATAAAGGATACAAGTGTGCTATAGCTCAGACAAAACTTAGTGCAATGGAAAGCTCTGACATTCTGAGCCTGAATAACATTGATACTGGAGACTAGGGGATTAGGGAGTGAGTACCTACTTCACGTGTGGGGTGCCTTCTGCATGCACTTACTTAATCACCACCATTTTGGAATAACTAGTGTCAAGTGTGACCTTTTTTGAATCCTACTGGAGAGACCCAAATACCAGTCATTTTGGGACCCAAGAAACTTGAAAAGAACTCCCTTTTGCCTTCCATGCTACCTGCCTGCTTACCCCCATTCCTTATATTTGAAGATTTTCAAGCAGAGGCCAGAAAACCACTTGTTGGGTATGTCATAGTGGGAATCCCTTTCATGTGTGGGTTGAAAAACAAGTTGGCCATTGAAATCCCTTCTGACTCAAATTCTGTAATTCTGTCTCCTTTGCACTGTCCTCATCACTTTACACTTCACACCTACTCCATTACAAAAGCTATGGCGTAATTGACCTCCCTAAATATAATCTCCCCTTTTTCCAATTTGTGAGCTATGTGCTTGCCAAAAAAAAAAAATCTTCAGTGGCTCCCTATTACTTTTAGAATAAAATAAAAACTCCTCAGCCTGGCATCTTTAAAGCCTGCAATACTCAGGCTCCAGATTTATTTCGTTTTGCTTTCCTTCATACATCAGTGTTCCAGTCAGACTGCCTTAATGCTTTGAAATAGGATGTCCCACTTGGACCCCACCTGTCCCTATAAGGAGTCTTTCCTCCTCTCTCTACCTTTTAGAATCCTTTATCTTCTCACCAGCCCACAAAGCCTTCCCTGATTCCCCAGTTATTAGTACTCTCTGTTAAAACTACTTTGTATTCATTTGTCTTTGTATTCATTTGTCTTTGTACCCATTGTATCTTACCAGTAAAATATAAGTGCCTTAAAAATTCACAGACTGTTCACCGAATGATGGTATTTCAGTTAGGAGATGTTTTATTAGCCATTCAATCCAAACAAGAATCCCTACACCATAACAAAAAAGTGATCATCCAACCTTCACTGAAAGCACTGCAGTGTCAAGGGAAATCACAGCCTCCTGGGGCAGTTCATTCCACTTTTTTATGGCTAGCTCGGTTAGGAAATTTTTCCTTGTATCAAGCTCTCACTTATCTCCTCTAGTTCTGCCTTTCTGGGACAATAGAACAAATTCAGTCCCTCCTTCAAATGACAAACTTCTCACATCCTTGGAGACAGGTGCCTGATTCTCCCAAGACTTATCACCTCCAAGCTAAACATTTCCAGTTCCTTCAACCAATACTTGACATAGGCAGTTTCCATATGTAATGGTAGACTAAATCAAAAGTTCTTAACTGGAGGTCCACAGTCTCCAAGTAGTCTGAATTTTTTAAATTTTGATAATAGTATTCTAATATAATTTGTTTTCTTTGCAATCTTATGCATAAAATAAATGCACTGTGTATATTTGTAGGACAGTGTACCTACTGCAGGTTGGGAGAGTGGGGAGTATTCTATTGCTACTTTTCTTATTCTACTTTTCTTCTGCTATGTCATTACATGTCTTTGCTCTCAACTCATGTCCTCTGACAAAGCAGTTAGTGGAAACTTGTGAAATTGTGGTTTTGAGTAGATATTCTCACAGAATATCTTCAACCTGGAAGAGGTTTTTAGGAAAGGGCTAGGAATATGCAATAGGTATTGTTCTTTAAGTGAAGGAACTTAATGCTCTTTATCATTTTAATTGTCCTTTTCTAGGCGCTGTCGGTAAATGACTGAAAAAGCATTCATTAAACACTTATGTGCCAAGTACTATCTTAAGTACTAGGGATAGAAATAGGAAAGTGACAGTCCCTGTACTCTAGAAGCTTACCTTCTAATGGAGGGGAAACAGACCATAAACAGGACCAAAGGAGTTTGGTTTAGAAAGTCCTAGGGATGGTGAGTGGAGCCTTAGGGGAGTCCAGCCTCAGCCTCAAGTCCTAAGTAAGGAAGTAGGCTGGAGGAATGGACAAACAAAAACTCACACTATAATGAGCTATTATGGTGGGGCTGATGCTCTAGATAAAAATGCCAAAGGAAAAAAAAATCTACAAACAATGCCTGGAGCAGGGGAGGTGGGGCACATACTCTACAGACAAACTCACTAGAATTCCTGGATGAGATAAAGCTAGAGGCTTGGGTTTGCTTATTTGTTTGTTTTTAAGAGTTTTTTTTTTAATGTTTTTATGGGTGGAATGAGAGTGTTTTAGGGGGGAAAAAGGAAATTTACTGAATGGCACGAGAGGTACAAAACTTTGCCCATGCATCAAACTTTCTGAA
>CM053585.1:500156186-500172156 GCA_028646515.1 Pseudochirops corinnae
CTGTTTATCGGCCCAGTGTATCACTCATCTGTAGCCTCACATAAGTCTGTCATAGGGAAGTCGACCCAATATGTGAGAGGCCAATCCTTAATTTTTCCCGATAATATTCTCATGCTGTCTACTGCTTGACCCATTATTGTTTCACCTAGGAAGCCAGGTGGTACAGTGGAGATAGGGCTAGGCCTGTAGTTAGAAAGACCCAAGTTAAAATCTGGTCCCAGACATTCACTAGCTGTGTAACCCTGGGGCAAGCCATTTCACTTCTGTTTGTCTCAGTTTCTTCATCTGTAAAATGGGGATGATAATAATAGCACCGACCTCCCAGGGCTGTGAGGATCAAAAGAGGTAAAAATTGCTAAATGCTTAGCACAGTGACTGCTGGTACACAATAATCATATAAATGTTATCTATTATATTATCATTATTATCACAAAGAAGCTAGGCTGTATAGTGGATAGAGTGTTGGTCCTGGGGTCAGAAAGACCTAAGTTCAAGGGATTTTTCTTTTTTGGCTTTTTGGAGGAGGGAAGGCAGGGGAGTTGAGGTTAAGTGATTTGCCAAAGGTCACATGGCTAGTTAAGTGTTAAGTGTCTGAGGCCAGATTTGAACTCAGGTTCTCCTGACTCGAGGGCTAGTGCTCTGTTCACTGCACTACCTAGCTGCCCCTCTAAGTTCACGTTTGACTTTAGACACTTGCTAACTGTGTGAATCTGGGTAAGGCCCTTAACCTGTGTGTTGCTGTTTCCTTGTCTATGAAATGAGGATAATAAACCAGCACCTGCCTCCCAGGGTTGTTGTGAGCATCGAATGAAACAGTATTTGTAAAGTGCCTGGAGCGTGCCTGGTGCATCACACATACTTAATACCTTATTATTTTTGCTTAATCCTTTCTTTCCTCTCTCCCTCCCTCCTGTCCTCTTCTTTGATATTCCTTATTTGTTAAATTTTGTAGTGGCTTCACACTCACCATGAGGCTTTTCATAATCCACTCTGTCATACTACTTTTTGGTTCTATGAAAACTCTTGTATTCTTAGGCTTGAAGATAGACAGCAACATTGATAAAATATTGGTATTAAAAAGATGGAGCCTTTCTGTGAAAACTTTGGGGTCATTAAAGCAACTGCTATTTCCTGAAGGTGCATCTATTCTACCCTCCTCTTTTTAAATTTTGGGATTAATTTACTACCTATCGAAATACTTCATCCCAAATTGAGAGATGTATTCACAGGCAATTTGTGTAGGTTAATCACCATAATTTGGGTTCATCCTTTTGGTTTTCCCAACGTGGATGGGTTAAGTCAAACTCTTGGGAATTGATACAAGTAGAATGACGTAATCTGCCAACAAGAGTATTTGCAAAACCTCACCATCCCTAGAAAATCCCTGTCCTATAGGCAGACACTTTTGGCTAGGGTATTTTTACCTGTGTTATGTCTCACCTGATGTTTGAGATTAGTTATTTGAATGAGTTTATCTCAGTTTTTGTATATCTCAAGGAGTCTTTGAGGGATATTTCCATCTTCTGAATCAAAGGCTTCTTTCTAGTTAATATTATTTGCATAAACTTGCCTTTTCCCTTGCTAATATGTTAATGGAGGATGCCCTTCATTCATGTGTCAGTGTTTTGTGTACATTTGGAAGTAGGTAAAAAGGCCATAGTGTTCTTGATGGCCTCTCTTGGTATTGGGGTTTTAGTAACATTTTGCCTTCCTCTATAAACACATCTAAATGATGATGTCATTGTCCTGGATGGCGAAAATAATTGCTCATGAAAAATGTTTTCTGTGTTTACTGCTTTTCTTCTGTTATCTACCTTTAATTTTTCACTTTTATATTTTTTAAGGGACTCTTTGGGTTACATGGGCATCTCCAAGGCTTTCTTTAAACTATCTGTGCTTTCTGCTGTTTTCTTCTGTTTTTTGGATGATGCTGTTTATAATCTTCCATCATCCTTCTTAAGATTCTACATATTTATTTCTAAACTATTATATTCTTAACTGTTTTCTCTTTGACTGCCATCTCCATCACTTCAGCAAGTAATTCGCATATTTCTAAGTAAGGCACACTTTGGTCTCTTGGGTTCTTTGTTGTGGCATTGATTTGCATTAATTAAATGTCTGGATTTTGTTACAATTGATTTCCTTTCTGTTGTCTCTTGCCTGTTTTTCATTATCTAGTGACTTTTTGGAATAGGTCAGGATTGAGCTGCATCAGTTGCATATCATTTTCCCCTTTTATGTTTATTCTTTTAGCTTTTTGCCAATTTAGGTCTTCTAACAAATTGTCAGGTGCAATTGTGCCCTTTTTTGTTTATGTCTGTACTTCCAGACGTCTGATTTTCTTGATGTAGAGAACTGGTGAAGGAATTGCCTCTACCAATATGAATATTCTGTAACTTAGTCTTAGCTGCCTGGGACAGTGGGAGATTTTAAATGGAAAGTTTTTATTACTGAGAGGTTCAGATTACTTGTTCAGATTACTCCTGCAGCCCCTTGATCTGTTGCAAAGCATCTTATTCTATGGGGATTCCTTCCCTTCTTTCTCATTTTCTGCCTTGGGACATTGTAGGACAAAAGTATAGTTGAGTGGAAGTAAAAATTGGTTCTGGGAATCTTCTTGTACCTAACAGCTCTCTATAAGTATTATGTGTAAATTTTGCAGGGAGAACATATGCCCTCTTCCATCTCTGTCTTTCCATGTCTATCTCTCTTCTGCTAGGAGGGGTGTGGGTGTGTTGTTTCTTTGTATCTTCATCTCTAAGGCACTCAGGGTAGGGTCAGGCAGTCAGTGGAAGCATACCATTCATTCAAAGTGCTCAGCGTCCTTACTTTGTTAGTACTGACAGCTTGTGTGTCTAAGAGATATGTTGTGTGTATGTGTGTAAGGTGCTACTGCTTCAGCTGCAATTATTGGAGAGACCAGCAAGGCTTAAATTATGTCTGTGATAATAAGAACTCTATTATATAGTGCCCTTGGCATTATGTAACTCATATTTGTAAAAACAATCTTTAGTGACTTTTGACCAATATAGAAGTTGTCTTTAGCCAGATCTCGAGATACAAGTGGTTAAATTAGTTTTAAACTGTTTTTCGTTACCATCCTATTATTTTGCTAGATAACTGAGGGCATTATTTTTCAAATAACATTAATTTACCACCTTCTTTGCAGTTATCCTTACACTGTCATATCATCTTTTCCCATTATTGCTATCAGAATTTTGGCTACCAGGTGATGATTCCTCCTCCATAACTGTCTTTGAATAAAAAACTCTCTATTAAGGTCTACATGGTCTACATGGAGCATCTACCCATATAAATGATATTATGGATCTCTGAATGATTTTCCTTTTGTCTTTTCTAATTTTAGATATTATTTTCCTGGGGCCAAAAGAGTTCCATTATAAAATGCCTTGACATATATAAAGAAGGTTGACTTATCCTTATTAGGCATCTAAATTTAGAAAAGCAAATTAGAACAAAAGCGGAACACTTGAACTTTCACATTCGATGTAAATATCTGTACTAAATATTTATTTCCTAAGAAAATGGAAATCAACTGACTAGTGAAGAGGCTTTTACTGAATGTGTTAATTGGTTCTTATTGTTTTAAAAAATCAGATTCAGATTCAGTTACATAGTGTTACAATTACTGGAGAGAGGTGACCATTACAGATGAGAGAGAATGAGTCAGCTGAATAACCTGACATTGTAAAGAAAATAATCAAAGGTAGATAAACTAATCAAAAGATTTTTACTGTGGGTAGAACAAGCTTAAAATCTGGAAAAAGAGACCTTGTGGAACTTCTAAGAAAGAAAAAACTTAATCTATTAGAATCATCTAATACTTTTATTGTGAGGTAATGCAGAAGGAGATTTTACATTAAAACTAATTGATCTTGAAATCTTGCACTTTGAGAAGCCATCACACATTTATCATTTCCAGTTTTTTGGTGGTCAAATAAGAAAGCATGGATGGCTAAAATGGTTTTTGAAGACTGATTTTTAAGTTATTTTAGCCCAGAGGTTGAAAAATATTGCCAGGATAATTTTAGATAATGCCCTAAGCAGATCATCCAGCTACACTTGGTTTATTGTGTGAAAATCTGACCATACAGATTTGCCAGGGTTTAAACAAAGAGTAGACGACTCCATGTATGCTGCTAAAAATCTTAACAATAATAATTTTTTTGTATCTCTGTCAACTTATCTTTAATATTCAGTCATTTAAAAATGTTTGTTTTCCATATCTATTCTTATTTTATAATAAAATTATAATTATGTTTTGCCTATAATTTTCTATTATGTTAAATATAACTGTAGCTTCCAATAGTGTGAATTCAAATATTTTGACCATTTCATAAGATTAATCATTTGCATTAATCAGGACCTAATTATAGTAGTAGTGCTAGTAACTAAATGTCCGTACTAAAAATTTATATCTTACTATAGAAAAAATATCTTAACTTTTAGTTTAAAATGGAATATCTTCATAGTAATAATAAAATCGCATTTATTGGACATTCCAAGATTCCCAAAGCATTATTTATTCTTGTTTACCCAGGTTCATGTAGAAAATAAGTAATAATGTCGAGAATCAAACCCAAGTTCTTTGCCTCCAAATATCTTGCTTTTGTCATTGTACTGTGCTACTTGCCTTAATCATCTCCCAAATTTTGTTTGGCACTATTGTACTAAATGCTAAAATGTTTAGCATTTTGTGGGAATCATCGAAGTCCTCCAGCTGTCAGTTTTCCCTCACTTCTAGTACATGATCACCAACTACCCCCTTTCTCATCCTGTGTTTCTGAGATAATATCCTTTGTTCTACTTGTTTTTTTTTTTTTTACAAGTCTCTATTGGTAATCTGCAGCCCCCTTGTACTCATAGTGTATCTTCTCTGTTGCCATTTCATCCCCTGAAGTTTTTTTGTTTTTTTCAGAGATTGTAGTAATAATGATAATGAGTATTCAGAGTTGACATATTGACATTTATATATCATTTTAAAGTTTACAAAATCCATTTCACCCAGCAGCCATGTGAGGTAAATAAGTAATTATTCCTGTTTTTCACATGTATAAAATTGAGGCATATGTTACTTTATGTTCCAGTGAACACACAGAACTAGTAAATATTGAATCACATTCCTTTTTCTACCATTTCATTTCCTTTCTCTTTTAATTTTTACTCATTCTCAGCAGAAGAATATTGATGCTAAGAAAGATAGGATTTTGTTTCAGGGGGCAGCTTTGAATAATTTAAAAGTTCACAATTTCTCTAGTGATATCTGCATACTTCTGGTCTTTTGCCTGTTCAAAATACTCAAATGGTATGCCCATCGAATCGCATTCTATAACCTGGGTGATAAGTATCCTTCATCGACTTGTTTTTTCCTGTATGAATTGGTAGATACTTCTCTTGAGTAATGAAGAATTTCTTTTTTTTTGGAAGCCCTCTTGTGTTCAGACATAGTACTGTCAAACAGTAGCATCTGGAGACACTGTTTTCAGGAAATCCCTTTTCCATTTGGATTTTGCATTAAGATAGTCTCCCTAACTGTGACAGATATTTTATATATATCTATCTTTCACTTTTATACTTTGTTTAATGTTAATTAGAAGATTGTTCATCAAAATTATCCTGTAGTTTGTCAGTAAAGAAATCTTCCTAACACACATGCATGGGAGACAACTTGTAAGAAAGCATTTTTCTTTGTCTGAGTTAAATGCTTTTAAATAGAGATATTCCAGTTTCCATTCTCTGCACAATTCAGACAACTGTCACAAAATATATTCAAAAAAGAAAGGGAGCAAGGGGGGAGCATTTATTAAATGCATACTTTGTGCTGTTCACGTGCATAATGTATTCATAAAACATCCTCAATTATCCATAAACTCTTCATGAAAATAGGACCGCAAATAAGTAATTACTGATTTCTTCTCATTGCTTCTTTAGGGTGATGATCTATGAATTTTTCCATCCTCTTAAAATTTTTCTATCCCTCTAGTATTTTAAAAGTTGATGCCAAGAGTAACTTTAAAAACATTGTTTCTGGGTGCCTTCTGTTTATATTTGATATAATCTAGCTATTCTTCTATATTTCACGTTTTGAATGCCATTTTGAATTTTCTGTATGGCACGTTGTATGAATTGTATCCACACGTGATTGTTAATCTATTATCAGTGATGAAAAAAAGATCATTAGATACTTAAAAGTTCTTTTCCATTTCTTTTAACTGTTGTCTTTTATTTTGAAGTCTTTGATGGGTCCCAGTATGTCCCTCCTGTACCCAAATTTCTATCCCTTACAACAAATAAAAAAAGAAAAAGAAAAGGGTAGTTCAGGGAAACTAACCAGCACATCAAACACATGTGACAGTAACGTCCTATTCCATTGTCATAGTCCCCTTCATCATGGAGTAAGACAAAGAAATCTAGAGGATAAGGTAAGATGTGCAAAAGAAACAACTTATAAATTGAATAGAAAATGGAACTTAAACCTGGTACTTCTGAAGCTTATACGGTTACAGTGAATATATATGCAGAACAAATGAGGAAGGTGTAGCCCACAAATCAAAAAATAAAATTCAGAATAGATGGGAATAGAAGAGAAATAAAGAAGGCAAAGCAAGGAGAAACTTGTTTTATAAGTTGCAGTTAAATTGAAATAGCTAAAAGCCAGAGGGAGGAGGAGAATCTTTTTAAAACAATGTGTAATTGAGTGGGGAAATAAAAGGGAAAGGGGACAGAAATAGATAAAAGCACAAAATAATGAGGCAAAATCAACTTAAAAAAGAGTAGGTGAATGAGTTCAGAAGAAGAGGGTAGTGTATAGGAATAGACTAGGATCAAAATACTTTAAGCAACTAATCACAGACAAATTGCTGACTTAAAGAGTAAGAATATTTAATATATACTAAAGACATAAATAGCAGAATGCACAGCTCTAAAAAATGACTCTTAAATAGTTCATTAAAAATGAATGACAGAATAGATTAGAAAACAAGCCCAGAAATATGTTGTATACAAGTAAGACATGGATAGAATGAAAATGAGAGGTTAGAATGCAAAATTTACTTTGCATTATGTAAATCCAAAAAAGACTTAAGTTGCATTTGTGGAGTCAAAATAAAAATTCATGTCAAGAGATAAATAGGAAAAATATTTAATATTTAAAGACACTATACTGATCTAATAGCACTCCTAATCATATGTACCAAATGACATTGCATCCTAAATTCATGATGGAGGAAGTTAATTTATTTTTAACACACACACACTCATACTCTTACTAGTTGAACTACAGATTCTTTTCCATTTACGATTATTCTTTATTCTACTTGGATTTACATTTTCTGACTTAGTTGAATCTCATTCCATGCTTTTGGAAGACTTATTTTCCTCTCTACTACTTTAACATTTTTTAAAAAAATAATACTTCTTTATCTTCTATTATTTTGCTTGTACTCTAAATAAATAAAGTTATTGCAATTGCCTGCCGTGTCTCTTCCTCCCAGGGACATCAGGTATTTCATATGGCTGAGCTGGTGTTTGTATTCTTTTAACCTCTTTCCTGTTTTTGTTATTTTGCCTCTGTTGAAGCTTGTAAAATTCAGATAATCATAGTCACAGTGTCATATATTTAGTGCAAGAATGATCTCATAGTTCATCCAGGGCCATAAACCGTTCATCATTTTACAGATGAAGAAGCTGAAGTTCAGTGGCTTGCCCACAGGGAACACAGGTAGTATATTTAGTGTAGCATTTGAGCCCGGGTTTTAATAATATCCATCACACCACACTTTCTCCCTTTTCTGGTGGGAGGGATCAGTTAAAGCTGTTGTAATTGCCCTTTTTCATCCTAGTGGATTCCCTAGTAAAATTAAATTTTACTCTGTCTGAAGTGTAAACAGGTAGAAATTTGGAAACAATTCCTGTTGTTGATAAGCTGTTATTTCCTGTTAATATTTTGTAATCAGGTTTGGTACTTTCCATGTCTATTCTTTGCCTCTTCAACTGAAGAAAATATTTATTTAATCATAAACCCAAGTTTTCAGCTATTTATAAACCTTTCACATGTTATTAATTAATCTCACTATATTTCCCAGCACATTTCACCATTATTTCCTATATATACCTTTGCATTGAAATCTCTACATGTGTTGGCTTATAATAAAGAATCTTGTCATTTAGTCTTCTTCTCTGTAATCTACAACAGAAGCTAATCCATGAGTTCTAGTTATCTTCAAAGGCTAGATGTTTGCTTGTTTTATAGGTTGTAAAGGACACATTTATTTAGGTATAGGTTGAACTGAGTGATCACTAAAGTCTTTTTTTTTTTTTCTCTCAATTCTGATTCAGGTCTTTTTTGCTTTTGCTTACAAGCATTGATGGTGAGGTAATCATGGAGCCTGTGAAAAATTTCTTGTTGCCATTGAACACATAGTTGACTTTGTTGACTTTCTCATTTGACTCTGAGGCAAACGTGAAGACCTGTTATTTGTCTAAAACTTTTTAAAAAGATTTTTGGTTTCCTTTTAGTGAGGATATTGATAGTTTTACTGTACTGAGAAAAATTATAATGAACTTTGGCTGTCAAAGAAAGTAGAGCTATCATACCTCTTAATTATACCAGCTACCAGGCCTCTTAATTATAGCCACAGGTACACTTCTGGGGGGAGGAGAAATGACACAAATAGATAAGGTGTATGTTAGATAGGACCCAGTGAAGATAGCATGGATGAATTGGTTCTTGAGGTATGTGACTGAGGGGATAGAGAACATCTCAGACATTTTAAAGACAAGCTACTTCTCCCTCCATCTCCTCCCCAAACCCAACTGATAGAAAATCATCAAACACAGACCTACGTGTCTCTTTCTATATATAATTTTATTAGGATGATGTATGTACAAGCTTCTTAAAGCCATCCTTATTCAAAGTATCAGTGAATGGGCAATTATCATTAGTGAATAGCCAGTATTACAATTAATATTTTACAGTATCATTTGCAAAATTGATTGAAACATGGAGAGAATAGAAAATTCTGGTGCTTTTGTTGATTCTAGGAAGCCATTGGTAAGAACAAAATGCTGCCTTAAAGACTTTTTTTTAAAAAGATGTGTCCCATATATACAGAGCTGACTTTTTTTCAAGCCAGATCATTAAATCTTCCTTGAAATATATAAGAACAGAGATTACCCTTTTCAACCTGTTGATTGAAGGCACAGGGCAATAAATGCTCATCCAAGATGTTCACTGGAGGAGATCCAGTGCCGAGTCCAAATTGAAGGGAGATTTCCTGTAGATATGTTTCTGATGTCAAATGATAACGTGCTGGTTGTATTAGACCCTGGAATATTGCTGAGGCCCATGTATGAGCTGAGTGAAAGTTAGTTTGGCCAAGCAATCCACATAGTAAAAAACCAGGTATGTGCTTGTTGTCTGAACTATGGAATAAAGGTAGATGGGCATTCTAAGTATTTCAGAAGTATATGGGAAATTATTCATCTTCTTTAATGATCCTAAATTTCTTTATGAATTGCCGACCACTTTGGTCCATACCACATTTCTTTGGTATGTCTGTGATTCATCAAACTGCATTCTCTGAAGACAAGCAGAGAATAATAATGACTCACATGGTAGATGTGAGATAGCCTCAACAAATACCAGCTAGGTAATTTGAAAGAAAGGGCAGCTAAGTGGTACAGTGGAGAGAGTGATGGTCCTGAAGTCAGGAAGACTCATCTTCTGAGTTCAAATCTTGCCTCAGATGCTTACTAACTAACTATGTGACCCAAGGCAAGTCACTTACCCGTTTGCCTCAGTTCTGTCATCTATAAAATGAGCTGGAGAAGGAAATGGCAAACCACTCTAGTATCTTTGCCAAGAAAACCTGAGTTGGGGTAACCACATCTAAACAACAACAATGAATTTCAAAGAAAAGCTGGTTGCTATACAAGTTGTGCATCATTCAGAAGTAATGTAGTTTGTACAGCTAAAGTAAGAGAAAATTGTTGGAAGGCATTTTGCAAAGTAGGTAGGCAGACCTCTTATGTGGACCTTGGGGAGCTAGAGTTTTATCTTATGGGGCAGACACGAACAATATGTGATCATTATTAGATGAAATGTCCACCTCAGTGAAATCACAGATGTATTTGAGTATTCAAGAGCAATTTCTGTGGTAATAAATTTGAATCAGTGGGTCTTTAAATTTTAAGAATTCATTTAAATATCAATACTATTTCTTTCTTCATTAAGTTGCCTACAGGGTTTTTATTTTCTTTCATTAGTACATTCAGACTCCTTTCTTCTTTTGTTTTTCTCCTTCAGTGGAGCTGGAATCCACTATTGTATATAAGAGATTATGGAACCATTTGATTAGAGTAGGAACCACCTATAGAGATACTTTGCTCTTCTCTCCCTTTTCTTCTTTTCTCTCTTCCTGGATATTTAATTCAAATCTCAATTTTTAGTTTTCAGACTAAAATTTAAGAGCAAATTTATATTCTAAGTGGATGCAAGAGATTCTGTCCATTTTAGTTGTTTAGTTGCTTTTTGTTGTTGTTGTTAATAGAATTGGTAAATTAGAAATTTGAAGGTTTAAAAATATTCCATGAATTTAAATGCATCACATTTTTAAAATATGAAAATGATGCATAAGATGACCATATTTTTTTGTTTAGTTCCTGCATATCAGAAGTTAATGATTATTGAAAACTTTCAGTGTATTTCATATCCTGTGAGCATATTCAGTACGTGAAAAATTGTAAGCTGATGGAGTATAAACTTTGTATTTAAAGAAATTTTTCTTCCATCTCTTGCTCTCTTTCTCTGCATTCAGAATCTGCATCAGGAGATAAATCTGTAATTCATTCTTGCACAACTCCTTCCACGTCATCTGCCTCTG
Organism: Pseudochirops corinnae; assembly: GCA_028646515.1. Lineage (NCBI taxonomy): Eukaryota > Metazoa > Chordata > Mammalia > Diprotodontia > Pseudocheiridae > Pseudochirops > Pseudochirops corinnae. The sequence continues at coordinate 500,167,091 of CM053585.1, forward strand.
GGCTAAATCCCACTTCTGCACCTCCAACATCTGCTTCAACAGTCCCTGTTTCACCTGTTCCACAGTCACCAATACCTCCATTACTTCAGGACCCAAATCTTCTTCGACAGCTGCTTCCTGCTTTGCAAGCCACCTTGCAGCTTAATAATTCTAATGTGGACATATCTAAAATAAATGAAGGTAAGATTTTCAACAATAATTTATACAAAAGAAATTAACTTGCACAACATAAAATAATTCAGTATAGATAGTTTGATGAAATAGTCCAGATAATGGTCTAACCAGAGCAGGATGCCTAAAGCCCATCACTGTCCAAGTACTGCATGCTATCTTGAGGTAATCTCAAATTAACTTTTATGGCGGCCTCATCACATTGTTGACTTATTAAACTTTCAGTCCACTAAAATGAATTTGTGTAAGAATGCAAAGTCAAATTTTTTAAAGATCAAAAATTTTTTAAAAATCAAAGTTTAAGACTTTACATTTATTTCACAGATTTCATCTAAGTTCAGTTCAGAAATTTTAATGTCTGTCTTGTTGTATCTTGGCTCTTCCATGCTGTGCTAGAAGTTACCCTTTCTATCTTCGTATTATCTGTAAATTTGAGAAGCACAGCATCTTTTTGTTTTCCAACTCACTAGTTAAAATGTTAAACTGTTGATGGCCAAGCACAGATCTGTGGGGAACTCCCATCAGAGACCTTTCCCTATTTGGTATTGGGCCATTAATGGCTGTTTTTTGGGTCCAGGTTTTCATCTGTTTGTGAATCCAATTAACTGTACTTTTATCCAGCCCTAAACTTTCTATCTTCTCCACAATAATAGCAATTACCAAAATTTGTGTATCTATTCAAACCTGATACTTCGGTGAAATGAATTGTCTCAGTTATTTTGCATACTTTTTTTTTTTTAAATGTCTTAGCTTTGGGAATAATAATGAGTTGGATGTTTTCAGTTCTTACAGCAGCTGTGACACAAGCTTCACTGCAGTCTATACTCCACAAGATTCTTACTGCCGGACCATCTGCTTTCAATGTAACTTCTTTGATTTCTCAAGCTGCACAGCTTTCTACACAAGGTATCTAAGGGCTTATCTTTAGTAACATTGTTTTCCTGGTTGTGTCCTAGAATTCATTGTTATGTTGTGTGACTTAAGTTAAAATTATGAATAAGAAATTACTCTGATGTGTAATGTTGCTTTCTAGGGTTGTGTTTAAATAACTAGTCTGTTTGAGGATAATCATTTGCTAAAAGTCGTCTTTTGCTTTTCATTTACTTCTATATGATATACATACATAAAGCCCCTGATGATTTAAGTCTTTTATTGGAAACTTGAATTGTGTTTTAGAGACATGTCACTTAAAATAGAAATTTTAAAGTATTAAATCATCAGTTTTTTGTATGTATTTATAGCAAATACTTTTCTTTTTTTGCAGCTCAGCCATCTAATCAGTCTCCCATGTCTTTAACATCTGATGCCTCGTCCCCAAGGTCATACGTATCCCCAAGGATAAGCACGCCTCAAACTAACACAGTTCCTATTAAACCTTTGATAAATACGCCTCCTGTATCATCACAGCCAAAGGTAAGATGTTTAAAATATATGCTTATGTAGTGGTGATTTATTTTCTGATTGGTGCCTTGGAGAAAAATAATACATTTTTTGGAACTTAATTTATGCAGTTGTAATTTCTTGATTTAAGAAGAATGCCTCTATAAAATGAAACTTGGATAGGATAGTTAGTACCTTTGAGCTTGAGAAATGGCGTACCGTTGCAAGTGGTGTTGTTATTGTGGGCAGATGAGAAATACTTTAAGGTCCCTGGAGCTCTGCTAATCTTTTGGGATGATTACTGTAGAATCAGGAAGCAGTGAGTGCATGGACCTTCCAGCTCTACTGGGATACATTATTTCCCCATGACCTCCAGAACTCCTTTCCTCATAGAATTTTGTTGGGGGACGTGTAACTTCATAAGAGGAAAGACTCAAGAGCTCAAAGGACAGCCTAACACAAGAGAAGGGACACTTGGTTGGCAGGCAGAGGAGTAGGATTAAATCTCACTAACTGATCTTGAGCAAATCAATCTTTCTAGACCTCATTTTTGTCATCTGTAAAATGAAAGGAGTTTGAACGAGAGAACTTTAAATTCCCAGCTCTGAATTTGTTTTTGTAGTTTGCATGTAGCTCAAAAATGGGACCTTTTCTCTCCCAAGTTATGCAAGTTATGACTTATTATTAGTACTTACTAATAATATATTGGAGGAATGTTATTTAATGTTTTAGAAATATTTTCCTTTAAAACTTTGGTGTTTTCTTCTAATTAAATTTCATTCATAACCTTAACTTTGTTTTAGCTTATTGTCTTTTTTGCCCATTTTATAATTTGTGTCACAGTCATATCAGATTCTGAACCTGCTCTGAATAGGCTTGAAACCTAATGGTCTGTAACAGTTTGTTGGTACTGAAAAGTATTCAACAGAGTTGAACACATTCCAGTCCTTGAAGTCAAAAAGCTCATTTCTATTAACAGGTTAGGAAACCTTAAAGGAGAAGACTTGACTTTATGAAAAATAATCCAGATTAAAATTTTGTAAAACCTGGGCATTCTATAGTGTTCTTTGTTTTACCTTAAAGTCAGCAGCCAATTGAATCATCTTTTTGAATAATTTAAGTTCCCTTTATGCCACTTCCACTAAAACTTTTTATTTGAAAAAGCATAATTTTGTTGGATATAGAGGTTACAAAAATATATAAGTAGCCACTTGCCCTAAAAGAGATTGGTTACACCCATATTTCAAGTTTAGAAGAATTCTTAGGATCTTAGATTGAGAGCTGAGAAGATCTCATTTTACAGATGTGGAAACTTGAGGCCTAGAGATATTAAATGTTTGGTACCAAATTTTAAGTGGCAGAACTTAGATTGAACTCAGTTCTTCATATGCACAAAGTGCTTTAAAAGCTATTTAGGATTAGGAGCCATTATAGATGGTCATGTGGGTTATTACTCTAGACATGTAGCTCCTTTTGGGGGGGGGGAAGAGGACACAAATTAATTAACTTCTCTGAGCCTCAGTATTCTCAACTGCAAAATTAACCATCGGGACTGGATTATCTTTAAATTACCTTCCGTTTCTAAAAATGTAGTTTTTCTTAAAACAACTAATATTTAGATTACTAAGCTGAAACATGGCCTCTGTAGTTTTAAGTTTTGTTCAGAGTTAAGCCTCCTTAATATTTTCCAATTTTTATTGTATTAAAATTATTGCTATCTATGAAAATTGATCACCTTATTTCCTAGAATAATATAATTTCAGAGTTGATGGGTATCTTAGGACACATTAATTCAATACTTGCTTTTTAAAAGATCAGCTGAAGCCCAGAAGGGTTGTAATTGTCCAAGATTAATTTCAGAGTCAGAATTAAATTCCAGTTCTCCTGTTGCTCAGTCTGCTGTTATAAGATAATCCTATCCTATAAAGTGTTTGAAAATGTACAAAGAGGAGGCACTGCACAAGATGGAAAGGATAATCAATGTTTATAATGAGGTATTACATGATGTTTCCTAAAATCATTCATACGAGTCAAGAATTGTGCTCCTAAGGCTTGTATAAAATGATAGTAATTGTACACTTCATGATATTTAGATCATAGATTATTTAATAAGAAAGACCAAATGAGGTATAATCGGATTTTTTTTTTCTATTTCACATAATGGTAATTTTGCCACCATCTTCTTACTTCTCCTTGGATCATTAAACTATTCTTATTGATAGAAATGGAAGAAAGGCTTGATTATTGGTAGCTAGATGATATAGTGCTGGACTTGGAGTCAGGAAGACACAAGTTCAAATGTGACCTCTCATACTCAGTAGCTGGACAAGTCGCTTACTCCCTGTTTGCCTTAGTTTTCTCATCTGTAAAACCAGGATAAAGCAGCATTTACCTCCCGGCTTGTTGTGAGAATCAGATAAAATAATAATTGTAAAGTGTTTAGCACAGTGCATGACAGTAAGTAAACCTTAGTTATCGCCATCATCATCAGTTTCTTAATTTTCTGTCTTAGATTTACATTTTTGTGGATTGTAAAGGTATGGAATGCTCTAACTCTATTTTTGAACTTCAGGTTAGTACTCCAGGTGTTAAGCAAGGACCAGTCTCCCAGTCTGCCCCTCAGCAGCCAGTAACTGCTGACAAACAACAAGGTCATGAACCAGCCTCTCCTAGGAGTCTTCAACGATCAAGGTATATTTATAATGCGTCTGTACCTTTTGTTTTATTCTCATGTAAAATGACTTTATTTTCAGTATCATAAGTCTACATAATTCAACACTGAATCTTGCTTGGAAAAACAGAGTTTTTAGTTAATTTTTCTTTTAAAAAAATTAGGATAAACTTTTGTGCAAACTAGAAATGTGTGCTATTGAATTAAAAGGTTGTAGTCACTTACATAAACAAAATATTGTATAATGTCATTCTTAACTGTCCTTATCATGGGATCTTGCTATTATAAGATCTTTTAAAGAATCAAATAAAGTTGAAATTCCATACTACAGCCAGCCTGTGGTATAGAAATAAGAACCCTGAATTGAAGGCAGAAGACAAAGATTCAGACCCCTGCTTTGCTCCTTGCTTGCAGCCATGGTATTTTGGGCAAGTACTTCCCCTCAGAACTCATGCATCTGAATGAATGTTATCTTTCATAGTATATTTTTTGAGATACTACATACTTATTTTAGTGATTATACATTTCCTCAGAACATCTTTAAAATTTGGGCAGGTAGGTAGCACAGTGGCTAGAGTGGCCCTGGAGTCAGGAGGACTTGAGTTCAAATTCAGCCTCAGGCACCAGCTGTATGACCCTGGGAAAGTCACTTAACCCTGATTGCTGCTTCTTCACTCCACCCACACCCCACTCCCCAAAAGAATATCTTTAAAATTGCTTTCCAAGGCTGTGACATAATTTTTAGGTGTCATTTTAGAAGTCATTTTACACAGAAGTGCCACCAGTATAATATCCAAAAAAATCATATGTTATAAAATAGAGTAAAGGTTGCAAGACTAAGATA